>OX422211.1:653827945-655027945 GCA_949130495.1 Sambucus nigra | reverse complement strand
TAAAACTAATTTGTCACAGCACGTAACGAATTACACTAGATAGAAACATAAAAAGTTTGTCCACATACAAAACAAAACAGGAACAAAACATTTAACATTACATATCGGTATCAATATCATAATTATAATCCATTTTCTCCCCATCTTCTTCGTTATCTCCATTCTCTAACATTGTTTCATCATCAACGACATCATCATCATCATCATCATCATCATCATCATCATCATCAATGTTTTCCCCCATTGGATGCAGAACCCTATCACTAGGGATAACCTCAGGAATTGCATCATTCCTATGAAATTGAGTAGCAGTATCTTCAACGACGATTGGGATAACATTTGTTGTTTCGACTTGTTGGAACACGTCACCAGATCCATGCAATTTTGCTGCCCCGGTACCATCGTCATCCAACTTCGGTACATCCCAGGCTCCCTGATGTTGGACTTTTTGTATGATTTGCCATTGTGCACCTAACTTTGTATCATTGACATAGAAAACTTGTTGAACCTGACTAGGAAAAACAAATGGATCATCTTTATACCACCGACTCTTGACATCAATACTAATAAAATGTGAATCAGTGCACACTGTCTTCCTACTACCGGTGTTGAACCATTCGCATTGGAACAAAATGACTTTATTCCCGTAAATATATGTCATCTCATAAATTTTGCTCAAGTAACCGTAAAAGTCTAGCTCACGACCCTCGTGTTCCCCTTTGGAGACCAACCCACTATTCTAACTCCTACAATGCATGTCTCGGTCCCTAGTATGGAATCGAACTCCATCGCAAATGCAACCCGAATGCATATTCACTATCACGTTAGGTCCATTTGCTAATGACCAGAGCTCATCATTTGCTTTGGGGGACCCTTGCGCTCGTAAAAAAATTATCTACATAAACAACATATGAAAGTCGTATTAAATTAATGTTAAAGTGATGCAAAGTAACTTTCTTTATATATATTACCCGTTCTTTAAACCACTTCGGAATTTTTTGGCGTTGAATTTGAATTATGTCACGTCCATTTGGAATTTGAAGTAGACTTTTGTGTTCCCTAATTAGAGAAATTTAATTTATTAATAAAATGGATAATCAAACAAAAAGATCATGAATATTATAAATTTGAAACACGTACTCTAGATACGGCTCAACCTCAGCAGCGTTATACAACACAAACCACTTAGCCATATTGAGCTCCTTTTCAGACACATTAGGAGCCCTTGAGATACATCTGAAAGGACGGACATTTTGGTTAAAGACAACTAGCCCCAAGCCACGTTCGCCACCATCACAATTGCGTTCTTCTCTGTTAAATACGGTTTCAACATGGCTCAAGTACATTGAGCAAAAAGTCAAACACTCTTTCACGATGTACGTCTCCGCAATGGAACCTTCAGGCCTGGCTCGATTAGATACAAATTCTTTCAAAGTTCCAAGAAACCTTGAAATTAATAATAGTTAGATGAATATTACACATTTTTCAAGATATTAAACTAAATTAACGTTATAATAGTTGCATTTACCTTTCAATTGGAAACATCCATCGATACTGTACTGGTCCAGCAAGTTTGGCCTCACGTGCCAAATGAACTGCCAAATGGACCATTACATCAAAGAATGCCGGGGGGGAAATCTTCTCCATTTTGCAAAGTATCAGAATTATGCGTTCCTCTAATTTTTCCAAATCTGTCTGCACTAATGTTTTGGAGCGCAACTCCTGAAACCATTCACCCAACTCAGCCAGTGTAATACAAATATCTTTAGGAAGGTATCCACGCATCCCAATGACAAGAATTTGTTGTAACAAGACATGGAAATCATGGCTTTTAAGGCCCAATAATTTTCCAGCCTTTGTAGTCACACATCTTGAGATGTTTGCAGCATAGCCATCTAGATACTTAACTGATTTCAAAAAATCATAAAAATACTCCTTCTCGTTTGGGGTTAATGTATATATTGCGGGAGGCTTGGCATAAGACCCATCAGGACGCTTTTGTAAGTGCAATTCCGCCCTTATGCCCATATCTTCTAGATCAAGGCGTGCTTTTTCTGTGTCCTTGTTCTTCCCATCCATATTCAATATTGTTCCAAGTAAATCATCACATATATTTTTCTCAATGTGCATCACATCAAGGTTGTAACGAAGCTTTAGTGTTTTCCAATACGGGAGCTCGTATAAAATGCTTTTCTTTGTCCAGTTCAATTCTGTTGGGTCACGAGGCCTTTTCTTGTTGCTCGGATGCTTTCCAAACTTGGCATTTAACAAGCAATTCAATTGATTTAGTACTTTTTCCACTGGTAACTCCAAGGATCGAGTTTGATTCTCAGACATACCGTTAAATGCCTTACTCCTTCGCAAAGTATTCCTCGGGAAAGTAACGTCGATGGCCCAAGTAGCCAATCTTACTTCGCAGGCGTTGAGATAATGCATCCTCATTACATGGGGGACAAGCAAGATAACCTTTCGTACTCCACCCAGATAAGTTACCATAGGCAGGAAAGTCATTTATCGTCCACATTACAGCTGTATGCATCCGAAACGTTTGTTGAGTAAACGCATCATAAGTGAGTACGCCATTTTCCCACAACTCGTTCAACTCATCAATCAATGGTCGCATGTAAACATCAATTTCTTTACCGGGGGCATTAGGCCCAGGAATAAGTAAAGTCATCATGAAAAATGGATCCTTCATGCAGTTCCAGGGTTCCATGTTATATGGCATCATTACCATAGGCCACACACATGCTATAAGAGGTGCTCATGTTCCCAAAAGGGTTGAACCCATCAGTGGCGAGGCCTAGCCTCACATTACGGGGATCCTTAGCAAAATCAGGATAACATCGATCAAAGTCCTTCCACTCCTCACTATCAGCTGGATGCCTCAATATCCCATCATCCACGCGCTTATCACTGTGCCATCTCATGCCTGTAGCCTTCTTCCTTGACATAAACAATCTTTGGAACCTAGGTGTCAATGGAAAGTAGCGTAGTACCTTTTGAGGGATCTTCTTACCATTGTCAAAATTGGGCTTGTATCTAGACTCCCCACATATCGGACAATTATCAAGAGATGCATTCTCCTTCCAAAAGAGAGCGCAATCATGTTGGCATGCATGGATTGCCTCATATTCCAAGCCCAATTCACGTAGCAGCTTTTTGGCTTCATAAATCGATTTCGGAACCAAATTCCCTGCAGGCAGAAGATCCACTAATACCTCCATCAACATGTCAAATGACTTATTACTCCATTTACCCACAACCTTCAAATGAAACATTGTAATCACAAATTTCAATAGCGTATATGTTTTGCAGCCCGGGTACACCTCACGTTAGGCAGCCTTTAGTATTTTTTCGATATTTTGCACACCTTTCGTTTTGGTGTTATCATACGCTTCGCCTGTCCCAAAATCCCCTGAATCACGTCCCGTATAAGTCCCCCTACAATAGTCTTCTACTAATTCGGGGAAATCGTCATCCTCGTCTTCATTATCACCAATTTCAACATCCGTGTCATCTTCAGATTCATCAATTTGGTGTTGCGAAATAGATTCCCCATGATGAACCCAGATCTTATAACTTTCCATTATGCCATGTCGTACTAAATGACACATCACAACATGGTCAATGTGCCAATAACGATTACAACAATTATTACACGGGCATTGAATTGTACCATTTTGGCTCACTTTGGCCATTGCTCTGTCAACAAAAGACTTAGCGCCGTCACGATACCGCTCACCTACTCTATGCTTAAGTGTCATCCAACTCGTGTCCACTTCTTCCATATCTGTTTATTGAGAGATTACATAAACAACAATAGATGAATTAAATTTTACTTAAAAGTTACCTTTTTTCCTCGTATATTTCATAACAAGTAATATAATTTAAACTCTTATTGACCCCCTACATATTCGCTAATTGAGAGAGTACATAAACAGCAAATGATGAATTAACTTTTACTTAGAAGTTACAATTTATTTCCTTGTGCATCTCGTATAAAACAATATAATTGTATCTCTACCATCTCCTCTAAAAGTTGAGTGGTCCTATCCCATTCAAGACCGCATATTTCTGTAACACACTTAGCAGCTCATCCACATTGTTTCAATCTGAGGAAATTTCGGCAGCATATCCCCATAGTTCTCCAAGTACACGATATAGATTCGCAAGTGTTCGCGTTATTTCAATTGATGTCAATTTATCAATTGAATTAACACTCAACACCGCTGTTGACACAAAAATTCTCCATCTACGAGGACCAATCAGAAAAGGACACATGTCATTCTACGTGGCAATATTTATACTTATTCGGCAGCCGAGGAGAGTTAGTCGGCAGCCGAGGAGAGTTAGTCGACATACCAACCAACACATAGCATACCAAGCAACTCAAGGAAGATCAACCATCCTAGAAGACCAACAGTTAGATTCATTGTATATAGACATAAATGTCTGAATGTATAAAGATATTGTATCTCTTTAACTCCCATCACTATAAATACATGTATTCCCTTAGCCAAAAGGAGAGGGACAACTAAGAAACACCATACACAAGATACACACTCTTTCTCTCTCTACACCATATTGTGCTATTGTAAACCCCTGGGAATAAAATAACAGTGGACGTAGGCTTTATTCATAGCCGAACCACTTTAAAAACATTTTGTCTCTTATATGTTTGACGTGAATGTTTATCTTCATCTTCAATCTCATCCTCATCATTTATCTGCTGTTGACGCCACTAAAATGGCAGAGGCCATTTTCTGTCTTCAACAGATTGGCATCGTCTGTGGGAACGTGTTACAAGCATCGTTCTCCATCAAAAGCTAAGTTTTTATTTTCTCTACGTATAATCAATTATACATACATCTTTCGATTCAATCATGATTTTTATGTTTATATACATAAATTAATTGTCCAATTTTTATCTGTAAAATGTTGCATATCATGATTTTTAAATCAAAACTGTTAGATTAATTCTTATTTAGAAATCTGAAAAATAGTGGATTTCATAAATCATAACTTTTTGCTTAATTCTCGAGTTTCAATTTTATCTCATGAAATCAATATTTTAAATGATTACATATACCCATATATACTACGATGATAAGATTTGATAATTTTCATTGTTGATTTTGAAATAATTTTTGAAAGATCTTTGATGACTATTCAAATTCCCATTATATTTTTAATCAGAGAATGGGAAAAGGTTAAAGACAATAAAACGTTTTCTCATGGAAATCATGACCCAGATCTACTTTCTCTCTCTTCAAGTTTGAGTCTCTTTGTATTCATTTTTATGAACTATAGACTTAATTTAGTTCGTCTTCCATCTATGTCAATAAAGTCTCATTGATTGATTTTTGATATAAATTTGGTAATAACTTCGATCATGCAGCATATTTTTATCTCTCCAAATAGGGAATAAGAAGGGATCAATATAAAAAATAATTTTCTCTCACCTGAAAAACCATTACCCACCTCTTGTAAAAAAAAGATCAATTAAACAATCATGACCATATCAAGACTTTGGGCACAAATTTAAGATGTTGGCTCCTCATTCATCACATCACAGGGTTTCTTTGTAGGAATCACACGATATAGTGGATTAGAGAATGAATCATTTAATTAGCAATCTTAATGCTTGGATTTTACATCGAATGTTATTTTTCTGATCTATTGGTTCGAGATATTTTGGGACATAGAAATCTCATGAAAAATTCATCACCATGGCTCGTATGGCTGTTCGAAATCATCCACTTACAACCCCTATTTCTGGTCAGCCATACATATTGTTGGTCGGCATCATCTCGGGCCATCTTTTATTAAAGGGAAGCTTAACCAAACCATTTTTATTTGTCGGAGATAAGATTTGAAGATCCATCAGCAACGTTGAAATAATTTTTATCCAACTACGAGGTATCTTATTGTTGGTCGAAGACTCATATTGTAGCTCGGTGGAACCAATTGCAGGTCGACGATCATCTACTTCTTGATCGGCGACATCTCAGTTTTGTTCGGAGGGTTCAATTTACTGGTCGGCAACTATCCAACCATCCACTTCTTGGTCGGCGACATCTGATGTTGTTCGGTGACCATCTAACAGCTAGTCTGCAATATCAATGCACCATTTTTATTGATCGGAGAAATCGCTCTGCTGGTCGGGGACCATTAGCTTCTTGGTCGGCACTATATATTCTATAACCTGAGACATCCCCAAATGTTGGTTGGCAACACCCATGCAGTTGGTCGGCAACAGTAGAATCTTGGGGTATTAAAAAATGTGGAGCACCCCAGATATTTCTTTAAACACAAGTTCAGCTTGGGGGTAAACATGGGGCTTAAGTTTTTTTTAAAAACTTGTGATCACCCTAAAAAATATTTTTAAAGCCAAGTGATAAATAATTTTCAAACATCAACTTATACCTGATTAGTTGTTGGAGATTAAATAACTTCACAAAAAACTCTACGTCTTATTTATGGCGCATATCTAATAAAAATTTGTCCATCTCACACACATTTGGCACAAAACATATTATTTCATATTTTGAAATTTTTATTGCCTTGTGCTGATACACATCACATATTGTTTGGCTGAATAATTATTCTCATGACAATAATTATTTGATCTAGTCTCGACAGGTGCTCGGGCAGCTTATTAAAATTTCATAGGGACGAGATTCAATCCCGACGAAAGCTCAGCCACAATCTTAAACCTCTGGAAACTATTATTGCTCGACATCAGGCAATTTTGCCTCGACATATCAGCCAACATATATTATTTCATTTTTTGAAATTAATATTTTTATTTCTCAAGCATATACATATCATATATTGATTGGATGAGTAAATTATTCTCATGACTAATCAATTCAGCCTACACATATGGTAGAGCAAGTAATTAATTTTTACAGGTACAAGATTCAACGCCGACGAATGCTCGGAAACAATCTGGAAACTATTATCATTGCACAGCATTATGAAATTTCACCTCAGCAAGGAACTATATATTTTATTATTGCTCTGATTTATGCTCAAGCACGAATTATTCTATATATCCGTTCGGATTCATATTCTATATTCATCTCATCATGGAGCTCGGTGAAATATTTATTATCATATTCAGCTCCGAGGAAAAGCTACAACAATTATTATATTTCACCCCCAATGGATAGTTGGTCGGGGTAATTCTTATTTATATTCAGGCCCAGCAAGCATGGAGCTCGAAAAATTTCTTCTCTCTATATATATTCAGCTTCAAGGAAGTCTTTAACATATATTATCTTATTCCTAACAATCTGTTGGTCAGCTCCGAGGAGGTCTCCAGCATTTATATTATCTTATTCCTAACAATCTGTTGAGGAGGTCTCCAGCATTTATTATATCTTATTCCCAACAATCTGTTGGTCAGCTTCAAAGAAGTCTTTAACATGTATTATCTTATTCCCAACAATCTGTTGGTCAGCTCCGAGGAGGTCTCCAGCATTTATATTATCTTATTCCCAACAATCTGTTGAGGAGGTCTCCAGCATTTAATATATCTTATTCCCAACAATCTGTTGGTCAGCTCCGAGGAAGTCTCTAGCATTTATTATCTATTACCACCAACTCCGGTTGGTCGGTACTGCCAACTCCGGTTGGTCGGGCATTTATTACCACCAACTCCGGTTGGTCGGTACCGCCAACTCCGGTTGGTCGGGCATTTATTACCGCTAACTCCGGTTGGTCGGGCATTTATCACCACCAATTCCGATTGGTCGGTCAATCAGCAAATAACAACTCCGGTTGGTCGGACAGCAGACAACAGGTGAAGCAAATCTTATTGTCTATGCAAAATAAGAAAATTTGTCAAATAACATACTTCAAGGCCGAGAAAACATTCAAAATTCATATTCCACACTTAGGGGCTTCTATTACAAATTCAGTTGTTCATTCGGTGGCACATTCTCATAACATCATCCAGTCGAGCATCAAATTCAACTCCACAAAGTTACATAGTCGGGGTCCTGAGTAATTATCATTCAGAAGTTGTTTTTCTTGCTCAGGAATTAGTTTTGATATTGAAGTTCAGGAGGCGTGTTCAGGAGGCATATTCAGGAGTTAGTTGTGCTGTTGAAAGTTCAGGAGGCATATTCAGGAGTTATTATGCACATGCTATTGAAGTTCAGGAGTCAAATTCAGCATCTACAACACTGAGATCTTTACTACTACTGTCCCGACCAATAATGAAGAAGAAGTTGTATGAAAATGTTTCGAAGTCCACCACTAGCTTAGTACTAATAAGATTGAAGAGTTGGGTTCAAAAGCTAGTATGTTACTCGACAAAGTATTCAGAGGATCATAAATCAGAAAAATCAAGCACGTGAAGTTAGCATTTAGTTGCTCGGCACAGGAAGCAGTTGGTCGGCTAGCAAACCAATCAACATACTTGAAGATTATGACAAGCTGCATACTATGGCATGGCTGCATCCAAATTCCCAGGGGTGATACATAGCACACGTTCACTTGACGAACGGAGTTCCTCAAAAAGATATTAGCAACCATCGATCAGCATGCATCATATGTCGTCCAGGAGATAATGCATTTTATGTTGAACAAATCAAGAAGGCAGATCAAGAATTTCACGAGCACCGAGCAACACTGCAGAATAAATACTCCATCCTTTCAGTGAACCATCAAGCATGGAGCATTGGGGGCTTCTGTTGACGTAAAAATTTTCTATCTACGAGGACCAATCAGAAAAGGACACATGTCATCCTACGTGGCAATATTTATACTTATTCGGCACCCGAGGAGAGTTGGTCGGCACCCGAGGAGAGTTAGTCGGCATACCAACCAACACATAGCATAGCAACTCAAGGAAGATCAACCATCCTAGAAGACCAACAGTTAGATTCATTGTATATAGACATAAATGTCTGAATGTATAAAGACATTGTATCTCTTTAACTCCCATCACTATAAATACATGTATTCCCTTAGCCAAAAGGAGAGGGACAACTAAGAAACACCATACACAAGATACACACTCTTTCTCTCTCTACACCATATTGTGCTATTGTAAACCCCTGGGAATAAAATAATAGTGGACGTAGGCTTTATTCATAGCCGAACCACTTTAAAAACCTTTTGTCTCTTATATATTTGACGTGAATGTTTATCTTCATCTTCAATCTCATCATCATCATTTATCTGCCATTTTAGTGGCTTCAACAACCGCATCAATCTAATATGTACCCAGAGAACATTAAGAGACGGCAACAGAAGTTCCCCCAATTGTAACAAGTGTACACCACTAAGTGTTGGTTTTGGCTCTCCTATTTTTTTAGTTTTGGTTTATTTACAAATTTTCCATTTTGGCTCAAATCTATAAATACAAGTGTTATTTCTTGGTTTTGAGAGAGGACAAGTTTGAGAACTATTTTGTGAGTTATCAAAGCTAAAGAGAGATAGAGCTCCCATTTGAGGGGTGAGTTCTTGTGAGGTTGTGAGTGACTTTCTAAGAGAGATAAATTGTGTGTGTGTATAACCTTTGGGTTCCTCCATTTATCTATAGAAAGAAGAAATCCTCCTTGGTGGATGTAGCCCAAATTTGGGTGAACCACGGTATATCGTTGTTGTTTTGCTTTGATGATTGCTTGTATGTTCTTATTGTCTCTTCATTGATGCTTGGTTGAATTGATTGGGAGTTTGCACACTAGTTCATTTTGGGAACAAGGTCTTGGGTGTTTTCCGCACACCAAGTGTTTGATAAAATTCCCGAGTGAGTTTTATCGTCTTAGTCGCTAGAGATAGTCTTGCTTTAGCGCAACAAGTGGTATCAGAGCTTTGGTTGCATTGTTTGCCCGGTATTTTTGGTTCGAGGTTGAATCAATTTTGGCAATTTTGGCATAGCTTTTGCTTTTGTTCCAAATGACGGAAAATGTGGAGAGTACTCGAGAATCAACCTCTACGAGCAGAGGCTCTAAGAGATGGGATCCGAGTTATGGATCGAGTGGCTCAATGAAGACGGACACGAAGGCTTTTGATGAGAAGATCAATTTCGGGTTATGGCAAAGACGAATGCGAGGCGTTCTTGTCCAACAGAGGTTGCAATTAGCATTGTTAGGGGTAGAGGGACGACCGGTAGGCATGACCGATGCCGAGTGGATTGACATTGATCAAAGAGCGGCTTCGTGTATTGAGATGCTTATCACGGATGATGTGTTGAATAACGTGATAGCGGAGACCCCGGCTAAAGGCATGTGGGATAAGCTTGAAGAGATTTATTTGGGAAAGTCGCTGTAAAATAAATTGTTCCTCAAGAAGAAACTCTTCAAGCTTGAGATGAAGGAGGGTGAGGATATGATGAAGCATATCAACGTTTTTAATGCCTTGATAAATGACTTGAACCGGATAGACGTTCAATTCATTAAGGAGGATCGAGCATTGTTGTTGCTTGCATCATTACCCGATTCATACGAGCATTTTTGTGACCACGCTCATGTTTGGGAAGTCTACGCTCCGGTGCAACGAGGTTGTGCAAGATATTCAATCTCATGTCACGATGAGAAAGAAGGAAGGTGGAGGTGACGGGTATTCCCATAATGAAGGCCTTATGGCGAGAGACGGAGGTGGGCAAAATGGCGGGAGGAACTCCAACCGGGGATTTAATGACGGTAGTAGGTCTAGATCGAGAGGTGTTGGTGGTAAAGGGCCGAAATGCTACAAGTGTCGGGAATGGGGTCATATGATCCGAGAATGTCCTTTGTGGAACGACAAGGTTAAGGGCAAGGTTGATTCCGAGAGGGCAACGGTAGCGAGTGCGAATTATGAAAATGAACTTGGAGAACTTCTCACAATCTCCAAGGTTAACTCTCTTTTCCAAGATGATTGGATATTAGATTCGGGATCGTCGGATCACGTTTGCTCCAAGAGGGAATATTTTGAGACTTTCACAGAAAATGGAAAAGGTTCCATGTCTTTGGCTAACGGAGAGAAGGTTTTCGTTGAGGGTGTCGGGACGGTGAAACTCAAGATGTTCGATGGGGTGGAACGCACTTTGGGTGGTGTGGCCTATGTCCCAAAGTTGCGAAAGAATTTGATATCCATTATCCGTTTGGATTCCAAGGGTTGCCGGGTGTCAGTGGCGGGTGGAGTCTTGAAAGTCACACGCGGTTGTATGGTCCTAGCGAGGGGAGAGGACAGAGAGGGGTTGTATCGTCTAAATCAAACTTCGAGGAAGATTGGGAAGCGGTGTGCACAAGTGATCGAACGTTCGAGGCATGTCTCGTTTGTGAACAAAGTGGAGACATTGGGTGCTAGCTTTCCAAGAGTAGACGGTAGTGATGGGAGAATACCTACTAGTGGAGGGGATGGATCGAAGTCCCCCTCCAGGGCCAACGGGTGATGTTGACCCGGTTTAGTTGCACACATGCATTGGCCGATTCGAATCGAGGAGGTGTAGGACTGTGATGGATTCGAGGTGTCTGTAGCTAGTTCAAGGAAGGTCGATGAGTTATTGTTTGCGAGCATTGGCAAACGGGAGTTTTTCGTGACAAAGACTTGGTATATCTTTCGAGGGTGAGATTTGGAGGGTATGAGAGGTGAGGAATTTTCCCTCTTATCCGTGGTTATTTCTCAAGGTGGAAGATGGTGTTGATGTGTTTGAATGTTTCGTGTAAAGAAGGTGTATGCTATATGTATTGTGTGGGGGTGTACTCACCGGGTTACATGAGGAGCGAGCTTCACCGTATGGTTACACGGGAAGCATTCAGGGGAGTTCTTAGTTTAGAACTTGGTTCCTCGGCGGGTGGAGTCGTTTGGAGTCTTGGAGTGAAGACTTGCGGTATCTCACTTCATGGTTGAAGTTTGAGGTGGCTTAGCGTCGGGTGGAGCGTATTGGCTTGTTAGATGTCGGGATGATCTTAGAGCGGATTTGATGTTTGCATTCCGAGTTCGGTTGGATCGTGAGGATCGCCTGGGGGAATCGCATTAGCTTGGTAGATGGTGGGACAGTCTTCAAGCGGGTTCAATTTCAGCATTCTAGAGATTGGTTGGATCGTCAGGATCGCCAAGGTGGAGTTTGTTGGTTTTGGCTCTCCTATTTTTTTAGTTTTGGTTTATTTACAAATTTTCCATTTTGGCTCAAATCTATAAATACAAGTGTTATTTCTTGGTTTTGAGAGAGGACAAGTTTGAGAGCTATTTTGTGAGTTATCAAAGCTAAAGAGAGATAGAGCTCCCATTTGAGGGGTGAGTTCTTGTGAGGTTATGAGTGACTTTCTAAGAGAGATAAATTGTGTGTGTGTATAACCTTTGGGTTCCTCCATTTATCTATAGAAAGAAGAAATCCTCCTTGGTGGATGTAGCCCAAATTTGGGTGAACCACGGTATATCGTTGTTGTTTTGCTTTGATGATTGCTTGTATGTTCTTATTGTCTCTTCATTGATGCTTGGTTGAATTGATTGGGAGTTTGCACACTAGTTCATTTTGGGAACAAGGTCTTGGGTGTTTTCCGCACACCAAGTGTTTGATAAAATTCCCGAGTGAGTTTTATCGTCTTGGTCGCTAGAGATAGTCTTGCTTTAGCGCAACACTAAGTACATTATATACAGAATCTATGCAGTCCCAAACTGTCCAAACGAGACAATTCGAGAGATCTCATTACAGGGGTAATGACTCTTGAACGGGTCTAAGGGCTAATTTACCCCTGTAATGAGAGTCCCAAACTGTCCAAACTATGCGCACTATGTGTAACTTGAGAGGTTTGTTACTATGTATAATTTACCCTACTTTTAATTGATGTTTTAAAAGTTATGTTGCTCACCACATTAAAACCACCAATCAGATAATAGTATTTATACTTTACTTTTAAATTCTTAGACCACAACTAACCCCTTGCAAAAATACAATTAAAACTATAATTAAAGAGCAATGCACATATCTTCTAAACATTAATTTGAATATTATAAACCGAAAAAAGGGAAATAACATAAATTTTAAGTTTAAAAAATTCTTGAATGGAAACATAAATCTAAACATCATTCAAATTTCAAACCAATTATGTCAAATTAAAAAAAATGATGGATGAGTTAACAAGTTACCAGCAAGTTGGAGCCGGAGAGAGGAAAAATAGAGGTGGAGCCGGAGAGGTCAACCAGAAGCAGGTCTGAAGCTTGCACGCTTTTAAATTATAACTGTTAACAAAAAAAATGACTCATTACAAATATATAAGTGAATATTATAACGGATACTAATGCACTACCTAAAACGACGTAGTTTTGAGGTGAAGTGAGGGGTTTTCTTATAACCTCACCCTCATTTTCACACCAAAACTAAGTCGTTTTGAGGTGGTCCGTTAGTAAACCCGTTATTTGGGTCCGCACCTGATCGGCTATGTGTGTATATTATATATATAAATTGACAAAAATAATAATAATAGATTTCATTACACACAAAACGAATAAAGAACACTGTTTAAAGTATACTCAATCCGCAAACTAAGACCTATATATCCCATATCCGATCCATAAATTAGCTCTAGTAAAAAACCCACCAAAATCAAAGCTTAATTAACTGCAATCTATTCCCAAATACTAAAAACAAAACAAATCAAATAAATTTAAGCAACTACACATATAATGGAGTAGAGAACACCAAAATAAATAATCTCAATCATCAATGAATGGAACTACAGATTCAAACCCCAATCTCAAAAAAAATATATCAATAAACATAATAATAATAATTAGAAACTTAATTACCTTCAATAAACAATGTAAACCTCTATTATCTCCTTTTTTCTCTCCATGAATAGCTATTTCTAGAATTTGATTTTATTTACAATATAGGAACAACCCAAATGAACCTTTTTTCTAAATTGGGAGACAAACCATAATTAAAAACACAAGGTCCTAATTTCAGGGAAAAATAATTTTTCTATTAAGAAAAAGGATAATCAAACATATTGTTTCTCAATCATGAATAAAGAACACTGTTTTAAATATACTCAATCTGCAAATTAAGCACTATATTTCCCATATCCAATCAATTAATTAGCTCTAGTCAAAACCCCACCAAAATCAAAGCTTAAATAACGATATTCTGTTTTTAAATAATAAAAACAAACCAAATCAAACAAATTTAAGCAACTACACAGAAAATGAATTAAAGAACACTGCTTTAAACATTCTCAATCATCAATGAATAAAATATTAGATTCAAACCCACCAAATGAATAAAGAATACTGTTTAAAGTATTCCCAATCTGCAAAGTAATGGAAAGAAATAAATGAAAATAAACTTACAAGAAAATCCCTCTTAAGAGGTTTATAGCCGGAGAGGGAGAGAGGGAGAGAGGGAGAGCAGAGGCGGAGGCGGGTAGCCGGAGGGAGAGAAGGAGAGCAGAGGCGGAGGCGGGTGGTTGGAGAGAGGGAGAGCAGAGGCGGAGGCGGGTGGCAGGAGGGAGAGAGGGAGAGCAGAGGCGGGTTTTTGGAGGGAGAAGTTAGGGTTGACGTGAGCGGGTTTTTTTTGTGAGTAAGAGGGATTTTTGTTTAGGTTTTTAGTTAACACACAACAAAAAATAAGTAACAAGTAAAATAAAATACTTTTGGCATCACACTTTTCTTTGTTGCCAAAAGTATGATATTTTTCTCAACACTCTCCTATGTTGCCAAAAGTTAAGTTATATTTGGCAACAAACAAATATGATGCTAAAAGTTAAAATTTCCCCCCTTTTTATTTTGCTAGCTTCCCGCTTGAAATTTTAACCTTTGGCAACAAAATTTATTTTATGTTGTCAAAAGTACAATGTAAAATGGCCTTTTGGCAACACAATTAATATTTTGTTGCCAAAAGGGTATCTTTGACAACAAAAATAGCTTGTGTTGCTAAATATTGTTGCTAATGGTGCAAATTCTTGTAGTGGATGTAGTCTTCATTAAGAAGGTATTGCACAAGATCAACACTAGTTCCAAAGTTCTCAGTGTTATCAAAAGTATCCTCAACTACCAAATATTCATCAGAGTCAAAAGCCTCAATGCCATCAGTGTGATCACTACAGGCATTGCCTTCACATTAAATTATGTCAGCCCAAGCAAGGGCCCCAAAAGAGTTACTAACATGAGTGATTGAGTTAGAGTCATAAGGAGAATGGGTCTAAGGATGTGATTTTCTCAAAGAGGCAGTGGGGGAGGCAGTAAGGTGGTAGCATTGGGGGGTTTTGCAGTGGCAATTTCAGTAGGAACGTCACATTCTTGAGAGGTGCCATTACAACAGGAGACAACACTAGTATTGACTGTAGTAGTTTTCACCATAACATCAATATGAATGGCAGTGGTGATATGGGCTTGTTGACCTTGTTTCCCAGGGATTTATTTATAAACTTTGCCTTTAGGGGGTCTGATTTTTCATCAGCTTGTTGCATCCTCTTTAAAGTATTGCACAGAAGAACAGTATGCCAAATGATAGAGCAGTGAGTACAAAAAGAAGGCAGGTTTTCATAAGAAAAGTCAACTTCAAATTCATGATCTGGCCTTTTAACCCAGAGTTTGTGATCATTGGCTTGGGAAAGGTCAACATCAACCAAAAGTCTAGCAAAGTGTCCAAAATCTTTCCTGATTCTGCAGGGGTCAATACTAATGGGGGAGCTAATAGTATTTAATATACTGAGAGGAAGCCCAGGGTGCCAGTAGTCCAAGCTAAGGCCATAAATTCTAAACCAAACTTGGGCATCTGTGCTCTTTTAGTTTGCTGGAATGAAATCAGGGCATCAAAGGAAAAGCTTAAATTGACCAGGGGAGAGTTAAGCAACACCTAAGGCCCAGACTTTTGAAAGGACATCCTTGCTATGGAAAATGATGGTATAGAACCCCTTGCTAATGGGAGTGAGTTTCCAGTGTGAGGTGAGGGCCCATTTTTTAGAGAGCTTAGTGTGGAGAGCATCAGTTTTCAATGGTTCATGCCTTTGGGGAACAGGATCCTACCAATGAGATCATTCTCAAATGTTGACAAGTGGTCTTGTTAAACATCATATTCTAAGTTCACAATGAGCATTTCACCTTCAATGTATGCATAAGGTAAGTTTTTGGATGGAAGAGTATGGGAAGTATTAGGACCAGAAATAATAGAGGCAAATATGGGTTGTTTAAAGTAGCAGGGATATTGGAGGTGGAGGAGGGGCTCTCACAATTGGATTAGGGGTTGAGGATGAAAGCAATGGGGGGTGTGAGATGGGGGCAGAAATTTGGGTACTTTGAGGGCCAGTGTTGTGGTGGGAAATCAGAGATTGGTTTGAAGCAGGACAAGTGGAGAGGGAACCTTGAGTAGAGGTAGGAGCAAGAGGGTTCCAAGTGTGGGCAGGAGCTGAGGGGCTTGGGTTAGTGGCAGTGGGAGTGGGAGTGTCAAGATCTATGAAGCACGGACACTCTCCCGGAAACCAACGTGTCGTGTCCTACAATGTGTCGGACACCGATGAAGCACGAACACTCTCCCAGAAGTCACGAGTCAACTTTGACTAGAGTGATGGTAATTGTACTTTATTTATGATTCTTAATGTCAAAGTGTGTTTGAATTTTGTTTTGTATGGTCCATTTTCTTAATTTCATGCTAAGAATGCTCTAATATTGTATTTTATGGAGAAAATCTATTTTATTTCATTAATATATATTTAACTATGTGTTATATATTGTACGTATCATAGCATGTCGTATCCTAGTTTTTGTATCAATCACGCGTCACGTGTCGCGTGTCGAAATACATGTTACGTGTCTGTGCTTCATAGGTCAAGATTGCTACGAGGTGTTGTAGAACCACTGCATTGTCCAAGAAAACCATGTGAAGATGGTTGGGGTATTTCAACAAACGACGGGGGGCATTGGTTGTGTATTGTATGAAGAGACTACAAGCCTAGGATTCAATAATCCACAAGAGGAGATGGGGGAAGGGACAACCAAGGTTGTCGTAGAAGTGGACCCATCAGAAACCAAAACATTCAAACAATCGTTTATCAAAAAAGTAGAAGGTGCAGGGGAGGTCACAACCTCGGTAGGGGATGAAGGAGATGAAAATTAAAGATAAGAGATGGAAAAAACTCACCAAGAAAATGATCATAGAGAGAGATCATCTTTGGCCAAGTGCTCAAAGGCAACACGAGCAATGGGAGCAGGTCGGAGCGCCGATGCAACAAAAAATCGAAATATTTCCTCTTTGCAGCAGCGATTGAAAAACATTAGTGCCCGATCTTTTGAAGATAGATCAATATAGGCAACAAAGTGATCAAACAAGTCGTCATTACTCAGGAGATAAAAAGTGCTCCTTGCAACAGTAGCAGGGAGCTTGATGGCAGCAGAGAAAACTCCAAACAACTCATCTTTGGTGATTTTTGCGAAGAGGAGTAGAGCTTTAGCATTTGTGGAAGAATCTATTAGAGCCGAAATCAAGAGAAGAAAAAGATGGAATCAGAAAACAGGTCAACGTGCGAGGGAGGGTAGAGAGAAGTGGGAGTTTCTCTCTCTAGCCATTAGGGATTGAGTGTTTTCAATTTGATCTCTTAACTGCTGCATGTGTGCAAGATGTTGGTTTTGTGGTGCGTCTTTGGTGAATGAGAACGATACTAGAAAAGATGGGATAGAATTTGAAATGCTTCAAGGTGGTGGTGGAAGCTAGCTTAGATACTTAGTTTACTAATTAGATTTCACTTAACTAAAATTGGAAAACGTTTTTAATCAATTCATTGGTTTGAGGATGTCTGCTTCTACAACATATGCTTTATAGTTTATGCAAGGAAAATACATTTTTCATACATTAGAAAAAAAAAATTATTCTTGTTAGTTTTATTTTATGACATCTTAAAAAACATTATAGAAGCTATCGTATGTCATAGTTGTGACATGTCTTGGCTTCCAACTATGCGAGTGTTTAAAGCGGAAACCACTTGTTGATGCTGTGTATAAAGTTAATTTTGATGCATATATGTTGAAGGAGAATAGTTATGATGGAGTCGGATGAGTCGGGGTTAATAAGGGGATTTTATAACAGTTTTGTAAAAGAGAATGGAAAAAAATAGTGGTGCCCCGAGCAAGACAAAGCTAAGGTTGTTGTAGTTGTAGTTAAGTTTGCAGCATAACATGCCTTTCTGGAACCAGTGCACTTTCAGGTAAGGTTGCCCCCGCTGTGACCTGGAGGTCACGGGTTCGAGTCACGGAAACAGCATCTCTGCGTATGTAGGGGTAAGGCTGCGTACATCCAACCCCCCCAGTACCCCGCAATGGCGGGAGCCTCGTGCACTGGGTTTGCCCTATAGCGAAGTCCCGAAGTGAAAAAAAATATATAAAAAAAATTGATAGGAATATGATTGTATGAACCTTGGATATCTTGGGGACTAAAGCGCGAAGAGAAAATAGCCCGTCTTTGATCCTGTTCCTTCGATTTCTCTCTATAACGAGATTCTTTGAATGGAAACGTTCCTTTTCTGTCTTTCGCCTACCCTTCAAATTATTTTTCTGATTACCAAAATCAATCTCTTTCTTTTTTGGAAAATTCAAAACGCAGTGGGGCTTTTCGATTGATTGATTTGGCGATGCGTTTTGGGAAACATAACCACCTGATTTCATTAGTGGGTATTCATTAGAAGGATTTGAACCAGAGGATGATCCTTCAAAGCCAGGATGAGTGCTTTGTTGGGGTACTGGGAGATGATTTTGTAGCTGAGGAACATAAGCTGGCCAAGTGTTTAAGTGATCATCAACAAATGCATGGTGAGGTTTTGTACAGAAACTGATATTAGTATGGCTCTGTGCACTCATGGTTTCGTGTTTCACCGAAACTTCATACTGGGATGCGACGAAATCTATAATCTTTTGATCTTTGGGTACCCGAAGTTCAAATGAATTTTGTCCTCAATTACAGAAAAACAGTTTAATTAAACCCTGGTTTCTATCGAGTTATAAAAAAGTAAGTGGGGTTTCAGTGTAAATAGGTCTTACATTCTTGGCAGTGAAGAGCTCAATGAGACCACCAACAACAGGAACTAGAACTTGTGTTCCAATTGATTCCTACCAACAGAAAATTACACCTTCCTAAGTCAAATATTTTGTAATATGCAGTAAAACCAGCACAACATCCATTCATTTTTAACACAAAAAATACAAAGTGAATAAATAAGAGACTACCCGCGAATGACTTGATTTTGAGGCATTGGCATTGGTAAGCCACCTTGGTTGGTTTGATATTGCTACGTAACCATGAATCCTGATTTAACAACTCTCAGACATTAGCATGTTTCTTGGCACTTACTCTCTCAATAAAATAATCAAGCACATACAAAACACAACACAGAGAAAAGAGTAATACCCAGAGTACAATGGCATAAATGAAGGAAATTTAGCTAGCTTATCACAAGCCTTTGTCCTCACAGGATGCTCAATATAAGTATCCCTGCATACACAACCCAAATTTTGCTCCACAACTCTTTCATCTTTCACATTGACATTTCCACCACCACAGCAACAACCCATCCACTCAATAAACCTAAACCAACATTAAAATGAATTAATATGACAAAAACAAAGAAAATCCAATGTGGGTATTATTTAGAATTATATACTATAATACCTTGAAGGGTCATCCCCTAATTTCCAAACAACACAATATTCCCATTCCTTAGTCTGAACAAGTGGTCTTAGCCACTCTACTGCTCTTTCCAAAGCTCCCATTTCTTCTCTTTGTTTCTATTTTTTGGAACACTTAGTTTCTAGTTATGAGTCTTATATTATACACCATAGTTTCTTTTTGTGTCCTTTATAAGAGTATCTTAGGATAATGTTAACCGTAACTGATTTTCTCAAGTGGGTTATTCTCTTAATCTGCAGAAAATCTGTGTCAGAAGAATCTGATACCTTCTCTCTCTGCATATACATAGGTATATGTATATACTGGGCAGGGACCAGTTTTGACTGAAGACTAAAATAAGGACAAATAAAGACCATCAATGGTTCAAAATATTTCTATTTTTGTTAAGCGGGGCCCAAAAGCTATAAACCAACAGAGGGGGAATGGTTCAAAAGCTTCTATGGAAAGCTACCCCTAACTGCACCACAGTGTGGTTACATATATATGTATGTGACCTTGGGAGTTTTATTTAAGAGTAATACGACCCGCTACCGAACTTAATATTGGCCCTTCATCTCTTGTTCCAAAGCCATGCCTTCATTTTGAACTTAACGTTTAAAATACATATAAGTTGCAGGAATGAGTTTGGTGAGTCCATGATAATTTCTTAAATATATTCATTTATCTTAGATTGATATTTCATTATTCTTTTTAAAGTTGAGTGAAATTTGATAAAAATCTGTATTTTTTATATATAAAAACTGTGTTTAAAGAAAAAGGAATACGAACATGACTGAATAAAAATAATCTTAATTTGACCCAATTAAATGCGATAAAAAATAATATTTTTTTTATCAAATATGAACATGACCTAATTAAAATACGACATGACACGACATAAGTTTTTTCGGTAATAATTTTTTTTTGTTAAAATCAGTTTTATATCTTTTTTGGGGGTAGTTTTTTTTTTTTTTTAAATCAGTTTTAGGTCCTATAATCAAGGTTTTAATATAAAATCAATTTTTTTGGGGTAATAATTTTTTTTGACTAGTGCCGCTGGCGCGGACCCACATTCAACAAATGATATTGGTCCGGAAATATAGATTCACGCCAGTGGCACTAATTTTTTTGGACATGCTACATATGTATTAATTTTTTTTTATAATAATTTTGTTTTTTGTGAAAATATTTTTTGACCTACAGCGACGCACAAATCCGACTCATTTTGTGCGACGCACTGACGTGTCGCGTCTGTATTGCTTCATTTTTGGGACGTGGCGGGCCCTACACCATAGGACCCTCAAAACGAACCAATGTAGACACAACACGTTAGTGAGTCACACAAAATAAGTCAGGTTCGTGAGTTCGCCTAGAAATACTGTTTTTTTTATCATACGACATACTTAAGACGCGACACCACATAATATAAAATTTTATTTTTTTGCCTAAAGAGAGCACGACAAAAAAAACTCGACACTAATTGAATGTTTTTTTTCATTTTTTTATATACCAAATCCAAAATAACCCAATTAAATATTAATTTAATATAAAGTTTATTAACTTTAAAATAATTGGGGCATATACCAAATAGTCACTCGAATAGTTTTTTTAAATGGAGAATATTTTTAATAGTTACTCGAGTATTTTTTTTAAACACTCAAAGTGTGTCGCTGACGCGGACTTTTAAAAATAAGAGAATATTTGTTAAATTAGTGTTTGAGAACTTTTTGGAATAAAATTAAAATGATTGAATTAAACGTGTATTAAAAAATATTTGAGGGACTTTTGGGTGATTAATCCATTAAATATTAATTTAATGTAAAGTTTATTTAATTTTAAAATAAATCATAACTCTAGTTATTTATTAATCTTTTGTTAAATTCAAAAAAATTAAGAGAATATCTTTTAATTTTTGTTTAAAATAAATAACAAGTATAGAGATATAATGTATTGCTTTTTAAAAATACGTTAAGGGTCAAGATTGGTTTGAATGAAATTAAGGGTTCGGATGAAATTGGGTATGGGATCGGTAGATTCCCTTTCGGGGAGTCTATCATTATTGAGTGATGTTAGGGTTACTGAATGCCTTATACCCATTTCATACCGATTTGCATTATCAGCCTCTACAAAACTAAAATCAATTAACCAAATGCATTATTTTGAACTCAAAATGTTATATACTTAAAAAAAATGTTGGCGCGTCGCGATGGGTTAGTGCCGTTGGCGCGGACCACACATCCATTAGACACTAACTAATCGTGACACGTCACGTCAGTGTGTCGCGACCGACACATGAAAATCATGTGTTGACCGATTAGTGCCGCTGGCGCGAACCCAAATCCATAAGACACTAACCAATCGCGACACATCACATCAGTGTGTCACGGCTGACACATAAAAATCATGTGTCCGCTTAGACTTAATTAAAACACAGTATGACACGACACAAATTTCTTAGGTAGTAATTTTTTTTCTTTTAAAAAACCATTACGTACTTTTTTTCTTTATTAATTTTACAACGGCGCACAAATCCGACTCATTTTGTGTGATGCACTGACGTGTCGCGTTTGTATGGGTTCATTTTTTAGCCTTGGCGGGACCCACATCATATGACCCTAAAAATGAACCAATCTAGATACGACACGTCAGTGACTCGCATAAAATGAATCGAATTCGTTAGCCGACCTAGAATTATTGTTTTATGTCGTTTTCTTATAACTAACATAACGGAATACTGGTGTGGGGGGGGGGGGGGGGGGGGGAGGGGGGGGAGCGGATCTTGAAAAAAAAGGAATATTTGTCGACCGTGATATACTGACATGGCGTGTCACGATTGGTTAGTGCCGCTGACATGAATCCACATCCATAAGACACTAACCAATCGCGACATGTCACGTCAGTGTGTCATCTTTTTTATATACGAAAAAATGGGACTACAAATGGAAAAAAAATTAATAGAGAATCATTGGGATAAAAAAGTAACCTAAAAAATATTTTTTTATATACGAAAAACAAGGACAAAGAAAAGAAAAAAAAATTCGGAGGAAAAACAGAAAAAAAATAGTAAAAAACTAGATCTTATTTTTTAAAATAATTTTACAATTTTAAAAAAAAAATATCTAATTTGTTATATTTATAAAAATTAGATATTTTTTTTTAAATTGTACAATTATGTATATATAAAGATCTAATGCATTATTTTGCAAAAGAGATTTGATGTATTGTTTGGAAAAGAAATCAACGGTTAGGATTATGTTGGGTATGGAATCGGTAGGGTGAATTCGGGAAGCATATCATTATTCTTTATTTAACTACTTGGGTTTCTTATGATTTCTTTCAGTACTAATTGAGCGTGGTTGGATGTACTGAAAAGGGTGAAGAGTACAGTGGAATATTTGCACGGTTAACGGTGTTTTTGCCTTTATTTTCTTTGTAGTTCTAACAATATAAAGATACCTAGGGTATAACCAAAATAGCATATGTTCAACTAAAGTCTAGCTTTGTATTAAATTCAACTATAGATTTTCTTTTAAAATTGAGTTAGATTAAGATAAATGAAACATATAAATACAATTAAATGAAGACATTCTCCTACGCATCATAACCAAAATATTTACAAGCATAAGAAATAATTGTTCGGATGTATAGAGGAAAACTTATAAAAATAAACTAGCGGTGTTGTCGTGGCTACTATGGCGCGGTATAAGTCGTCTCACGCTCCATCCATATCACATCACAGCAATATGTATCGTAGCGAAGTTCTACATAGGCTACCTCAACAAGATATGTGGCTACCATAAATGGTGGTATCGATCATGTTTTAGGAGGTAAAACGGCTCTCTCAAACTATGATTTCCAAATACCTCTCGATACAAATGCCTCTAATATTCGTCCTACATTACTCACTCGCACTCTATTCACCACATGTTGTAATTCAACAGCATATCCACAATAGAGATGGCAGTAGGCCACATGTTAGAGTTATAATGGCATATATGATCCGCTCTGCTTGGACGTAGTGGCATGCCATGTTGCTTGGCGGAGGGTATGGGACTCTTGAAAATAAAATGTGTTGACATCAATAACAATTTCGTAAATACCATACTTAATTATCATCCCATGCAGATAAAATAACACTCTAGTATGTGACAGCACCACGTCGTCCCTCTATAAATGCACGCTCCACACCCATGTTCGCCACACAATTATTGTGGTTCCCCACATCTCTAATTGGTTGCAGACCATACAAAGTGTAAAAAACTAGTATCATGGTTTATTTGATAGCTAAAGAGTTATGTCTCACATCGTTTGGGTGAGCAACGACCCATACATTTAATGATTGCACCAATCTAACACCGAAGCATTTTCAGCTTAATTGGTAAGTCATGTGGTTGGTGGTTGATATGAGTTAAAATAAAATCCCATGCCGTTGTGTGTAGTGGTTAAAGTAAGAAAAATATCAGTGACAAAGTGGTATCAAAGTTAGTACATAATCAGAACAAGTGTGCTAATGCGTTAGGTGATGTGTGGTTTCATTCCAACAAGGTTGTTGGCCTCTTTACGATGGGTGGGTTGTAGCAAACTGATATCATTATTGATTTGATAGCTAGAGAGTTACATAACACATCGCATGGGTGAGTAACGGTTCATATATATATATAAGGATTTACATTCTTTTAACACCGAGGTCTTTTCAGCTCAACTAGTAAGGCATATGTTGTTGATATAACATGCTAGGGTTCAAACCTCGTTGGCATCAGTTTGTGTATATGAATTAGAAAAACATATCGGCATGGGTAGTGGTTAAAATGGGGATATTATTGGTGGTGATAAAGTGAGGTATATACTACGAGGAGGTTGTGATGAACCGCACTCATAGCAACAACTTTATCCTCCCAGCCCCATTGTAGCGTGTGAAGGATCACATCATCGCGGTCGTGCTCCTCATCCGAAAAATAGCATGCATCATAGGTACTTGAACTACCAAAATTGCAAAAAAAATGTATAAGTTTTAATAAGTAAAGTAAATGAATTTAATTTGATGAAAACTACCTAAAGGATCAAAGTGAATACATTCACCTGTGACACCCAAATATACCCCAAGTGATTTACGGTAGCTCGTCGTCCTTGACTATATCCTTTAGCATTTGAAAAAAACTTTGTTGAATTACATTAGATTTTATATGATCCTGCTCAAGTCCTAAGAAATATTGGTTGGAATACTCCACTATCGCTTTCCTGTTATTAAAGGGAATGATTTTTCCCAACGCTTTCAACAGCATTAAGTTGAGAAGTGTGAATCTCATTTTCCCACAACAAAGATGAAATATATGGGTCGTATCCCATAGCATCTCAAGGAGTTCCATAATAAATCATGAATCCATATATGTGTAAGGTCTGTTGATAATGGCATCAAAATATGTTATCTTAAATCCATTGAACCATATATAACAAACGTTGACCACAACGTGACAAATCATGCCACCATGTATAAATCGATCTGAAGTTGTAAGGTAATATGGATTCGGTTCTAATTCGTGAAATACACTCTGTTAAACCAATTAACAACACATGATACAAATTATAATTAGGAAAGCAGGTTGATAGTTTCCAAATTTTAGTCTTGGTTACTAAATCCTACCCGAGTATGCATGATATCAAATACGTAAAGAGAAAGCATAACCACAACACGTCGGTATATGAGGAAACCCTAAATGGGAAAAGCCTTGTACGTCGAGGCCTAGAAAAAATCCACTACGAATACAATTTGTACAAGAAGACACACAAGACTTACAGACTTGACTCCACAAGACCTGCTGATGTCGTCTTCAATACCTCCGTCCGTAGTACGTGTAGATCCAACATGCTGCACAATACTCCTGTGTTTCGGTATCCACTGAAAGCCAAGCACCATCTCCAAAAATATCTCATGCGGAGGTCCACTGCACCCAAACCGGGATGAATGGATAAGAGGATGAATTTATGATTTTTGGTTCTTGAAAAATGATCCCAAAGATGACATCAAATGTTGGAGACTATTTTTAAAGAGAAAAGATATTTTCTTATAAAGTGCAAGGACCCTTTCTGCAGTTTTTCCCGAGCTCCTAAATAGTTTGAAAGGTGGAAATAGTGGACAAGGGAGGCTGGGGGAAAAAACTACATTTTCAAAAATAAAATCGCTTGATCGAATGATTGAACTGACTTGTCCGAATGACATGACAAAATGTCGTTTGAACGAGTCTTCAAACGAAAATTCAGACAAAAGCCATTAAGGATTTCATCTGAAGTCGTTTAAATGACTATGTGAGAAAGGTCGTTTTAACGAGATATCAAACGACATTGCTGTAACACCCCATATTTTTATAATTTGGAATTTAATTATTTCTAGCATTTTTAAATTATACTCATGCATTAATTTAATTAAAATGGAATATTGCATGACTATTAAATATTAATCAGGAGAGATTAAAATTAATATTAAGTGTTAAGTTTACTAAGCGTGTATAGTAAATAAAATACAGTGAATTGTTAGTACGTCGTAGTGAGTAAGAACGACGAGATTTTTTATAGTATCTCAATCGGGGCTTGTGAGTATATTATTTTAAGATTGAGATAGGAAATTTATGTAGAAGGACTCGGATAGATATTTTAAGTTCACGGTGGATTCCGAATAGTCGGAGATAGGCAGAATTGAGTATCCAGGGGTAGTATTTGGGTTCCTAAGGCCTTTTAGACTAGTCTGGATTTATGTATGGGATATTTGGGTCATTTTAAAATAGACTAATAATCTAATTTCGGGATTAGTGGGTTAAAATATAAAGGTTATGTGTGTGAGGCAGCCCTACCATTAGTTACAAACCCTAATAGAGAGAAGGAAGAGAGGAGAAAGCAATGAGAAGGCTAGAGAGGCTAATTTGGGAGGAAAAACTCAAGGGAGTCTAGCATTAAATCATCACACACAAGAGAGATCAGATCCTACAATCATTCCAAGGCAAGTAATTAACTTGTTTTGAATTAAATTGAGGTGACTCGTGTTAATACCATGATAGGTGTAGAACAAACCATTTTTAAGAAGGGTTTTTACATTAAAAAATGGGTTTTTTAGTGAAATTAAAATCATGTGTATGTTAGATGATTAATTGATGATATAATACTCATTAATATTGTTAAAATCAGAATCATATTGCATCGGCGCCCGGATGCGACGATAAATACGCAAGGGTTCCTGCAACAAGCTGGACGTGTGCGAGTAAAGAAACTAGTCCAGGATACTAGACTTAGGTTAGCGTCTTGGAACATAGGGACTATGACAGGAAAAGGGATGGAGTTAGTAAATACCATGATAAGAAGAAAAGTTAACATAGCTTGTTTACAAGAAACTAAATGGGTCGGTGAGAAAGCTAGAGAAATAGAAAATACAGGATTTAAATTATATTATACAGGAAAACATAGAAATAAGAACGGAGTTGGCATAATAGTAGATAAAAACTTTAAGGACGATATCGTAACCGTTATTAGGAAAGGTGATAGACTATACTTGTAAAACTGGTATTAGGTGAAAACATAATTAATATTGTTAGTGCTTATGCACCTCAAGTAGGATTAGATGAGCACACTAAAGTACAATTTTGGGAACAAATGGATGAACTAATTCAAGAAATGCCCCTAGGTGAGAAAATCTATATAGGTGGAGATTTTAATGGCCATGTAGGAGAATATCGTGTAGGATATGAGATAGCTCATGGAGGACATGGTTTTGGAGATAGGAACGACGGGGGAGAGTCTATCTTAGATTTTGCGATGGCTTATGATTTTGTACTAGTAAATACATGTTTTAAAAAGAGGCTTGAACACTTAAAAACTTATAAAAGTGCAACACATAAGAGCCAAATAGATTTTTTCATTACTAGGAAAGGAGACCGATTAACGTGTAAAGATTGTAAGGTTATCCCGGGAGAGAGCTTAACCTCACAACATAGGATAATGGTGTTGGATATAAATATTAAAAATCAATCACGAGTGCGAAAAGTGAAGATTAACCCACGAACTAGGTGGTGGAATTTAAAAGGAGAGAAATTAGAACTATTTAAAGATAAAGTATTAAATGAAGCAACATGGAATTATGAAGAAGAAACTAACATAATGTGGAATAAGATGGCCACGTGCATTAGGAGAATATCAAAAGAAATTCTTGGAGAATCAAAAGGCAAAGGGTCACAGTCTAAAGAAACTTGGTGGTGGAATGAAGAAGTGCAGAATATAATAAAAATTAAAAGGGAGTGCTTTAAAACATGGCAAACAAATAGAAATGAAGAGAATTTTGAGAAATATAAATGGGCTAAAAAGGAAGTTAAGAAAGTGGTAAGAGATGCTAAGTTAAAAGCGTATGATGATCTTTATACAAAATTAGGAACACAAGAAGGGGAAAAAAGTATTTATAAGCTTGCTAAACTTAGGGATAGGAAAACAAAAGATTTTAATAACGTTAAGTGCATCAAAAGTGATGATTCGAGAGTCCTAGTCAAAGATGATGAAATTATGGAAAGATGGAAAAACTACTTTGAGAGGTTATTAAATGGAGATAATGGGAACAGATTAGATATAGAGGAACTTAGGAAGACTCGAGAAGATATATTTTTTCGTAGAATTAGGACAACAGAGGTCAGGATTGCTCTAAAAAGGATGAAAACAGGGAAGGCTTTAGGACCAAATGGTATCCCTATTGAGGTTTGGAAGTGCTTAGGGGATGATGGAGTATCATGGATTACAAAATTATTTAATAGAATTTTAATGACTAATGGGATGCCCGATGAATGGAGAAAAAGTATTTTAGTACCTATTTATAAAAATAAAGGGGACATACAAAGTTGCTCAAATTATCGTGGTATTAAGTTAATGAGTCATACAATGAAACTTTGGGAGAGAGTGATTGAATATAGATTGAGATTGAAGACAACAGTATCTGAGAATCAATTTGGGTTTATGCCTGGGAGGTCAACAATGGAAGCAATCTATTTATTGAGGAGATTAATGGAGAGGTATAGAGAGAAAAAGAAGGATCTTCATATGATTTTTATAGATTTGGAGAAGGCGTATGATAGGATACCCAGAGATATAATATGGTGGGTTCTACATAAAAGAGGAGTGACTCGCAGATATATTGACGTGATCAAGGATATGTATGATGGTGCGATGACTACAGTAAGAACATCAGCTGGAGAAAGTAGTGAATTTTCAATTACGGTAGGGCTAAACCAAGGTTCAGCATTAAGTCCTTATCTCTTTGCTCTTGTTATGGATGAGTTGACTGGACAAATACAAGATGAGGTGCCATGGTGCATGATATTTGCAGATGATATTATTTTAGTCGATGAGACTAAGATGGGGATAAATGCTACGTTGGAATTGTGGAGAGAAACTTTAGAAACAAGAGGATTTAAAATAAGCAGAACTAAAACAGAATATGTGGAGTGTAATTTTAGTAGTAATAGGTGGACAAATGGAGATGTGGTGAAATTGGAGGGTCAAGAAATACCTAGAAATGATCATTTTCGTTATTTAGGATCGATTATACAAAAAGATGGAGATATTAGTGATGATGTTACGCATAGGATTAGAGCAGGCTAGGTTAAGTGGAGAAGTGCAACCGGCGTTCTGTGTGATAAGCGTATACCTTTGAAGTTAAAAGGAAAATTTTATAGGACGGCCATTAGACCCGCCATGTTATATGGGACAGAGTGTTGGGCAACCAAGAAACAAAATGTGCAGAAAATGAGTGTGGCGGAGATGCGAATGCTAAGATGGATTTGTGGTAAAACTCGAAAGGATAAAATTAAAAATGAACAAATTCGTGAAACGGTAAAAGTAGCTCCTATAGAAGATAAATTGAGAGAAAATCGACTTAGATGGTTTGGACACGTCAAGCGTAGACCAATGGATGCTCCTGTAAGGAAGAGTGATTTAGTTAGTATTGATGGTAACCCAACGGGTAGAGGTAGGCCTAAATTAACTTGGTGGGATATTATAAAAAAGGACATGATATCATGTGGTTTAACCGAAGATATTGCACTGGACAGAATGGAATGGAAAAATAGGATTCATGTAGCCGACCCCAAATAATTGGGAAAAGGCTTTGTTGAGTTGAGTTGTGGGGATTTTGAAAGCAAATCTAGGGTTTAGATGGAATGTTCTTTTTATATACCCAAATTCATGAAATAAATTGATGACATTATATAAATAGTTGATATTTTGATGATTGTTTACTGTTAGAACCATTTAGGATCCATTCACTTAGATAATATACGTTTTAATGGAGGTTTAATATCGTATTGAAGGGGTTTAGGTCGAAATTGGAGAGGAAGGTTCGCTGAACAGGGGCAGTAAGCTGATTCGCAGGTCCATCCAAACTGATTTGAATTGATGGGTAAATCGGTGCGTCGGTTCAATTTTTGGCAGGTCCAAGATGGGTTATTTCATTAATGGATGATTCTAGAGGGTTCAAATGAATTTAATAAATCCGTAAAAAAATCATAGATACTTATTTGTGTGATTTAATAAGATTTAAAACTACCTAAGGATGAGTGGGTAATTAAAGTTGAATTAGAAAAAGTGAGAGATAATTAGCAAGTAATTTTAATAACCAATTAGGTGGGATGAATTCGTAAATATTTGACGTACGGGTTGATTAGGTAAGTTCGAGTATTTTAATGGAGTGATGCTATTTTATTTAATTAATAGATGAGAACTAAAATAAATTAAAGAGTCGGGGGTGTAGACTCGGGATAGCAGGCTAGTGCTTTTAGCGACAGGAACAGTTTAGCCGAATTTGCATTGATATATATATACGGGTGATAGTACAAATATAGCACCCTGTCGCGGCATGTATTCTTCTCCAGTTCGCAGGCATCATAGGTCATACAGGCCGCGACCAGAACTCACTCGTCATGATCCCTTCAGGACTAGATGGCACAGAGTGCGGCCCTGTCCATTATAGGCCGCGGAGCTCCACCTTATGGTGTGCGAAACCCCACCAGCTTACAACATTACTTGCCTTGCAGGCCGCACCCCCCTCTTCCACAACTGCTGCAGACTTGTTATACGCCACGTGCTCAGGGCATGTGACTCAACGTATTTCCTCATAAATAGAGGACCACACCCAGGAGGGAGGGAGAGGAAGGGGTTCCATACCAGATCAGGGCAGGCACTGCAATACAGATTCTCTCTACACGACCTCAACATATCTCTCAGAGGCCATGCATCTACATCGCAGCCGCCTCCCGGGCTCGCCGGAAACAACAATACTGCCATATATTCACCTTCATTGTCATACTTATACGCCTCTTTAGGCATGATTATATTGTACAATGCAATGCCCTTAATGAGAACAGAGCCACACAGTGGACGTAGGCCCATTTTGGGGGCCGAACCACTATATATCTTGTATTCTCTCTATTTATTTTCTTTACTTGTTTAACACACACACGTTACTCTAGACTTGCTGGTATGAGAATGCCTTATGGTCGATTTCTCGTATCATCAGATTGGCGCCGTCTATGGGAAACGAGATATTTCAATCTTGTTTCTCTACACATATGAGTTCTTAAACACCTTATTCGACCCCTGAGGGTCCTATGGATCATCTTCTCACGGGTCGGTTACTGGTTATTGGGCTCCGCTTTACATTCACCCCCTTTAACGGGTATTTCATATTTCTGGATCTGTCTTTGGATCTTCATTTGATGACTTTGGATCTATTTTACATACCCCTGTGACATCACTCCATCTAGATAATGCTGAAAGGCATGGTGGACTTTAGTCCCGAAAAGGTGGATTATTAGGGAAGGGTTATACTTACTCCCATTTTTGTTGCCATCTACCTATGATCTAGGGGTTATCATTGAAGTTGTGCTATATCGCGCACCGCAAGGGAATTATCTCATCAATGGACCCTAGTAGGTTTTCTTCACGTATTGAGGGAGAAAATGTCAGTTCCTGGGCTCCTGTCATGGGATCTCTCCACTGCCTAGACAGGGGTGCGGCCTGTAAGTTCAACAGCATCTCCTGCTGCGACCCCTACTAGTGCGAACCTATTACAACAGTTCAAAGTAGCCGTGGGAAGGACTTAAGTGGCCTTCCGCTTGACCTTGGTGAATAACATTAAAGGATTGCGACAGTGCACTTGTGTGCCATACTTGCCGTGGCCTACTCAGCATATCATGGAGCAGTTCGTCCCCTCCTTCCCAATACTTTTGTGATCACTCACTTCTGTTAGTTTTGTCCCAGATTCTATATACTTTATAAAGACTAACAAGAGCAGAAATGGAAGGAGAATCCATCCAGAGTGCAAAATTCAAGGATGAGATTGTGCAACTGTACAATCACCTTAGTCACCTCTATGACAGCCATGCCTCACTTCAGACCCAGGTCATTTACCTAACTCAGAGGGTGCTAATGCTAGAGGCCGCGGCCTCTCAAAATATAGGCGCGGGGGCGGAGGAAAAAACTCAACCAGCCTTGCCTGTCGCGGCAGTTAAAGAAGCCACGGAATCAACCAGTAGAAGTCATAAAAGGAGAACAGAGAAATCAAAAAAGAAATCGAGTGTCTATACTCCGTTGATTTTCCCGGTTCAAGAGATCTTTGAGTTCATCAAAGAGGACAAGCTTTTGAGGTGGCCAGAAAAACTGAGAGCTCCACCCCACAAGAGGAACAAAGCTACCTGGTGCAAATTCCATCAGGACCATGGCCATGACACAGAGCAATGCTATGCTCTGAAGGATGAAGTTCAAAGGCTAATTGGGCAAGGGATGTTGCAGCGATTCCTGAAGAATGCATAAAGGACCCAGCCGGACCTAACAGAGGTTGCATGCCGCATCTCATCCTTAGTCTTTCCAATTTCAACTATTTCTATTTATGTTTTATGAAGCTCGTTAGAGCCTTAATACTCAAGACTTTATGTTTTGTTAACAAAGTCATTAGCTGAAGCATGCATATATAAATATATGGATTAGCAAATTTTGCCATATCTGATATCTTTCTTGGTTTCATAATCTGTTATCTCACAAAAAAACCTTTTATCTCAAACAGATTCCAGAGGAATAATAATAAAATTATCTCGAAGGATTATTTTACTTCGGGATGCACTTATGGAGGGATTGCAATCTTAATCAGCTCAAAAGTTCCTCTCATAAGGTACAACTGTATCTTATCTTCTGATGATCATGTTCGTGAAAGCATCGGAGGATTCAAGGAGCTTTTATTAGCCACGGGGGCTTACAATGCCCGTTCTCAGCTTTTGGAAATTATACTTAACCGCGGGGGCTTACAATGCTCGCTCTTATCTTTCGGGATGCGTCATCGAGCCAGGAGGTTTATAATATCTAGCCAGGGATGGATTTATATATATCGGCAGCTGTGGGTGGCTTAATAACATAACCCAGCCTGGAGAGGCTTGATAGTGTCTCGCATATTAGCTGTGGGTGGCTTAATAACATAACCCAGCCTGGAGAGGCTTGATAGTGTCTCGCATATTAGCTGCGGGTGGCTTAATAACATAACCCTGCCTGGAAAGGCTTGATAGTGTCTCGCATATTAGGGCCTGGCAACATGACCCAGCCCGAGAAGGCTTGGAAATATCAACGTATGTCTACAGAGGCATATTGTTCGGGTGAACCAGAAATGTGCCGCATCCCACCGATATGGTTGCAGAGCTCTAGGAGCCATTCTTTCATGAAAGTGCTGAGGCACTAACCTCATGAAGTATGAAAAAACCACAACACCTATCACAGCGTCAAATGCCACGGTGGAGAAGAATACATGCCTCATATCAATTGTGCCAAGTCTAAGGAAAGGCTTTCTCTACATGTTCCATGTTTGTTATGGGATGACAAAAGATAAACGATTCAGACAACCAGGTGCAATAAAAGCAGCTGGGAACCCATTCAATTAGCAAGTCCCAGCCTTGAAATCAAGGCCGCGGCAATCAAGTGAAGACGTTTACATGACGCGGCATAATGAAGGGCCGCGGCTTGCACACAGCGGCCTTGTGACGCAGCAGTCATCCTACAGGAGTAAAATGGCACCATTTATGTGGGTGCGGACGTTGACAAATAATCATACTACGAAGCAATGGATCTCTGTCCTCGGACTTAAAACGTTATGTCTATCGAGGCACGGATGCATTTTCAAAAATGAGGCAGTTACGTACAACATTCATTATGGCAAGCAATGTACAAAATGCAATGTAAAAAAAAAAGCAAGGAATACCAAGCAGTCAATCAGTGGTAAAAACATGGCTGCAGCCTTGGTATTAATAGCCAAAGGTTACAGGATGAAGGCCGCATCCACAACAGAAGTTAGATTACAAAAAGGAGGGACGCAACCCTATATTAATGATACAAAAATTAAGAGATTAAGAGACTGCGTCATCATCATCATCAGGCTCTTCTCCGCCCGCGGCAGTCTCTGTCTCTCCGTCCGCAGCCGCTGCCTTACTCTCTCTTCTGCCGCGGCCTTAAGTTCAGCGATGCACTCTTGATGTTCGGCATCGCTTAACTTCCAGGCAAGAACCTCCTCCTTGGCCTCAGGGAACCTCTTAATAAATCTTTGACACAGCTCCTGGTAGCTGCGGAGATATGCCCTGTTATTGATAGGAAGAAGTCCTTGGAGCCTTTTAATGACTCCACGGCATGATCTATGCCTAGCTGGAGGGCGTCACCGTGATCAACTTCCAACTTTTCCACTACCGCGGCATGATCTTTATCTTTTTGGGCGGACTTGGCTTCCAGCTCTTCATATTTCTGCTGGAGTAGGGCAAGCTTGGCATTTGAATCTCCGCGACATGGGCGACTTCGGCAGTCTGGGCCTGGGAGGATTTGAGAGATTCCGCGGCTTGCTTAAAATTCTCCTTCGCTTCCTCTCTGGCCTTAGTTGCTTTCTCAAGGTCCATGTATTCTGCCTGAAGAGCCGCGGCAGCAGACTTCTTCCCTGCCTCAAAAGAAGAAGTCCGTGCAGCTTGCAAGTCCGCGGTGTGGTCACTCTTCTCGGCCTCCTTCAACCTGTACAAGGCCTCATACTTCCTCTTTTGGACCACAATCACATCCGCGGCCTGAAATAAAAGACGTTAGAAAAAACATGGAAAAATATGAGATGCAAAAGTTAAATGACAACTGGTACATACCCTCAGAAGGCTATGGAGGCCACAGTCCTCCAGATCTTCATGATCTTCTCCCACTAGCCTGTCATGGTCTGCGGCATCCAAGGCTCGCTTCATTCTCCGCGCAGCCTTTACGGTAGTGTCCCAAGAAGAATTGGGGTCAGGCTGCCTCAATTGGGGCCTTGGTCTACCATCAGGACCAGACTCTCTGCGGAATTGAGGAGGTGGCAAGTTCGCATTAACCTCCACAACATTGGGCGACGGAGGGGAGGAAGACTTAAGAGGCACATCAGTTGACATTAAGCCCGTCGCGGCCAGGTTTTCCCCTATGTCATCATCAAAATGATCATGCGGAAGGTTCTCATTAACCATTTGATCCGTTGCAGGTTCAGTAGTGTTTTCGCCAGGGGCCATGGTAGGGGCAACATTATTTTCGCCGAAGGGGGCCGCGGCAGGCCCCTTGGCCTTGGACCTCTTCCTCTTTCTGCTCCGCGCCGTATTATTTAGGATAATTGCGTCCTCATCCATCTCCGCTAGCTGCGCCGCTAGGAGCTCCCTGTCAACTTCTTCACCTGAAAAGGAATAGCATGAGTTCGAGTTCAAGAGAATAAATGTCCGCGGAGTAAAAGTCATGGCGCAGTTAATTACCTTCCGCGCCCATTTATTGAGGACTGGATTTGTTTGGGAAAAATCCCACTTCAAATATGGTTGCTGACGCTACAAGTGTGCTGAACTTCTTGTGTTCAGCAGGAACTTCCGCGGCCTCCGCAACTTTTTTTTCTTGTCTCTTGTTCAAGTGCAGATTGTCAAGGGCTGCAGAAAGAAAAGGCAATTCAAAGGTTAGTGGAAGTTACATGTGAAATAAAAGGACACGGCTATAGTCTTATACCTAATTTTGAGGGAGACCCCCACTGCCGCGGCATTCTATATGTCTTTTCTCTTTCATTCTCATCGGGGTGCATCTCCAAGCCTTCGCCGGAGATGTAGAAATATTTCCCCGTCCAGTTTTTCACACTGGTCGGTCTCCCAGTGTAAAGGGTCTCATCCTTGCCGCGGCTAGAGAGGTAGTAGTAGCCCGCGGACTTTACTGAGTTCTCCTTTGGACGGTAGAAGTGAAAGAACTCCGCGGGCGTGATGTCCTTTTTGAACAAGTTTTCCCAAAGGACAACTGCGGCAAGAATGGCTCTCCAGCCATTAGGGTCTAACTGTGCTGGGGCGAGGTTCATTGCCTGAAAATGGCAGCGGATAGGAACTAGAACAGGCAGCCACAGCCCGTAAATGAAGGCGTGCAGAGGGAAGCAAATTCTATCATCGGATAGAACTGTGCACGGTCTTTGGTTTGCGACAGGGGACGAGCACGTTAAGTTTTCTGGAAATTCGAAGGCCTCAGCCACCTGCTCAACCCATTCTTGGATCATCGAGCCGCGAATATCGAGTGCCGCCAAGGGTCTCTCAGCCCTCCCAGATATACCTCCTGGGTTATTTCTAACAGTCGCGGCACTGTCGCCTACACCCATTGGATGAGTACTTGAGTTGGCTTCCTCTTCCATCGGTGGAGATTGGAAATACTTTCAGATGCAGAGTCCGCGGAGTCTGAGTCGATTATCACGCAGTTTGGGCAATCTTTTAGTTTGCAAGGCCCTATTGATCTTAGAGGGGGCACGGAAGTAAGCTCGGGGGGAGAGGTTCCAAAATTCTTTGCCCAAAAGCCTCTCAGGAACTTGTCGGGGTCAAATCTCATATGGCTGCAATTAGGCGCCACAGCCAATATGGTTTGGAAAAGACTTCAAGAAGCCACAGAAGGGTAATTTTAAGTATTAAAAATGCATCTGTCATTATTTCCCTAATAGTTATTAATGGGAAAACTCTATTACTTATGGTATCATACTGTCCCAACTAGCCGTGGCCACATCCATATCAGTGGAACATAAGCTGCCGCGGTAAGAAGATAGAATTGCTTTATGGCATTCCTAGCCACGGTCATTCCTAAATTTTCAGAGTCAATTCGATCTACTAGCAATTACAGTTATTTAACATGGATGTGTCTTGGGTTCATGGAAGTTTGAAGGCTGTTCGAGACTACAAGGGTGGTGATTTTATGCCGCGGATGATAATTTGAGGGATCGCGGCCATTTGGCACGGTATGACGCAGAAGGACCATACCAGTTCACAGGAATGGGTATCGAAATCCTATCATGCCGCGGAATCTATCCTAAACAGTTGATTATCTAAATTCTAATCATTTTTAGGATCAAACTCACAGAATACGAAGAGTTCGATTATGAACACCAAGAACAGTTGTATGTATTTCATATGTAGCACCGTGGCACCTAGGCTACTTAGTCGCAGTCCCAATTGATCTCCCTTGGCACTACGGCTTGGGGGCTTATTGATAGTAAAAATATAGCACCCTGTCGCGGCATGTATTCTTCTCTAGTTCGCAGGCATCATAGGTCATACATGCCACGACCAGAACTCACTCGGCGTGATCCCTTCAGGACTAGATGGCATAGAGTGCGGCCCTGTCCATTATAGGTCGCAGAGCTCCACCTTATGGTGTGCGGCACCCCACCAGCTTACAACATTGCTTGCCTTGCAGGCCGCACCCCCCTCTTCCACAACTGCTGCAGACTTGTGACTCAACGCATTTCCTCATAAATAGAGGACCACACCCAGGAGGGAGGGAGAGGAAGGGGTTCCATACCAGATCAGGGCAGGCACTGCAATACAGATTCTCTCTACACGACCTCAACATATCTCTCGGAGGCCATGCATCTACATCGCAGCCACCTCCCGAGATCGCCGGAAACAACAATACTGCCATGTATTCACCTTCATTCTCATACTTGTACGCCTCTTTAGGCATGATTATATTGTACAATGCAACGCCCTTAATGAGAACGGGGCCACACAGTGGACGTAGTCCCATTTTGGGGGCCAAACCACTCTATATCTTGTCTTCTCTCTATTTATTTTCTTTACTTGTTTAACACACACACGTTACTCTAGACTTGCTGGTATGAGAACGCCTTATGGCCGATTTCTCGTATCATCAACGGATATTGAGGCAGTATATATATGAATATGATTAATATATTTGTATATAATATTTATATGAAACATACCTCTCTAGTGCTATCAGCGGAGACTGCGCAATGTAGGTGATCTTCCCTGGCAAAACACAGTAGGCTAAGTATCAACCCTAGGTCATAGCGTCGTGTGTATACCTTGTGCGATTATTATTTGAAACGAGATGATTAGGATATGGTTGGGACTCACTGTCGAAGTATTATAATTGCCTCCAATACGTTTGTAATTTTATCACACTACACGAAATCCTGCGAATGGTCACGGCCTGGGGGTTATGGCCCAGATTCGTGACCATGTGGTCACGGCCTAAAGTCGTGGCCGTGACCACATCAAACGTTGGCGTGACCAATTCCATGACCCAGTGTGGTCATGGATCCCTTTAAAGGTGGTCACAGACTATATCCATGACACGTGCTTGATCATTATAGCACCAAAGTTCCCTCCAGGTGTGGTCACGGATGGGGTCACGGTCCAAGTCCATGACCACCAACCAAAATACACATTGAACTGGTTATGGCTTAGGGTTGTGACTATCTTAATTTTGGAGTCACAGCTTTGGGACGTGACCATATTCTTATTTACAGACTGGCGTGTTAAATTTTAAAGGGGTCATGGCATGTGGTCATGACTCACGACCGTGACCAGTATCTTTATACGAAAAACCCATCCCAATTTTCATTTTCACTCGAAAATTTTCAAAACACTTTCCCTCTCTTAGGCAATTTTGGCTACATTTCTCTCTTAATCTTAAGTTTTTCACTCAATCTCTCTCTCAATGTCAAAAGTAACATTTAAACCCTAATATTTTGTATATGATTATTTTTTACAATTGTATATGTGTGTATGTGTGTATTTCTATGTATATCTGTATATGTGTATACGTGTGTGTATGTATGTGTGTATACGTATATGTGTGTGTATTATGTATGTATGTGTGTATAATGCACATGTGTGTGTATTGTGTATGTATGTGTGTGTTTGTATTATTTATTTTGTGTGTGTGTGTATAAGAGGCCAATGTAACCCATAGGAACCGACCGCGTAGTCACGGAACTCCCGATTTAAGAACACGATAAAAATTTGCAAATTGTTAAACTTGGGCTTAAAAATATTTCGACAAAGGGTGAAAATAGAAAACAACTACAAAATATCCCCGTAAGAGGCACAAATACCTCGTAGTGACCAATGTAACTCGCGAGAACCGACCGCGTAGTCATGGGACTCATGATTTAAGAAGACGACAAAAATATTCAAACTGATAGACTTAGACTTAAAAATATGTCGTCAAAGGGTGAAAACATAAAACAACCATAAAATGGCCTTGTAAGAGGCACGGACACCTCACACGGGACCAACATAACCCGCAAGAACCGATCAAGAAGTCACGGGACTCCCGGTTTGAGAACACAACGAAAATTTGCAAACTATTAGACTTAGGCTTAAAAACATGTTGCCAAAGGGTAAAAATGTAAAAAAGCCACAAAACGACCCCAGAAGAAGCACGAACACCTCGCACGGTACCAATGTGACCCATAGGAACCGACCGCCTACTCACGGGACTCCTGGTTCGAGAACACGATGAAAATTTACGAATTGTTAGACTTAGGCTTAAAAACAAGCCGTCAAATGGTGAAAATGTAAAACAACCCAAAAAAGGTCCCGTAAGATGCACGAACACCTCGCACGGGACTAATGTAACCTGTAGGAATCAATCGTGTAGTCACGGGACTCCCGATTAGAGAACAAGGTGAAAAATTGTGAATTGTTAGACTTAGGTTTAAAAACATGTCGTCAAGGGTGAAAACCTAAAACGGTCACAAAACGGCCCCACAAGAGGCACGAACACCTCTCACAGGACCAATGTAACCCCAAGGTCACATTCACATAGTCACAGGACTCTCGGTTGTAGAGCACGATGAAACTTTACAAACTGTTAGACTTTTAGGCTTAAAAACATTTTTTCAAAGGGTGAAAATAGAAAACAACTACAAAATGGCCCCGTAAGAGGCATGAACACCCCGCACGGGACTAATGTAACTCACAGAAATCGATCGCATTATCATGGACTCCCGATTTGAAAACACGATGAAAATTTACAAACGGATAGACTTAGGCTTTAAAACATGTCGTCAAGGGGTAAAAATGTAAAACATCCATAAAACGGCGTTGTAAATCGACGACCACCTCGCCATGAGACCAATGTAACCTGCAGGAATCGTTCGTGCGATCACGAGACTCCCGATTTGAGAACACGACAAAAATTTGCAAACTACTAGACTTAGGCTTAAAAACGTGTCATCAAAGGGTTAAAACGTAAAATAATCACAAAACGGTCCCGTAAGAGGCACGAACACCTCACACGAGACCAATGTAACCTGCAGGAACCAACCACGTAGTCACGGGACTCCTAGTTTGAGAACACGACCAAACTATTAGACTTAGGATTAAAAACAAGTCGACAAAGAGTAAAATCGTAAAACAACAACAAAATGGTCCTGCAAGAGGTACGAACGGACCGCATGGAACCAATGTAACCTGTAAAAATTGACCGCGTAGTCACGGGACTCCTAGTTTGAGAACACAATAAAATTTGCAAAATGTTAGACTTTTAGGCTTAAAAATATGTCGTCAAATGGTGAAAATATAAAATATCCATAAAATTGTCCCATAAAAGGTATGAACACCTCGCACGGGAATAATTTAACCTGCAAGAACCGACTGCATAGTCACGAGACTCTCGGTTTCAAAACACGACAAAAATTTGCAAACTATTAGACTTTGGCTTAAAAACATGCCATAAAAGGGTGAAAACATAAAATAACCTCAAAATAGTCCCGTAAGAGGCACAAACACCTCGCACGGTACCAATGTAACCCACAGGAACGAACCCCATATTCATGAAATTTCAATTTGAGACCATAAAAATTGCAAATTGTTAGACTTAGGCTTAAAAATATGTCGTCAAGGGGTTAAAACATAAAATAGCCACAAAACGGTCCCATAAGATGCACAAATGCCCTGTACGGGAGAAATTTAACCCACAGGAATCGATTGTGTAGTCACGAGACTCCCAATTTGAGAATGCGGTGAAAATATGTAAACTATTGGACTTAGGCTTAAAAACATGACATCAAAGAGTGAAAACGTAAAGAAGACACAAAACGGCCCCATAAGAGGCGCGAACACCTCGTACGAGACCAATGTAACCTATAAGAACCGATCGCGTAGTCACAGGACTCCCCATTTGAGAACACGATAAAAATTTGCAAATTTTTGGACTTAGGCTCAAAAACATGCTGTCAAAGCGTGAAAATATAAAATATTCACAAAACAATCCCGTAAGATACACGAACACCACACATGGAACTATGGAACCCTTAGGAACTGACCGCGTAGTGATTTATATTAAATATTGCATATTTCTGCCCGTTATCTTTATGTATTCTAGCGCTTTTATGATACTTAATTCCTATATTTATGCTCATTAACCAGAAAACCTTGGATTTGGAGATATACATGTTTTACAAGGGTTAATTGTGCTTTTATAGGTATTGGAACGCTAAAAGTGAGGATCTGTTGCATTTCAAAGAAGTTTCATCACCAAACGCTACTTCAAGGGCATTTTAGTTAATTCATATTTCTTATTTGGCTCATGTAAATTCCACGAATGCGTAGTTTGTTGAGTTAGCATCGCGTGGCCACAAACAGTGCATCGTTTAGAGTTCGGACGAAGAAGATATGCTCGTTTCCGTAATAGACCTTTTCCCCCTCTTCATGAACCAAAGAATTGTAGGAAACAGAGTGCCGATCGACCAAGTCCCTGGGACCGGTCGACTGCGGCTTCAACTTTTGCCATGGAAAGGAGACAGTGGGCTTTTGCCTAAGAGACCGGTCGACCGTTCCCCTGCGACCGATCGACCGATTATGCCAGATATTTTGAGATCTTTCCTTTTCTTTTCCTTTTCCTTTTCTTTTCTTTACTTTTTCCCACTTACTATAAATACAATTTTGGATTGTAATAATCAGATATACTTAGATATAATAGATTTGAGAGAGTGGTAGCTTAGGGTTTGTGGGATTTGAAGAGTTTGGCTTTGATTCTTCTTGGTTTGACACCCAATTGGGTTGTAAGTTACACTATTCATCTTCCCTACCATGTAATATACTTATTTTCCATTAATTCTCGCTTTGATAATTAGATTTACAAGCTTTCATAATTAGTTTACATGCTTTGATTTACGTGATTTCTAGGTAAATTTACCACGTTTATTTACCACATTTCATTTATCGCGTTTTAATATGCTTTCTAGCTAATTTAAATTAGGTTGTGCTTGAATTGAACTCACTCGAGTTGACGCATTGCTTGTCTTTGGTGATGGCATTTACAGGTCTATTTCGGGTGTGTTGTCCTAGTTATTGCGCCTAGGAGATTTGATGGGGCATATCATGTATGTATCGTGCTTACGACCTTGCGTGCGCAATTTTCGGGGTTTTTGTTGACACCAAAATCATATTAGGCTTTTATGTGGATTTAGGGGCGTGACAACCCTTGGTTCAATTAACTGTCGAAACGAGACGCATTCTAAATAACTTGTCGACCCCTGTATCCATTTTATACAAATTAACTCGGGTAAGGGATATTCGACGCAACCTATAGTTTTACTCGCTTTGTTAGTCTAGTTTCATTTCCTTCGCCTAGATTAAACATTTCCTTTTATGCATCTTTTCCTTTTTATTTTGTAATTCACCTTCTACACTTTTATTTCGAAGTATTAAATCACTTAAATTCTAGCATCTCGTCCCTATGGATTTTTGAATACCCGACTTATCGATGTGCTTGCCTCGCAAGTGTAGCCGTAATTTAGGTTTGTTTGTATTGAGTAGGCGAAATGAAAACAATGACCGCACACCTTACACGCGCGCGCTTTTTGCACTCGATCAAAATGGCACCGTTGTCGGGGAGGAGTTTGTTTTAGACTTTATTTGATTTAGTATTTCATAGTATTTTCTTTATATTTATATTATTTGTTAATATTTTGCAGGACTTCCACATTTGAGCACTTAGAAATGCTCGATTTTTTCCCGCGCGCACCTACATTGTGGAATTCACCACTTGAGCCATTTTTGGGTAAGCATGTCTTATTCCAATTCTTTCGGTAATCATTGTTATAATTCTCAAAATTCTCACTAACATATGACTTTCGGTGAATACTTAGAATCCCAAAGTATAAAAAATTCAAATATGACTTTGGGTGAGTATAACGAAAGTCAAAATTTAGGTTATTGGAATTTTGATGATGATGATAATGATTTTGGGCCTTTACCTTCTTATAATAGGAATTTTGAAATGAATTCGAATAGTTTTCAAAATTTCTATAATAATGAGTCTAAGTTTGAGTCCTATGGTAATTTTTAAAGTTCCCATTTTCAAGGATCCGCACCTCGACCTATGACATTCGGTGAGGGCTTGCGTATGTATGAAAATGAGAAAATTGAAAATCGTTATCGGGAAGAAAATCGTTTGTGGGAACATGACTTGGATTTACTTTTTGAGTCCGACGACGATTTTACTTCCGAGACTTTCGAAGTTGAGGAATGTTTTGAACCAAATGAGGTACTTTTACCTACTTTGGAATAAATCATTCTAGACTTTACCCATCTTGTAATAGATATTGAAAGCGAGGATGAAAATGACGTAATATCTATTTGCAATGAAATGATTTCTTCTTCGGCCCCCAAAGAAGATCATTTCATTAAAAATGATATTATTTCCTTCGAAAATCAAACTTCATGCAATGATGATTAATCTCATGAGTTTGAATTTCTTTCATCCCCATTTTCATTCTCTATTATCACATCTTCACAAGTACCCGGTGATTCGGTTTCAAACTTTAGTGTTTTAAACCTTTTCGTCGATGAGGATTACTTGCTCGAGTCGCCTTCCACGATCGCATATTTGCCTTCATGTGCTCCACCTCCCATTCCAATTTCAAAATGCTTGGGAGGATATCAGTTTTTCTCGGTCCCCACATGTTTTTGTCACCCGTGCAATACAAACCCCCCATCGTCCCTCCAAAAATTTTAATTGGCGATGGTTCCTTTCTTCCGCCTTACACATGCCTTCCATTGTTCAAATGTAATTCATATTTTTCAAAGGGCATGCTTGTATGTGAGGGTACACCGATTATCCACCAAAGTCAAATAATTTTTGCAATGGACCCTCAGCTATTTAGACTTCCAGTGTACAGTTAGTGTGAAGACTAAATAGTAGGTTGTACATAGTTAGCTTTTTATTCTTTCTTTCTTTTTAATTTAGTCTAGTGTAATTAGTTAACAATTTGTTATTTGTTTTTGCTATGCTCGGTACTAACTTGTTTTGTAGATTCTTTGGACTTGTTCTTATGGGAATCGCTCCAATTTTGGGTAATATCGCTCTTTTTCTCTCTTTAACTTGGTTCTTAATTCAATTTGAGGACAATGTCAGTTTTAAGTTAGGGGTGTGGGATATTCTATCCATTTCTTTATTTAGTCCATGTTTTTCTCACATGTTAGTCACTTAGTATGCTTTTCATAGAAAAATTGAAATTTTCAAAAAGATTTTCTTTCTTTTTTTTCCTTTTTTTGGGCATTTTGCCTTTGTTTCTGATGATAAATTTCAATAATTGCCCGATTCAATAGACAACCTAATGATGCATGTTCTCGATTTTAGAAGTTATTAGACTTTAGTCTCAATTAATGATATTATGAATAACTTCATGAATTAAACTTTAATCCCGTGAGCACATGCACTTTTCTTGTTCTATTGATGTGGTTTAAGATTTTTATAACTCGGTAATCTTTTGTTGCATTGTATATACTTACACCGAGTAATCTTTGTACCTTTCGTCGTTTGTTAGTGTATACACTATTCTTTTCTCATTGAAAACGTTGAATTCGTTGGTAATCTCACTATTCTTTCATTTGATCGTTCATTTATTGAGTTAATACTTGAAATATGTTACTTGAGCATGATTTTCATATATTGTTTTGATTCGAGAATTGCGTAAACTTTGTGAAATGATCATAGGCCATCTTTGTTATATCACCCATATTAGCCTTGACCTCACCTTAATATGTTTCCCCTCGTTAACCCCTTTGAGCCTAAATATAGACTTTCGTTTCATAACCCCATTCCCATAACCAACTATAAATTGGAGTTTTAGCCCATACATACACCTTACACACCTTTGTTGGGAATGTTACTTGGGATTGAATGATGTTGTTGTTATGTCGGTTGCAATTTAGGCATATGAGAGTTCAAAAATTAAAGAAAGGAAAAAAGTGAAAAAGAAAAGAAAAAGAGAAAGCAAGAAGAATAAGAAAAAAAAAAGAAAAAAGTGAGAAAAAGAAGCAAAGAAAAAGAAAAAGAAAGAGAAAGTTGTAAATGTTGTATATAGTTCAATAAGCTTTGATTACTCTCCCCGATGATATATTCAATGCCTTTTTGGAACTTGTTTTCCAATTTTGACATTGCCCGCATTTTCCCATTATCTCGAGTTTTTATCTCGAACACTTTGAATCCGTACATACTTTCCTTTCATTTCATACCCTAGACAGACCTACTTATAACCCTATTAATGTCCTATGTGATCTTAGGTTGATGTAATTTAAAAGTCATAATAGTTTTTGATAATCTGTGAAAATGCATTTCATCTCTTTTAGTGTGCAATATCCTTTCATTGAGATTACAGTTTTTCATTTTATATATAGCGTTATTCATTTGTGACATGTGTGCGGCCTAGTTTCCATTTACATTTACTCTTTATGCCCGCATGTTCTGTGTGTTACCTCCCTGTTTCGAGTGGATTTACTTGATGAGCGTAATGCCCGTGAGGATTGAATGTATGCTTGCTTTAATTTTTATTCGATTTATATAACTTTTTGCCAAATCACACTTTGCATGTGCTCGCTCCCCTCCCACATTTTAAGGTTTCAATTCTATAAGGTGCATTCTATAATGTTAATGATTCGGACTTTTGTTTGAATTCATTCACTTTTCTAATAATGCGTATGAAATCTTTTTCGCCATTGTTGGCCTTGTCGCAAGTTGGTTTGGGCATATTTTGAGGAAACCAACTGATGTTTGTGGGTACCATCCCTAAAAACCCTCACGAGATGTAAGGACATTTTTATCATGTCCGAAATGTTTCATTTATTTATGTCATACGCCGTTACATTTGGCACGTCTCTACACGATCGCACACGACGTCCTCAATCTGAATTTTGAGAATCAAGCATTTATTATCTCCATCATGTGTCCCTCATCTGCCTCAACGACTTCACGTTCCATGATTTTAGGCTCGTAATGCAAGTGGTACGCAAGAGAAGTCAAAACAATGCAACAAGGCATGATAGGGAAGTTCAAGGGCAATTTGGTAATTTTACAGCCACCGTCCAGAGGACCGGTAAACTGGAAAGTTGAAGATCTTGCCGCAACAAAGATACAGGAAGAAACAACACCTCAATCCGAGCTACAGTGAACAAGTTAGGGCCCGTTGAAAATGGAGATATTTCCAAGAAAAACCTTGGAAATTTTGCTAAGTGTTTTTAAGCCCCTTTCCAGTGAATTTCCCCAAACCTAGTCCGAACCGGTTCGGGGGGGCGAACTGGTTCACAGGGACCCCGAACCGGTTCCGAGGGGCGAACTGGATAGAATTTCAGTGTTTTAATAACGTGGAAGTCTTCATGTGTTTTCCTATTTAAACCAACTTCGGGGGAGCTATTTTACAAGACTTTGAAAGACGAATTTGAGAATCCAAATACCTCAAGTCTTCACCATTTTTAGTCCCAAGACTCATGTTTTGATTCACAAAACTCTGCCAAACCTTTGTGAATTCGTTTGCAACCCAAGAACACATCCGTGTGTCTGTTCGTACTCTTGTGAAGAAGACCGTTCTTCTTCATTGCTGCCCTCCTGGAAAGGGAAACTTCCAGCCGCCAACTACAGATCCGACGCCTGCGGGTAATTCCGTGTCACTGTATTTTCATTGTAATCCGAGAAATTGTATGTTACAATATTATAGTGGAAATAAATGGTTTTGCCCCTTTGGGGGATTTTTCCTCACGTGTATGTGTTTGAATGTTCTTGCATAAGTTATCATCCTGTTCAATCACATATAGTTGCATGTTTAGGATTTAATTGATAAAAACTGAGTTTAATTAAATAATATCTCTATTTGAACGCACGTGCACTCTCCTCAAATTGGTATCAGAGACAGTTACACAATTTTACCCTGTAATTTTTTGCAAAATTTTTCTAAGATATCAATTTTCTGAAAAATTGATTTTTGAAAACGAGTGTGTTCATTATGGAGAAGTTATATAATAAAATGCCAGTTTTTTACGGGACAAACTATGCATATTGGAAAGCCCGTATGAGATCTGCATTAAAAGCCATTGATGAACGTGTCTGGATTTTGGTTGAAAGAGGGTGGACACCTCTCTCCGTCACGGTTGATAATGTGAGCAATTTAAAAGCTGTCACTTCTTAGAATTAAGATGAATTTAGATGGTCATCATTTAATTCTAAGGGTCTGAGTGCTATTTCTGGGTCTGTCACGCCTGATGAGTTCAAACGCATAATGACGTGCACCACGTCAAAAGAGCATGCGATGTTTTACAACTCACCCATGAAGGAACTAATGTTGTGAAAGAGTCTAAATTGCAAAATTTGACAACTCAATTTGAAACAATCACCATGCATGAGACTGAATGTTTTGATTATTTTTATGCTAGACTTTCTGACATTGTTAATACTAGCTTTAATCTTGGTGAACATATTCCTAATGCTAGAGTTGTTAAAAAGATTCTTCGTTCTTTGCCTAAGCGTTTTATCCCTAAAGTCACTGTGCTAAATTCAATGGGTAATTTAAATACGCTAAAATTGAAAGAACTTATAGGAGATTTGCAGACATATGAATTGATATGTTCCTTAAAAATGCTAGGTCTAAGATAAGGGAATTGCACTTAATGCCCAAGAGAGAAAGAGTGAGGGGTCGGCTAGAGAGAGAGTAGAGTCATCTAGAAAGAGAGAGACTGACACGTCAGATTATGATTGTGATTTTGACTTAGATGATTTGGCTCTGTTTGCAAAAAATTTCAAAAGGATTCTCAAATTTAAGAAAAATGGCAATTTTAAAGATAAAAAGAAATTTGAGAAAAATAAGTTTGAAAAGAAAAATGAAAAAGTTTTTAAAGATCCTCCTGAGAAAGAAAGTGAGAGATGCTTTGAGTGCGACGGTAGGGGTCATAGAGCCTTTGAGTGTGTCACACGTCTGAATAGAGAAAAAGGGAAAGTTGTCCTTAATGCTACCCTTAGCGAGGACGGTGAGGTCGGGTCGGTGGATTCTAGAGTCGAGTCACCGCATGAGTGTAACTTCACCGCATTCATGGCTAGTCATGTGAGCACTTCTAGTTCTTCTCACGACGATGAGGATGTTGTATCACAGGTACACCTCGACAGTGAGATCGATGTGAGTGAGGGGGAGGATGACGCAAGTGAGAGCGAGAGTGATATTCAACGCGCCTACGCTGAGTTATATTCTGAGTCATTTAAAACTAAAAAGCGTAACAAAGCGTTAGTTCTTAAGATCACCGGCTTAGAGGAAGATTTAAGAAAAGCGAGAGAGAGAGAGAGTCCTCCACCTGCACCGCCCTGAGAGAGAGAGAATCTGCCTGTGTTGAGAAAGAAAGTTTGTTTAGAGAGATAGAGAGTAATTTTGAGAAAGAGAGAGGGGACTTGACTAAACAAGTGGCTAGTCTTACGAATGAGCTCCATTCCTCCGTGGAGACTCGAAAGAAACTTGAAGCCCTTGTTGCCCAGCTGACTCATGATCTTGAGAAAGCACGGGAAGTCAAGGTACAAATCGAGGACAGATCAGGGAAAATGGGAAAGATGCTCCTCGGCCCCGCTTTAGGTTTTGGTGATAGGTAGGGAATTGGTTATGATGGTACCTCCACCTCCCAAATTGCACCTGGACCAGTTCCTGAGTTTATTACGAATCCTTATGGCCATCGTCAAAAACCTCAAAGGATAGTTCAACCAAGAAAAGCAAACCAAGGTCCGCCTTTGACTGTGTTCTTTTGTACTTATTGCAAAAGAAAAGGACACCTCAGGGAGTTTTGTTATAGCATGGGTCGGACACGACGTACTACTGCTCCACCACATCATACTGATGAGTTTTCTAGTCTGAGAGAGCGTGTTGAGTTTTTAGCCGTCACATCACAGAGTTTGATGGAGGAATTACGACGGATGTCATTACCGTCTGTAAATGCTTCTCACATTCCTGCTAAAATCAACAACAACAAGGGTAAACAAAAGGTTACCACTTCGTGGGTGCCTAAGAAAGATAAAAAGGACTTTGTTGTTCATGTCGCTCTCAAGGCACATAATACCTCACAGTTGTATTTTCATAGTGGATGCTCCAGACACATGACAGGTGATGTCTCATTTTTTACCCACCTTGAGGATTATAAGGATGGTAGAGTCACCTTTGGAGATGGGAGCAAGTCTAGCATTGTAGGACGAGGTACTGTAGAGTTATCAGGACTTCCTAAGCTAGAGAATGTGTTGTACGTCAAAGGTTTAAAAGTAAACCTTCTCAGCATTAGCCAGCTGTGCGACACTGACTTTGCAGTAAAGTTTGATCGGGACGCATCTAATGTCTACAATCAAGCCGCTAAACTTTTAATGCAAGGGGTGAGGACCGAGGATAATTGTTATGGGACTGTGCCTACTTCCTTTTTTTTTCTACAACAGCGCCACGATCACTCCTATGGATTTGTGGCATCAACGTCTAGGTCACGTGAACGTTAGAGATTTGACTCGTTTAGCTAAAAAGGACCTAGTACGTGGCTTACCATCTCTTGGAAAGTCAACTTCCACAATTTTTGTACCCTGTCAGTTGGGAAAGCAATTTCGGAGCCCTCATAGGAAGTTACGCTCCATTACCACTTCTCGTGTTCTTGAAATGATTCACATGGATCTTATGGGTCCTACTCGTACTGAGAGTTTGGGTGGTAAGAGGTATATCCTCGTGATGGTAGACGATTTCTCCAAATATTCTTTTGTAGGTTTTCTGAGGGAGAAATCCGATGTTGTAGAGTTTTTAACGACCAAGTGCCGTGTCCTACAAAATCAACACGGAGTCACTATTAACAGGATCCGTAGTGACAACAGCATAGAATTTAAGGAAGCAAAAGTAGATCTCTACTGTGATAGCCTTGGGACCAAACATGAGTTTTCTACTGTGAAGACTCCTCAGCAAAATGGGATTGTTGAGAGAAAGAATAAGACGATCCGGGAAATGGCTAGATCTATGCTTCTAGGTCGTAATGTTTCTAGGAGATTTTGGGCAGAGGCAGTGTCTACTGCATGCCACACGATGAATAGGGTTTACCTGCGTTCACATACACTTAAGAAGCCTTATGAATTGTGGACTGGAAAGAAACCCAACCTTGCATATTTCCGTGTTTTGGGGAGTAAATGTTATATCCTACGGGATAGAGAGCAATTAGGAAAGTTTGACTCCCGAAGCGACGAGGGAATATTGCTAGGATATTCATCGAATAGTAGAGCATACCGGGTTTTTAACCTGAAAAGCTCTAAGGTTATGAAATCAATAAACGTCACCGTACAAGATGACGAACCTCCATCGGCTATTGATTCTAACCTTCAGTGTGAGGATGAGGACTTTTCTGGCAGTAATTTACTTGTCCCTTACCCACACTTTATGGACCCTACTCCTGTGCTAGGGGACACTCCTTCTTGGGTTCGCAAGGGTCATGACCCTGCCTTCATTTTAGGTGATCCCACTCTTGGGGTCAAGACTCGTGCTCAGCTAAAGAACGTCGTTAGCCACTTTTGCTACACGTCCAAAGTCGAGCCCAAGAATCACAAAGAAGCACTCAAGGATGAACACTGGATATCTGCTATGCAGGATGAGTTGCTTCAGTTTAAAAAGACCAATGTCTGGGAACTAGTCCCCCGACCTAGTGAGACTAATGTCATAGGTACCAGGTGGATTTTTAAGAATAAAATGGATAAAAATGGTACCATAATCAGAAACAAGTCTAGGTTGGTCGCTCAAGGCTACACACAGATAGAAGGTGTAGACTTTGGGGAGACATTTTCTCTTGTTGCGAGGCTTGAGTCCGTCCATCTACTTCTCGCCACCGCATGTCATCTGCGTTTCAAGTTATATCAGATGGATGTCAAGAGTGCCTTTCTAAATGGCATTCTACAGGAGGAGGTTTATGTGAAACAACCAAAAGTGTTTGAAGACCCTAAGCACCCTGATCACGTTTATTATCTGAGGAAAGCCTTGTATGGTTTGAAGAAAGCACCCCGTGCTTGGTACGAAAGGCTTACTTCCTATCTCTTATCCCGTGGCTTCAAGAGAGGGGGAGTTTATATGACGTTATTCGTCAGGAGAGATGACGGTGCGATTTTGGTTGCCCAGGTCTATGTGGAAGACATAGTCTTTGGATCCACGTGCTCCCATCATGCTCACCACTTTGAGGAGGAGATGAAAAGTGAGTTTGAGATGAGCATGGTAGGTGAGCTTACTTTCTTCCTTGGTCTCAAAGTTCGTCAGCTTGAGGATGGGATGTTCATCTCCCAATCCAAGTATGCTAGAGACCTAGTGAAGAAATTTGGTTTAGACTCCGCTAAGCATGCACGTACACCTATGAGTACCACTACCAAGCTTAGTAAGGACACTTCAGGCAAGGACGTAGAGCAAACCTTGTATCGAAGTATGATAGGTAGTCTTCTCTACTTGACTGCCAGTCGTCCCGATATAGCCTTTAGTGTTGGAGTCTGTGCGCGATATCAGGCGTCCTCAAAAGAGTCACATTTACTTGCTCTAAAATGTATTATTAAATACGTGAGTGGGACTCTCTCATACGGTATTTGGTATTCCTTTGATACCAATGACCGTCTGTCTGCCTATTCAGATGCCGATTGGGTCTGGGATGTAGATGGTTGTAGGAGCACTTCTGGTGGGTATTTCTATTTTGGTTCTGCTCTTGTCTGCTGGCTGAGCAAGAAGAAAAATTCCATCTCTTTGTCCACTGCGGAGGCTGAGTACATAGCCGCCGGGAGTTATTGCACGCAACTCTTGGGGATGAAGCAAATGCCAGAGGATTATGGGATTTCACAGGACACCATGACTATTTTATGTGATAACACGAGCGCGATACACATATCCCACAATTCAGTCCAGCATTCACGCACAAAGCACATCAGGATACGTGAGCACTTTATACAACAGTTAGTTGAGGAGAAAGTCGTATCCCTGAGTTTTGTTCCCACCGACCGTCAGTTAGCCGATATTTTCACGAAACCTCTAGATGCCCTTAAATTTGAGAGTCTTAGGCAGTCTTTGGGGATTTGCACAGTTGACTGAGGGGTTGGTCTATGTCTAGAATTGGATGCTTTTTCATGTTCATATCATATGCTTCCTATTGCTAGTTTGTTTTATATGTATCATTTCTTTGTTGTACAGCTATTTATTTATTCTTTTGAAAAATCCAAAAAGATTTTTGTTTTTGTATATAAAAAATTTCAGAAAAGCCTAAAAATATTTTTTTGTATTTTTTACACCTTTTATGGATGAACATTTAAGATAGCCAAGTCACAAAATTCATTCCATTTTCCATGTTACTGTTTGATAGAGATTTGAGACGCTACATCATTTCATCCATGTGCTTTACATTATTTGGAGTCTTTGAGATGCAATTAGTGATATTTTCCTACATGTTTGACTCATATCTCCTTTATTGCACACATGCACGGCTTTATTTGATTATTGCACTTGTCAATCACATGTTGGCTTGAGTGTTTCCATCTCAATTCTGTCTATACAACTCACAATATGCGATAAAACTTGACAATATTGAAATGCATGTAAAAACCGTTTTTGTGAGACTGAGTGTTTGTTTAAGAACGGGGAGGGGTTGCGAAAGGTAATCATCACTTCTTTACGTAAAAGCCAACGTTCAAAAAGACCTAAAAAATGGAGGAATTTTATTATCCGGGGTCCAAAGAGGTTAAAAGAGCCCGAAAAATTTAAAGGCAATAAAAAGCAATTCATGCCACTTATGGGCCATTAGGTTTCACCCTCAATTCTCTAAAGTTTGAGAATTTAGAAATCCTCTATTCAAAATAAAAATCTGAGGGAGTTTGGTTGTAGAATTCAAACGGGTTTGCACTTACTTGAAAGTCCTGAAAAAGCATGCAATAGTTTTGGACGTTATTAGTGTGGAAATCACTTTGAGATTTGATTTGATTGAGTCAATGTCTCATATTACCACCTTTTTACAGCAAAGGAAGACTTTGAGTTCATTCGTTAGGAGTATCCGATATTCATCGTGCACATATGTCATGTTTGTATGCATTGATTTTCTATCGAATTTGATCACACCCCTTCATTTTCGCTATCATTGACTTGGTTGTTTTTGTGATCTTTCATGGTGTGATTCTTTGTTGTATTCTTTGTGTGAAAAACTTTGCAAAATTCAAAAATAGTGATTTACTACCTTGTGACATTCTCCATGTACATCTATTTCTGCTTCCCATATCTGTCTATTTGGGGACATCATAAAAAGGGGGAGAAAGAATTATCATATTATGGGGGAGTTTTTGGAGTTTAATGATCTATTTTAAATTGGTATATATGTTTAGCTCATTTCAAACTCGATATGTCACGTGGTATTTGCTTTTTCTCATGTGTGTAGGTACTACATTGATGATCTCTAAATTGCACACCCTGATGAGAAATTTGAAAGATTTGAAGATCAAACGATGAAGACTTATTCATTTTTATCTTTCCAGTTTTGGGTTCATGGAAGGGTAGATTTATATAGGCAATTTTGTTCTTCGATAATTCGGATTTTTTATGTATGTACCGGCATAGACATAGGGGGAGATTTGTAAGGATATTTTTATCATGTCCGAAATGTTTCATTTATTTATGTCGTACGTCGTTACATTTGGCACGTCTCTACACGATCGCACACGACGGCCTCAATCTGAATTTCGGGAATCAAGCATTTATTATCTCCATCATGTGTCCCTCATCTTCCTCAACGACTTCACGTTCCATAATTTTAGGCTCGTAATGCAAGTGGTACGCAAGAGAAGTCAAAACAGTGCAACAAGGCTTGATAGGGAAGTTCAAGGGAAATTTGGTAATTTTACAGCCACCGTTCGGAGGATCGGTCAACTGGAAAGTTGAAGATCTTGCTTCAACAAAGATACAGGAAGAAACGGCACCTCAATCCGAGCTACGGTGAACAAGTTATGTCCCATTGAAAATGAAGATATTTCCAAGAAAAACCTTGGAATTTTTGCTAAGTGTTTTTAAGCCCCTTTCCCGCGAATTTCCCCGAACCGGTTCGGGGGGGCGAACCGGTTCGCAGGGACCCCGAACCGGTTCGGGTACCCTGTATGCTGGATAGAATTTCAGTGTTTTAATAACGTGGAACTCTTCATGTGTTTTCCTATTTAAACCAACTTCGGGGGAGCTATTTTACAAGACTTTTAAAGACGAATTTGAGAGTCCAAATACCTCAAGTAAGGGATATTCGACGCAACCTATAGTTTTACTCACTTTGTTAGTCTAGTTTCATTTCCCTCGCCTAGATTAAACATTTCCTTTTATGCATCTTTTCCTTTTTATTTTGTAATTCACCTTCTACACTTTTATTTCGGAGTATTAGATCACTTAAATTCTAGCATCTCGTCCCTGTGGATTTTCGATACCCGACTTACCATTGTGCTTGCCTTGCAAGTGTATCCGTAATTTAGGTTTGTTTGTATTGAGTAGGCAAAATTAAAACAACAACCGTGCACCTTACATATGCGTGCTTTTCGCACTCGATCACGTAGTCACAAGACTCACGGTTTGAGAACAGGACAAAAATTTATAAATTGTTAGACTTAGGCTTATAAGCAAGCCGTCAAAGGGTGAGAACGTAAAATATCCACAAAGCGGTCGTGTAAGAGTTACGAACGCCTTGTACGGGACCAATGTAATCCGTAAAAACTGACAGCATAGTCACGGGACTCCCGATTTGAGAACACGACGAAAATTTACAAAATGTTAGACTTAGGCTTGGAAACATGCCATCAAAGGGTGAAAACATAAAACAGTCACAAAACGGCCCCGTATGAGGCACCAACAACTCGCATGGGACTAATGTGAACCATAGGAACTGACCACCTAGTCACGGGATGTCCCAATTTGAGAACACGAAAATTTGCAAACTGTTAGACGTAGGCTTAAAAAAATGTCGTCAAAAGGCGAAAATGTAAAACAGACACAAAATAGTCTCGTAAGAGGCACGAACACCCTGTACATAACTAATGTAACCAGTTGGAACCGGCCACATAGTCACGAGACTCTCAGTTTGAGATAATGACAAAAATTTGGAAGCTGTTAAACTTAGGCTTAAAAAACATGTCATCAAATGGTGAAAATGTAAAACAACCACAAAATGGCCCCGTAAGAGCACGAACACTTTGCACGAGACAATATAACCTGAAGAAACCGACCGCATAGTCAAGGAACTGACGATTTGATAACACGACAAAAATTTGCACACTGAAAGACTTAGGATTAAAAATATGTTGTCAAGGGGTGAAAATATAAAATAGGCATAAAACGGCCTCATAAGAAGCACCAACACCTCATACAGGAATAATGTAACTCGTAGAAACTGACCACATAGTCACGAGACTCCTGGTTTGATAACACGATGAAAATTTACAAACCATTAGACTTAGGCTTAAAAACATGCATTCAAAGGGTGAAAAAATAAAACAGCCATAAAACGGCCCCGTAAGAGGAACGAACACTCGCACGGGACAAATGTAATCCACATGAATCGATTCGTAGTCACAGGACTCCCAATTGAGAACACAACAAAAATTTGCAAACTGTTAGACTTTTAGGCTTAAAAATATATCGTCAAAGGGTGAAAATATAAATAGCCACAAAATAATCCCGTAAGAGGAATGAACGTCCCGCACGTGACCAATGTAATCCGTAGGAACTGACCGTGCAGTCATGGGACTCCCAGTTTGAGAACACGATAAAAATTTACAAACTATTTGACTTATACTTAAAAATATGTCATCAAATGGTGAAAATGCAAAGCAGACATAAAATAACTTCGTAAGAGGCACAAATACCTCGCACGGGACCAATGTAACCCCCGAAAACTGAGCACTAGTAACGGGACCCCCCAGTTTGAGAACACGACAAAAATTTACAAACTGTTAGACCTAGGTTTAAAAACATGTTGTCAAAGGGTGAAAACGTAAAACATTCAGAAAACGGTCTTGTAAGAGGTACGGACAGCTCGCACAGGACCAATGTGATCCGTAAGAACCGACCGCCTAATAACAAGACAATCGGTTTGACAACAAGACGAAAATTTGCAAAGTGTTAGACTTAGGCTTATAAACATGCCGTCAACTGGTGAAAATATAAAACAACCACAAAATGTCCTCGTAAGAGGCACAAACACTCCGCACAGGACTAATCTAACCCATTGAAACCGAAAACGTAGCCACGAGAGTTTCGATTTGAGAACATGATGAAAATTTACAAACTGTTAGACTTAGGCTTAAAAATACACTGTTAAAGGGTAAAAATTAAAACAACCACAAAACGGCCTGTAAGAGGCACGCATACCTTGCACATAACTAATGTAACATGTAGAAACCGACTGTGTCATCACAGGACTTTCTCTTTGAGAACACGACGAAAATTTGCAAAATGCTAGGCTTAGGCTTAAAAATATGCCGTTAAAGGATGAAATAATAAAATAGCCATAAAACGGCCCAATAAGAAGCACGAACACCTCGTACGGGACCAATGTAACCCGTAGGAACTGATCGTGTAGCCACGAAACTCCTGGTTTGAGAACGCAATAAAAATTCATAAATTGTTATACTTAAGCTTAAAAACGTGCAGTCAAAGGGTGAAAACGTAAAATAACTACAAAATGGTCACGTAAGAGGCACTAACACCTCGCACGGGACTAATATAACCCGTAAGAACCAATCGCATAGTCACGGGACTTCTGATTTGAGAACACAGAAAAAATTTACAAATTGTTAAACTTTTAGGCTTAAAAACATGTCGTCAAAGGGTGAAAACATAAAACAGTTACCAAACGGCCACGTAAAAAGCACGAACATCCTACATGGGACCAATTTAATCCGCAAGAACCGACCGTGTAGTCATGAGACTCCCAGTTTGAGAACACAATGAAAATTTTCAAACTGTTAGAGTTAGGCTTAAAAATATGCCCAAAACGGTGAAAACATAAAGCAGCCACAAAACGACCCTGTAAGAGGCACGAACACCTCGCATGGGACCAATATAACCTGTAGAAATCGATCACATTATCATGGGACTTTTGGTTTGAGAACAGGATGAAAATTTGTAAACTGTTAAACTTAGGCTTAAAAACATGCCGTCAAAGGGTGAAAATGTAAAACAACACCAAAATGGCCCCGTAAGAGGCACAAACAGCTCGCACGGGACCAATGTAACGGATTTGGACCTTAAAAAAAATGTTGAATATTTTTTTATTGTTATTAAAAATAGTCACGGATTTGGATCATGATTATTTTTTTTAAATAACAATGGTCACGGATTTAGATCGTGACCATTTAATTTTTAAAATAAAAAATGATCCCGACCCAGATTCGTGACCATTGTTGTGGGAACAAATGGTTGGGTCACTGATTTGGGCCGTAACCATCTTGAGCCGTGACAAAGAAGGTCACGGTCTAAAATCGTGGCTATTGTTTATAATTTTGTATTTTAAAGATTACATGGTCATGGGTCAAGTCTATGACCATGTTTTGTGGGAACAAATAATTGGGTCACGGATTTGGGTCAGTACAAAGAATACTGGTCAGGGACTTGGTGTATTGCCTAGTTGGTGTGAGAGTCCGATCGCCGGTAATCAGGATTAAGTGAGTATGCCATGGATGATGATAGCATTGTAGATAAAGGCATACAATGAGTTAATAATTTGGGGAAGTCATCTAATGATTTAGTACTTAAGGGATGGTATCCAATGACTTATTACTCGGGGGGTGACGATTATATGCGGCATCTGTGTATTTTTTGTAGTATAATTTGACGTATATATAGGAATGTGGTTATTATATACACGGGCTTAATACTTTAAGAGTGAATGTTATAAAGTAACCGGGATAAAGTTAAAAGCATGATAAAAGATGAAATGATTAGCTAAGAAATGAACGATAGACAATACTAGGGATAAAGTGGTGTATTTATGAGGTTTATAATAGGACTAGTTAAACGGGGTAGTGTAACTATTCAGGTTAAGATGTATGCGCTAGGTGTGCACAGTAGTTGAGAGGTGAGGGGTAATCTCATGAGAGTGTGATGCCAGCTTAAATATAGAAAGCTTTACTACATATTTATTTATCGCATCTTAATTACTTGAAATTATTTTTCAAAAGGTTTTGGGCTCTGATCTGTGTTAAAATATTTTTCAAAAACTTTAAGGTGTCCAGCCACAGCGACGCTATGGATGATCCCTCTTTCCAAGGATATGTAGCTGCAGCGGATGTGGAGACTTGTTGAGTTCAGAGTAGCATCTTCATTCATTGCTTCTTAGACTAGGCTATATCTCAGTTATCTATTGGGTATGTTGCCCTTTTATTTTGGATTTAGTTATTTTTAGTTATTTATTTCGTTCAGATATTTGGACTGGAGTTTGGTAACCGATGGTTTAGTCGGTACCCAGTTTCATATTATGCATTTCGACTTCCTCATGTGGTGTGGATTGTTTTTTTAGTTTTATTCTCGGTGGAGTATGATTAAATGGTTTTATTTTAGCATGTTAAATAAAATCTAAAATTTGACACTGCATGTTTATATAATAGGTGGATATTAATTAATTAACTTTCAACATAGATGCTGAGAATTAGACATATGATACTACCACTTTATTTTGATAGCAGGCTGGCTACCCATTATTTTAATTGTCACAATTGCAGGAAAATTCATAAAGGAACTCGTCTCATGTTGTTCGAACACACAAGTTTAAACGAACTCATTTGAACGACCTCTTTAATTTTGAAAAATTAATTTTAACTTTAAAAAGAAAAGTATTTTAGAAAACTTTCACCAGGAAACATGTAACAACTTAAAAACTGTCTCCAATAAAGTATAAAATAATCGGGTCATTGTTGGGAAAACGAGCAATCGGGTGATGAGGTGAAGACTTGCTGCATGTTGAAATTAGGGATGCTCAAATTCTTCATCGAGTATAGTAGATTGACACTAAATGACCCTAAATGTTTTGGCCAACGGAAATAGCCAATACTATAAATTGACTATATTGGAAATTTGTTCTTACACGATCTCTACCCTAAAAATTAAAAAGTGAATTATATATCACTATCTATATAAATAATTGTTAACATACTAAATAGTTCGAAAAAGTAAGTTAATTTAAATAATTCAATTGTGAACCAAATTGTTCAATCAAATGACTAAATTTTTCAATGAATTAAAATAGCTTAAATAATTCACTACAAAAAAAATTCATTTATCAAATGACTAAATAGTTCAGTAAATTAAGTTAATATAAATAATTCGTTATCAAACCAATTTATTTATCAAAAGACTAAACACCACCAAGAAATTAAATTAATTTATTTAATACACTAACTAACCAAATTATTTATTAAATGACTAAAAAGTTCAATATATCAACTTAGTTTAATTCACATTTCGAAAAATTATAATAGTTTAGTTAACTCACTAATTAACCAAATCATTTATCAGTTGTTAAATATTTCAAAAGAGTCAAGAAAAATTGAACGATGTTCATACCTCGTTGTTCATTGCTCGTTGGCACCAGTGTGTCTCCTCGGAGGATTGAGATAGGGGATCCTACACAATATTCGTACCGTCTGAAGTTCCAAAATTGTTGATGGCACATTGAGCCGCGCGAGTGGAACTCGCACCATACAGGTTCATGCGATGCAAATTAACAAACGTCCTTGAAATAATTAATACAAAAGGAAAACGTGAGAATTTCCTAGAAAATGGCTAGATATGAATCTTAATAGTTGTAGTATGTAAAATCCCTCAAGTTGTATTAATAATTAATTAGAATACGTAAGTGAATTGAATCATCCTTGTGCAAAACATGAACTTAGAGTTAATTTTATAAATTCTGTGATCAAACCTTTATATGATTTATTAATCATCTAACATGTAGAAACATGTTACTAGCACTTTTATGTTATTGTCTATGGAGGAGATGGATTAATTTTGAGGTATAAAAGTTATAGGAATTGAGGGTCCTTGGCTATGTTCTTAAGGGAAGAAAGAAAGATGAGGATCAAAGAATTGGGATCGTTATTTTGATCCGGCCTGGGACTAGATCGATCAGGCCCCGGGTCTTATCTGGGTCAGGTCGGTTTAGGGGAATTTTGATCCGGGTTTTGATTTGGGTTTAGTTTGAGGACTCTAAATCAAATTAAAATAAATATAAAGACAATAGGTTTGGGGAATTATTCCTAGTTTAGGTACCTTTGAGTCCGGGTCAAAATTTATATTATCGCGTAATAGTTAACGATTATGTAAATCATATTATAAGCGAGAACATAATTATAACCCGTAAAGAAAAGTAGTTGTTGAATTAAAATGAGTATATATAAATGATACGTGTGAGACGATACCTAGACTTAGGATCCTTAAGGGTTAGGCCTAAAGTTATGAGAACAGTTAATATTATATGTACATATTAACATAAAATATAAGAGAATATCATTATAACCCAATTGGTTTGGGTTTGATGCCAGTTTTCTTTTATTATGTGAATCATACATAGGGTATGTGTGTAATACAGGGTAACCTTGTAGTAGGGATTTGATGGGGAGCATACGACGTTGACCAAAGGTGGTATTCCTGCTACCTCTATTCTACGTGCTGAGGTACTGGTATCCTAATTAGGACAATGTGACCGGATCTCGAATCATGTGTTTGATGTGATGGTTTAGGGACTTCCCTTATTGTTTTTTCTTTGAAGATATACGGTTAGGATGTCTTATAGTTATAATTAGTAGTGTCGCAAGTAGTCCTCGAAAGCATAAGTGTAGTATTTTTCACTTGTTATTTTAGGTTGTTCGTAACCCCGTTTGATTGATGTGGGTCGAGAATACTTGCTTGTATTCTGAATTTTCTGGTTTCCATTAGCTTGTAACTTGAGATGATTTTGCTAGATCCAATTATACTAGAGATATATACACATCAGATTATGACTCTAGAATTTCAACGTTTAATATGCTAGAGATGTATATCTGAAAACATATCTTGAGACTATTAAAGTAAGCAAATATTCTTAAAGTAAGAAAAGTGATAAGAAAGGTCACTCAAGAAGTGGTATGACTGACAAGAAAGGTTAGGTGCCTAAGAAGAGGCAAAAAACCACAAGAATTGTGTGGTACAACTCAAGCATGTGTTGGTCGCCTACATTTTGCATCAAAACCCCACTGAGAAGTGGTGTGATCTAAAGTAGATCGTCCTAGAAGAAATAAAAATCCACGCACGAGTTGCATAGTTCAACTCAAATGTGAGTTGGTCACCTACGTTTGACACCAAAAACCAACATGACAAGTGGTATGAGCTAAAGTAAATCAGCCTAAAAGAGGCAAAAACCCATACAAGATATATATAGTAAAACTCATATGTGAGTTGTCTGCCTTTGTTTGGCACCAAAACCCACATGTAAGGTGGTACGATCAGTCTAGAAGAGGCACAAAGTCCACTTAAGGTAGATCGGCTTGAATTAAGAATTTCATTTTCTTATAATCAACTTCAAATGAACATAAAATTGAACATGTCATCTAAGGGTCAAATCCAAATGACAAAGGCTGACGAGGTTAAAATAGCAAATGAAATATTTTTTTAGTTAAGAAAAAAGAAATCTTAAGGAAAGAAATAAGACAAGGCATTCCGGAATTGGTCTTAAAATACCAAATTATGATATCATGATCAAATTAGCAAACAACCTAACTATGTAGCAAAAATTAAACAATTATTCATCCAAGAAATCAAATGAAATGAGAACAAAAATTTTCATTAATAGATTGAAATAGAGAGAGGCCAACAAAAATGACCACTAAGTTTCAAAATTATATTACATAAAATAACAACTGGGGGTTTAGTAGATGATGGTCAGTGATAGCATGTAAGCCAGAGTGCTCACTACCGACCCTATCACTCTGAGATGATGGATTGGGGGTAGTCCCACTAAGAATAAAAATGAGAGTAGAGTGAACGGTGGAGACCTGGACTGGAGGATCAGCAATAGGAGGGGAGGCCACAGGGTTCACTGAGGGTGGATGTTTGGCGTAAGAATGGTCACCTTTTCAAATGTTCCCTCGTTGTAGGTTAACCACCCAACCCTTGTTGAAGGCAAATAACTTATAATAGTCCAGTTGAGGCGACCTCCTAGACTACCACCTCATATCCTTTATTCTATGACTTCTCCAGGTTGTCCTCCTGCGTCCGCTCCATTGCACATTTTTATTTATAAAGGATGATGTTTTCCAGGACATTGTGCTGAAAAGAGGTCTTCAACTTAGACATTTTGTTGTCTACTCTGCTTCTTCCACCCCCTTTATTTTAGTGTTCACCTCAGCTTTCATCTTGTTATTAAAAGCATCCATATTCTTATATTGGGTGGCGATCTGGACATTCATAGTAGTGTTTGCCTTCGTCAATTGATCACTACTTTATTGATGAAAATATTTTCGGTTAGTAAGCTCCTGGGTGACCTGCATGCTCAACACAAAAAAGGGGGAAAAGTTAGAAATAAATTGTGGCGCACGACTAAAAAATAAAGAAGAAAGTGATGTACCAGAATGTTGTGCTTAAACCCTCCTTGTGTATCCTCTCTAAAGAGAAGCCTCTCAGGTTAAGTATACCAGATGGCAGCATCACCAACTAAGCTATTGAGAAAACCACTTCCAAACTCCTATGGGCCGAATCGGTCTTAGTCACTAGCTCCTTCCCCTTGTGAAAGGAGATCTCCCAAGGGCAAGCGCGAATCCCTTAGGGGGGAAGAGTCCTTTATAGTTCCCCTTGCCACTATTGGGGTTTATTATCATAACATGTCAGTTGGAGACTGTAGGGGCAGGTGGAACATCGACCTGAGTTTTATCGATCTTCCATTTCTTCACCTATTCGGCATTCTGACGCTGGTGTTCTAGCTCTAAGGCCTTTTTCTCCCCAAGGGAGATTATTTACTCCTTCCTCTTAGCAACACCGATATTCTTTTCGTCCAGGCTATTACCGACCATTTTTTTTTCAGTATGTCCCTGGCAGCTCCCAGGTCAATTGGTCTCCTTTGTCTTCCAGCCATTCCTTCTAGATCACTAACATCTCAAGGGACTGAGAAATCTTCCACAAAAAAGTCCTTCTACTTCAACTTTCCTAATGACGACTAGAGATGCTCGCATCTTTTGAATATCGTTTAAGAACGAGTTAAGATCCTCTTTTTCGTGGTCAGAGTCTGACCCGATTTAGATGATGTGTGGGGAGGATTCCCCCAAATAAACCCACTGGCAGTCTCATTGGGAATGGGGTGGAAGTTGGAATGGAGTCATCACCGAACATATTTAATCGACGACCATAACTTGAGGAGAGGTTATGAAGTTGATGAGCGACTGAATGGTCAAATCATAGCAAAGAAAAATATGATATGCCCTCCAATCTAGACGAACACCTTATAGATTTTGACGTCTCAAAACTTTCTCCAAATCCTTAAGATTAACTTCATAATCAAACAACTTTGTACTCTAAAAATGATCTGCAGAGAAATCAGGTCGGTCATAAAAAAAATTTCAAATACATGGGAAAAACGAACAACTAGAGATCTACTGGGCACCCTCTTAGTGGCAGAAACCCTAAAACCGTCATAGTCTTTGCCATAAAGATCCCCAGAGACCACAAAGATACTTTTTTAGTATCCTTTTATAATCGAGAAAAATATGTTACCAAATTAGGAACTTTTCCCTGGCTTAGAAGGGATAGAGATATGAGCTTAGAGAAGAACTCAAGTCATAAAAATACTTAATCTCCTTAAGGATTCGTCCCACAAATTTGGTTAATATAGACGGTACTCATCATAATTCGGTAGTAGCTATCGTTTATTGAGCTATGGGTATTACATAACGAAGTACCTTCACCAACAATGGGTGGGGGGGGGGGGGGGGGGGGATAAATCACCTTCCATTATGAAAAAATATCATAAAATATACCTCACCAGAGGGAAGATCCATGATATCCTCTTCTTATAGGGATATCCTTATGTTAACAATATTGGGAATTTTGCATTTATTACGAAAGTCTTGAAAGTTGTCAGTTGTAAAAACCTCATATTTTCTCCCATGCCTAGATATGGCAAGAAGATGGAGAAGAAGAAAAAGAAGATATAGAAAATCTTTGCTGGTAACTAGAACTTTTGAGAAAGAAAGTCAAGTAAGAATACCATGATGGACGGAGGAATGGTAAGGTATTAAAGGCCTTATACCTTTTGCACCCTATCATGTTAGTCGCCATCCATCACTTGGAATATATTACCACGTGATCAAGTGCCATCATTACTTTAGAAATTGGTCCTGGGTCGCATGGCCTAAGGATGGAAGTACGTGAAAAATGGTTACACAAGAAATGATTAGAATTCCATCGCGTAGCTTAACAAACGGGCTCGTGCGAACTTGAGAATACGTCTCAATAACTGTTTTAGGACATGTGGCAAGAAAATTAAATATAAAGTTAAGCTGAATAGTGTGTTATCCGATCACCCCAACCTTAGGTTCAATTAAATATAAAGTTAGGCTGAATACATCATATGGTATGTCATATGGACGGGGTATATTGGGAGGCCACGGTTCAGGGAGACTACGGTTCACGGAGACCACGAATCTAAAGGGAGATAAAGTTAAATCTTGGAGGATTATACTAATGGGTTGGAAGACTAGTCTTGATAGGACTCTATGAGTTGCGATAAAGATGAGCATGAAGAGACTTAAAGTAGTAGGATCCTTAAGCTTATAAATAAGGGCGATCTCATCCATTATGAACATATTGATTGTAACCTGCACGTGGTAACGAAAACTCTCAGCTAGCAACCATAGCACTCCAATTGTCATTATTCTTCCTGGTTAATAAACAAGTCTCCCCCTTTCCCTGTGGACGTAGGCAAATCTCCCTACTGAACCATGTGCATCTAGTCTCCTTTGTTCTTTTTTCTACAATCGTAATTGTTTAGGAGCTAATCATAAAAGTACTGCTTCTATTATGGATCAATACCCCCTACACAACATATGTAACATCTCAAATCACTTCTCAATATACTAAATAATGTATCGAAAGTCTAGCATCTCAAATTACAAAATGACGCACTGCTTGTCATATGAAATAACGATTAATCAATATTCACTAATTAATTTAAATATTAAATAACTTCCATAAAATATCAGGTATTCTAAATAGGTTGATTGTTATTACCAATGATTCACTGTGAGGACAACATGATTTCATATAGTTTACTACTAACTTTGTTTGGGGTTATGTACGTGATTTCTTGTTATGCGCATGGCCCACATTTCTATAGAAACTAGGTGTAAGGCCATGCGATGCACTAGTGAGGTGATGTTGATAGTGTTGTTGCCTTTAAACTGTTTCATTTGTGTTATCTAGATCTTTGGGTTCTCTGTATCATCAATTAAGTAATCAATCATAAATAAACTGAAGTACCCATACTGAAAACTCCACCATGATGACTGGGTCGCAACAAATTTATGTAACGATATTACAATATTTATTAAATTCATAAGATTGTTCATCTTAAATTGATGCATGCACCCATTCCATCGTACATAATAAGAAACATATGGAGATAAATAATATATAAATGAAATTCATCATCAATTTTCTTTTTTATGATTAACTTAATATAATTTACTTTCTAAATTTTATTTAATTTAGTAGTGAATGTGATGCCTATATTATTTAATGAAATGAATGTATTATTTTCTAATGGTTTAGATCTGTCATGAGAAAAAGGATGATACAAATTTTGTTAAATGATTATAATTTCCACATCCAAGCATATAATTATGATGGAAGTATAAATAAGATGAGACATAAAAATAATATAAAATAAATAATATTTGATAATTTTATAGTTGTCCAGTGGATTTTTTGTAGAAATATTTTTAAGACGTGAGCAAAGATAGACATAGGATAGAAAGGCTTAAAACCCTAATAATTGAGGAATTCCAACATAACGGATTTCAAAAACATAGATGCATGAAGATATAATTGCTAATTTATTTTATTAAAATGACATATAGTTTAGAAAATAATTGCATAGTTATCTTAAGGAAATAAAAACCCATGAGATGAATAGAAATTACAAACAATCGCAATATAAAGCAAAATATATGTAAGGGCATGATACTTATGCTTACTTATGTGCAAATTCAAGCAGGTATGATGCTATATAAATAACTTTGTTATTTTCTTCATATGCTATTGTCCAAAAAAAGTAAATCATAAAAAATGAACTACAACCAAAAAAATTTAATCGGAAGCTTAACAAAAACAACCAAACTTTGTTGTATATAAACACTATGTATACTAGTAGTGATAAGAAGCCCAATAATCACTTAATGCAAGATATTTTACTCTTGAAATGTCCAAAGTGAATACACACACACACACAAACAAACATATATATATATATATATATGGAAAGGTTCAAAAGCGAATATAAAAGATGAACACTTTAATGAACCTTAACATAAAAAACACCTACCACCCATTCAATTTTAATTCTTACATTTCGTTGGTCTACACCAGCGGCAACGGACACGCGTAATACACGCGTGTCTGTTGCCGTTGGAGCGTGTCACACGTGTGTTTGTTGTCGCTAGTGCGGACCAATTACAACATCGAAATTATAATTGATTGGGTGTTAAGTGTTTTTTGTTAAGGTTAATTGAATATTTTAATGAACCTTAACAAAAAAAATACCTACCACCCATTCAATTTTAATTCCTATATATGTAATTGGTCCGCGCCAGTGGAACAGACATGCGGGTAGAATTGCACCCTTACCCGCAATCTTCCAATATGTAAGCCATTCCTCCTGCGATGACATTGTCACATGAGCAATTGCAGGTTCCCATTTTTTGACGTGTTGCATATATATGTTTGTTGGAATGAATGAAATTGGATAAGGTGGGTTATTAGTAATGGCAATATGGCTTGTCAATTGACGGTAGCAGCGGTCTCCGAGGTACCAAGTTCCTCCTAACTCAGGATCGAAAAGCATATACTGTCTCTGAGACAAATCATCCGCAACTCTAGGGCCTTCTAACTGGTTTTCAGGTAATCCCATAAATGGTTGACATATAATTGACTCGGGAGAACACATTTCTAGTTACTCATGCAAGGTGGCATAGCTAAATCGCAGTTGTCTGATTAGAGCGCCACGTTGATTTGTCACCCATCTTAACATTCGTGGCCACTTTTCCACTGCGTGGTCGAGCAAGAGTGGAGCCATAGTATGGAGATACTCGTACCCTAGGTACTGCAAATTTAAATAACAACTCAATAATAATTGGTATACTCATAAAGCAAGTACTTTTATAAATTATCGAGAAAATTAAAATGTGTAATTAGAGAAGACTTTACCTCTACATTTTACCAGAAATAATTAACTTTTTCTTGCTCATTTGTGGTGCATGCATCGAGGGCGTAATAAACTTGTGCAAGAATGGAAGAACCCCAATCCCTAACATCCATGTCGTTTAGGTTGTGTAAAAATGGTGCCCAAGTCAAAAATATTGAATTAACGCCAATCAGAAAAAATAGGGAACTCGTCACGAAAATAATAAAAGAACGGGCGATTTGTTTCATGCTTGCTAATTTATGCTCCGGAGCTTGTTCACACCACTGAAACATGTAGAATTTTAGGGTTCTGCAGGATATATTTCGTCCTTTGCACTCTTGATGGCCTATTCCGGGAAAATATAATTCGAATATTTCATCCACGGTATACGGACTGCTCGTAGGAAAGGGGGGCAAAATTGGATGGATTCCAATTCGAATTCTTACAAAATGGAGAAATTTAAGATGTATTAAGTACCGAAAAATTCATAAATAATATAGGTAAATAAATAAATAGTGTAGCATTATATTAAAATATTACAAGATATATGCACAAAATCAAATGGGGTAATCCCCAACTCCACACAAGGTAGGTAAAATGTATGTGTTATCTCCGACCACCTACTAATTAGCGCTTCAGTCATTTGATTGTCCGAGTTAGGAAAAGTTTCCCTAAACAAATGATTGAACCCGAAATTATCAATGATAACTCGAACTTCCGAAACATCGGCTAAACGAGCGTACACCTCAATCGGACCTTATAGACTCCCGCGCATGTGAAATTGACTCTCGTTTGCATGCGCATTAGGATCAACTATCGCATCTCTCGCATGTGGTGTACTATCGTCATACATCCGAACCAAATTTCTATACACGATTGGCAAAAGTGGGGAGGTTCTCGTTAGGTTTAACGATTTTGCCACACCATTTCCTTTGAATTGCATGCATTTTGGATAATAAAATTGATTAATAAAATAAATAAATACGAGTGTTGTAAATTGGACTGAAAATATGGAATTTGATATGTAACGTATTATAATTAGTGTGAAAACAAATAAGGTATTGGAATTGATATGAAATGGGAAGGAGGTATTTTGAAATGGTATTTATAAGGGCTGTTTGTTAATTATGTAGTTTTTACAACGGATATAATGTTAACGGACGGATTATAACGGTTGGAGTTGTGCGTAACAGTTAGTTGGACGGGTGTTAGTCGTTCGTCTAGCCCTCTACGGCTGACATTCGTCCGTCCTGCCTTGCCAGCTTAGCGTTTACACTCTCCCCAAGCCTCTCCAATGTGTACAACTTCGAAACAATGAAACCTTAAATAATGTAAAGTTACATCTTTTTTAGCCTCTTCACTGGAGATGGCCTTAGAGCCGGGGATGTCTCTTTTGGATCAGAAATGATATACTTCGCTACTATTCTTCTAAGAAAATGTCATCCACATCGGCTTCCATAGTTCGTCCAATTTTTTGGTGAATAAGGTAAAAGGTTAATCCTTATTATTAATGATGTTTCCTCTTTATCCCCAAAGTATGCGTATATAATCAGGGAAATGAGTTCATGGCTAGTAGTAGTATATATGACCATGTTCCTTCGGGCATGTCTTATTAAGGTCAGAGTAGTTTCCTAAGTTGTGTGATTGAACCTTGGCCTTAACTGGGTGACCGGCTGACTGAGGGTCCCCTCATTAGACTCCAACGCTCAACAATTATCCACAAACTGGAACCAAAATAAGGATATTGACTGTTTGTTCACCTATACATTCTTGTATTTTAATAAAGTTATTGTGTTTACATTTGTGGCAAAGACTTGTACCTTTTATGCAAGAACAACCACCATTATTTAATTATTTAATCATTCTAAGCTTTACGTCTTTGTTAAAGCTAATCTTATATATAAAGTGGTGATTGGTGACAACTATGATATGAACTCCAATATGTTGGAACTACTTGTATTTCCCTTCTTCTTTAATCATTCACTATTACAACAATCGGTGTAGTTTTTTTATTTAAGCAAGCAAAACGAATCATTTAAACTTGAAAATTTACTTATAAATTATCATATCATGAATGGACTTGAATATATAAATGTTTTGACTTTGATGAGTCTAAGTGTCCCCCGTGACCTTTAAATTGAAAAAAGCAGAGCAACACGTAAATGATTTAGGTTGTGTAGCAAAGATGGGAACGAAAAAGACTTGCAAACATTTTTATTCCCATAAAACTTTTGACAAGTTACACATTCGGGGAGCGGAGATTCCAAAGAAAATTTGTTCGATTATATCCCTGGGTTGGGGGATAATTCCTATTTCTAAAGTAAATTTGTGCAATCAAAGAAACAAATTTTGAATAAAATGAGATTTATTTCAAATTTATGCATGATGTTTTTGTTTGGGTGAGTTGATGATTTGATCTTTTGATTGTTTCATTATAATTGTTTCTAAAGAATTAGTTTATTTAGGGTATATAATTCTTTTTCTGCTGTGTGGGGAAGTAAGAAATTAGAAGTTATATAATGAAAAACTTCATAATTTATGAGGTTCTATATTTTGAGTACTCGAAAATATTATGTAATTCAAATTTGTGCAGTAAAACCAAAAATTGAAAAGTATATTATTATAAATTTCAATTCATTTCACTAATCAACTTTACCATTATATGGTCAAAATAAACATCAAACCCCTAATATAAATGCTATAAATTCAACATAAATTCCCCAAAACATAAAATCAAAAACCTCAACAACTAGTTGAAATTAAGGTCATAAGCTCTGACCCCATCAACCCCGAAGATCCCAAAATGCTTCTCAAACTCCTCGCCACTCTTCTCATTCTCATCAAACAACCCAAACAAAAACACCTCCACTCCAACCCCGGGCCTCTTTGGTGTCCCAACATTCCCCATCCCTCTCCTCACCACATTCCCATTATAAACCATCGCATTCTCCACACTCGCCGCCTCCCCACCACTCGTCGGCCACCCCGTCTCACTCACCACCACCTCAACCCCCCCCCCCCCCCCAGGGGCGGATTGGGGCCTGGGCTGAGCAGGGCTACAGCCCAGTGCAAAAAAAAAAAAGTTCTAATAACTATTTAAAGTCCAGATCTAATTTGTAAAGTAGCCCAGCCCAACTTTTATGATTAGCCCACCTATTATGAATAAGAAACCAAAGAATCCAATTCTAACTCAAATACTCAACCTCCGTGTCTATTTAATGCTAACTAACCTCCGTGTCTATTGAATAAGAAACAAAACCCAAAAAGTAGGCTTTCTTCTAACCCCACCTATTTAATGCTAACTAACCAAATCAAACAAATCTAAAAAAAAAAACCTACAGTTTTGGTGTGTACCGCAAAGCAGCCTCCTCCTTCATTTCCCTTCTTTAGCAATTAGCTGGCCGGCGCCACCTCACAGGTATGTTTTTTTTTTCCTCTTCTTTTCCTGCTTTGCTTTGTTTCCTTATTTTCCTCTTTTTTCCTTAATTTTTTTTCTTTTATGATGAGATTAGTGCCTTTTTTTTTATTAAGTATTAAGTTTATGCATTTAGTTAAAAATTTTAGGCATTTATTTTAATAAAAAAAACGGATTAGTACAGTTTAAAAAAATATTATTTAAAACTTTTTTAATTAAAATAGATTTTAACTAAAATAGTTTTTTTGATGTAAAAAAATGGAATAAACAAAACATTTTTAAACACGTTTTTTACTGTTTTAAATAAAAAAAGATTTAAAAACAGTTATTTAAAAAATAACTATTGAAAAAAATAATTTATTTTTATAATTTTTTATTTATAAAATAGAGTTTTTGTCCAATTTTTCAAATACATATTAATATATATATATATATATATATATATAGTGTGTGTGTGTGTGTGTGTGTGTGTGTGTGTGTGTGAAACTCAAAATAACCCTTGAATTATTTATGAAATGTATTAATTTTTTTATTATTGTGTAATAAATCAGATCACTTTATTCCTTTGTTAGGTCTTAAATTAATATGGGAGATAATCAACCACCAATCAAGAAAGGGAAAACTATCTTTTCGTTCTTTAAAAAGAGAGAGAATGATGAGATATCAGGAGGGTGTACACCTTCCCCATCAAATAAGGATAATGTCAGTCCCGATTTACACCCTCCTTCCATATCTCAAGTAGTGGAACCAATACCATTTTCTTCTTTTACTATTGAACGAGATCCGGGATTACGTAGTTCAATATGTGATATATAATCTCTTGCTCGACGAGATGAGATTAGAAGAGCATACATTAATTTCGGACCTTATCAACCTAAACTTTCTGAGTATCGAAGGACTTTATTTGGTAAACAATATCGGCGATTTCAATATGCGTGGTTTAAACAGTTTCCTTGGCTAGAGTATTCCCCTTCAAATCATAAAGCATATTGTTTTCCATGCTTTCTTTTTGAAGATAAAAATAATCCAGCGAGTCGTTCTTCACTTACTACTGATGGGTTTGATAGCTGAAAGAGAGTAAATGATGGGGCAAAATGTGCATTCTTACTTCATATTGGAGGGTTATCTTCACCACATAGCAAATCTGTGGAATCTCTTCACAATTTAAAAAATTCAGCACAACATATTGACAAAGTGATTAATGCACAATCGACTGAGGAAGTTATGAAGAATCGAATGCGTCTTATGGAAAGCATTCGAGCTGTTCGATTTCTTGCACTTCAAGCAGTGGGTTTTAGAGGCCATGATGAAGGCCCAAAGTCTTTGAATCGTGGGAACTTTGTTGAATTATTGAAGTTCAAAGCTGAAGGGAATGATGAGCTTTCAAGTATAATTTTAAATAATGCTCCAGGCAATGCCATGTATACTTCTCACTTAATTCAGAAGGAGATTTTAAATATCTTAGCTAATAGAGTGAGAAAGATGATATGTGATGAAATAGGGGGAGGAAAGTTTTGTATTCTTGTGGATGAATCTCAAGATGAGTCCAAAAGGGAACAAATGGCCCTTGTGTTGAGATATGTTAAGAAAGAAGGTTTGATAGCTGAACGATTTATTGATATCGCGGGGGTTGAAAACACATCAGCGCTAAATCTTAAAAAAGAGATATCTGCTATGCTTGTTCGTTATAATCTCCCGATTGAAAACTTACGAGGTCAAGGGTACGACGGTGCTAGCAATATGTGTGGCCAATGGAATGGATTACAGGCATTGTTTCTTAAGGATTGCCCATATGCATATTATGTTCATTGCTTTGCTCATCAGCTTCAATTAGCTTTAGTTGCAGCAGCAAAAGAAGAGCCTAGTGTTTGGCAATTCTTCTCCCACTTGACTTGTATTGTGAATCTTGTTGCTTCATCTCCAAAACGTTTGTCGGAGTTAAAATTTGCACAGAAGAATGACATCGAACGTATGTTGGCCAGTGGTGAACGACAATCTGGTAAAGGGGCTAATTAGATTGGTAATTTGCATAGACCTGGAGCTACTCGTTGGAGCTCCCATTATGATTCGGTGAGGGACTTGATGGATATGTATGATGCTAGTTGCACAGTTGTTGAGGATCTTAAAAAGAGTGGAGCAAGTCCACAAATACGCGGGCAAGCTCGCGGTGTGTTCAAAGCTATGAGGGAGTTTGAATTTATATTTATTATGTTCTTAATGTACGAAATCATGGGGATCACTAACGTGCTCTGCCAAGCCTTACAACGGAAAACTCAAGACATTTTAAATGCTATGAAGTTAGTCTCTACAACAAAAGATCTTCTTCAAAAATTGAGACAGGATGGTTGGGGAACTTTTCTTGAGACCGTGACATCATTTTGTATTCAACATTTCATTCCTATACCGGATATGAGTTCTCGTTTTGGCGAGGGTACAGGTCGTCAATGCCAGCAGCAAGATCACATCTCTGTTGAACACTATTATCACTATGGTGTTTTTAATGCCACAATAGATTTTCAGTTGATAGAGTTAGAACATCGATTTTCCGAGGGGATAGTAGAACTTCTTACTCTTAGCTCAGCTTTGGACCCTAGTGACTCTTTTTCATCATTTAATGTTGAAGGTATTTGCAAGCTTGCAGAAAATTTTTATCCCGAGGATTTTGACGGACAAGATATCCATCGCTTGCGATGTCAGTTGATGCATTATCATCTTGATGTAGTTAGTGATCCCGATTTTCAAAAAGCTTCAACATTAGGTGAGTTATGCCGACAACTGTATGTAAGCAGAAAGGTTGATGACTATTATTTGATTGATAGATTGATTCGTCTCCTCCTCACTCTTCCTGTTTCCACTGCGACTGCTGAAAGGGCTTTTTCCGGTATGAAACATGTTAAAACATCAGTTCGCAACTCAATGGGGGATGAATTTCTTGCCGATTGCTTGTCTATCTTTCTTGAACGGGACCTCGCTTTGAGTATTAATTTAGACTCCGTGATCGATGAATTTGAATCATTAAAGACTCGTCGGGCAAAATTTCGATAGATTTTTTGTAATTAATGAATGTGAATATTTAGAAATAGGGGAACAATTTCGGTAAAATTTCTTTAGTTTATCGTGAATAAATTTTATTATTGAACTAAATTTTTTCGTGAATTTTTTTCTTATTTTATTATATTATATTTTTTACGGACTTTGACTTGTTGTTAGCCCACCCCTTCGAGTAAACCTGGTTCCGCCCTTGCCCCCCCCCCCCCCCCCCCCAAACCCCTCCCTCTCCAACGCGTAAACAAATACGTCAATCGTGGCATCAAACAAGTTCCCATAATACAAGTTATTATCTCGCTCCACGTTAGGTGACCTAAATAAGGCGTAATCTAAAGACACATATTCTTTATTATTCATGTAGCTAAAGTAAGGGTACACATTCACCAAAAAAGGTGAATTTGTACCTTGGAGAAATTTCAAAAGTGGAATTAAAACTGACTTCATATTTGGATCAAAAGAACCGGCTGAAGGAGGATATGAGTTTGATAAAATGGTAGATGCATGAGATGATGAGACTTTGATATTATTCTGAAAACCTAGGGTTTGTAGGGCTTGGTAAATGTTTGCATGGCGGGGATTACGTGTGGTGTGTAGAAAGGATCTTTTAGGAATATTTCATTTCCTACTACCAAGAATTTTATTTGGGTGGGGGAGATAAGAGAGAAGATGTTTGTTTGGAGATATTCAACGGCGGAGGTTGTTGTGCCGGCGACGAGAGACGGGAGATTTTCGTTTGGGATTCCGATCATGAGTTCGATCCCGGTGTTTGAAAAAGAAGAAAGCAATTCTGGGTCGTTGTTGAAAACACGAGTTCTTGTGATTCCGTTTGATTTTATTACATTTACGGCTTCTGAGGGTGGTAAGTGATTGTTTGCTACTCGGCCGTAGCATATTCCGATGGGCAGTGGCGGAGCCAGGATTTGGAATTAGTGGGTGCGAAACTGTCTGACGTACCCTGGGGGTTCGGGGGCGGGAGCCCCCGAGGCGATTTTTTTTGGGTTATTTGTACTATTTTGGGCATAAATCTAGTACTAAAGAATATTTCAACAAAAAAAACATGCATTAATATTCAATTTCAACACTTAAAACCATTATCAAAATGAAATAGGATAGTTATTACAATGCAACTTTTCTAGACTTCATTTTCTGAAAAAATTGAATGATATGTTCAGTATTAATATCATTCAACACGTCTCTTTCGATATATTAATCAAACATAATTAATCTAACTTAAATAAGTTATTTAAAATTAATAGAATTAACGAAAAATGATTAATCTAACATAAAAATCAGAATTAATCTAACATAAAATTTGTTGGAAAAAGATTAATCCATTGATGTTGAAATTTATTATTGAATTTATTTAATAAATTTATTCAGTAAAATTTTAATCACTTTGTATGATTAATCACTTTGTAAATTTCAGTAATAATTTCAGTAATAAAATCAATGTAATGGAGGAGAAAATTTTTAATAATAATTTTTATCTTGAACTAGGGTCCGTAATAATTTTCAGAAATAATTTCAGTAAACTAGGGCTGTTATGTAAATGGAGGAGGGAAAGGGGACTTACCTTTTGTTTTGTTCTTGAATGTAGAGAGAAGACAACTTTGGTTAGGTTGAAAAACTAGGGTCGGCTATTGTTGTATATATATTGACTTAAGTTTCAAAAATTATCAATTTTAACCTTAACATTTAAGTTATTACACACATGTATATATATATATAGAGGCAGGCTCCTGTGCACACTAAGTTTGCACACTAAGTTTGCACATTACCTTTTAAAAGTAGTAAAAAAAATATTTTTGAGTTGATTTTTTTGTGTGATATTTAAACATTTCAAGGAACCCATATAAAAAAAATCAGCTCAAAAAAACTTTTTTTGCTATTTTTAAAAAATCGGTCAAACTTTCGCAGTTTTTAAGCCCTTTAAAAACTGCGAAAGTTTGACCAATTTTTTTAAAAATAGTAAAAAAAGTTTTTTTAAGCTGATTTTTTTTATATGGGTTCCTTGAAATATTTAAATATCACATAAAAAAATTGGTGTGCGCCAGCACTAAGTTTGCCTACTTTTAAAAGGTAATGTGCAAACTTAGTGTGCACAGGACCCTGCCTCTATATATATATATATAAAATCCAAGAAATTCAGTGCATGCGCCCGCACCCACTCGGTATCATATAGCTCCGCCCATGCCGATGGGTGAAGCATTTGCAAGAACAAGAAAGAGGAGGAATAGAGAGGTTAGAGAGAGGAGGAGGTATTGAGTTTTCATTGTAAATAGTACAAGAATGAAGTTTTTGATGGAGTAAAGAGTAGGTGGGTTTGTGTTTGTTTATATATGTGAAAGATTTGTTGGTTAGGTTTTGGTTTGAGAGTTGAGATTGTGATTAGATAGGTGGGTTCATTAGATGCGTGTGTAGTGCTTTTCTTGGGATTTGTTCTGGTGAAGTAGCAGTTGTGAGATGTCGAGGGTACGGATAGTTGCTTATTTAATCAACTTTAATGTTTGAATAATGAGATAAGTACGGGATGTTTTTAGCGGAGTATTACCGAATGACTTGAAAAAAAAAGGTTAAGTCCTAGCTCAATACTATTTGTTCAGCAGTTTTTTTTTAATAAAAATAAAAAAATTATATTTTTAATAAAAATTATTTTTTTTCAATTGTTGTTGAAAAAATAAATTTTCAATAAAATAATTTTTTTTAAAACTATTTTTTTAATATTTTTAACTTTTTATAACTGTTTAAAAAAAATTCAACGTTTTTAAAAACTTTTTTATTAAAAATTTGTATTTTCAATAAAAGTCATTAAAAAAATCTTTAAATGACGTGGGTCCGCGACAGCGACACTAACCAATCGCGATGATGACGTGGGTCTGCACCAGCAGCACTAACCAGTCGCGATAATGTGGGTCTGCGTCAGCTTTTAAAAAATAATTTTTCATATTTTTATTAAAAATATTTTTTAAAAAACTTTTTTTTATTGAAAATACAAATTTTTAGTTTTTATTAAATGACATGGTTCCGCGCCAGTGGCACCAACCAATCGTGATTGATTAGTTTCGCTGACGCGAATCCACATTTCCAGACCCACATCATTTGTTGAGTGTGGATTCGCGCCAACGACATTAATCAATAATTTTTTTTAAATTTTAATTTTAGTAAAAAAATTGTTTACATTCAATAAAAAAAAACTATATAATTTGATGTGTTAGACTCACGATTGATTAGTATCGCTGGCGCGGACCCACATTCAATAAATGATGGGTCTGAAAATATGAATCCGCGCCAGCGACACTTATCAATCGCGATATCATAAATTTTTTTATTAATAAAAAAAATATTTTTTAATCATAATTTTAATAAAAAATTGTTTAATTTAAAAAAAACTATTTTTTTTTATATTAATTGGAAACCTGTTTTTTATATCTCTACTACTTAAAAAGAGGCAAGTACCACTATAGTGATTTAATGACCAAAATACCCTCATACAATATACAAATCCACTAATACCCTTAGATTCTATTCTCCCATACGCACCCTGAAACTTAGTTCGTCTCCTACGAAATCTCAATCTGTAAGATCAAATATGAAAACTCTATGAGACACATTTACTCCACGAGACTCTCGACATGGAAGAGCAAACCAAACCCCAAGACACACATTTACTCCACGTAATTTTTTATTAACCTAAAGAGCTTCCTAAATTGTCAAGAAAACTTAAATCTGAATCAAATTCTAGCCATTTCAAAAGCCCCTTCAAATACATCAACCCGTATTCATTGCATTTATCTAAACATCAGTTTTATCACCTCAAACTTTTAAACGACATTCTTATATAGGTATGTTTCTTCTGTTTCAAAGTTGGGATTTTCCATTACAGTATGGAACAAAATTTGTTGTTAGGATTTATAAATTCAATGTTTTTAATTTATTTTTCTTTGGTTTTCTTGTTGGATTTCTCAGAATAAAGTATATAGGACAGTTGAGGTGCTAAGAAGTTGATCACATATTAGGTAAGAACTCGATTTCATATCAAGTGTTTGATAATATCTATCTATGTAATTTTTTTTAACATTTCATTTAAAGTTGTGAGAATTGAATATTGTTTGGTTTGTGGTATCTTTTGATTCAATGTTACTCACTTAATATTGCATCCCCCCATATTTGTTTGAAATATCTGTTTGTTTTTTTATACATACATCATTCCTAGTACTAAGTGTTTGGAATGTAATGTATAGATTTTATTTTGAAACCTAAATTCAAAACATGTATATTACAAAATAAATCATTTAGTCAATCGACCCTAAAAACAGATCATGAAAGTGTTGAATAAGTCAAAAAAATTAGGATTGATAATTGAATACATTGAGAATATTTAGGATTAAAAGTTGAACATGGAAAATCAAACTGCGAAGAACAATTGATGAAGTAAAAGTTGAAATATGAAACTCAGTGGAAATCTGTAACCTTTTAAGAAGGTGACCCCCATTTAGTAAAGATATTTTATTTTTGAATTCTTGACATTAATATAACTAATCCATATGATTTAACATTTTTCATACCCATATTAAATATGTTCATCGAATGAGTCAAATTCCAGTTAAAAAAGAAATATAATTACTTGAACTACATAGAGCCATATAAACTATATTATAGGTCACATAAACCTTGTCTACATCACAGATCTTTCAGTATATTGGCTTCTTGAGCCTCAAACTTTATATTTACTTTGTGAACTTATTATAATGGGTCAATATCTCGATAACATATACTCCAAAAGAAAAAATATCATTAAAACTTTAATGATATTACAATATATAAACAGTCATTTACTACGCGAAATAATATTGTAACAAGAAAAAAAGGTTGGGAAAAAACAACCACTAGAAAAAAACTCCACCGCCACACATTTGATCTAACTAACTATAAAAATATTCTAAAATTATAAATGAATGACTCCATGCAATTGAAACCAACAAAGCAGTAAACTTTCAACACTCCTAAAAAGAACATGAACAACGGGAATCACAAAAACATAGCTGAGAAAAGTAACCATATGATAAATTCTAATACCCAAATCTTAAAAAATGGATTTCATATGCAATTAAAAAAATTGGTGGTTATGGGTTCATAAATTGCATACCATTGATATATCCCATGTTGTTAAGCTTAGATGGCAGCTGATGGATAATCAGGACAGTTTTTGATATTCTTTGTTAGCCAAAAAATCTTTCTCGAAGTCTTATTTATTTAGCACCATGCCGAAAAGTCACGAATCCATGATCCCCTTAAGAGCATCTTTAGCTGTACCATTACAAAATTCCCCCACTAATGGTGCTTTCTCTCAAAATCTGCCCTGCTCATAAAATCTATCAACATTCCACTCAACTGAAACTTCATGTCCCTTTTAAGGCCATGTCAATTAATCTCCTTTGAATCAGAAATATAAAAGTGTTTCCCAACACTTTTTCTCCTAATTTGAAGCATCATTTTTAATTAAGATGGATGGGATTAAAACAATTAATAGTCCCATAAACAAAAACCCTCCAAATAGAATGAATAAACAATAAAAATTTAACAACCTTTATTATAAACTCAAGTAATAATAAAAAAAAAAGGTTAAAACCATACATATAGCCGTCGGACCCGATCAATCAATAACAACAACAGAGAAAAGAAACTATTGAAAGTTAAAGAGATAGGCACCCCAAAAATGGAATGAATAAATGAAAGTAGCTTCATGGCCCCAAATAACTTTTTATGAGCAGTGATTTCATTATTTGGGAGCATTGAAAGAAGAGGAACACAATCACAAGTACACTTATGAAGAGTTCTACAAGATTTTGTTATTCTAAAAATCCATCCAACTCTGTTTAATAGTACTCTTCTTCTGAAAATTTATCACCTATTTCAATTGAAGAAATAATATATATAATAAATTTGCAGCAAGCTACAGTTGTAAATAATGGAAATATGTGTATCTCTAGAACAAAATTGGCCATATCTAATTATGTCGTGGACACCAAGGACATAATGAAAGTCACCTAGAAAGACCCAACGATTACTGACCATATTATAACTATTAATATTCAAATATTTCCATAAATGCCTTCTATGAATGTCGTATACTTGCGTAGACCATAGTTACTGGAGAGCAAAAGAGCTGGCATTATCAATATGTACAAAAATAGAATTCTGCTGAATGGAATTGAACATCACTTTGGGCTCTGAAATGTTTTAGAATTAGTCACCCCATATGTTAGGAAGACAGAAGCCTCTATAATCGGCTAACATTAAAGGCAAACCTTTTGAAATAAAAAATTTATGGGGAAGAGAAGAATCTTTAATCATAGGTTCTGCCAAACATAAAATATCTAGCTTATGGACATAACACATATCATGCGAGGGTCTTTTTGGCTGTGGCTTGGCCAAACCCATAAAATTCCATAAAAGAACATTCATTTAGATCCATGTTGAGATCTTGAGTTGAAACTACCAAATTTTTAAAACCTCAATAGCCTTTATCATCTGTAACTTCAAACAAGCCTAAGCCCTTTAAGATTCTGCAAAAAAAAAGGCCTCATCTACATTTTGCTCATGATTTCTTGATATTATTTGGGGTTTAGTTAGGAGTTCCTAAAAATATCCATTTTCGCGGGATGAAGGCTGAACTTACGCTCTAGCTGATGGGGACCGGAACATTTCAAAATTATGTACATCAAATTCATCATCATTGGATTTATCTACTTTATTAACATGAATCGACTTTTGCAGCTTTAATGATCATCTACATTGCGTAACTAAATGACATATAATCCCACAATGCACACAATGCTTAGGTAAATTCTCATATGAGATGTTAGCCCTAAAGCTATAAACATCTCTTCCAACTAGCAATTCGTTAGGAAGTTCATATAGCATATCAACTTCTTACATAAAAAACATTATAAAATTTTGTCAATCTAGGAAAATTATAGTTTTTGGTTACACGACTTGATAACACCTATTATAGGACTTGTGTTTTAACTAACACAAAGATAACTCATTAGTAGCACCTATTTACCAAGGGATATTACAATCCCCATTTACCATTTAATAAGAATGTGAGAATTAAACTGAATGTCCAAAATTTTGGTACAACTGAGCTTGGCCATAATGATTCCTTTCAACATTGCATAAGCTTTTGCATACATGTTGGTATCTAGACCATAATGACAAGCATAACCTTCATAAAATTTACCTCATTATACCTTATAAACCCACCTTCGACACTAACACTTGGGTTGCCTTTGGATGCACCGTCACAATTCAAATTACATCATCTTTTTTCAGGTTTTACCCATCTGAATTTAAACACCTTAATAGAAAATTTGAGATTTTGAAGTTTAGATCAACAAGTATTTGTTCAAAACTAGACAGTGCAAGAGGTTTACAAACTTCTCAAACATAGAATTCACCTCGGACCTGACTTCAAAAATCGTTTGGGTAGCTAAGATTTGGTCACCTTCAGATATACTTTTATTTCCAACCTTCCACAATTGGCAGCATATTCTTATTGGAATCATAAAGAATGTTGTAAATTTTAGTATTCGTGATATTATCAATGGAATCTCATTAAATAAAGAGGTAATGATACGATATCTTTGCACCACCTTTCTTTATCTAATTGCTTATATTTCATAATGTAACCTATACTAATTTTTCCCATCCAACATAATCTATTTTGTTCTTTCATGAAAGTCACTATTGTGAATGGAATTGGAACATGCTTAAATTGTGCTTCCTCATATGCAAAATACAGCACGAGGTAAAATGGAAATTTCAACATCTTTCCTAATTTCGTAATATAATAAATATATCCAATTTTTCTAAATCATTACTCAATCGAACATAAGATACTTACTTCAATTAGTTGTCCAAGTCAAGGACAAAATAACTTCTATCACACTATTCGACGAAGCAAAGTCTTTCATAAGAAGCTCCATTCTAACTTTCATCACTTCTAAAGGAAAGTTACAAGCATTCATATCAACAATTTCTTTTCATACATAAATTCTATACATTATATAATCATTAAATATACTTACTCTTCATACATGTTAATTTGTTCTGCATGGGGTTATGCATCCCGAGTACATTCGAAAGATACATATGTGTATAGGAAAATTCTTCAAATTCTACATCAAAGGGAAATCGCTTAAAGATTCAGATCGAAAACTTGCACGTTTGGATCCTCATAAAGCGGAAGAAGTAGAAGAATCATCGAACGCTAATAAAAGTCAAAAGAAAAATATTTAATGATTTGGATTTCATATTTTATTTTTATACAATGGTTTTTATCTTATATTATTTCTTGCTGAAACAATATTCCTACTCCCATACATTTGTCTTTCGAAAGTCAGATTCATTTGTACGGATATATGAATTTCTTTTTCTTTTATTAACTTATTATTATGCCCTGGTCGATAATTTTTTTTTTTTCACATTGTTTGATTTTACTTTTTTAGCTTTATATTTCTTATTATAGGTTTAAACATTTGCATTATCAATTGTTATTTTCATATCCCTTTACACATTAAATTAACCCATCACGTCGAATATCTGGACTCGCCCACACGTGTAACGCACGTGGGCCCAACTAGTATATATAAAAAATGATTTTTATATCAAATGTTAAAAACAAAAGAAATAGAAACCTAAAAAAAAGGGTCATCTGGTAATATTCCGGCAAACCCTGCCGGTACATATATCACTACTCTTAATGTTTTAAAATGTCGTTAATGTGAGAAATGAGGAACGGATCTTTATTTGACTCTTTTCCCGCGGGTTTCTATTTTTTTTTCCATTTTAATGCCTCAGAGCCGTTTGGGGAATTTTAGAAAGTCATGAATCTCATATATTTATAAATTGTAACTACTCTCATAATTTTTCTTTATTCGGTTTGTTCAACATGGGGAATCACAATATAAATTTGAAATGATAGTTAAAGTAAATATGGGATTAACTATAATTTAAAAACGATATTGGATGGGTGCTGAATGAAACTTTTAAAATGGGACTAATCCCTAAAATCTAAAAATAAAATATAAACATGGTAAGGATGCAAGTAAATTTGTATAAATGCTACTAGGGCAAGACTTTTGGGTTTAACCTTTTTTCTTTTTGCTATTTTGTATTTCTCATTCATTTATTTTTCAAAATTTATTTTACATTTTGTTTTGTTTTAAACTTTTCCATCAAAATGGATGAGAATCATATTACTCGACTTAAGTCATTATTTTACAAAAAAACTCAAATCATCCTTATTTTACACTATTAAATGTGCAATTCATTCATTTAAGACATTTTATCAAATTAATATATTAAATAAAAAGATAATATTAAATCAGTTTCTAATTCTTGAAATAGTTTCTTTCCTCGAATAAAAATTGTTCCCAGTAAACGAAATATTTGTTTATTTAAAATTAGTTTATAAAAATAGTTTATTAAATGCTTAAAACTAATTTTTCTCTTTTTTTTCTTTTTCCAAAAAAGAGAACAATCTTGTCAATAAACATAACAAATGACATATTATATTTTGGATTTTTATAAGGTCTAATGAGTTTTGTGTATAAAAAGATTTGTTTGTTTCACCCTTTTTTCCTTTAAAAAAGAACTCTTTAATTTTTTTCGTGTCCTTGTATTTTCCCTATTAAAAATCACAAAAATTGAAAGATATATATATATATATACATCGTCGGCAATGTGTGAGGTGAGAAATGTAGAGAGATGGAGTCGCCAGTCTATTTTACTCAAAACAGACAAAAGAAAGTGAAGCCATCCCGAAGGACAGCATCAAAGACATACTGATACATACGAAACTAAAAATGATTCGAGTAGGGTTCGGAGGCTAAGTTACGGAATGGGAAGGTGTTATGCACCTATTCCGCCCTTGCGGTCTCTCATGGATTATTGCTATTTTCCTTTATTTCCCCTTGATATGTATGCATGTGTATATATGATGGAGATAGGAATCATCGACTTGTATAATGGAATAGATAAAGCGAGTCATCCATAGGAATGTTCCCAAAAGTAATATTAGAAAATAGGATTTATGCGATTATCCTAGAGTTGATCTTTATAATGGAACGATAACGCATGTGAAAAAATTCGCCACTAAGAACAAATATATGTATATGCAAATATATAGAATCTAAGAGAATTAAGTTAAAGAATATAGGAAAAAATGATAAAAATGGAAAGAATAGGACTCGAGTCTCGGGTTTTACCCCGAGATGCCTACGTAGTCTGTAGAGGCATCAAATTCCACGTAGTTCGTATGAAAAACAAGGGGTGGGGTTTATCCCATAAATCCAATCAGGGACTTCTCTTATTTATTTATGTGTGTAAAAATGTGTTTTAGTTGTGAGAAAAGTGTGAGAATTCCAGTTTGGAATTTATGAGCAAACCCTATTTTCTTGTTTTTTGGATTTTATTTATATGAAAATAAGAGATGTGCAATAATACTAAATCAAAAGTATATTAGGATATGTGAGATGGAGGGAATAAAAGTGTTAAGTAATAAAACAAGTTAATGCGAATTTAGGAGAATTTGAGAAAGTTGGACCTTCTTGAAGATCTTGAATATTGGAGAGCAGTCTGTAACACCCGGCCTAATTAAATATCGGGTGGCCAGTCCCATACCAAATTAAAACAGAATATACAGTTAGCTCATTCTTAGCATCACTGTCGAAAACATTTACAACTCACCCGATACCCAATTAAGATGGTGTTAAAAACTTTCCAAATTTTAATTTAACAAAATCCATTCCCAGTTTAAGAATAACACAACACATTTTGTTCTACAACACTGATAACCAAATAGATAACACAAAAGAATTTAAATGCAATTGGAATAAACATTCCCAAATAATATTAATCCATTACAGTAATCCCAACAATATTAAATGTATTAAAAATACCCGAATACAATAGTATTTGGCCCCGATAGAAAAAGATAACTGAATCCTTTGGGCGACATGCCCTAACTAAGAATACTGTGAATCAAATAGATGATAGGCGTCTAAGCAGAACTCCATAGCTCCATAGCCTGTCATAATCCGCTAATGTTGGTGTCCCTGCTACTGGACACCTGATAAAGAAGATACAATAGAAAAGAAAATATTCAAGGAAACGGGTCAGAGCCCGATTGTAAAAATGATTTTTAAAATAGCAAGTATTTAACAAGTGCAATAAAGCATTTATTATGTACATGTTAGCATCCCACTCTCACTTGCTATTCTCACCTCTCAACTAGAGTGCACACTTAATGTTTCCTATTAACCTCCTAGTTAATGGTTCCTCTTCACAAATTTCTAAATATGATTCCATTCTCATATCATAACCCCATATGTCCCATACCATACGTCAAATAATCATTCTTTTACGTTATTAATTTATGAATTAAGCTTTTCAATTCTTTAAGAATAAACATTCATTAACTTAATTTCATTCTTTTTCTCAATTCACAGTTATCTACAATTATCACCGTAGATAGATTTAATCACTATATAAACATTCATTCCTTTAATTCATTATATATATATTCATATATAATACGGCACCCCGAGTCACAGCTGTGGTGCAATGCATTACTCTGCTATCAAGTCCCATCATCGCTGGTCGTCGAATAGGGGACTAAAGGTTCGGTAAAGATTTCCACGAACCACAACCATCAACAAACAAATTGGAGGTGAACATAGTTCTCGTATCCATGGGTCACGCACATACCTACGTTCCCACAGTCAGCGAACTTATCAACTCCCCGATAAGTCTTTCATAGACCTATGTTCTCGAGCGACAAATCAAAGATCCCATGGATTCATCAGGATATAACTGCCCTCACACGCAAACCTCCCGTCGATAGCAAGTAAGCTAGGTATGTCATACACATAATCATAAATCAATCAAATAGGCATTATCATACCTATAATATACTAACAAAAAGGTACTCACATTAACCTTAGATTATACATAGCATTATATCTCTTTAAATCCCACGTATTAAAATATCACATCTTTAATTCTTAATTTAATTATCCCTGAGCCTCACTCAATACTCAAGGTTCAAATAAATTTTTCCTCAACGTATATTCAGTAAGAAGTCACTAATGTCTAACTGGTCCATAACATCATTTATCCCGAATTACTACGAATTAAACTCTCCCTTTAATTAAGATTAAAACCGATAGTTTCAAATCTCTTATAAACACATCTTCTTTCACTTAGGATTAAACCCTCTTGTAAACTTAAGGATACCTAGGTGTTATATTAAATCACCCCTACTGGTTCTATCTTTAATCGTCATACATCCCCATTTGTAATTCAACAAATGAATTTAGCAACCGAAATTCCTTTAAATTAATTATCATTATTCTAATCAATGAAATCCCCATTAAATCAATTCAAATCTTATCAAGGGCTTACTGATATTTTCTAAGTCCCATAATATCCAAATAATAATCAGCAAAGATCCACAAAAGGATTGGAATAAGAATCAACATTTAAAAAAGAAACAACTTTACATATTCTGGGGAGGTCGATCGATCGATCACTCAGGTCACAGCCTAGTTTTTCTGCATTTCAGCAACTACGGGCTTCACCATTTTTATTCATTCTAACCTTCATATTAACATCCCAATTGACTTATAATTATTACCACATGATATATCAACATATAGAACGATTTCTAATACTCTAAACATCCTAGAATCATCAAGGGATTGGATTAAGAGGCATGTTTATCTCCTTTTTTCCAGAAAATTATCAACATCTTAACTTCAAGAACACATCAATGGTTTTCAGATTTTCTTCAACAGATTCAAGATCATTTCGTGGATTACTAATTACCTACAACATGAGTTTACTTCCTATATCATTTCAGTTTCTAGAAGTCCATATAACAATTCCATTATGTCTTCCAAACATGAAAAATCATATATTTTCATAATTATTCTAACATGGACAATATACGAACTTAAGTTGCAAATATCAAACACTTGCCTCTACTGAAGGTCTGATCCTTTGGTGTAGTATATTTCAGGTGGGTCTCCCTTCTCCGATCAACCTCTGGTGGTGGTGACCCTTGGTCTTAGTTCTTCTCCTTCCCAAGTAGGCTTTTCCCTTCCCAAGCAACCTTTCACTCTCTCTAGGAAGATGACTTCTCTATTTTGTGTAGAGGAGATGAATAACCCACGTACACTTAATCTCCACATACTTATAATAGGACAAAACCCGAAATCACTATTCATCCCCCTATAAAATGACCAAAATGCCCTTTTGGGTTGTCTTTTCATTTTCAAATGACCCGAGACTCAATTGACATCCAAATAGACTTTTCTGACTATTTCGAACCTTCCGGACGCAACGACGCAATCCAAAATGACTATAAGGTCAATAGAAAATAAATTTACTTTTAAATCTCACAATTTAGTCCCGACACATCCCATACCGCGTCTGACTAAAAATTCAAATTATCGAATTTATATCACACCGTCATATCAATGACATCACATTCATATATTACCTAAATATCTTTAAGTAATATTTAGAATCATACATTTTAATATCCACAATTCAGATTAAACCCAAATGAATTAATTAATAATAAAATTCAATTAATCCATTAATTTAAAATATAATCCATTTTAAAAGTCATAAAAATTACGGGGTATTACACAGTCCTTACACTTGGGTGATGATGGAGGGCATTTAATTCACCAAGTTTGATGAAAAAGATGATGAAAAGTGAAGGTTGGAAAATGATTTGGATGTGAAAATCACGCTGACTTCGAGAGAGGTTTTTTGAGTTCGCTAAGAGTGATGGATTTCAGATCTTGGGTCCTTTTGCAATGAGTTCAGGCCCTCCTTTTTATAGGCCTAGGGCATTGACGATCGTCATAGTCCTAGTCCTGTCAATCGGCAGGTGTTTTTAGGCACACTATCGATAGGCAGCGTTTGGAACCTGCCGTTTGGGAGTCTCTTTTTCAAAAAAATGGTCGTAAAATGCAAATCGTTGATCATAATTGAGCACGGAGCGAACCACTGGAAATGTATTTTAGAGACCTTCAAAATTCCTTTGGATTTCTCCCGGGTTCGAGAGTTGACTTCAGGTCAAATGTGGCTCAGAAGCGCTCGTCAATTCTTTAGACGGGGAATTATCAGACGCAAACAGATCGTTCGTCCACATGGTCAGTCAGAATCACGCACGGGGTGGACCGTTGGAAAGGTTAGGAGATTTACTTCTACATTCCAAAGAGTTTGACTCAGTTTGGGGAGTTGACTTGGGTCAAATGGAGCCTGGAAGTGTTCGGTGACCTTTCAAAGTAAAAAGGATCGTTCGTCAGAATTGCGCACGGGGTGGACCGTTGGAAAGGTGTTTCAGTGACCTTTAAAGATTCATTCAGTCTCAGTCAAGCTGAAGAGCTAAATTTGATCAAACGAAGCCTCAGATCGTCCGGTGGCCTCTTGATCAAGTTTCGAGGGAGAACTGTTCGTTCGTTCGCACTGTAAGTCAGAATTGCGCACGGGGTGGACCGTTAGAAAGGGGTTTTAGCGCCCTTTGAATATTAATTTAGCCTCATTCGAGCTGAAGAGTTTAGCTTTTGGTCAAATGGAGCCTGGGAGTGCCCTTGGCCTCTAGGATAGTACCCGGGGTATGACTTAGGTTTGTAGTGATGAAGGGAGGTGCTAGAGACCTAAGGAGGGGTTGGGGGTACTAGAATAGGGTGTCTACAGAGATCCTAGATGGATGAGTTTGGAACAAATGATAGCCGTCGAATAGACATCGCCTGATGCCTTTGAAAGAGTATAACCAATTCAGAGGGTTGAGGCCGATTCTGAGGACCTAAGGATGAGGATGCCCGATTCAGAAGGTCGAGGCCGATTCTGAGGACCTGGGGATGACCAAATCAGAGGGTCGAGGCCAATTCTGAGGACCTTAAGGGCATACTAGGGATGGTAAAAAAGTAAGTGATGACCAAATATTGAGGTCAATTCCGAGGACCTAAAGCAATGCAAGGGATGACCAATTCTGCGGGTCGAAGCTAAATCTAAGGTCTTAAATTGTGATGACCAATTCTACGGGTCAAAGACAATTTTGAGGGCTTAAATTGTGGTGATCAATTATGTGGGTTGAAGCCGATTCTGAGGGCTTAGGTTGTGATGACCAATTCGGCGGATAAAAGCTAATTCTGAGGGCTTAAATTGTGATGATCAATTTTATGGGTCGAATCCAATTCTGAGGGCTTAGGTTGTGATGACCAATTCTGCGGGTTAAAGATAATTCTAAGGGCTTAAATTTTGATGACCAATTCTGCGGGTCGAAGCCAATTCTGAGGGCTTAGGTTGTGATGATCAATTATGCGGGTTAAAGCCAATTCTGAGGGCTTAAATTGTGATGACCAATTCTGCGGGTCGAAGCCAATTCGGAGATCTTAGGTTGTGATGACCAATTATGTGGGTCAAAGCCAATTCTGAGGGATTAAATTGTGATGACCAATTCTGCGGGTCGAAGCCAATTTTGAGGGCTTAGATTGTGATGACCAATTTTGAGTGTCAAAGCCAATTCTGATGGCTTAAATTGTGATAACCAATTCTGTGGGTCAAAGCCAATTTTGAGGGCTTAAATTGTGATGACCAATTCTGCGGGTCGAAGCCAATTCTTAGGGCTTAGGTTGTGATGACCAATTCTGAGGGCTTAAATTTATATTTTCTCGGGGAACTCTGCCGGGGAAATTACCTCTTGATTTTGATTTGACCTGGGGAGATGATTGTTGGGGAAATCTTTGTATCTTTTGGAAACTTTGCGGGGTAATAGCCAATTTTGATGTTGTAAATTCCACTGGAGAAACGATTAGGTGGTCCAGGGTTTGGACGTTTTGCTCGAGGTGTTTAAGACTTTTGGGGAATAGGAGATAACCTGAAGTTTGGGATGCTTTAGGGGTCCTCCGGGGACGTTGCCGGGAGGAGATTCACTTGGCTTTTGAGAGTTTCGCTGAGGAAATAGGGGTTTCGCTTGAGGGAGTATGAAATTTTCTTGGTGAGAATGTTCTAAATCCTCCCCGTGATTATTAAGAATTTTTTGAGGATTTTTCAGGGTTTTCTGGTATTTTTTGGGAGTTTTTGTACAAAAATTTAAGGGGGAGGTCGGTCGGCATGGTGTGGAGGGTGCCATTCGGTGGTGGCATGAACTTTTGGACTGCCTTTAGCAGGTGGAAAGTCAGTGCCGATCGGTATGTGGGGGTGCAGTGTCGATCGACATGACCCTTGGCTTCCTACAAAAAGGGGCGGGTTCCCCTCATTTTTCATAGCTTCTTGCCTTCTCTCTTTCTACGATTTTATCTGCGAATCGTTCTAACATTCCGCAACCTAAAAAATGGCCTCTTTTGTGAGCATTACGGTACACCGAAAGTGGTTGGCTGTTGACGACTGGGCGAATGTGGAGTGGAGGGACAGGGCGCCTCTTGCTTTGGGGAGTGAGAACCCTTTTGATGCATTCGAGCCAGTTGCGAATGAGCGAACTTTACTGTGGGAGCTGTCGCATCATTGCTCTTCTAGGGTGGTGAACCCTGGTGGTTATGTAAGTACAAAATGACCTTTGGCATTCTCTTTTGGTGATTTCCTTTTTTCTTGGATTTTGACAAGGTTTTCCTTTCACAGTCTGATGTTTCTTTGTCAACTATGTGTGCCCGCGAGACGACGGGGCTTAAGAATGTTTGGGAGCACCTTCCACCCTTGGGGTGTTGGGTGGTATCATCAGCAGGCTTTGGGAGGTTGGCGTATGTGCTGGATGGGACGCCTCGTTCGACGGTGGTTTTATGCGCTCTGGGGGAGAGGTGGTGGGACACTACCCACACTTTCCATTTTGGCTTCGAGGAGATGACTATGACTCCCATGTAATACCCCGTATTTTTATGGCTTTTAATTATGAGTTTAATTAAATAAAATTGCTTTTAATTATGGGATTAATTAAATTAATTTGAGATAATTAATTGAAAGTTAATCCGGATTTAAATACTAGCGAGACGAGAGTTGGTATTTGATTATGATAACAATGTTGAATATTACTGAGTGAATGTGGTAATATATGATTATTAAATTTATTGATATTGTCATGAGTTGAAAATACGATAGTTTCGTTAATTAAGTTGGGACTCGCGTATCAATCGCGTCAGGAATTAATTTGAATGAATTAAAAAGTAAGTTATATTTGTATAATCCGTATGATCATTTTGAGTGCGCAATGTGTTCGAAAGGGTCGAAATAGTTAGAAAACACTAGCCGGGGGTTTAGTTTGGGCCCCGGGGCATTTTTAGACCTAATCGGCAACCCGAGAGGGTATTTTAGTCATTTCGATTTTTGGCGAATAGTGACATATGAAATTTAGGTTTTATTTATCATCCAACACCTATGGTTATTAGGGCCATTGTTTGTTAAACACAAGATAGAGTAACGTGAGAAGAAAGAAAGGGTTTCAGGAGAACTCTAAGGGTTTCCAAGGCAAAACAACCACCACATACCACCACCATCGCCGGATGTGTGACCGAAAAGAGAGGGAGAACCAACCAATACCGTCATTAACGGATCAAAACTTCTAAATAGAGGCAAGTGATTTATCTTAAAAAGATTCAAAGCATATATTTTACATGATAGTGTAGATTTGAAGATTTATCATGAACAGTGAATTAAATTGTGAAATGGGAGAATTAAACATTAAATCTGGGTAGGGTTGCATGTAGTTAAAACTTCTGGATGTATATTAGATTTGAAATCATGCTTCATGTGTAGGGAAGTACGAAATTTAATGAGGATTTATGATGTTCTTGAAGAAATTTGGAAGAACTTGGTTTAGAGGAATAATTATGACTTTTGATCCAAGAAACTGTTAAGTGAGGATGATTTAATGATTCAAATAACGTTAGAAATTATGTAAACATGTTGGTATGATGATTATAATACTTGGTAGGGAGTTTGGAACGCTGTAATGAAGAATTAGAGGTGTAAAAAGAGGAAATCCGTAACTATTTAAGGAAATTATGGGCAAATACCTGCTTTATCGATCGTTCGACTCAAGAATATCGATCGATCGATCGACCCTTTTCTTTGATCGATCGACCTCTTCTAATTTTTGGTAATTATTTTCCTTTAAAGTTTAATGAAAATCCCAAAGCCGATAATGATTCTCAGGGTGATTAATATAATATTGTGGGACTTAGTTAAGGTCAGTAGGGTCTTAGTTGATGCCCGAAAAAATGGTTTACCTTATGGAATTGAATGTTATTTCTTATGAGGGTCTACCGAGTGAGGTACGATTAGAAATTGTTCAAATTGAAACTATAATGGGAATGAATGATGATGTAAGGATAAGAACGGTAGCGGAGGGACTTTAAGTTACAGAGATAACATTAGAAACTAATAGGAGACCTAGTAACCTTTTGAGATAGGTTTAGGTACTCAAATTGATACGACAAAAGAGCTATCAAGCTAAAAAGATATTGCGTAGGATGTTCGGGATAAACTTACTACGTATGAGACTTGTAAGATGGAATGTGTGAATACCTATATTGATATATGATTATTTGGGTTGTGTGAATGCCTAGTGTATGTATTTCTTACATCTATGACATACCTACCATACTTGCTATCACAGGAGGTTGGCTTTCGGAAAAGGACTATCTGATCTTTCTGTGCCGACGGGGGGGAGGGGTATTTAGATTGGAACCTTAAGGACATAGGACTGTGAATGACTTATTTGTGATTTGATAAGTAAGCTGACCATAGGAGCGTAGGTATGTGCGTGACCCATGGGTATGTGAACTATGTTCGCCTCCAATATATGGGATTTTGTTTATTGAAACGGTTCCTGAGTGACTCTGAACCCGTAGTCCTTATATACGTGATGTACGGGATTCGATAGCAAAGTATGTGTGAACCGTAGCTTAGACTTTGGGTGCCATATATGTATATATGTATTGAGAGTGATTTATATATATATATACTTGTTACTGGTTCACTATTGTTTAGTAGATGTGAATAACTAAGATATTTGAATGTGCTACGAATATGACAATTTAAATAACACTTGTGATAAGTAATTTAATGAATGTGGATGTGTGTTATAAATATAACTTGTTTGTGTAATACGAGTAGACACCTTATATTAGAATGTGATAGCCGGGGTTAGTACGGACTAGTTAGATAGTGGCATAAGTAGGATGGGTTAAGGGTATACGTTAAGCATGCACATTAGTTGAGAGGTGAGAAACTCATGTGAGAGTACTCAACTAACATGTTTATAATATGTGTTGTTTAATTGTAAATTTAAACACTTGCTATATTTTTAAACTGTTTTCACCTCGGGCTCTGACCCGTTTTCCTCCAAATCTATTTTATTTTGTAAAAATATTTTAGGTGCCTAGCCACAGGGATGCCAAGCATAGGAGTTCCATTACATTTACGTGCTGTAGCTGATGTGGAAGTTACAGGATCTCGGTATTAGACGCCTTCACATTATGCACTTGATTACTCATTTGTTAGGGTATGTCGCCCATTTCCATTTAGAGATAGCATTCTTATACTTTTAGTTTTATTTCAGATATTGATTTATTTATTCAAACTCTTGTATTGGGATTTTATTTTACTCTGACATTATTATTGGAGTGTTTACTCAGGACCCAGTTTATTTCATTTCGTTAGTTATTCATATGAGATTGTTTATGCGATTGATGGTTGATGATTTAATTACTTGGTTATTGTTAATTTAATTAATAAAATTTGGCATCTCTCTATTTTAAATATTAGGTGGCTAGTAAGTAACTAAATATTTTCGACAGGGATGCTAAGACTGAACCAACTTGATATGTTGTATTAGTTTAATAAAAAAGCATCTACCCGGTATTTAATTATTCGGGGGTGTCACAGGTGGTATCAGAGCATCAGGTTCTAGTGTCCTTTAGGATCTATGCGGCTTATTATGCTTCCAGCGTAGCTTTCTTTGATATAGAGCCCTATGTTTAAGATTGTTGATTTCTTCGGTGAGATTTCGTTATCCTGCTATAATCCATATAATAGTGAATCTTATTTGCATTCGGGTGTGTTTACGTGTCGAACAATGCAGTATGTCAGGCGAGGGCAGTTGAGCAAATAGTAGGAGGCAAAGCTCAGTTGAGGTTATAGGGTATATTCGAGAATGATGACCGTAGTTGAGGTCACCCCTATTATAGCACAAAAGGCCAGGACGGTAAAAACGGCTAAGGCACAACATATGACTTCCAGGTATCACTATAGTAGAAAGTGGGGTCAAATTAGACTCACCCAGCAAGGTTGGATTGGGAGGGAGTCAGACGAAACATTGAAGATAACCAGTAGTGGAAATTTTAGAAATGCAGAAATGGCGTGTATTAGCCAACGAAGGTAAAATATCAAAAGTATTGGGCATATGTCGGAGTATGGCTAATCGGGAGTGAAAATTTAGGATAAAATTCTTGGCTCATAAGAGCAGAGTTATAATGGTGAGAGGAAACCACCACACTTAGAAGTGTAATTTTTTGTCAAGAGAAGCCGCATAGATAGGGTTTGGCCATAAGTTCCTTCATCAGATGTTCAGGATAAGATGCGAACGTTTTCGTGAACTCACACAAGAGGGTCAGGCTGAGGTCACTTTGTGAAAAGAAATTTAATTAATTAGCAAACCTTACACTGGATGAAGTAGGTGTAATGGAGAAGAGGACATTAAAGGGGAAAATTAACTTATAAGAATAACTGTTAGCACTTTTGGGGAATTCTGCTTCGATGGTCAATGCAGATGGTAACAATGTCGCGTTTTGTTAATATAGAGGTAAACGCTTCCTTGGGTGGGGAGCTACAAGAATCGAAGAATTTAGACAAAGTAAGACTGGGGGAAATGGTGTTAGTGAAGCACCACAAGGGGGAGACCCATCAGGGAACCCATTTAAATTATTTGGAATGCAAAAATTTTATCAAGCAATGGTGATTTCAGTAAGAGTTATCGAATCCAGTAGCGTGTTCCTTAGGGCCATCAAAGTTAAGGGAACAATGGAGGTAGTCATCAGAGTCGAGACTACCAACGTCCAAGATAAGGAAAACCCTAACATAGTTAGTGTGACCGGAGATAAGTGGAGTATGTGTAGAGGTATTTTGTGGGGAGTGAAACCCATGCGTTAAATTTTTTCCAAAGCAAGTATAGGGATAAGGGTATGGTGCCTAGAAAGGGCAATAGTTATTAAAATTTTGGTTTGGTATGGACAAGTGTGTTAAGTCCAGGAATCATTTGAGCATCCAGGGAGATTGGCAAGGTAGAAGTGTGACTTATATCCTCAGATGATGATGCGTGTTGTATGTAATAGGAACGAGTTACTACATTTTTATTATTGCTATATTCGCATGAGAGACGAGTTTAGTGCGTATATCGGCAATGTTATTATTTACGTGAATATTTTCCTTGGTATAGTGGAGTTACCTTTAGTGTTATCCGCGAAGGATGAATGGGTCTATCGGTAGTGGTATATACATTATTAAGATTACTCGTTTTAGTGATGTGTTATATGAGTAGGATCTTATCTTGATTATGATTTTATAGTGATGCTTAGAATGATAGTGGGCGCATGTCGCAAGTCTATCGGGGTTACTACCTCAGGGTAGAATGTTTTATTCTGACGAGACCTCAACTGCGAGAGGGTTGGACTAGCGTTTATATGTTTATATATATGTATATATATTATCGAGACTTCGAAAGGTATAATGGTCTCGGATATTTGATCCCAGTATGTGTAAGGACTTTATTAATATGATTCGGAGTGTATTTGGTTTACTGTTCAGCGAAAAGATTTAGCTGGTTATTATAATTAAGTCTCATAAAGTGGTAATAAGAAGATTGCATTGTTATATCACCCTTTAGAGACGTGGAAGTTAATACTCATAGTTGTATGTCTGGGGACGAATTTTGAGAGCCCCGGTTATATTTGCATGATGTTTATGGAATGTGATTACCATCAATGTTAAGAGATAGTGTCTTTCGGAAGAAATTCCTTGTTTAAGTGTAATTGTCGAAGGAGATGTAACTTTGTTATCAAGAGACGGGAATATATGGGTACATGTTATGGACTGGGGGCCTACAGATTCCGATGACCGACAATGCTAGGTAGTAGTGTACTGGGGGGGTTTCTTGTTTAGATTTCGCTTTGCGAGACATCCCATGCATGAAACTTAGCGTAAGGTTGGTAGTAGGGAGATGTTTGGCCATTCGTCCATGAGTTTGGTACCTCGGTCATTATGGAAGTATGTAGTTATAACTGAAAGCTAAAAGGTAAATTAGGATATAAGGCCAGTAGAGCCAGTTGTGTGGTGAGGAAGTACTGAAAATTTTGTTTTATTATGGCAGGTTGAAGAATGGAATAATGTTTAGGAGGATTTAGAATTTTAAATTCGGGGGTGATTGAGAACGCCCAAGTGGTATAGCCACGTTGCGAATGCAGGGGCAATAAAGAGTTTGGAGTATGTATGAAGCGTATATGATGTTTAAAACCGTATGCGCGGTTTATAGGAAGTGTAGGCACCCTGGTTTATTGAGGTAAGAATCGCCTGAAAAAGAGACATGGAAATGGATGGGTGAGATTTAGGCTTGGGGGAGTAACATGACAAAATGAAAGCGGTAGAGTGGATTAAGCGTCGTAAGAGAAGGATGTTAAGCAGTATATTCGTGTGCAATCAGAGTAGCACGTCCAAATTTGGTGGAAAGGCAGTGGGAAGCCATTTAAAAAAAGGGGGTATCCCTTGAGAAGACAAATAATTAACTATTATGGACAAATTGGAGAATAGTTCTACCCAGTAGAATATTGAGAGTGACTTGCGCGTAAATAGAATGATGATGTCAATAAGATATGAAGAGTCCATAAGTGCACATCGTGGTGAAAACTTTGTGTATGCGCCGAGGGAAGAAGAGGATTATTAAGTATCACTTAACGGGAAGAATTATAAGTGAAAGTCGGTGTTGAGCGGAGAATAGTAAGTAGTCTCCACGTGCACCGCTCATAGATAGAAAACAGTTGGAGTGAGATAATCAACCAAAATTTTTTGTATCAAGCCGACGATTCCAGTGACGGAAGAGTTAAGTTGGTAAATTTCTTTGATGGGTTGCCAACCTAAAGATAAGTAACGAGTTCCTTCGAATGTGTGGAACAGGTTATCCAAAAGGAAAGTAATTGTTGTATCCTTGAATGGTTTACACTATTAGATAATGATCGCACCGGTACGTGGTCCTACCCAGCATTATTCTGAACTAGGATGAGATCCCCGAAATCCACCTTCAATATGGGCTATCAGGAAGTAGTGGGGATAACGTTTCGTTTTTAGCAGGTTGTATCACTTATAGCCCGAGTAGTAGGCGCAAAGCGATTGACAACTGGTGAAGCTGTATGAAAGTAATTTTGGACTCATTACGATAATTTCATTTCCACAACGGGTATAGCTAGTAAGTGAAGTATAATATGGTAATAGGGAAAGGATATTACCTAATAGTGGAGTTGTGTGAAAGCATTCGTACCTATTTATAGTGGACAAGGTGCTTACTGAGGTTTTGTGTTTATAAACCTTACCATTCTTCCTATGGATGTCTAGAGGTGAGCGGATTATCAAAGTTTTGGATCAGTCAGAAGTTAGAGTCCGATGACTATAATGGGATAACCACAAACCGTCTTACGTGTCTTTTCCTTTTGTAAAAGTTACACCGCCGGGAACGGAGATTCGAAGAACGGACAAGAGTAGTCAGATGTCCTATGGTTTCTCCCAGGATGAAAGTTTTGCGTTTAAATAAACATGGGAGTTGATACGAAGTGAGGTGTGAACTCCCAATAATATTGAGATAATGCAGCCAATGATGTATAGGCTATTCTTATTCGAATGTTGTTTTGTTTAGTAAGAGCACAACGTGAGGTGTATTTATTAAGATGTGACCCTATAACTGATAAAGTGTCGAGAGTGTTCAACAAGCTTGTTGTGAAGCGAGGGCTGTAGTGATTGGGCGACTTACTTTGAATTTTGTTTTGAGTACTGGAGGATACCTAATTTTCCAGGTATGCCTTATTTTTTTGAATTTCGGGACGAAATTCCGTTATTAGGGAGGGAGTATGTAATACCCCGTATTTTTATGGCTTTAATTATGATTTTAATTAAATAAAATTGCTTTTAATTATGGGATTAATTAAATTAATTTGATATAATTAATTGGAAGTTAATTCGAATATAAATACTAGCGTGACTAGAGTTGGTATTTGATTATGATAATAATGTTGAATATTACTAAGTGAATATGGTAATATATGATTATTGAATTTATTAATATTGTCGTGAGTTGAAAATACGGCAGTTGCGGTATTTAAGTTGGAACGCGCGTGTCAGTCGCGTCAGGAATCAATTTGAATGAATTTAAAAGTAAATTATATTTGTATCATCTGTATGATCATTTTGAGTGCGCAACGTGTCCGGAAGGGTCGAAATAGTCAGAAAACACTAGTCGGGGGTTTTGTTTGGGTCCCGAGGCATTTTTAGGCCTAATCGGCAACCCGAGAGGGTATTTTAATCATTCCTATTTTGGTGAATAGTGACCTACGAAATTTAGGTTTTATTTATCAGCCAACACTTACGGTTATTAGGGACATTATTTGTTAAACACAAGAGAGAGTAACGTGAGAAGAAAGAAAGGGTTTAAGGAGAACTCCAAGGGTTTCCATGGCAAAACAACCACCACACACCACCACCATCGCCAGATTTGTGACTGAAAAGAGAGGGAGAACCAACCAATACCATCATCAACGGATTAGAACTTCTAAACAGAGGCAAGTGATTTATCTTGCAAAGATTCAAAGCATATATTTTACATGATAGTGTAGATTTGAAGATTCATCATGAACAATGAATTAAATTGTGAAATGGGAGAATTGAACATTGAATCTGGGTAGGGTTGCATGTAGTTAAAACTTACGGCCATATATTAGATATGAAATCATGCTTCATGCGTAGGGAAGTATAAAATTTAATCAAGATTTATAATGTTCTTGAAGAAATTTGGAAGAACTAGGTTTAGAGGAATAATTATGACTTTTGATCCAAGAAACTGTTAATTGAGGATGATTTAATTATTCTAATAACGTTAGATATTATGTAAACATGTTGGTATGATGATTAGTATACTTGGTTGGGAGTTTGGAACGTTGTAATGAAGAATTAGAGGTGTAAAAAGAGGAAACCCGTAACTGTTAAGGAAATTATGGGCAAATACCTGCTTTATCGATCGATCGACTCAAGAATGTCGATCGATCCATCGACCCCTTTCCTTCGATCAATAGACCTCTTCTGATTTTTGGTAATTATTTTCCTTTAAAGTTTAATGGAAATCCCGAAGTCGATAATGATTCTTAGGGTGATTAATATAATATTCTAGGACTTAGTTAAGGTCAGTAGGGTCTTAGTTGATGCTAGAAAAAATGGTTTACCTTTTGGAATTGAATATTATTTCTTATGAGGATCTACCGCGTGAGGTACAGTTAGAAATCGTTCGAATTAAAACTATAATGGGAATGAATAATGATGTAAGGATAAGAACAGTAACAGAGGGACTTTAAGTTACTGAGATAACATTAGAAACTAATAGGAGACCTAGTAACCTTTTGGGATAGGTTTAGGTACTCAAATTGATACGACAAGAGAGTTATCAAGCTAAAAATATATTACGTAGGATGTTCGGGATAAACTTACTACGTATGAGACTTGTAAGATGGAATGTGTGAATACCTATATTGATATATGATTATTTGGGTTGTGTGAATGCCTAGTGTATGGATTTCCTACATCTATGACATACCTACCATACTTGCTATCACGGGAGGTTGGCTTTCGGAAAAAGGACTATCTGATCTTTCTGTGCCGACGGGGGGGAGGGGTATTTAGATTGGAACCTTAAGGACATAGGACTGTAAATGACTTATTTGTGAGTTGATAAGTCAGCTGACCATGGGAGCATAGGTATGTGCGTGACCCATGGGTATGTGAACAATGTTTGCCTCCAATATGTGTGATTTTGTTTATTGAAATGGTTCGTGAGTGATTCGAAATGCGTAGTCCTTATGTACGTGGTGTACTAGGATTCGATAGCAGAGTATGCGTGCACCGCAGCTTAGCCTTTGGGTGCCATATATGTATATATGTGTTAATAGTGATATATATATATATATATATATATATATATATACTTGTGACTGGTTTACTATTGCTTAGTAGATGTGAATAACTAAGATATTTGAATGGGCTACGAATATGAGAATTTTAATAACACTTGTGATAAGTAATTTAATGAATGTGGATGTGAGTTATAAATATAAATTATTTGTGTAATACGGGTAGACACCTTATATTAGAATGTGATAGCAGGGGTTAGTACGGACTAGTTAGATAGTGGCAGAACTAGGATGGGTTAAGGGTATACGTTAACGTGCACATTAATTGAGAGGTGAGAAACTTATGTGAGAGTACGCAACTAACATGTTTATACTATGTGTTGTGTAATTGTAAATTTAAACATTTGCTATATTTTTAAACTGTTTTCACCTTTTACTCTGACTCGTTTTCCTCCAAATCTATTTTGTTTTGTAAAAACATTTTAGGTGCCCAGTCACAGGGACGCCAAGCATAGAAGTTCCATTACATTGATGTGCTATAGTTGTTGTGGAAGTTACAGAATCCTGGTATTAGACGCTTTCACATTCTGTACTTGATTCTATTCAGGGTTACGCATCTATTAGGGCAGGTTGCCCATTTCCATTTAGAGATAGTATTCTCAGACTTTTAGTTTTATTTCAGATATTGGTTAATTTATTCAGACTCTTGTATCGGGATTTTATTTTACTCTGGCATTATTATTGGAGTGTTTACTCCGGACCCAGTTTATTTCATTTTGTTGGTTATTCATATGATATTGTTTATGAGATTGATGGTTGATGATTTAATTACTTGGTTATTGTTAATTTAATTAATAAAATTTGGCATCTCTCTATTTTAAATATTAGGTGGCTAGTAAGTAACTAAATGTTTTCGACAGTGATGCTAAGACTAAATCAACTTGATATTCTGTATTAGTTTAATAAAGGAGTAGCTACCCGGTATTTAATTAGTCGGGGTGTCATATCCCATATGTGCAGCAACTACTGGGGCTGGATTGTGATGGAGAGAAGATAATGGTGGATCGTTCCTTGTGTGTGAGGCCAGAGGTGGTGCGGGTGGCGCTAGGTGATGTGGGGAGGATAGTGTCTGGGGACTCTATTCGTTTGTCGGTGATGAGGGATGTTTTGTTGTGTAGGGTGATTGATGTGGAGGAAGAGTTTTAGGTGAGGCATATGGCCCGGTTGTTTATTTTGCTGGTGTTGGGGAGATTTCTGGTGGTGTCGAGTGGTGACGTCGTCCACTTATCATTTTTTCCATACTTGAGGATGTTTTCGAACATCCCTCTCTATGATTGAGGGAGCCTGACTTTTGCGACCCTTTATTTTTATCTGGATGCATTTAGCCGGTGCTGCCGACAGACTTTTACTGGAGTCAGGTATCTTCTTGAGGTATTCTTTAATTTGCGCATTTTCCTTTCATGCATTCACCTTTTCCTTGTGCGTCTGTTTTTTTATTGCGGATTCTTGTCTTTAGCAGACGTGGTTCTATGAGGTGATTGGGTGTAATACCCAGCTTATTTATCTGAAGGATGAGACTATTGGGGACCTTTGTCGGTTGTATCTGTGGCAGAAGTCCAATCGGCAGTCGTGGAAGTCTCTTTCTCTGGAGGCGGTGCGTTAGGTCTTGGATGGCCTGACCAGTGATTGGGTAAGAGTTTTTCCTTCTTCAGTCTTGGTCTTTGTGTGCTCTGATTCTGTATTGACTTATATCTGTTGGGGATTTTTCAGGTGACCTTTTACCCTTGGGGGACGGTTGTTCAGGACACGGGGTTGACTGGGGTGAATGCGCAGATGAGGTATTTATTGGCACATGAGTTTCGCCACTCTTAGTATCTAGAGGAGAGGGTGGTTCGACAGATTGCTGAGGAGGTGGTGGTGCCACCTTCGAGGCCCCCTATGTCTATGAGGCAGGAGCGATTGTTGCTAGAGGATGCGAGAATTACGACGATGATTGGCGAGTCCTATCTGTTGTATGCCGACACAGCTGTGTTGTACAATTATATAGACTTCGTGACGAGTTGGTTGATGGCGCCCATCATATATGATGCACTGCCTTTCCCTCACGCGAGTTCGAGTCAGCCAATGGTATCCTCCCACAGTGGGGTGGTTCGTCGACGTCTGTGACGGCGGCAACTTCGAAGGTTCCCTTTGTGCGATTGTATACCCCTTCCTATAACATTCGACGGGATGATGGAGGGATGGTGTCTATGTTGTATCATCCTCATACGATGGACCCGTAGGATTTGGGATTGACAAAGGAGGTCCTTCGTCCCGTGGTATACTTTTATGTTCTTCTCTTTTGGTTTCTTTTTATCTTTTCTGCTTGATACTCATTCTGCCTTTCCTTGTAGGAAGTCTGGGTGTCCACCACTTGGCTAAGGGATATTAGGGACTGGATATCTTCGGCGACTGCCCATATTTGGGACGCAGTTCCTGTTCTTTCTTGCTTGGTGTCGTCTGCCTCATCCGAGGAGGATTCTGGTTCGGGTAGCGGTGGTACATCGTCTCGCCGCAAGGGAAAGAGAGCGCGTCGCATGGATAGGAGTTCTTAGAGAGAGAATGTGGGTTCGAACTGAGTCCCGTTGTTTTTTTTCTTTTCTTTATTTTCCTGCAAAAATGATGTAACACAGAAAAATATCTATGCAATGCAATGGAGTTTCTTATTATCTTCTGTTAATGATGAATGAATACATGCATATGTGCTTTTTACTTTGCTACTGGGATCGTAAAAAGAAATATTTTTGGAAGTTTTGAAAGGAAGTTTTATTCACAATGAGAAATTATATAAAGATGAAAAGGGAAATTGAAATTTTGTTGGAGAAAATCAATTTATTTTTATTGAGTTCTGTGATTTTAACAAAAGAGGAAAAAGGAAAATTTGCAAAAATAGGGGGTTACGGATCGGCAAGCCCCTTGTCCTGCCTATCGGTGGGTCAGTCCAGTCTAATCAATCAAGGCTATGATTGGTACTCTCTTCAGCCTTTGGTACCTTGTGGGGTAGGATTCTCTCCGATTTCTGCAAAGGTTGTATATTTTGTGAGGGTTTTCAAGTATAAAAAGGGGTAAGGGTGGAATGTTTTCATCACACCTTCACATTCCTACTTTTTTATTCTATGAGATGGCTCTCCCTGGTAGTATTGAGTTTGCTAACTACCTCGAAGCTTTAGAAACAATGTGCTCTTATAATGTTAACTACAATGCTTTCAACATGTGTCGAGTCTCTTTATGGCATAATCGACCCACAGAATGGAACATGCTGATGGCGGTGGTACAATTTTGGTACCCCAAAGACCATGTATTCCTCTTTGGCTTGGAAGAAGTCTGTCCGACTTATGAGGAGTTTTCTGCCATATTGGGTGTAAATCCTATTGTGGCAGCTCTTATGCCTGAGTTTTCTCGATCTCCCTGGGAGTTGTTGATTGGACTTCTCCGTGTCTCGCCCTCGGAGGGTAGGTCTTTGGTTACTAGAGGAATGATATCCCTTTCGGCAGTGCTATGGTCTATGCATTTGCAGGAGGTTCGTGATGCTGGATATGCCGGAGCCGTCGTTCTGGGCTTGGTTTCGAAATTACTGCTGGTGACTGGGGAACTGCTGGTGGACCCACAACTTGCAGTTATTACTTCATAGATGTCATACCGTCGCAATCCTGCGACGGTGATACTAGCGAAGACTTTGAATGGCCTGGATGCCTGGCGAGAAGGTCTTTCTGACTTTTTGAGGGGTATCCCTGTGATGTTGTTCATATGGTTGTCTGAAAGACTCCGCCTGGTGACTCCCATGAAATACCCTTTATCAGTTGTACCCAAATTCTTTTCGCGCCATTTTATCAGCGTTGGTCTGGATATTAAGAGTTGTAAGAACTGGTTTGGGGAGCATGGGGCTCTAAATCTGCACTAGTCGGTGCCTTGGTGGGGACAGTTTCTACCTATTCTGGAGCTGAGGGAATACTCGTACGTTCGGCTGGTTGGTCTCAAACATACCTATTTTTATTTCCCTTGGTGGCTTCTGCACCAATTTGGCTGGGAGCAAATCGTGCCACCTCGAACACTAGACTTCTTTCCAGTAGAAGATCTGACAGAGCGTCTGTGCATGTGGCTTGGCTCTTTGTGGGAGAGTCGACGTCAGTCGAACCGTCCTTCTCAGTCTGTTGGGAGAGTTTGGCACATCCCTGGGGATTATATGAAGTGGTTGTGGAGAAGAGTAGTAAGAAAGATGTTGGTAGTGGAGCCCTGACAAAGGTGGCTTGCCTTATCTGATACCATGGAGGGAGGTGTGGTAGTTTTTCTGGGCTGGTTCAAGATTATCGGTCCATGGAGCATCTGCGGCACTCCATTCAGGCAGGGGAAGCTTGGGGACCCCAGGATGTAGATGATGAGGGAGCGGTCTCCTCTGATAGCTGTGGGTAGGACTCTTGGGGGAGTTTATTTTGTAATGGAAAATAAGTTTGGGAATTTATTTGGCTTTTTAGGAAGGTAAGGGGAGAAGGGAATTATCCGTTCCTTTTCTCATGTAATTGCACTGTAGTTTCTTATTAGTGAAATAAACAAGTTTTTGATCATCCAGCTGTGCCTTTCGCTGAATTTTGTATATTGCATTATCTATATCGATCATTGAGGCATATATAATCCTTTTGTTCAAGTATATGTTAGAATGAGATGTCATTTTCGAAGATAAGAAAAGAATAGTTTTTTGTGAAAAAAATGGATTGTGCTCATGTACATTGTATGAGCTGCCTATGTACCTCTGTGGGTTTTTGAAAGGTTTTAATTTTTCTGTAAATGGTTTTTTACACAGGATCAGGACCACATAGTTCTGGGTATAGGGAAATGAAGATTTTTTTTAGAATAGAAGGGAGATGAGAAGGGTCGTAGGGCGCTAAGATTTCGGATTAGGAGTATAACTTCTTGAGACGGTCCAGGTTGACTGAACGAGCCATCTCTTCTCCATCAAGGTCGGTGAGCATGGCGACACCTCCTGACAAGATCTTCTTCACAATGTATGGGCCGCTTCAATTGGGCTTGAATTTACCTCTGGGGTCCCAAATAGGCTCTACTATTTCTTTGAGTGATAAATCCCCTTCTCGGACACCGCGATCCTTGAATCTCTTATTAAATAAACACGATATTCGGCGATGGTACCCTTGTATGTGATACAGCACTTTCAATCTTCTTTCATCCAAGAGTGATAGCTCGTCGAGATGAATTTGATGCCAGTTCTCCTCACTGACTTGTCTTTCGAGCATGACACAAAGTGAAGGGATTTCTAGCTCCACGGGTAGGACCGCTTCCATGCCATAGATTAGAGAGTATGGGGTAGCCCCAGTAAAGGTTCAGACTGAGGTTCGGTAGCCCCAGGAGGCATAAAGGATTCGATCGGCCCAATCTCGATAGCTTTCGGTCATCTTACTGATGATAGCTTTGAGGTTCTTATTGGCAGCCTCGACTGCACCATTAGTCTGAGGTCGATAGGGATAAGATTTGTGTCTCTGAATCCCATACTCATTGACCACTTCTGTGACTACTGCCTCGAAGTGCAGCCCGTTATCTGACACCAGCTTGTGCAGGACCCTATATCGACAGATGATATTCTTCTTAATGAATTTGGCCACTTTCTTGGCGTTCAGAACTACGTATGAATCGAATTCGACCTATTTGGTGAAGTAATCAATGGAAACTATGATGAACTCATGCTCGTTGGAGGCCTTGGTTGTAAATTTCCCTATGATGTCGATGCCCCAGGTGGAGAACGGCCAGCGAGAAGTCATGTTGTATAATTCTTACAGAGGCAGGTGTTGAAGGTTGGAAAACTATTAGCATTTGGGGCATCTTCGGACATAAGCGGTGTAATCCTGGACCACAGTGGTCCAGTAGTAGCCTTGTCGGATGATCTTCTTGGCAAGCATTTGACCGTTCATATAGGGACCGCATTCCCCAATGTGGATTTTCTGCATTATCTCTTCAATGTCAGCCCATGTGATGCAGTGTAGATAGGTTCCATTGAAGTTTCTCCTGAATATTGCTTTATGACAAATGATGTACTGGGCGGCCAGTCTTTGGAGGGTTGCTCGGTTTTTCTTGTTAGAACCTTAGGGATACCTACCATGCTTGAGGAGGTTCCAGATATCATAATACCAGTAATTGGCTAGCTCGGGATATTCTTTGGTGATGAGCTCAATGTGGTAGAAGTGGGTTGGTTTGTCTTACTTTTGAACTAGGAAGGGGGTCATTGTTATTCCTTAGGGCATGTCGACCATGGAGGCCAAGGTATCAAGGGCATCGACTAGGATCTTCTTTGCTCGAGGTAGATAGTGGAAGGTGATATCTTGGAATTGGGAGGCTAGTTCTTCTAAGTGGGCATAAAAGGGTTGGAATTTCTCGTCCTTGACTTTTTATTTTCTGAGCACTTGACCGATGATGAGGGCAGAATCCCCGTAGATATCTAGGCATTAGATACCTTTCTTGAGAGAAACTTTGAGGACTACCATACACGCCTCGTATTCAGTCATGTTGTTAGTGCGGGGGAAACCCAATTTGATAGCGATGGGATTATGGGAGTCATCTGGGGCGATCAGAAGTATCCCAATGCCATATTCTTTTTTGTTGGCAGCGCCATCGAAGAACATTTGCCATCGAATGTCATCCTGAGCGGTGTAGAGGATGTTTTCATTTGGGAATTTGAAGACCCAAACATCAGCTTCTTTTATGGGGTAGTCAGCGAGGTAGTCATAGATGGCTCTTCCTTTTATGGCTTTCTGTGTGACGTACACGATATCAAACTCGGCTAGGAGCATATACCATCGAGCCATTCGACTGGATAAGGTGGGTTTCTCAAGTAGGTACTTGATGGGATCCATTCTGGATACAAGTTTGATGGGGAAGGCGATCATGTAGTGTCGTAACTTTTGGGTGACCCAGACAAGTGTGGCGCATGATTTTTCCATAACCGTGTAGTTAACTTCCTACCCAGCTAATTTGCGACTGGCATAATAGATGGCTCTTTCTTTGCAATAATCTTCAAGGTATTGGGCTAGTAAAGCCCTAACTACAGTGTCAGTTATGGTTAGGTATAGGAGCAAGGGCAGACCAGACTGTGGTGGCATGAGTACCGAAGGTTGGGTCAAATATTATTTGATTCGGTCAAAAGCTTCCTGGCAGGCCTCGTTCCAAACCTTGGTTGAATCCTTTCGGATGAGTTTGAAAATAGGTTCGCAAATGGAAGTTAGCTGACTGATGAACAGGCTGATGTATTACAATTTCCCAAGGAATTCACGGACATTTTTCTTCGTTTGGGGAGGTTGCATCTCAAGTATAGATTTCAACTTGGCAGTATCTGCTTTTATCCCATTCTCACTGACCATAAATCCTAAGAGTTTTCCCTTTGTAATGCCGAAGACACATTTCTGTTGATTGAGTCTCATCTGATACCGTCGCAGTCGTTCGAAGAACTTTTGGAGAGCGAGAACATGACCTTCTCTAGTTTTGGATATGATAATCATATCATCCACATAGACCTCGACTTCTTTGTGAATCAGATCGTGCAGGATGATTGTGGCAGCCCTCTAGTAGGTAGCCCCAGCATTCTTGAGACCAAATGGCATAACAGTGTAGCAAAAGGTTCCCCATGGTGTGATGAACGCGGTCTTTTCTTGGTGATCTGGGTGCATTTTGATTTGGTTGTCCGACAAACCCGTCGACAAATGACTTAAGAGCATGACTGGATGTGTTGTCCACAATCATGTCGATGTGGGTAACGAATAATCATCCTTTGGAGAGGCTTTGTTCAAGTCCCGGTAGTCTACACACATCCAAACTTTCCCTCCCAATTTTTGTATAGGCACTATATTGGCTATCCATATGGGATATTCGATCACGCGAATGAAGCCCACGTTCAGCTATTTGACCACTTCTTCTTCTTTGATTTTGAGCGACCATTCGGTGCGGAGCTTTCTCAACTTTTGTTTAACCGGCTTATAATCTAGAAGAGTGGGGACCTCATGTTGAGATATTTCAGGATCAATGCCGGGCATATCATCATAGGCACTACACCAAATGAGGAAAATTGTAACGGATTTTTTTTTCTATTTGTAATGGATTTTGTCCATTACACATTTGTAACGGACAAAATCCATTATCAATAGCAAAAATCCGTTACAAATATATTAGAATTAAATGCAAAAGCCATTAAAAAAAAAAGAGAAAGTGGGAGAGGAGCGAGCGGCTCCACTCTCCAACTCTCTCCCGTCTCTCTCTATACCTCCCCCAACCCGTACAGCTTGCGAAATTGGTTTACCTTCCCACGAAGTTGATGCACGATTGATCGCCCCTCTCCCTCCTCATCTCGGTATTCCGACAGTCCATCTCGGCCATCTCGGCCATCTCTGGACGTCCATCTCGGCCAGAGATCATCCCTTTCCCTCTCCTCCGGCTCATCGATTCACTCAATAGGTACATTAACATATTTGTCAATGGATTCACACACAACAGTTCATTCAGTTCATAGATTTATTGTTTTTAAGTTCAAGTTCAATGGGTATTTGTTACGTGTTAATTTTTTATTCACTGTTTACCCTATATTTGTTTCAAGTTCAATGGATTCCCTGTTTAGCTTATATTTGTTTAAATTTTTGAAAATGTAGATTTGTTGGGTATTGGGTTATTAGTATTTAAAAAATAAAAGTATTGATTATTTGTTATTGGGTTGTTGCCTATTCCGTCATTATATTAGTTTTCTCATTTTCTGTTAATTTTAATTGTCGAAACATAATTTGGAATATATTTTCAAATTTAGGGCAATTATGTTGAATTTTTTTATTGTAATTTAAAATTTAGGGTAATATTTTGTTGAGGTATTTCGAAAAAAGTCTTCAAACAAAGTGGGAGCAAAAAATGGGTGAATATAAACATTAACATTTTTAGGGTTGAAAGATTGTAAAAAAAGTAAAAATGACCCTAAAAAAATTGCCTTGGGGCCTCCCTCCACCGAACCCCCGACCTTTGTAAAACGATTCGCACCCCTTGGTTGAAAATCCTGGGTCCGCCACTGACGATCAAGTATTTTTCTCTTGTTTCCCTCGTCTCTCCATAAGATTTATGGTTTTGTTATGGGATACTCATCGATATTCCCACAGCTTTAAGAATGAGTTTGATTCCATATATTGGGGATTCAATATATGAAATCAAACTTTTGGAAAATCACATTAGAATTACGAATTAGGAATTAGGAATGAGTTTGAGTCCATCCCCTACAGCTTTACGAATGAGTTTGTCATATATTGGGGATGGAATCAAACCCTACAACTTTACAAATGAGTTTGTCATATATTGGGGATGGAATCAAACTTTTGATTTTCAAAAGTTTTTCAAATTTTGCTTTGATTTTCAAAGAAGTAATATGACACACTCATTCGTAAAGCTGCAGGGGATAGGGAAATATCAACAAAGTTTGATTTTTAAAATTGGGTTATTTTCTTTCTTTATATTGCATTTTTGGTTTGTTCAATTTGTAGTTTTAGTTCTCTCAATTTTTTAATGTAGGGTGTAGGTGTAGGTTGGAATTGGGGATGGGGATGGGGTTGGGGCAGAGGTTTTGAAAACAACTGAGTTTTATTAAAATTTGTTTGTGTCATTTTTTTATTTTTTTATTCTTCTAACATATTTAATAAAAAAAATTATTCTAGAGGTCATGTGCAAGGCACGTATTTAAGTAAAGAAAAAAATCTTATTTTTATCTAATTTCTTTAATATAAATAGTACCTGATTTTATTTGTGAAGTATGGTTTGTGTATAGTATTTTTCATTTCTCATCTATGTATCTTAAGTTGATTAATATTTAGTTTTGCCCAATACACTTATAGCGATACACATCTTAAGTTTTATGGTAAATCAAAAAGAACCCCATGAATGATCAAGTTATTTACAAATAGAAATCACGATGAATTATGTGTTTTAGTTACTTGATATGATGAATATGCTTAAATTTTCTTTTTATTCATAAAAAATGTGTTTAGAATTTAGAAACCATAAATTTAGCATAAGTCGTGGTATAATATGTTGCCATAAATAGACACCAATCATTATCGAAGATTACAGTTGCAACTTATTGTTAATGTGTGTTTTATCTTGTTTTATAGAATGTCACGACCGATTAACAAAGACTGGATGACTGAAGAGAACAAAGGCAGCTTGTCGTATTTAAAGGGCATTGAAGATTTTATTAAATTTGCGGAAGAGAACAATGACCAGGGGTTGACAACGATACCTTGTCCATGTTCGAAGTGTAGCAATAAATTGCGTCTGAAATCGAAAGAAGTAGAGAGACATTTGTGGAGGAATGGTATGCATCAATTGTATACTGTATGGTTTTTTCACGGTGAAAATACATCCGTGAACACTATTGATCCCCCACCGGTACAACAAGTTGAGGAGATCATAGTAGAAGAAAACATCGAGGAACAAGGTGTTGGGGTGGAAAATCTTGTTGATGTTTGTTACGGAGTGCATGGGGAACCTTATGTAGATGTTGAATGCGGTCAGTCGTGAGTTTCCAAAGAAGATCATGTCGTAAATGACAAGTACAATGAATATAAGAGATTATCAGTTGAGAAATTATATCCTTCATGCGAGGGTCCTGAAACAAATCTTTCTTCAATTATAGAACTTCACAACTTAAAGAAGCAATTTGGTTGGTCAGGAAATAGTGTCACGGCACTTTTGTCTATCTTAAAAAGGTGGCTCCCAAAAGGTAATACACTACCAGAAAAATATCCAAAGATGAAGAGTATGATGAAAGACTTGGGGATGAAGGCCAATTACATTCATGCATGCGTCAATAACTGTGTCTTATATTGGAAGGAGAATGAATATATGGATGAATGTCCCCAATGTGGAGAATCAAGGTATTCAGTTACTATGAGGAAAGGGGGAAGGATTACCAAAGAACCTAAAAAGGTGTTGAGACATTTCCCTCTGATTCCAAGGTTGGTGAGATTTTATACTATTCCGTGGATAGCTCGAGAAATGACATGGCACCATAGGGCAACCACTTCATGGGATTACCAACGACATCCATGTGGTTCGTCCCAATGGAGGAGTTTCAAATCAAAATGGCCTGAATTTGCTAAAGAAGGACGCAATGTTTGGCTCTCAATAGCAACCGATGGGTTTAATCCTCGTGGCATTCAGTCTGCCAGTTATAGCTGTTGGCCTGTTATCACGGTGCCGAATAATCTTTCACCTTCATTGTGCATGAAGAGCGAGTTTCAAATGTTGTCTTTGTTAATACCTGGTCCAAAGGCACCGGGTCAAGACATCGACGTTTTTCTTCAGCCATTAGTTGATGAGTTGAAGGAATTGTGGGAAGTAGGTGTTTCGGCTTATGACATGTATGAGATGCAGCCTTTTACATTTAAAGCTATGTTAATGTGGGGGATTCACGATTTCCCCGCATATGGGAATTTATCTGGGTGTATTACGCATGGTTATAAAGCTTGCCCTGTTTGTGGGGACGATACTCCATCCATCCGACTGGTACACAGTAATAAGATAGTTTATACAAACTATCGTATTTTCCTTGACATGGATCACCCTTTTCGAAAAGATGGGAGTTTGGGGCTTAGGTCAACAGAGTATACACCTCCTCCACGTCGGTTGAATGGGGACGCACTTGTAAAGAAGTTACGTTGCATCGAGTATACACTGGGAAAGTCTCCAAAAGTTTCCAGTAATAAGCGAAAGATGGGTGATGCAAATGAGAATTGTAATGTTGAAGTTAAGGAGGCATGGTATAAAAGGTCAATTTTATTTGACTTGGAATATTGGAGTTCTCATAAAATTCGACATGTTCTTGATGTGATGCACATTGAGAAGAATGTTGCAGAGCATTTAATAAGTACAATCCTCGATGATAAAACGAAAACTAAAGATACAATAAATGCGCGGAAGGATATGAAAGACTTGGGCATACATAGTGGTCAATGGATGCGAGAAGATGAGCAAACCGGGAAAGGGATGAAACCGAAAGCATCATTTATATTGGATAAAGAAGAGAAACGACAGTTTTGTCAAATTTTGAAAGACTTAAAGTTACCTTCCAGCTTTTCGTCCAACCTGAGAAATATCGTCACCCTTAACCCACCTGGTTTGCACTCAATGAAGTCACATAACTATCACGTTATTATAGAGTATTTGTTGCCCGTATTACTTCAGCATTCATTTTCGAAATACAAAGATTTGCGAAGAGCTATTCAACAGTTGAGCTTATTTTTCAAAATATTATGCTCAAAAGTCTTAATTCGCGAGGATATGCAAAGGGCCAAGTTTATGGTTGCAGAGGCATTGTGTGTGTTGAAGAAGCACTTTCCGCCGGCATTTTTTGATATTAGTATCCACCTTACCGTTCATTTAGCCGATGAAGCATTGGCTTGTGGTCCTACAGGAACACATTGGATGTATCCGTTTGAACGGTAAACTCTTTATATTAATTTTTATTTTCACACAAACACAAACACAAGCACAAACATAAGCATATACGTATAGATCATTGTTAGAATATGTCATATATACTTTTTTCTTATTCACACGAATAGGAAGATGCAAGATTTTAAAGATATACCTAGCAATAAGCGATACATTGAAGGTTCAATTGCGGAGTCGTATGTTACTGCTGAATCTGTTAGGTATTGCATGGAGTACATGCCTAATTCTCTTGACGGAAACCACAAACGTACTCGTGAAGCGTTTCTAAATGAAGATGGAGAGTTTTCTGACGAAGGACCGTTGTTAGATGACAAGATTGTGATGTTGGAACCTAAACAGTTTCAACAAATACGTCGATGGGTCCTATTTCGACTTGACGTTGATGGTCTTGAAGAATTCTACAGGTTTGAGCAATTTAATAAGTATTTATCGAAATTCACATTTAAATACTAATACACGAACTTATGTGAATAAATTGCAATGAGTATAAAACGTTACAAAAATCCACTTGGCGTGGTAAAGGAAATGGGAGACAATTAACAGAAGTAGAGATGCAAACTTCTTTCATTCCCTGGTTATATGATAAGGTGCTCTTGATTTTACTAGTATATTAAGTTATATTCTTTATTATCCATACTCACTTTGTAGCTATAATTTTATTTGTATTGCGCAGATAGTCACTTCTGGAGAGACAGAGACAAATGCTATGTTGTGGCGGTTAGTACAAGGGCCAAAACACAAGGTTAAAACATATAAAAAATACCGCACCAATGGCTTTGTATTCTCTCCCAAGTATCACGATGATACTGTTGTGACACAAGACAGTGGTGTTTGCATGAAGGCTTGGACTCAATTTAGGGCAAGGAAAAGTGATAAAAATCTTAAAGATGCTTTCCCAACATCAGTTGCAAGTTGCCCCTCATTCTACTTTACAGTCTCGAAAACTATAGGAAGAGTTTGTCGAATTTATTTTTTCCCGGAGGTAAGAATTTTGAAATTTCATATTTCCCCCGTCTTTTTTTCCTACTTCCTCACTACTTTTATCACCAGTATTATAAATTGTGTGGTTGGTGTTTTCTAAAATGACCAAAAGAACTGCATTGTAATTATCTCTGGATTTCAACTGTGTGTATTATAAAATGCACGTTCAAAATTTTACTTTTCTGAGAGTATCACCTGACATTATTAACACGATTTGGCTTTTTTGGAACTTTTAATAAGTGAATTTTTCAGTATGAATGAGTGCAATTTTTTTATTGTCTCGGTTAAAATTTCAGTAGATGATTTAGACTAACTACGGTTCTGTCTGCATTTGAATTCTACTATATAATTTATAGTGAGGAATGGATCGATAGTTACACTTCGTTCATGATTATGTTTGTGTTCTTTATCACTGTTTTCATTTACTTCTGATTGTTATTTATTTGAAACAGAGCAATTTTAAGGACTAATATATCGAAATGATAGAGCACAGTTATACGGCTACACCCAAACTATGATTATAAAGCTCCTTCAATCTGAGGTTGATCACCATTATGTATTGCGGTCGTCAGGTAACAATCATGTGCCTGAGAATTAAAGTATTTAGGCAGGGAGGGTACATCGATGATTCCAAATCATTTGACCCTGTTAAATAAAATTGCAACTGCTAAATTTAACATCCATAGTAAAGGTACAGTAGCTTACCACCATGCGTGGTGATTGGTTAGAGGGATGATCCCCTAATACTGGGGAATGTTTATTGTAAAAAGTTTTTTTTCTGCGTTATTTAATTGCCACGTAAGATGGTAAGAAATTATAGTCGTAACTCCCATGGTAAGAATAGACTTGATAAAATTATAGCTCCCTCAGAATTGACAGTCTAGCTGTCAAGAAGTAGAGTAGAAAAGACAACAGGGATCATGTGCAAATAATACATATGTTGTTATTCACTGTTTTGCTATTCATTCATTCACAAATTGATGTGTCCCCCGTTAATTTTCCATACGAGGAGATTTCCCATGAACCTCCAGGATCTGTCTAGAATGTGACTATTATAGGTGGTCCTTTGAAAAATCAAAAATGATAATGGCATGAAAATCATCGTTCTAGGTTGGTGTTACTTAGAACATAGGAATTACATCGGTACATAGAACACGAATGAAGTATGCCACATGCTCCAAATTACTGTATGAGAGGGGCAATCATATAAATCCCATTATTTGAAGGAGCTGAGTTATTCCTATATCGAAGAAAGCTTATCACAATCTAATGTTTACATTATAGAATTTCACAAATTATCTATTTACTTTGGGATTTGTCATATTGGAACTATTCATGTGAATATAATGAACAGGCATAATGTTAGTGTTTGATATGCTAGGCACTTTTCCTATATTTTCTGCACCAGCTCTATTTTGTTGATTATTAAAATGCATAATTTAACTTTATTTTTTATGTAAACGTTATTTTCAGGTTAAAGGTTATTCAGCGACTTGCTTATATTATATCAGTTGAGTTGGGTGGAAAGACTCGTCAGTCTTGGAATGCAATGAAAATCATTATATACTCATTGGCGATTGAAAGGTTGGTTTAATTCTTTTGTTCTCTCTCTCATTCATTCATCTCTAAAAGTAAAGTGGTTATAATGAATGACCAATGACCTTATTATAAGTATGTAAAATAACTAAAGAGGGCACACTAAACTAAAGACATTTCGAAGAAATGTCTCCCTCTAACCTAATATAACAACTAAAAGAGAGAAAGCATAATAAAACATGAGTAAAAATACACAAAAACTACTAATAAATCAAGGTATATATTACTCTCCCCAACAGAGAAAAGCTCGCCCACAAGGGTGAAAACATGAGAGGTGATCGAGACATTCAAACACTTCCATTATCCCCAAGTGAGAAAGGAAGCCATCCACTTAAACTCCCGACATATTGATGTGTAAATGGGTGGGGGTAGCTAATCAGAAATTTCAATAAGTACAAACACATCAATCGATACCAAAGTAACTTTTCTAAATTAATCGCGTCCTCATCGGACTTTAGGTTGACCAAATTGACTAGTATACACTTCTTTTTAAGGTTAAAAATGGGTGTTGGGTGAAAACTGAAAACAACAATCTAACCACCAATAAATAGGTACAAACACATCAAGCGATACCAAAGTAACTTATCTAAACTAACCTCATCCTCATCGAACTCTCGGTTGGCCATATTGACTAGTATACGCTTCTTTTTGGGGTTAAAAATAGGCGTTTGGGGGGGGGGGGGAATTGTAAACAACCTAGGTGCCTAGATTTATGTATAAACACATCAAGCGATACCAAAGTAACTTGTCTAAACTAACCGTATCATCATCGGACTCTATGTTACCCAAATTGACTAGTATACGCTTCTTTTTGGGGTTAAAAATTGGCTTTGGGGGGCGAACACTGAAAACAACCATCTAGTGGCCTAGGTTTAGGTACATACACATCAAGCGATACCAAAGTAAATTGTCTAAACTAATTGCATCCTCATCGGACTCTCGGTTGGCCTAATTGACTAGTATACACTTCTTTTTAAGGTTATACATGGGCCCGGGGGGGGGGGGGGGGGGGAACTTGAAACAACAACCTAATTACCTAGATTTATGTACAAACACATCAAACGATACCAAAGTAACTATGACCGTTTGTTGTGTATCAATTACTCCCCAATCAAATTACATGTGTGTCAATGGCATGGGAATGTACTAGTCTTTTGTGTTATTTACTCATTTATGATTATATATTTACTAAACTTGATTTTGTTCAACAGGTTCTTATTGGAAAATATGAAGATTAATTTTGGGAGAATGAAGTCTACTTTTGCAAGGAATATAACGAAGACTACTTTTGGGATAATAATATGTGTAGAACATTAATGATGTTAGACTTCGTTTCAATTTTGTGGTTAAGAGCTAAATGGTTTATCCTGTACTACATTTTGTTTTGGAAATTTTAATGGTTATGAATGAAATATTATTTTATATCGGTTTAATATCATCGAAATGTAGTGTCATTCTTTTTGTCACGTGTGTTTTGGAATTATGTTTTGAGTGAAATTTGTGGGTATTGATTTTGCATTGCCATTGGTTGAGCACGCGAGTTATTACTAGTATATTACTAGTGTAGATATAAATACTATTTATATCTATTTGTTTAATGAGAAATTACTATTTTTAAAAATATAATGATATTCTTAACGGACTTTAACCGTTACAAATAAAAACATCTGTTACTAATATATGACACTTCCAATCCGTTACAATGTATTTTGTAACGGTTTTATCTGTTACAAATTATATATTTGTAATGGGTCAAAACCGTTACAATTTAGTTAATTCGTTACTAATATATGTGAAGTGTACTAATGCCAAATCCGTTACAAAATAAATTGCAACGGTTTTAATCCGTTACAAATATTAAATTTGTAACGGATTTTATCCATTATAAATTTCGTTGGTAAAATAAATAACGCCGATTTTCTAACGGATTTAATCCGTTACAAATATTTTTGTAACGGTTTTTGCCCGTTACAATTGACATGTTTTGGTGTAGTGAGGACCATATGAAGACATCCACGAATTCCTTTAGTAATTCTTCGAGTTGTGCGCGCTCATGCTCATCAAGGGTAGCCCCTATCCTGATCTTGCGCAATTGGCCACTAGAACCGAGGTTAACAATAACAGTTTCTTCTTCATTAACTTAAACGCGGTTATGTTATTTGTTATTAACCTTATTTAGATCAGTTAAGAATTATTCATTTGCAAAATCATCATCATCAAAAGTTTGATTAGAATCTAAAGAATTAATGTAAGGCAAAGTAAGACACTCAAAATCATCATTTATTTCATTAATAGGAAAAACAACATTGAGAACCTCATCAAAGGAGGTATCGATTACATTTGAGCAAGGATAGACAACAAAAGAAGAGATTAGGTAAACATTGGGGTTAAGTGGGATTTCAGCAGGTAGAACTGGCGCAACATGCTAGTTGAGGAGAGGTGTATCAGCAACTTTAATCAGGTGGGATGGATCCAGTAATGTAGTGCTTGAATGAACCATGCAGAGTGTCAACCCCAGTGTCTGTAAGTTAAACAAATCCTCGAAGTCAATTTTCTTGGAATCTTTGATATCTTTTATAATCGATTGTACATGGTTTTGGGATTTTTCGGCCCATGAGTAGTTGTCTTGGAAAAAGATCTCCATTCCAGGATTCATCTTCTTGTCTGTATGGTCATACCATGGTTCCTAAAAGCCATAAAAGGGGAAGTCTTCACCCTCTTTAATGAATCATCCATTCAAGGAATCACATGGGATAGTCTGGATGCAATCTAATATTCTCTTTGGTCGAGACTGGCGGATCATTCTGAGCTCTTGTTCTGATGATTGATACTCCAAACCACAAGGAGGGAAAGCTTTTTTCAGTTCAATGGGTTCAATTATCCCTTGTTGTCTTTGTTCTAGCCCCAGTCCGGGTATAAAGTGCATGTTTCTGAACATCTGAATCACCATTGACATTGCCATGAGGGCCGTACTCTGGACAAACCCTTTCTTTAATATCATCCCCCGCCGGGAGTAGAAGTGGCTCAACTCAGAATCGTGATAGGATCATATCATTTGACCCGTGTTATAATTCAAGGATTGGATTGCTGATACTTGCACCCTCGGCATTGTCATCGTCCCCAAAATGGTGATGATTCGCTCGTTGGTGAAGAACTTTAATTTTTGATGGAGCGAGGAAGACACACCCTTGATACTATGGAGACAAGGTCATCCAAGCAACAGGTTGAAACAAGTTGGGATGTCAATGACTTGGAATTCAACGAGAAAATTTATAGGGCCAACCCCTATTACAAGTTTTATGGATCCCATCACTTCCCGACGGGTATTATCATAGGCACGCACCGTAGTGGAGGTTGGAGTGGGATCAATTTCCTACAGTCCTAAGTATTTGAAGGTTCTTAATGGGTAGACATTCAAGGTGAATCCATTATCGATAAGAGAGAGTGGTACAATTTTCCCCAAGACTTCGACGGAGATATTGAGTGCATGATTATGGTTTGGCCCAATTCTGGGGATTTCTTCTTCGGAGAAGGATATCATTCTGGTAGAAGTCAGGGATCCGACTAAATTTATCGCTTCTTCTGTTGTGGTGGAAGGAGGAACTATGGGTCCAGTGAGCAACTTAATCAAAGCATTTATGTGCAGCTGGGAAGACATGAAAAGCCCCCATAGAGTGATGTTAGCTGGAGTTTTCTTCAGTTGATTGAGGATCTTACTTTCCTCGAGGGTCATCTCTGGCATAGGAAGGTTTTCATCGCCTTTCCTTTTCTCATTGGCTGGTGGTAAGCTTGGGATTTGGTAATGCCTTCCCGATCTGGTTATGTGATTTACAGAAGAAGGGAAGAACATGAACCCTATTTCCTCGTCAATCTCGGGTTGTCCTGCCACCTTGTTTATTTCTCCGAGGAGTTCTTCAAATGATATCATCCCACACATGTCGGCTACCGGTCCAGTTTTTTCTGAGGCTTTCTCTTCATTTGAATCTTTAAATTCTTCCCCCCATCCGGTGGTAATAATTATATCTTTCCATGCAAAGTCGATGCATTCCAAAACTTCAATTGCTTCTTCGTACAGGTCCTCCCATTCTGTGAGGAGGAGTAAGGGTGAAGGAACCAGGTGCCCTTGTAACTTCAGAGTATCGAGTAACTCAGTCTATAAGAGGGTACTTTAGATTATAGATGGAGGCATAACCCCTATTCGAGTATGGTAATGATAAGCCAATTGGCCAAAGCTTTGGATTAATGATAGGACACACAAACACAAACGCAACGAAGATAAGCTTAGTTTAAACTCGCAAGTCTCTCGTGTATAACTTAGAAAGTAGTAATGGAACTTAGAAGTAACTTTGCTAGAGGGAGAAAGAAGTAAGAACCCTATATACACCTTGGTAGGCAGGTGGAAACACACCAAACACCCTCAAGAATCTCTATCAAGTATTAAAAGCTTCGTAATAAATAACAATGGTGAGTGAGTAAACCCTCTGGTTTACAATAACTCTCTCTGATGTGTATTATCTCTAGTAATAATTCCAGAACTCTCAAAAGATCATCCTCTCCTCAAAGGTGTTTGGGGTCCTTAAATAGCCTCCCACACCATCCCTGAGGCAACTCAGTCATTAAAGACTATGAAAGACTTCCCTCATGCTTTATGTCACAACATTAAATGCCTGATGCACTAGTTGTCTCCACGTCATAAACATTAAATGCCAAAACATTCCTTTTGCCTAACCACTGTGTGTCAGGGGGCTATTGTCGCAGAGGTCTCTCACCAACTGTCTGACAGCCTCAAATACCACGGTGGTTTACTCAAGTGCAGGTCTGACATTGTTTAGCTGGCTAGTGACATCACCTCCAGTAGATTTGATATTAAGTAGAGGGCTGTTTGGTTCATAACTCAATGCCCGATGGAACTCCAAGCTGCTCTGTCTGAGGTTCCACAGTCAGGGTCCTTCGGTGTTTTACCAGGTATATCTAAAATGGTCAGGACAACCCTCAACGGTGCCTTACTCCTTAATCCTCCATAAAGTTCCCGCGGCGAGGTCATTCGATAGAGCATGAAAGCTCTCCCAGGCCCTGCCAAGCCTGGTCTCTCGCAAGTACCGTTTGACCTCACACAAACTCATTATTAATCTCATTACAACATTACAATCGTTATAGCTTAGAGTCAACATAAAATAGAAATACAATATGACTAATATAACCAGCTAAAGTATGAGTTGCCACGCCAAGCTGCCTCGCTGAGTTTTCGCGCTTGAGTTGCCACGTTGAGCTGCTTCGGTTGCTTAATCTCGAACACTTGCCAATTAAGCAATTATCCCTAATCTCAGGATTACCTTTAAGCCCCCTCTACATTTGCCCCTTCGTGGAGAAATTTGTTGGAACAAGAAATGTCTGCACGAAACTTCTCAATCCGATGAACCCTCTCTGCGTAAAAAAATTCTGGGTTCCTCTCTTCGTTAAAACTACAGCGATATAATCTCCTAGAAAAAGTAAAATTATCCCCGATGTACCTGAGCCGAAGCGCCATTGTCATTGGGGCTTGGGAAAAGGGACATCGCCACTTTTTCCTCATACTGAGCCTCAACCGTTCTAGCTTTACTATTTGAAATTATCCCAAAAGGCCTACTAACCTTCTCAAATACTCGTTTGGACTCCTAGTAAGTAAAATTCTCCCTTGTGATGCTTCGCTGTGTTCGAAAAAGCAGAAATTCTTCCCGATGTAACTGAGTCACCATTTAAACAACGTTTGGACATATGGCGAGAGGACATCGTAGCTTTTTTGAACTGTTGAGACATGTTTTCCGTTAGGCGTTGATGGATAAGTTTGACACCAATTTGGCGCCAAAACATAAACTTGGTTAGGAAGGCAACCCTTTCTATTCTCCAGACGTCACTTCGTATTCGACATAACGCTGTCTTTTCAGCTATCGAGACCCTTCCCGATGTGCCACGTGTTCATTTGAAATGATTATAGGTGGCCCTTGTACGTGCGATGGTGGGAAACTCCAACCGTCGAGTTTGAAGCCCTTCAAACGTCTCTTTTATTTCAAAACCCTTTTATATCTTCATCTTCTTTATCTTCTTCAAGCTCCCCAATTTATTTTCAGAGAGAAATTATGTGCGAATTGTGTGCAACCTCCATTGTTGCCCCCTTCTTTACCCAGTCTCCTCCTTCTCTCATCCTTTTGCACCACCATTTGCGGTTGTGCTCCTCTTTCCTTATTCTTAGCCCTCCTCCCCGGCTGTACCACTCATCAGAACTTTCTCATGGATTTTTTAAGTATTTCCAAGGTTGCTGCCACTACCCATCCAGGTTCCCCCTCTGTCGCTGCTGGCTTTGCCACCGCCCTTAACGGCGCTGCTCGTCAAGAGCAACTACGGTTCTATCGCCGGGCACCCATCTTTGAAGAAGAAGATGATAAATTTTCTGAGGTGTGTAAGACCTGCCATTTCTCATCCAAGTTCGATCCATTACTGTTGGGTGATAAAGAAGTGGATTCGTCAAAGTGGGTCTATTTTCCACCCGAGGGGACTCTGCGCTTCCGTCTGGACTGTGGTGACTTTCCTTATTCCCATATCGATTTTGAAGCACCTGGGGGGTCACCAACCCATTTTACTGCTTGGCACACACATATGCAGAGCTCTGACGCTGCTGCTCTTGCAAAGGTTAGGATGCATCGAGCCTACTGGTTTGGCGAGTTCACCCTCTCGAAGCACAACGTGGCACTTCAAGTGCTAGTCTCTCGATGGAACATCACAACCCACACCTTCTTCGCTGCGTGGGGGGAGTTTATTGTTACGTTGGAGGATGTCTGTGAACTCCTTGGGTTTAAGCCCATAGGCGAGTTCACCTATCACGAAGAGCCTCTGGATGCCGAAGAGGCTACTGATCGAGTTGAGCTGGATCAGATCTGTCGCAGTTGCAACGGTCCCTCAAACAAAGACACATTTGCCCCCCTTATTAATTATTTTTTCGAAGCTCCGACGTCGAAGGATGCTAGTGATGTAATGGTCCGTGGTAGAGGTACCTCTCTGGAACTACCGACCTACATACTCTTACTTCTTTCACGCTTTTTCTGACTGGAAAGACCAATGATCAGTTCAGGAGGGACCTGATAAACATTTCTGTTCGTTTGGCCAGAGGATTCAACTTACCTCTAGCCGCCATCGCCTTGGGGTCCCTCTATACCTGGTTGGATCGAACCCATATTGACATGCAGCGATCACTGGGTCGTTACAACTTAGCGAATTTTGCCAACGCCATTATATTGACTGGCTTCCTCTATACCCGCTTTCCTGTTATCGCTGCAAAGTCAATTTCCCTGCCCGTGAGCGAAGGTATTAAGACCCCACGCCTCATGTGTTTCCACAAGAAGCAAAGCCGAAAGGAAATAATGGATGTTTTTGACCACCTAGACTCCTTCCTAATGAGGCCCTATAGTGAGTCCACTTTTGCCCATAGTTGGAACTTCTTTTCTACTGCAGCCACAATGATCAGATTTAACTCGGTTGTAGAAGATCCCTCACAAGCCGTAGTGCTTCTTTTCACCATGGGGTTCCTCCTCTCTTATACTGAATGGGGATATACTTCTGAGCCCTACAACCCTGATAGATACAGCAGGAAATTCGGGTTCGACCAGGGGGCTCCTCGACCTGTGTTCCAGGATAACCATTCCAAGGCCACCTTCATTGAGGCTTGCACCTTCTATACTGCCGTTGTGGTGCTTAGTGTGACATCCACCATCGATGGGCGTGTCACACTTTCGAGTGCTACTAGGAAGGGAGACGTATCCACATCCTTTGCCATGAAGTTCCATCTGGAGCAGTTGGCCATGATTCATGAGTACATCCAGTCCCCCCTCGATATCCCCCAGTCCTTTCCTTTTCTTCCTCTGAGCTGGGTCTAAAGGGGAACTCCGTGCTTGGGGTTGAGTTTCCCTTAAGTAAAACTATTAAGGAGTCTCCTTATGAACTACCCCCTCATTTCCCAATGATCCCAACTGCCACCCCAAAACCCAAGGCCGCTGCAACCCCCAAACCATCTATCCCCACTGCCGAAGCTTCCACAGGAGAAGGGCCTTTTGAGCCACCTGCCAAGAAAGCCAGGAAGTCCAAGTCTAAGAAGGCTAAGGCCAAAGTTCAAACGCAAACTCCATTGGAGGCATTCCTAATTGCCTCCATTCCCCCTCCTATGCCTCCGGAACTGGCTGAAGGGCTGAGGAGGCGGGTAGAGGCCAAAGTTACTCGAATAAATGCTGAATTCCAACGGCGCACAGTGGCCATTCCTCCTCCGGGTACATTCCCCAAAATCGTGGTTGATCCTAGTGAGCCATCAACAAAAAGAAGAAGAAGATCGAAGGGGCCTAAAAGTGGTGATGCCACGTGCTCAAGAAGGAAGATACTGGGTACTAATCCCCAGAAGAAACAGACATTTGAGCGACCTTCATCACCAGCTCCTTCTGCCGTTGCTTATTCTCCACCTTCACCAGTGGTTATATCCTCTCGTTCTCCTTCCGGATCTGAGGTATATGTGCATTCTTTATTTCTCATTATTCTTTTCTTGACATAGCGCCTTTACTTATTGCCTGATATCTTTGGTGTAGGGAGTTGAAGAAGTGAGGGTCAGTCCTCCCAGTCCCCCCACTCACCCAGTGAGTCGTTTCGTGGGAGGACATTACAGTACTCCTCCAGCCACTGTCGCCCTTCCCCATTCTCCTTTAATAAGCCTCACCTATTCGCGTCGTTCCTCCTCCCATCGGTCCAGGGATGCCTCCATGGGTGCCGCTGAGATGTCTGGCCAGCCCGAGGCAACTGTTCCAGCTTCCTCTGAGTTACCTTCAGAGCGAGAGGTCTCTCTGCCCCTTGTTGTGGTCGAAGAGAGTGACCCACGGGTAAATTTCTTTCTGAGCCTTGTATCTTTCATTTGTCCCACTGGTTTGTTTATCAATTTTAACATGTTGGGTTATTTCAGGTGGAAGTGGCATCGCTGATAGCCAATATTCTCCTTCCTCCTGCATTGTCAAGACCCATTACTGTAGTTCCTCTCTTTAGTACCATAACGGGGGTAAGCTAAGTGTATTTCTGTCACTTATCCCTTTTTACGATTACTCCTTTTATCTAACACTTGTCTTTACATTTGCAGCTTTCTCCAAGTCTTTCTCCGCCTTTTGCGTTAAGTGGCCTTATCCCTTCCCAGGCTCAGGTTGGAGCAGCTGCTCTCGTGGGGGCATCTCTCGAAGGTCTAACATCTGCTTCTGATGATGTGCCCGTGTTGGCCATAGTTCCCTATGCTGGTGAGGGGAGTGTGCCCCCCTTTGAGGCTTCTGCAGTCGAAGGCTCCACTGAAGCTGCTGAGGTAACGAGCCCGCCTCCCACGGTTTTTAGCATCCTGGCTCCCATGGTAACTACTAATCCCACTCCTACTGCTGAGGTACTTCTCTAATTTCTCTGTATTTCTCAGCTTCTCAAACTCCACCTATAACGGTGACTTGACAATGCAAACACTTGTTAAGATTTTTCCATAAGCTCCACTTATAACGGTGACTTAACAACGCAAACACTTGTTAAGATATTTTCACAAACTCTGCCTATAACGGTGACTTAACAATGCAAACACTTGTTAAGATTTTTCCATAAGCTCCACCTATAACGGTGACTTAACAACGCAAACACTTGTTAAGATATTTTCACAAACTTCACCGATAATGGTGAGTTAACAACGCAAACACTTGTTAAGATTTTTCCATAAGCTCCACCTATAACGGTGACTTAACAACGCAAACACTTGTTAAGATTTTTCCATAAGCTCCACCTATAATGGTGACTTAATAATGCAAACACTTGTTAAGATTTTTTCCATAAGCTCCACCTATAACAGTGACTTAACAACGCAAACACTTGTTAAGATTTTTCCATAAGCTCCACCTATAATGGTGACTTAACAACGTAAACACTTGTTAAGATTTTTTCCATAAGCTCCACCTATAACGGTGACTTAACAATGCAAACACTTGTTAAGATATTTTCACAAACTCCACTTATAACGGTGACTTAACAACGCAAATACTTGTTAAGATTTTTTTTTGTGAGCACATTATTTCTTCCCACTTATTCTCAGGTTGCTCGGGAGGGTTCTTCACCAGTTCCTTCGCCCATTGCCTCACCACATCGTGAACCTGTCTCCTCCGAAGAATCGAGCCATAATGATCAAGGTTCCACGACAGGTGCTGCTTTGGATAGAGAATCTGGGTGTCAGCTTCCTCTTCCCGACTTGGCTCCTCCCGCTTTTTACCTGATGGTACTCCAACGCTCTCCCCAAATGCCTGCCAACCATCATTTGGTAATCGAGCAATTTGTGAGATATCATCCTGAGACCTTCACGGTGGACTGCCTGCGTTCAAACATCCCAGTTATGAGCCATAGGCTTCAAGGAATGGCCACCGTTATTGCTAAAATTGCCAACACTCTAACTGCGAATATGAACAGACCCCTCCTCAACCAGTTCTTGGGCAATCTAAGGGAGTTGGGTCGTAACGAGTTTCGCCTTGACTGGCTCATCGCTCACTTGAAGACTTTGAAGAACCAACGATTAGACAGCCAGAGGGAGCTCTTACGAAAACATCGGGAGGATCAGCGTGCCGAGGACGCTAAGTTGGTCAAGCTAATAACTCTCCTCGTAGCCATTGACAATGAGGTGGAGGACCTTGAAGAAGCTCTGCGCGTGGGGAAGTCAAAATCCTGATTGAGTGCACACAGGCGCAGATAAGGTTGGAGGTCTCTATCAACGCCCAACGGTCTTGCCAAGCAGCTTCTTCGGGTCTCCCTGGAGATTTCTTTTCTTCTTCTGATCTGTGGTTCCTCCTGGGTTAATGAGTTTTTTGTATATGTATTTTTCCTTTCTTCTTATATAATCCTTGGGCGATAGTTCCCATTTTTGTAATGCCCCAAAGTATATGTATGAAAAAAAGATACTTATTCCCATGCCATTTCTTTGTGTTGCAACTGTTTACATAGATTGTGAAATATGAAGTTCTATAGTTCTTTCATCTCTGCTTGAATTAAAATAAAGAGAACTTGCATAAATAAAGTGAACTTGTATATTCATAATAGTTAGATACATCGGTGACCCCAAACGTAATTGCTTACACGTGATAGACCTTCAACCATTTGTTGTTAATCTTAAATGGCTTGTCTTCTTCTATCTTAGAAATTAAGCAATAACCTCAATCATGAGCCTCCTTTACGATGAAAGGTCCCTCCCAATTTGCTACAAACTTAGGTAGAGGGATCCCCCTAATATGTTTAACTGCTGCCTTTAATACGAGATCTCCCTCTACGAATTTCCTTGGTCTCACCAAGTTATAATATGACCTGGAGAGCTGCCTCGTGTACCTTTGAAAGTGTTGCATCGCATTATCCCTGTGTTTATCCAATGCTTTCAACTACACGTGTCTATTCTGAGGGAGCATGCTGCTTCGCAAAGTATACCGAGCCGAGGGAACTTCTAACTCTATAGGGAGAATTGCTTCAGCCCCATAAACAAGAGAGAACGGCGTATACCCTGTAGGTTTCCTCTTAGTCGTCCGATAGGCCCATAAAATGGTTGGTATCTTGTCATCCCACGATCCTGGGCCTCCATCATTTTAGCCAAGATATTGACCAAAGTCTTGTTAGTCGCTTCGTCTTGACCGTTCCCCTTGGGGTATGCCACCGTCGAAGTGTGATGGATAATGGAGTATTTATCTGTGAGCATCATTACCTTTGAATTGATGAAAATGGTTCCGTTATCTGAAAGGATGACCTTTGGGATCCCAAAACAGCAAGTGATGTATTCTCTGATAAAGTTGCTCACTACTCCTGTTGTTGCCCTTCTCAGCGATATCCCTTCGGCCCACTTTGTGAAACAATCCATTGCCACTAGAATCCATATCTTCCCCTTCGACGAAGGGTGTATTGCCCCTACCAGGTCGAACGCCCATGTGTGAAAAATATAAGGCATTGTTAGGGAGTGTAAGTCCACTGACGGGGCATGGATCATATTTCCATGAAACTAGCAAGCCTTGCACTTTCGAACGAACTCAGTGGAATCTTTCTCCATCGTTGGCCAATAGGACCCCAAAGTCATCAATTGGCCATACAACTTTGCCCCTCCTATATGAGCTGGATCATGCACCTGTTTGAGAACCTCGATCGCTTTTTCCTTCGTGATGCAACGCAATGGCCTATTAAAGTACCCCCTTCGATAAAGCTGCCCCTCTTGGACGTAGAATCTCGGGGCCCTTCATCGGAGTCCTATCGCATCAATTTTCTTTATTGGGATAACTCCATCTTTAATTAAGTCAATATAAGGTTATTTCCAGTCAGGCTGAGTCTCTAAGAAATGACATTCTGCTGCCTCGAAGAACAACTGGCATTTATCACACCTCCATTGTAACTCGGATGCATCCTGCTTCATGATAGGTCAGAAATACCCTTCCCTTTGAATTCTTCTATAAAGGGGGATCTCAGTCGTTTCGCAGTGTTCTTCGTGCATTTTCTTCAATCTCTTCCCTGCTTCTTCTGGGCCGATGCACCTTGATAGCCATCCTCCTGCGTTTCTGAAGTAAAGGTTTCCCAACAGAGTCGCCAAATGTAAGAGGGTACTTTAGATTATAGATGGAGGCATAATCTCTATTCGAGTATGGTAATGATAAGCCAATTGGCCAAAGCTTTGGATTAATGATAGGACACATAAACACAAACGCAATGAAGATAAGCTCAGTTTAAACTCGCAAGTCTCTCGTGTATAACTCAGAAAGTAGTAATGGAACTTAAAAGTAACTTAGCTAGAGGGAGAAAGAAGTAATCACCCTAGATACAACTTGGTAGGCAGGTAGAAACACACCAAACACCCTCAAGAATCTCTGTCAAGTATTAAAAGTTTCGAAATAAATAACAATGGTGAGTGAGTAAACCCTCTGGTTTACAATAACTCTCTCTGATGTGTATTATCTCTAGTAATAATTCCAGAACTCTCAAAAGATCATCCTCTCCTCAAAGGTGTTTGGGGTCCTTAAACAGCCTCCCACACCATCCCTGAGGTAACTCAGTCATTAAATACTATGAAAGACTTCCCTCATGCTTTATGTCACAACATTAAATGCCTGATGCACTAGTTGTCTCCACGTCATAAACATTAAATGCCAAGACATGCCTTTTGCCTAACCACTGTGTGTCAGGGGGTTATTGTCGCAGAGGTGGCTCACCAACTGTCTGACAGCCCCAAATACCACGGTGGTTTACTCAAGTGCAGGTCTGACATTGTTTAGCTGGCTAGTGACATCACCTACAGTAGATTTGATATTAAGTAGAGGGCTGTTTGGTTCATAACTCAACGCCCGATGGAACTCCAAGCTGCTCTGTCTGAGGTTCCACAGTCAGGGTCCTTCGGTGTTTTACCAGGTATATCTAAGATGGTCAGGACAACCCTTAACGTTGCCTTACTTCTTAATCCTCCATAAAGTTCCCTCGACGAGGTCATTCGATAGAGCATGAAAGCTCTCCCAGGCCCTGCCAAGCCTGGTCTCTCGCAAGTACCGTTTGACCTCACACAAACTCATTATTAATCTCGTTACAACATTACAACCGTTATAGCTTACAGTCAACATAAAATAAAAATGTAATATGACTAATACAACCAGCTAAAGTATGAGTTGCCACGCCAAGCTGCCTCGCTGAGTTACCACGCTTGAGTTGCGTTGGTTACTTAATCTCGAACACTTGCCAATTACGCAATTATCCCTAATCCGAGGATTACCTTCAAGCCCCCTCTACACAGTTATACTGTAAATATTGTTGGTTTGTCTAATAATTATGCCATAATCTGGACAACGTCATCTAGGCTGACTTCATCGGTCGGTAATACCCAACTGTCTGACTCTCGAGCCCATTTTCATGCTTCCAAGAATAGCGTACTGAACCTCTAGCAATCAATGATCATCTGTGAGGGCAATTTCAACCCGAACTCTAGGAGTTGGTTTAACACTTTTGATAATTCCATAATTCCATTTTCAAAATGGGTTCGGACAGCGATGCATGATCTGGTAAGGAGTGATAGTTCCTGATCAGCGAGGCTAACAGGGTGTTGGAGGAAATATAGGCAAGTCTGGAGTGGTTTGGGAGAGTATATGGGTGTGATTTGAGTTGAGGGATCAAATTCTGTGTTCTCTTCTCAAAAGATGGCATTGGCATCATTTGGGAGTAGATTGTGAGTAGTTTTTTTATTAGGATTGGCTGGGGGTCAATGGTACCCCGGTCAATTAAACCTTGGATTATGTTTCGGAGGTGAAAGCATTGGTCGGTGGTATGGCCAGCAGTTTGGTGAAAGGCGTAATGGCCATCTGCCTTAAAGTTTCTTGGAAGTGGATTTGGAAACGGACGGGGGTCCAAGGGTTTGATGAGGTTTCGGCCTAACAGGGCCTGATAAAATTTGAAGAGGGGAGCATGGAGTTTGGTGTATTCCTTTCGAACTACGACAAGGAGGCTTTTTGGTGCCCACGAGGTGATTGTTTGACAGATGTTGTTGATGGTTGAGACTACATCATTGACATGATTATTATATTTTTTGGGAGTGAACTGTCCGGACACTTTCTTTGGTTCAACTTATGTTTTAGAAAGAGCTTCCTCGATTTCTACTCCGGCTTCTTTGAGAGTTCGAAAGAGGAGATAGTATTGTCCTCCCATTGTTGCTGGGACATAGGGTAAGAAGTTATTCTTCACTATGTTGACTTGTTCTTCTTCGGATGGTCGATTGGTCATAGTGATTACTTTTTCCCTCCATCGGGCTATGAAGTTACTGACTGATTCCCCAGAGTTTTGTTTGAGAAATTCTAAATCACGACTGGTGACCTCAAGCTATTCGTTGTATCTGTACTACGATATGAATTCTCGAGATGCATCCTCCCAGCTACGGATTCTGTATTCTTCGAGAGATAAAAACCATTGGAGGGCGCTATCCTTCAAAGTTTGCTAAAATAATTGGGCCATCACTTCTTCAGAATCCCCTAGGAGAGTCATAAAACGGTGATAACTACGAAGATGAATAATCGATGGTCCACTCCCTCTGAATTTCTTGATATTTGGCATCTTAAAATTCTCGGGTAACCTTGCCTTAGGATAAGAAGACATGTGGGTGTAGTCCATGTAATTTTCAGAGATTCTGACTTGGTTGAACTTCTTAGTTAGCATCTTGAGATCTTCTTTGACCTTGTTCAACTCTTCCTCTTTTGGATCTGTGATCATAGGCAAGTTAGCCCCAAGTTGGGCAAAGTTTGCCATAGGAAGTTGGGCAGGCGACGGTCCATTAGCAGGAATGGCACATGGAGCGTGCTGATACTCTTCAGGAACCCAGATAGGCTCGGGTGGACCCATAACATGAGGGAATAGGGCCTCGGGCTCTTGAGGAATAGGAACCTGGTTTCATTGCATCTCTCAGACCTCAGTTTGGAGGTTATCAATTTTGGACACGAGCTGAGTTAAGACTACCGTCAGATCTGGCTGCACAACTGGTATTTGATCAGTGTTCTCCATGGAAAGCGAATGGATTCCGAACTCGGAAGAAGTAGCATGGGAACAAATGGAATTTTGGGGTGATTTGACTGAAGATCGAAGACAATAGGGAGCCAGGCCAAGGGCATGCAATCGACCTGAGAAGGCGTAAAATTGGATTTATTTTTGAGAAAAAGAATGAAAATATTTTTGATATTTTTTTCTTTTTGAGATTGAAAGACAAAATAATTTTGGATTTTTGATAAAGGAAGTAGAAATGTTTATGGATTTTTTATAAAGAAAGGAGAAATATTTTTGGATTTTTGATAAAAGAAGGAGAAATGTTTTTGGATTTTTGATAAAGAAAGGAGAAATGTTTTTGGGAGATAGTTCTCATCATTATTATTATAATTATTATGTTCTCACTGGTATTAAATTCTCCTAAATGAAAAATAAAATGTCGGACAGGACCCGAGTCGGGAAATGTTGGATTTGTAATATATGCAAAGCTACGGTTGGACTTGTAACCAGGCTCACGGGCAGGGTCCCATTTTAAAAATGTGCAAAAATTTGGGCGGTAGGTCAACACGGAATTTCGACAGAGTTTCGGGTCGAAACTAATAATCTAACATTTGTGTCCTAGGCTTGACACCTATATATGGGTATGCAGTTGGTTGGGTGAATTGGAAAGGGTTCCCCCCTTTGGCGTGAGTTCCACGATATACTTCTTACTTTTGAGGTCAATCGGTACGTGTGGACAAGCCATTTGATATACCTAAGTGTACGTGAATTGCCTCACTATATACCTCATGGGGACGATACGTGTGAGTGAGAATTTGAGATACTCGGCGTACGTGAACGAGTTCCCTGCGATATACCTCCCGTCATGACTTTGGTCAAGCGATACGATGCGGGGGAACCGTTCGATATACGTCGAAGGTACTTGGCTAATAGAAGATGAGAGCCCTATCGCTTAGGCTAACTGCGCCCTACCGGACCAGCGCCCATCACGAAGTGACCCTCCAGTTACTGGAAAAAATTTGGTAAATCACAATGCTCTTTGATGATGTCGTGTGAATCATGCATGATTCTCATATTAGTATCTTATGATGTGAGTATCTTTCTTGATCATGCCAAATAGCGGGCAAAGCACAAGTACCAATGGTATACCAAGTATGAATGGATGATGCGTGCAACATGTGGATATAGGTGATCCTAGGTGCATGTGGAGCGAAGTGGACACGGAGAATTTTTTACAAGTATGTGAATAGAAGCATAAGCATGAGGTAGACATGAATAATATAAGGGGAACATGAAAAATAGGAGAATATATAAGAAAATAAAATACCCATGTAAATAGAGTTTAGCCCTCTAAAAAACATCCCCATCGGAGTCGCCACTGTGGCCATCCCCAATCCTCACAGAGAGAGAGAAGGAGAGAGAGAGGGTTCCGTGGTGAGAGGATCTTGGTCCCGCGCATCCCTCTCGGGAGCGCTTCGACCGTCGTCGACGATTTGTGAGGTCAGAAATGTAGAGAGATGGAGTCGCCAGTCTATTTTACTCAAAACAGACAAAAGAAAGTGAAGCCATCCCGAAGGATAGCATCAAATACATACTGATACATATGAAACTAAAAATGATTCGAGCAGGGTTTGAAGGTTAAGTTACGGAATGGGAAGGTGTTAGGCACCTGATACATCACGAATATTGCATATTTGCGCCCTTTATCTTTATGTATTCTAGCACTTTTACAGTCCTAAATGCCTATAATTATGCTCATTAACCAGACAACCTTGGATTTGGATATATACATGCTTTGCAGGGGTTATTTGTGCTTTTGTAGGTATTGGAACGCTAAAAGTGAGGTTCGGTTGCATTTCGGAGAAGTTCCGTCGTCGAATGCCACTTCAAGGGAAATTTGGTCTTTTCAAACTCACTATTTTTTATGTAATGAAGTTACCAACATGTATATCATCAAATTATCTTTCCATGGCCACTGACCGTGCGTCATTCTGACTCCGTATGTGGAAGTTATGCCCATTTCTGGAAGGTTTCGGTATTTTCTTCTACTTCAAGGGAATTTTGGTAATTTCATACTTCATAATTGGGAGGGTTTCAAAACATAATCATGTAGATAATTGAATTATCTTCGCGTCAGTTCCGACCACGCCTCATTTCGATTCCGTATGAGGGAGTTATGTCCGTTTCCGTGCAACGCGTCAAAATTGGTTCGGAGGAAAAAGTGGGCTGTCTCCAGCCAAAGGCAAAATCCAAAAGTGCGGTCGACCGGTCCCAACACAGAGGTCGACCGGTCCCATCAGATATGGACGAAAATTGGCTTATTTTGGTTTTTTTGGGTTGGTTTTGTTGGGGTATTAATAGAATGTTTGGGGCTTTTCTTAGAAGAGATATTTTCATTTTTAGGTTAGTTTTTGGGGATTCTTTGTGGAGCTTCCCTCTCCTATCTTCTCTTTGGTTTTACACCCATTTGTGTATGTAAGTATTACTATTCATGTTCTTCTCCATTAATGTAATGTCCATTTTTGTTCTCAAGCTTTGTAACCTATATTTCCATGCTTTCCATTTATTTCTTGCTTAGATAAATTGTAGTGTAATTTAATTAGGTGCTTTAATTATTGTTGTTTATCATGCTTAGTGGCTAATTTAGTTTAGGTTGTCTTGGATTGAACTCACCTAGGGTTGATTTGGTTGCTTTGCTTTGGTGATGGAGTTTACAGGTCTATTTTGGGTGCGTTGTCCTAGTTATTGCGCCTAGGAGATTTGACGGGGCATATCATGTATGTCCGGTGCTTACGACCTTTTGTGCGCAATTTCTGAGATATTTGCTGACGCCAAAATCTTATTAGGCTTTTATGATGATTTAGGGCATAACAACCCTTGATTTAATTAACTGTCGAAACGAGACGCACTTGTAATAACTTGTCGACCCATGTAACCATTTTATACTAATTAACTCGGGTGAGGGATATTCGACGCAACCTATAGTTTTACTCGCTTTCATAATCTAGTTTCAACACATTGCCTAGATTAACTTTTCCTTTTAGTTTGTAATCATCTTTTACACTTTTATTTCGGAGTATTAAATCACTTAAATTCTAGCAACTTGTCTATGTGGATTTTCGATACCCGACTTATCGCTAGACTCACCCGTTGAGTGTAGTCGTAGTTTAGGATTTTGTATAGTTCAGGTGAGCCGAACACAAAACGACCGGCACGTAGGTGACTCTCGCGCCGCGGAAAAATCCTGTCTATCAAATGGCGCCGTTGCCGGGGATGAGTTTGTTTTAGACTTTATTTGATTTAGTATTTCATAGTATTTTCTTTCTATTTGTATTATTTGCTAGCTTTTTGCAGGACTTCCACATTTGAGCACTTAGAAACGCTCGAATCTTTCTCGCGCGCACTTACTTTGTGGAATTCGCCATTCGAGCCTTTTTTGGGGTAAGCATGTCTTATTCCAATTCTTTTGGTAATCCTTGTTATAATTCTCACAATTCTAGGCCTATGATTTTCGGTGAAGACTTAGCATCCCAAAGTAAAACAAATTCAAATATGACTTTGGGCGAGTATAACGAAAGTCAAAACTTAGGTTTTTGGAATTTTGATGATGATGATAATGATTTTGGGCCTTTGCCTCCTTATAATAGGAATTTTGAAACGAATTCGAATAGTTTTCAAAATTCCTATAATAATGAGTTTTCGTTTAAGTCCGATGGTAATTTTCAAAGTTCCCATTCTAATGCATCCGCACCTCGACCTATGACATTCGGTGAGGGCTTGCGTATGTATGAGAATGAGAAAATTGAAAATCGTTATCGGGAAGAAAATCGTTCGTGGGAACATGAGTTGGATTTATTATTTGAGTCCGACAACGATTTTGCTTCCGAGACTTTTGAAGTCGAGGAATGTTTTGAACCGAATGAGGTACTTGTACCTACTTTGGAACAAGCCATTCTAGACTTTGCCCATCTCATAATAGATATTGAAAGTGAGGATGAAAATGACGTAATATCTATTTGCAATGAAATGATTTCTTCTTTGGCCCCCAAAGAAGAACATTTCATTGAAAATGATATTATTTCCTTTGAAACTCCAACTTCATGTGATGATGATTCATCTCATGAGTTTGAATTTCTTTCATCCCCATTTTCATTCTCTATTACCCCACCGGAACAAGTACCCGATGATTCGGTTTGAAACTTTAATTTTTTAAACCCTATCGCCGATGAGGAATACTTGCTCGAGTCGCTCTCCACAATCGTATGTTTGCCTTTGTGTGCGCCGCCTCCCATTCCAACTTCAAAATCCTTGGGAGGATATTCGGCTTTTCTCGGTCCCCACATGTTTTTGTCACCCGCCTTATCCAAATCCCCCATCCTCCCTCCCAAAATTTTAATTGGGGATGGTTCCTTTCTTCCGCCTTATACATGCCTTTCGTTGTTAAAACGGAATTCATATTTTTCGGAAGGCATGCTTGTATGTGAGGGTACACCGGTTATCCTCCAAAGTCAAATCGTTTTTATGGTGGACCCTCACCTATTTAGACTTCTAGTGTATAGTTAGTGTGAAGCCTAAATAGTAGGTTGTATATAGTTAGCTTTCTTTCGTTATTTTTTTCTTTCCTTTTTAATTTAGTCTAGCGTAATTAGTTAACTTTTCGTTATTTGTTTTTGCTATGCTCGGTACTAACTTGTTTTGTAGATTCTTTGGACTTATTCTTATGGGGATCGCTCCATTTTTGGGTAATATCGCTCTTTTCCTCTCTTTGACTTGGTTCTTAATTTACATTGAGGACAATGTTAAGTTTTAAGTTAGGGGTGTGGGATATTCTATCCATTTCTTTATTTAGTCCATATTTTTGCTCACATGTTAGTTACTTAGTATGCTTTTCTTAGAAAAATTAAAAATTTCAAAAAGATTTTCTTTCTTTTTTCTCCCTTTTTGGGCATTTTGCGTTTGTTTCCGATGATAAATTTCAATAATTGCCTGATCCAATAGACAGCCCAATGATGCATGTTCTCGATTTTAGAAGTTATTAGACTTTAGTCTCGATTATTGATATTATGAATAACTTCATGAATTAAACTTTAATCCCTTGAGCACATGCACTTTTATTTCTATATTGATTTGGTTTAAGAGTTTTATAACTCGGTAATCTTTTGTTGCATTGTATATACTTACACCGAGTTAGCTTTGTGCCTTTCATCGTTTGTGAGTGTTATACACTATTCTTTCCTCTTTGAAAACGTTGAATTTGTCTGTAATCTCACTATTCTTTCATTTGACCGTTCATTAATTGAGTTCATACTTGAAATGTGTTACTTGAGCATGATTTTCATATATTGTTTTGATTTGAGAATTGCGTAAACTTTAGGAAATGATCATAGGCCATCTTTGTTATATCACCCATATTGACCTTGACCTCACCTTATATGTTTACCCTAGGCAACCCCTTTGAGCCTAAATATTAGCCTTTCATTTCATAACCCAAATCCCATAACCAACTCCAAATTGGAGTTTTAACCCATACATACACTTTCCATACCTTTGTTTGGAATGTTACTTGGGATTGAATGTTGTTGTTATGATGTCGGTTGCAATTTGGGCATATGAGAGTTTGAAAAGTAAATAAAAGAGAAGTGAAGAAAAAGAGTGAAAAAGAGAAAGCAAAAGGCAAAAGAAAACAAAAGAAAACATAAGAAAAAGAAGAAAAGAAAGAAAAGAGAAAGTTGTTTATGTTGTGTATAGTGTTCAATAAGCTTTGATTCCTCTCCCCGATGATACGTTTAATGCTTGTTTGGAAGCTACTTTCCATTTTTGATATTGCCCGCATCCTTCCCATTATTCCAAGTTTTCATCTCCGAACACTTTGAATCCGCACATATACCTTTCATTTCGTACCTTAACCCCAAACCTACATTACAACCCTATAAAGTCCTATGTGATCTTAGGGTGCATTTAATTTAAAAGTCATGATAGTTTTGATAATTTGTGAAAATGCATTTCGCCTCTTTTAGTGTGCGGTATCCTTTCATTGAGATTACAGTTTTTCATTTTATATATAGCGTTCTTCTTTTGTGACATGTGTGCGGCCTAGTTTCCATTTACATTTACTCTTTAGCCCGCATGTTCCGTGTGTTAGCTCCTTATTTCGAGTGAATTCACTTGATGAGTGTAATGCCCGTGAGGATTGAATATATGTTTGCTTTAATGTTTATTCGGTTTATATAAGTTTTTGCCAAATCACACTTTGCATGTGCTCACTCCCCTCCCACATTTTAAGGTTTCAATTCTATGAGGTACATTCTATAATGTTAATGATTCAGACTTTTGTGTGAATTCATTCACTTTGCTAATAATGCATATAAAATCTTTTTCGCTTTTGTTGGGCTTGTCGTACGTTGGTTTGGGCATATTTTGAGGAAACTATATGATGTTTGTGGGTATCATCCCTGAAAACCCTCACGAGACGACACTCGTCCACTAAGGTAACCTAGGGGTTTAACGGCTTATTGCATATGCTAAATGCAATCGTGTTCCCTACGAAAGTGAAAATTATATTTCGATGCATATATACATTTTGTATTTCCTTTTGTGGACTGTTTTTTTTGTTTCATCACTAAGGACTAGCAATGTCTAAGTTAGGGGGTGTGATACATCACGAATATTGCATATTTGCGCCCTTTATCTTTATGCATTCTAGCACTTTTACGGTCCTAAATGCCTATAATTATGCTCATTAACCAGACAACCTTGGATTTGGATATATACATGCTTTGCAGGGGTTATTTGTGCTTTTGTAGGTATTGGAACTCTAAAAGTGAGGTTCGGTTGCATTTCAGAGAAGTTCCGTCGTCGAATGCCACTTCAAGGGCAATTTGGTCTTTTCAAACTCACTATTTTTTATGTAATGAAGTTACCAACATGTAGATCATCAAATTATCTTTCCGTGGCCACTGACCGTGCGTCATTCTGACTCCGTATGTGGAAGTTATGCCCATTTCCGAAAGGTTTCTGTATTTTCTTCTACTTCAAGGGCATTTTGGTAATTTCATACTACATAATTTGGAGGGTTTCAAAACAGAATCATGTATATAATTGAATTAGCTTCGTGTCGGTTCCGACCACGCCTCTTTTCGATTCCGTATGAGGGAGTTATGGTCGTTTCCGTGCAACGCGTCAAAATTGGTTCGGAGGAAAAAGTGGGTTGTCTCCAGCCAAAGGCAAAATCCAAAAGTGCGGTCAACCGGTCCCAACACAGAGGTCGACCGGTCCCATCAGATATGGACGAAAATTGGCTTATTTTGGTTTTTTTGGGTTGGTTTTTTTGGGGGTTTATTTTGGGGTATTAATAGAATGTTTGGGGCTTTTCTTAGAAGAGATGTTTTCATTTTTAGGTTAGTTTTTGGGGATTCTTTGTGGAGCTTCCCTCTCCTCTCTTCTCTTTGGGTTTACACCCATTTGTGTATGTAAGTATCACTATTTATGTTCTTCTCCATTAATGTAATGTCCATTTTTGTTCTCAAGCTTTGTAACTTATATTTCCATGCTTTCCATTTATTTCTTGCTTAGATAAATTGTAGTGTAATTTAATTAGGTGCTTTAATTATTGTTGTTTATCATGCTTAGTGGCTAATTTAGTTTAGGTTGTCTTGGATTGAACTCACCTAGGGTTGATTTGGTTGCTTTGCTTTGGTGATGGAGTTTACGGGTCTATTTTGGGTGTGTTGTCCTAGTTATTGCGCCTAGGAGATTTGACGGGGCATATCATGTATGTCCCGTGCTTACGACCTTTCGTGCGCAATTTCCGGGATATTTGCTGACGCCAAAATCTTATTAGGCTTTTATGATGATTTAGGGCGTAACAACCCTTGATTTAATTAACTGTCGAAACGAGACGCACTTGTAATAACTTGTCGACCCATGTAACCATTTTATACTAATTAACTCGGGTGAGGGATATTCGACGCAACCTATAGTTTTACTCGCTTTCATAATCTAGTTTCAACACATTGCCTAGATTAACTTTTCCTTTTAGTTTGTAATCATCTTTTACACTTTTATTTCGGAGTATTAAATCACTTAAATTCTAGCAACTTGTCTCTGTGGATTTTCGATATCCGACTTACCGCTATACTCACACGTTGAGTGTAGTCGTAGTTTAGGTTTTTGTATAGTTCAGGTGAGCTGAACGCAAAACGATCGGCGCGTAGGTGACTCTCGCGCCGCGGCAAAATCCTGTCTATCAGCACCCATTCTGCCCTTGCGATCTCTCATGGATTGTTGATATTTTCTTATATTTCCCCATGATATGTGTGCATATGTATATGTAATAGAGATAGGAATCATCGACTTGTATCATGGAAGAGATAAAGCGAGTCATCCGTAGGAATGTTTCCAAAAGTAATATTAGAAAATGGGATTTATGCCATTATCCTAGCGTTGATCGTTATAATGGAACGATAACGCATGTGGAATAATACGCCACTAAGAACAAATATATGTATATGAAAATATATAGAATCTAAGAGAATTAAGTTAAAGAATATAGGAAAAAATGACAAAAATGGAAAGAATAGGACTCGAGTCTGGGGTTTTACCCCGAGATGCCTACGTAGCCTGTAAAGGCATCAAAGTCCACGTAGTTCGTATGTAAAACGAGGGGTGGGGTTTATCCCATAAATCCAATCGGGGACTTCTCTTATTTATGCATATGTGTAAAAAGATGTTTTAGTTGTGAGAAAAGTGTGAGAATTCCCATTTGGAATATATGAATGACACTTCTGAGGCCATTTTGTGTGAATCCCAAATGAGTGAGGGTGAAGCTAGTGAGTAAGAGGAGATAGATGTAAGAGAGTTGCAAGTTGCCTTTAATGATTTTTATGACGAAGCGATAAAAGTGAAAAAGGCAAACTTGAAGTTGCAAGCTAAGTTTAAAGAGCATGTCGTAGAAAATAACGATGAATTGATTAAGGATCTTAGGGCACCGGAGAAGACTCTTCGAGAGAAACTAGAATACATTAAGGGTGAGAGAGATGGTCATCGTGGCTTCATGGAGGCATTAAATAAGGAGATTCTAGAGTTTGAGGAGTCTAAAAATTTGCTTGAGTCTAGGATTAGTGTGCTTGAGGCGAGATTGAAAGAGTCGAGAAAGGTGAAGTTTGATTTGGAGGCTAGGTTGGAAAAGTTGTATAGGATTTTAGGCACCGACCAAATTAAGGACAATTGGTGTGGTATAGGATTCTATGATCATATTTCTCCCACTCCCAAAGCCAATACTAATCGTGTGAGAGAGCCAACTAGGAACGTTAGGAGAGGTGCTCATTTAGGTCACATTCCTCGTTATGTTTACACGTACACTCATTGCGGTAGGAAGGGTCACCTTAGACGTTATTGCGATGACCTTAAAAATGCTCCTAGGAAGTTTAGGAAAGTTATTTTGGTTCCCAAAACCCCCATGCATCATTACACACCTACTTAGGTTAGGAAATCGAACTTAGTGACTTTAGGAATTAAACTTTACGACTCTCGTTTGGTTGCACATGATACTTCTCATGCTAAATCTAATAGATAATTGTGTTAGCCATGTTTGTCATACACTAGTCTTTGCTTCAAGATATATATTTTGCTAGTGTTATGACATGTTTATCTCTTTGTATTATATTTATCTTTTATTGAGTCTTATTTTAAAAAATACAAAAAGATTTTATTTTAAAAAAAAATTGAAAACACAAAAAGATATATATATGTTGAGAAAATACAAAAAGAGTTTTTTTTTAGTCAAAAATATTTTTTGAAAAACATAAAAAGATTTTTGGTTTATTTTTGTGTCATGAGTTTACATGTTTGATATGGCATATTGGTGACCACCATCATTTCATTAGCCATGTCGCGGACATTTGGTCATAATTATAGATGTGTTGAATGATCTTAACCATTGACTAATGGGGTTATTTCGAAATTGATATGCTTTTGAATTCAACTTTGTATATATGACATCGCACGCACGAGCTTTTATGAATGTTTGACTTCTCATGCATATTTGAGTTTGGTGAGACGTTCCCCTTTTAAGTTTGTCATCTATGCGTAATTAGACTTAGGAAGAGGTGTGCATGTAAGAACCATTTGTCGTGAGAATAGATACTTCTTATATTGAAAAAATGATGAATGTTCACGAGAAAGGGTTGTGAGAGTATAATAAACTCGTCGTGAAATCAACCATTTAAAAGATCGGGAGAAAAAATTAAGACTATAAAAAGAAGCATATGCCAAAATGGGGCCAATAGGATTTGTCTAAGGTGAGAAAAGTGTAAACCTAAAGAGAGATAAAAAAATATGAATACATGAGGATGTTTAGATGGAAAATTACAACAGGCTTGCACCAAGAATCCTAATATTGAAAAATCGTGCCATGACGCTATTGTTTGTAGAATTATTAAAATTCTGGATTTTTGTGCATGTGTTTGTTTAGTTCATTGAGCTCAATATATTAATTGTCACATATGGTTAAAACTTAGTTTGATGACATTTAGCTATCAATTAGAGCTTCTTGATCATTTTGATGTGTCAAAATTGTGATTCATTTGTTGTAGTTCATGCCCATTCATTTCGTAGCCATATTTGAGCACATTGATACTGTGTTAGCATAAAACTCATATTTTTTGTTTTGAGTCTGTTTTGCTACTGTTTCGTATTTCCAATTACTGCTTCGATGAAATTTTCCGCTGGGCAAATCCTACATGTTTTTAATACTGGAATGCAAAGTTTTGAAATCGTTCAAATGACTTCTGGGTGTCTTTCATATCCATGTCGTTTGAACAATGGATCGAGCGAACTTGGTTGAGATGATAAAAGTGTCATTATATTTGTAGAAGGGTCGTTAGATAGATACTTCGCGCAACCACACACTGTTTTAGTTCATTTTTGCATAGATTGAGAGAGATCTTATCTCGTTCAAACGAAAGTTCTTTATCGTTCGAACTACCTGAGTTTACTTGAGTTGAATTTTGGTTCTTCATTTTTATTTTTGTACCTGCTTCATATGTATGATGATATAATATTATTTTGGTACATTTGGGCAGTCAGTTTTGTAGTCGACAGTTTTTATTCAAGATTGATTCATACACTGTATTTATTGTTTAGTCACATCGTTCCAGATTTTGCTGATTCATTTATGTGACAGTTTGCTGACTACGATTTGGTATCTTTTGATTATTATTAGCTCGCTATCCATGTTTATCTAGATTTGCTTCACTGATTATTCTCATTTTATATATGGTTGTTTATTCGAGATAAAAAGGGGGAGAGATGATATGTGATGTAGGGGGAGTTTTTATTTGATGAGCGCATATGTTTATTATGTTTTGCGCATATTGTTTACATATTGGTATTATTTATTTGAGCTATATTATTTATGTATACAAATTAATATCATATCCTGGCTCACATGTTTCACAAATGGTGTTGTTTTACATTTTTATATTTCATAAGGTTTTATATCATTTGTACCTCCATACTTCACATGGTATTGTTTGTTTCATGTGTGTTGTTATTATTTAGAGATTAGAGATTTTATGACTACATCACATGAAGATAAGTTTATGTTGTTGGTCCGATATTTGTTTACTAGATCATGTCCTATATTTTTTGGGTATATGGGATGGGATTTAGGTCTTTCGGCTTGAGGGCCCAGCTTAGGCATTTCACTGTTTTGATTTTGTCACGGAATAGTCAAAGGGGGAGATTTGTAAGGAAAACTTTCCAAATAGTGTCAATTTGTATGTATTGGCATTATTCTGGATAAAATCCAATTTGAGTCATAGATAGATTTTTACTTGTCACGATTCACACATAGTCTATGACGTGTTGATTGAAGATGTAGCGGTCAAGCTTCAAAGATAGATCATTCCGTGTTTACTAGCGCACGTTTCACGTCTTCGTATCATATTGCATTCCTAGATACTCTCAGGTATAGATACATAATGTTTATGGGACTCAGAATTTTTTTTAAGGAAATATGTTTTAGAGTCGTGTAGATCCTTCCCATATGTTTTAGAAGATCAAACGACATCTACAGTCGTTCTAACATGTGAAAGTCGTCCAAACGACATGTAGTTCTTGTTCTGACGAGATATCTATATCGATCGAACGATAGGACAATATCATTTTAATGACGTGCCAATTTAAAGTTTTTTATTTGAGGCATCTTTTGCTCAGAATTTCGAGGTGTGCAGAACAAATATTACATAATAAAATAGTTACGTTTTTTTGCACTAGTTTAAAAAGGGTTTTCAAGTTAAAAACATTCTTTGTGGTTTAAAATCCGATCTTTCATAGATATAAGCTATAGAGATCTTGTGTTTAGAACCATCTAGAGTTTGTTCATCTCTTTGAACATTATTTCGTCGAGTTTTGCAGTGAAGAAGCGGTGGACTCCATGTTGCAAATCGTAGGCGATTGCTAAAGCTATTTGATGAATATTGTGGCGCACGTGGACTCGTGTGTTAAGGACCTAGCATGGAAGGATTTCTGCGTTGCATTGTGGAGGAGCGGTTGAAGCATAGAAGAGCATCAAGGCTTGTGGGGTCTCAAGTCGTTGAGTAAGTCTAATGTCTATACTTTGTAATATCGTATTATAGTGATTGTTTGGCTTGGGTCGTCCAAGGATTTTCCCCTTAGTGGTTTCATCGTACATCGGCATTTTGGACTTTACTTTGTTTTACTTGCTTAATCACCTAGATGCATGTTTAGGATTAAAAAAATAAAATTGGGTTAAGTAAAATTGGTTCACAAAAGTAGTGCAAATTAAAATTAAAAAATTTGTTGTTTTTGGAAATATTATTTTTCACCTAAGAAAAATGGCCTACACACACTTTCTCTCTTTCTCTCTCTCTCTCTCTTCCATTTTTCGGCCTAGCACATGTGGGTGATTCGAGGATATGGAGATCCTCTTTTCACCACTCATATAGCTGTCTTCGCAGTCCAACCTTGAATATAAAGTTGGTCATCATCAAATGAGGACAACACGAAAAGATAGAGTCACCAACCTATTTTTCTCAAAACAGGCAAAAGAATGTTACCACCTCGAGAGAACAACGTCAAGATCAGACTGATGCATGAAAAGCAAAGAATTTGAAGGGTTAGGGGATAAGCTGCGGAATGGGAAGGTGTTAAGCACCCACTCCGCCCTTTCGGTCTCTCATGAGCTATCTTAATCTTCTCTTTTTTCTCCGTGATGTGTGTGTACATATGTATAATATAAATAACGAGAGAATGAAATTATCCAACTCGCATCATGGAAGGGGTGGAGCGAACTCATCTGTAGGAGTATACCATAAAATAATAATAATAATAAGATATGAGTGTTCGCCGAATCACGAATCGTTATGAAAGAGCGAATATTCACGTCGAACGAGACACAAGTATAAAGGAGTCCAAGACTCACAAAATAGATATAATATAATATAATATAATATAATATAATATAATATAATATAATATAATATAATATAATATAATATAATATAATATAATATAATATAATATAATATAATATAATATAATATAAAAGATATGAAATGAAATGAAAGGGGAGGGGAGGGGAGGATTTGAATCTCAGGATTGGCCTAAGACACCTACGTAGCCCAATGGGCATCAAAGTCCATGTAGTTCGAAAATGGCATAGGGGTCGAGTTAAACCCATAAATCCAAATGTAGGACTCCTCTTGTCTGTTTTTGGAGAGAAATATGTTTGAATGTGAAAATGTGAGAAAATGGAAGTCTAACTTTTAGAATTTATGAATAAACCCTATTTTTGTCTTTTTGAGTTTTTATGAAAATAAGTTATGTGAAATACTAATAATAAAAAAGTGAAGATTATTTTATGTGAGATAATGAATCAAAACTAGAAGATATCACAAAATGATAATAAAGTGAACATTAACACTAAGATTGCAACTCCCTCCATAGGTTATGAACTATCCAATTATACTAAAATTGAAATTCTTATCTTTTGTGATCAATCTAAACCCAACTCAGTTGAATTCCTACTAAGTGCAATTAACCAACATTATATACAATATATTTAGCCATAAATATAAGGAATTCTCATAAACATTATTATTAGTTTAAAATGAGCTGACACATCTTTAGTAAAAGGTAAACGTCTTATATGGTTTTAAGAATAAAATCCTAACAATAAAGACATAAAAGATGTTGATTGCTCGACATCTAGAGATCTACGACTTGCTGCGGATTGGTGGGAAATAATGTATTTATGTTAATATTGAAAATAATGTGATGTTTAGAGGTGAATATAGTTTTGAAGACATTGTTCACCTTACACATACATTTCATTCTCTTGAAGGTGTTACACAAAATGATAGAGTTGTGCCAATTTTCATCCGTTGGTGATGATTATTGTATAAAATGATTCTTGTAATGAAGAATATCGTGACCTATAATATTCTTATGATAATTTTTTTTTCTAAAAATGATAAACTTAAGAAAATCTTGCTGAAATATTCCATCAAACTTAAAAAAATTTGAAGAATGGAATGCTTATTTAAAAATGGAAGGATCCTTTTGAGAAATGTGGAAGCTCAACTTTCTTCTCTTAGAGAGAGTCTCTTTTTGGTGTAGAATAAGAAAAAATGACTTACAACAAAGGTTATATGTTTTGAAATATAATTTAGAAGAATGTAGAAGTTTCAATGACTCTTTAAATGATAAAATGACCTCTCTTGAATCTGAGATACACTCCACTAGGAATGTGAAAGTTGATTTAGAAAATAAACTGAAAAAACGGGAACAATACTTTTTATTTCATACCTAATCTGCTAATGCCAAAAGTGGTATCAATTTTGTTATATTTAATGTGTCGTCTTAACAAATGACCAAAACCACATTTGTGAAACCTTATCAAAAAACTCGTGTGCCTAAAGACTCTCCTTCATCTCTTGAGAAGAAAAATGTTTCAATGCATTTTAAGAAAAAATGATCAATGTGTTATGTATCATTGCACTTTTTGTAATCGAAAAGCTCATTTGAAAGAATTTCGCTTTAGGCTAAAGAAAACCACCAAAGTGATTAAAAAACCTCACTAAGATAAAGTTTCTTCTTTAAGGGATGATTTTAATTCCCCTGTTGAACAATCATAAACTATTTTGTAGAATATTGAAAGGATTTCTAAATCTAAAAATATTGACGTTAGTTCAAATAATTTTGGGATGAATTCTAAGACTGAGGTGATTTGGGTTAAAAAAGAAAATGTTAAATGTCTTGTTATTCATATGATTTTTTTTACCCAAGATGACTCACAATGGTATATTGATAGTGGGTGTTCTACACATTTGATCGAGAATAAATTGTTATTTTTTAGACTTGTTAAGAGTAGATCCGGTTCGGTCACCTTTAGAGATAGGAATAAATCGAATAGAATAGGAAAATGTAACATTGAGATTATTGGTTTTCTTAGGTTAGATAATGTTCTTTTAGTTGATGGCTAACTTGCTTAGCATAAGTCAAATGTGCAATGATCATCACAGTGTGCTTTTTACCAATAAGGAACGTAAAGTTATTTACCCTAAAGGTTCGTAGAATTGCTATATCATTAATGTTTCTCCAAGTGAACTATATAACAGTTATAAATAAAATGTAGCGGATCTTTAGCATAAAAGTTTAGTCATGTGAACTTTAGAAATCTTATAAGACTTTCTAGGAATGAACTTGCTCGCGACTTACCTCCTCTTAAGTGAGTTTCTTCTCGTGTTTGTGGTACTAGTTAAATGGGAAAACGAATTCATAACCCAAATAAGAAATTGAATGTTGTATCTACCTTTCGTGTGGTATAGTTATTACATATAGACCTTATGGGTCGAATGCGCACGGAAAGCATATATGGTAGGAGTTATGTCCATGTGATTGTAGATGACTTCTCTAAATTCACTATTGTAGGATTTTTGTGTAGTAAGCTTGTTATTAAGAATTTTTTCATTCTCATGTTCAAATTCTTGTTACCGTTTACCGAATCTATATGAGGTATGGTACTAATCAAGCGCCTTATAATATTTGGAGAGGTAAAATCCCACACTCAAGCATTTTAAGGTTTTTGTAAGAAAATGCTCTATTGTCAAGGATATTGAGTACTTGACTAAGGTTGAACCATAGAGTGATGTTCGAATAATTCTTAGTTATTCCATTAATAGTCGTGTCTATATTTTTACAATTGTATCTCTCATAAAATGATGGAATCTATTAACATTGTCATTGATGATAGTGATTCCTACGACTTTAAATAGGATGATTATGAAAACACGACTTTTGTGTTTCCCAATATTGAATAATAAATGGATGAAAAAGTGGATGATTGTGATAAGGGGGCCCTACCACCTCGCGAGGTTGTGGTAATGGGAGATACATCTCCTTGGGTTCAAAGTACCATGATGTTTCCAAATCACTAGTAATCCTAATGTTGGAATAAAGATAAGTTCTTAACTTCAAAAGGAAGTTAAATTTCTTTATTATGATTCTACTATTAAACCTAAAAATATGAAGGAAGCCTTATTAGACGAATATTGGGTTGATTCCATGCAAGAACAACTAAACCAATTTTTTAAACAAGAAGTTCGGAATCTAGTCCATTTGCCTTAAGATGCTTATATTATCAGTACTAAGTGGATCAAATGTGATGAATATGGTGCCATTTTGAGTAACGAGACAAAACTAGTGGCTTAAGGATACACTCGAGTTGAAGGTGTATACTTTGATGAATCTTTTACCCCATTTGTTAGGCTTAAGGCGATCCGTTTACTCTTGGCCATAACATGTGCCTTAAACTTTAAGCTCTATCCAATGGACGTGAAGAGTGCCTTTTTTAATCGAAATATCTAAGAAGAAGTTTACGTGTCACAAGCAAAGGGATTTGGGGACCCCAAATTCCCGACACATGTTTATCACCTAAAAAAGGCTTTCTATGGCGTTAGAAAGGCACGTGGATCTTGGTACAAGAGACTTACTGCATATCTTATGGGGAAAGATTTTAAATGAGGGAGTTAGAACAATACTTTGTTCTTGAAATATTTTGGGAAAGACATAATGATATTCAAGTGTATGTTGATGACATTTTTTCATGGCTCCACTAATGAGAATCATGCCATAAATTATGATTCTTTAATGCAAAAGAATTTTGAGATGAGTATGGTTTGGGAACTCACTTTTTTCCTTAGTCTTCAAGTGCATCAATTGGATAATGTAATTTTCATTTCTCAATCTCAGTATGCTAAGGATCTTGTGAAGAAATTTTACCTCAACTCTTATATGGATGAAAGTACTCCCATGAGTGTTTCTGTTAAGCTTGGAAATAATGTGAACGGAAAGGATATGGACAAAACTCTTTATCGTAACATGATAGGTAGTTTGTTGTACCTTTAGATTAGTCGTCTCGATATATCCTTTAGTATAGGATTTTTTGTTCGTACCAATCTTTTCCCAAAGAGTCCCATTTGAAATTTGTTAAGTATATCATTAGATATGTAGGAGGAACAACGAGATTTGGTATTTGGTATCCCATGAATACTAATACTTCTTTGTTAGCTTATTTAAATGTTGATTGGGTGAAAGATATGGAAGGTAAGAAGAGTACCTATGGTAGGTGCTTCCATCTAGGAAGTTCCTTTGGAGCTTCTCACACTAATAAGAAAAATTATGTGTCTCTTTCCACTGACGAAGCGGAATCTGTTATGGTAGGAAGTACTTATGCACAATTGTTGTGGATGAAACAAATGTTGAAATATCTTAGTATTTATCAATATTTCATGATTATTTATTATGATAATAAAAATGCTATAGATATTTCTACGAATTCCATTCAACATTCTAGAACAAAGCATATAGACATTATCCAACATTTCATTAGAGATGTTATTGAAGAAGAGGTTGTGTCTTTAAACTATGTTATAATTAACCTTCAATTAGTGAATATTTTAACTAAACCTCTTGATAGTACTATATATGAGTTTCTTAGGTCCATATTGGGAGTTTACATCGTTGATTGAATGTTTAGTAGAATATCTAGGATTTGTGATTCTTTGTAATGTTTTTTTTAAATCCCGTTACAGGTTTCCAATTATAAAAAAAGGTTGTATTTCTTAACATAAAAAGATTTGTTATATATAATCATTTAAACTCTCTATAGATGATATACTCCTTTCCATACCTTGTATACCAAAATGTTTTTTTATTGCTTTTCCTATTGTTTGAATAATGTGATCTTGTGCTTCACAAGATATGTTTTTATTTTATTTTTTAAAATCTCATAAACTTTGAGGAACTTTTATTAGGAACACATGCTCATATCTTATTACACTTTACACCACATGACACATTAATCTGATGTCACTTTATGGGGGATGACAAAGTTATACGATATTTTACTAACGGTTTAAAGCTTCGAATAATTTGTGAAAGATGTCCATAATCTTAAAAATATGTATATGTGATATGTGTCCATGATTTGGAGAAAAGTTGAAAAATCTAATCTGTTATATCAAAATCATGAGAGAAGTTGTGGTTAGGGCTGCGACACTAGGAAGGGAGATGTGTCCATAATTTGGAGAGACGTTGAAATATCTAATGCGCTATGTCAAAATTATGAGAGAAAATGTGGTTAGGGCTGCAATACTAAGAAGAAATAAAGAGACCTTTATCGAACATAGCTCCATGCCTTTTGTTACAAGCAAAAGTTGCCACATGCAAAAACATTTTTGAATAAAACTATGTTTCATAGATTTATATCCATACATAAAGATTAACATCAGTGATGTGAAACCAAAGGTTTTGACCAATATCGCTCATTAAAGGGGGGAAATTGGTAGTTGAAAATATCTAAAAGTAGTTTTAAATTTAAATACTATAGAGTTTTTAAGTAATTTTTTTATATGATTTATTATTCTTAATTGAATTCGAGCTTAGTTTTAATATTCCAATGGTGTTCCTAATTTTTATTTTCACAAATGAGATATTCTCTCATGTTCTGGGTTTATAAATCTCATCATGTTATAATCCTTTTGGATAATCTTTTACTGATTATGAATACATCTCAGATCATTTAGTAAGGGGAAAATCTTAGCCTATATTTTTCCTATCCAAATCAAAATTTTGGAGCATATTTACTCCAAATTGCATACCTATATGTGATTGACAAAACTTTTTTTTATAGAGTTAAATACCTTTACTATATTTTATTGATTTCATGTTCTTTTTTCATTCTCTTATTTTTTTTCTTGTTCTTTCTTTTAACTTTTTACTTGATAAAAAGGGGAGAAACTTTTATAGTAAGAGTGGGAGTTTTGCTTTAAAGGCGTCATATTTAAGGGGAGCCTTTAAATTTGTTTCATATGCTAGCTAGAATAGAAACGTGATCTTTTCCACTGTCTATATGTCTTATTTCCATCAATAACTATTGCATATATATTTTTTATTAACATATTAGTATTTTGATGAGTTTTTCTCTTGTGTTTTAGGAAATCATGCTCCAAATGCTTCATATAAAGTCCTTGAAAGAAGTATCTCGTAGTTTTAGATTGTGAGAATTTATAATTTCTATCTTGATATGCCCTTGGCCAAGCTTTCGTGTCATAGTATATAGATTTTTCCTTTATTGCATGTAATCTTTTGGTTGTGTGTCTTGTCATGAAATAGACAAAGTGGGAGATTGTAAGAGTACATAAATACTTGTGTGTGCCATGCTAGGTAGTTGTCTTATTCCCCTTTTCAAAATAGGCTTTGAAATCTAATTTTACCACTTCGGGATGCTTCATTAGTGTTTAATATCTCGAACTCGGTTTTCTCATCGACATACCTCATTGGTCATATTTAGGATGAAAGGTTAAAGTTTTAGTAGCCCTACACTCACATCACATTATTTTTATAAAAAGATAAAAACATTCTAAAAAACTTTATGTGTGTAAATCTTGTGTTTTTTTCCTTTTCCTTTTTCTTATTCAAAAGCTCCTTGAAAAATCCAAAATAAGCAAAAGTGTGCAAGTCCCAGTGGATTAGCTGAAATAAAGCTTTCCTTCGTTGGTCACGCCACCTGATATTGGTAAAATCCATAGTCAAGGTCGCGACCTAGTTGTCTTTTTTTAAAAGGATTAAAAGATCGTCGATCAAGATTTATGACCTGCCTCGCTGCAAACTCACTGCAAGTACGATTACATTTGCCGTAGCAAACCTGCAGCGAAGGGTCTAGACGAAACTCTAGTTTGTAGATATTTTTATTTTTTGTGCAAAAGTCACTTTTTGTGTTTTGTTATCTAATGGTTAATCATTAGATCCCCACACAACCCTCTCATAGATGCTTTGTCTAATAGAAGTTACATGGTAGCTCACTTTGGTAGTGGGTAAACCTATTTGTTTGTCGTTTCTCTATAAAAACCATTATTGATCCTAATTTCAAAATCATCTCTCATTTTATTTTTCAAGAGAAATATTTTTCTAGAAAGCCTTGTGCGTCTTAATCATCTTATTCCCTTTCAATAAGATAAGAACACATTTTTTAAAAAGAGGGAAACTAATATGTGAATCTAGTTCATTTTTTTCTTCTCTTCTTTTCATTTAATCACCTCTCTTTCTTGAGGTTGATTAATATAAAAAAATACAAATATTTTGATCAAAAAGACTTAATTAATCACTTAGTTACATACAATTCAGGGATTGTCTACCAACTAAGATTATTATGATCTTTGTGGTTCTTTTCCGGTATCTAATCAGTTGTGAGCACCAAAGCTTGAAAAAGAAGGCTTGTGCAACATTGTTGACGTGTGTTAAGACATAAGAGATGTTGGGTATTTCTATCGATGTGTAGAGATATCCGACTTACTATTGATTGGTGGATAAAGTGTGAGGTATGAGTTAGCATGGAGGAGTGTTAGTCGTTAGTCCCCTCTGTAAATCTTTTCCAATTTTTTTAGTAAGATTGGTTCACTGTCTCGAGGTTTTTCCCAATTGTGGGTTTTTATCCTCATACATTCGTCTTTATAACTCTATATATATTATTTGCATATTTTTTCACCCAAGTGCTTATATAAGATTAAAATATGTTTTTGTTGATAATACAATAGTAAATATTATCATATAGACTTGTAGGTGTGCTACAAAACTTTATCTCTATTAAAATTACACACTCTTAAATGCATTAACATGACACGGTGTCTTTAAATAACATTTCCATCACTAAACTAAACTATAAAATATAAGTATAAATCTCATAAACCACATGAAGGCTTCAACATTTGGGAAAAATCTCGTGCATCTATCAGTAATCCGCAGGAGTCCCGTACCTAATGAATTAAAAACTATGAACATACAAAAGAATGGGTGAACGCCACACAGTCACACCATCATTTAGTCACATACCAAACTATCTTATGGATCAAGTCATCCACATATCCACGTTGTGAGGTGGATACCAATTGAACGCATGATCAAAACATTGACATTCGCGCAACCTGCTACGTCAACCAAGAGCGCGGTACTCAGTCCCAGAATCCATTTCTATCCACAACCCCAATCGATAGATTCCTTACAAGCCAAATATTTCCATGTGGTATGTTTACATCTACACAAGATTATATACAACAATAATATATATATATATATATATATATATATATATATATATATATATATATATATATATATATATATATATATATATATGAAGAGAGAGAGAGAGAGAGAGAGTCTCATGTAAGACTCCTTATCTTACATGCTTCGATATATACCATTTTTTTAAAATAGTAAAAAAATGATTTTTTTTATGAAACTTCATGGATATGATCTCCATAGTGAGGAGATCATATCCAAAAAATTTCATTAAACAATTCAATTAAAAAGTGGGTGAGATGAGGTGATATGCAAAAAATGGTGTAAATATGCATTTTCGACCGATGAATATTTTGATGATCATCTCACCCACTTTTTCATTGAATTTTTTATGAAAATTTTGGAGATGATCTTCTCACTATGGAGATTATATCCATTAAGTTTCATAAAAAAGATATTTTTTTACTAATTTTAAAAAATGGTCCACACGGAGTTTGCACCATAAGAGGTCCACACTTGAGACGACCTCTCTCTCTCTCTCTCTCTCTCTATATATATATATATATATATATATATATATATATATAATCTGACCAAAGTTTTAGAAAAATCCTCATATAAAACAAACTAAACTAAAAAAATATATATAAAAAAATTGTCGCTTTCCCCTTAAACCAACCTGCTTGCTGGGATATGCCGTTATAGTGGCCCAAGGGGCGAGCTATAGCCCTGCTATGGCATTATAATTTATTCATTCAACCAAAATGCTTATTTTCTTTCCAAAAAATATGATTAATGGATAGAAAACAACTTTTATATGTATTTTTTTAGTTTACTTTAGTTTGTATTCTATTTCCTTAGAACTTTGGTGAGCTTATATATATATGGATTTGGAAATCCTAGGAAACTACCGAATTTAGAATTTAGGTTAGTAAACTTACGTTTATTTAAAAGATCCAATTTTAGGCATTCAAAAGGTAATTGGGTACGCAAGTTATTATGCAATATCCTATACATATTTTGTTTTGTATATAATCGTGTGTGGAAGAAAACATACGATATAAAAATATTTGACTTATAGGGGATCTATCATTTAGGGTTGTGGATATAAACGGATTGGGAGTGGGTAGAGTGCCCTTGGCTGATGTAGCAGGCGACATGGAGGCCAATGTTTTGATCGTGCATTTTGTTGGTCACCACCTCACGACGTGAAGATATAGATGACTTAATCCATCAGACGGTTTTGTATATGATTATACGATAGTGTGTCTGTGTGTGTTGATCCCCCACTTTTTGTGTGTGTGCATATTTATGAATTTGTTAGGTACTAGACTCAAACAGATTTACCAATATGGTTAAGAGAACGTCCCCAAATATTGAAGAGTTCATGTGGTTTGTGATATTCATATTTATATAGTATAGTTTAGTGATGGGCGTGTTATTTAAAGAGAGTGTTGATGCCAAATTTAGTCAACTGACGTAGACCAATCATATAAAGACAAGTGTCAATCTAATCTACATGGCAAATACAAATACTTTCAACGAACAGAACACTTTCACCGAGTTACTCATGCGTTCCGAGCTACTTAAGCATACCGAGCAACTTAGGTGGTCCGAGCTACTTAGCGTGCACAACATCCAAATCAAGAAAACTAAAAGGCGACTACTCATTAAATGCGCATTATTATTGTACAGATGTATATGTCCACTAGATAACAACGCATTACCTTTTCGAATGTATAACCTCAAGGCTATAAATACATTGTAACCTTGTCATAAGAGGGGGACTTTGGGATCTCTGGGTGAACCTACCATCGAGATTCAAGGAAAATAGTCAGCAATACAAAAATAGTGGATGTAGGCCATTTTCAGAAGGCTGAACCACTTTAAAAATCCTTTGTCTTATTTATTCATTTTTATCTGTGATTAATTAATTAGATATAATCTAGTTTTTTACATCAACAGATTGGTGCCGTCTGTGGGAAACGACTACACTTAGCGTTTTTCACCAAACAACTCATCATCTATGGCTGAGATTCCTGAATCCAGTAATCGAAACACTGGGGTCCCTCCAAACCCCTCTACTCCACCAAATATTCAATATCTGGTCGACATAATGGCTAATTTAGCCCAAAGGAAAACAGCCACGCAGGAAACCATGTGTCAACTTATACAAACTGTTCAAGATGGAGTGTCGGCCCAATCAGGGCAACGAAGTGCTCAAAAAAATACCCATATGCCATCTTCAAGAACCAGAAGAACGTTATTCCCGGAGGTCTCTCAATCTAGACCTACTAGCTCATATCGTACTGAGAGAACTAATGATCCTTCGTATCAACTTGGCTGGACTTCATCAGTACGAGCTACAGATTCTCAACGAAATATCACTCTAACTCCAGAACGGACCAGTGCTCTGGAAAGGTTGAGTAGAGTCTCTCCTTTTGATCGATTGGACCCTAGGAGGAATAGAAATACTCTTAGGATCGCGTCGAGCAACTCTCAACATCCATCAAATCTAAGGGAAGGCTCTGCCCAATCACGCCCAACAGCCCGTAATGAAAGGTCCCAAGAGGAAAATTCAACGCGATCGGTTGCTCGAACAAATAGACCCGAGGCGGGAAACGGTGCATGGAAAGGCTCTATTCAAAGGTTGGAAGACAGGTTAGGGGAAATAGCTAAGGCCAAGAATCATCTACAAAGAACTTTTGTCCAAGGGACACCATTCGGGCAGGCAATTGTGGATTTTCCCACACCATCGAAATTCAAAGCTCCTATGGTGACACCTAAATATGATGGAAAAACTGATCATGTCCTCCATATAGAGCAATACCAAGCTGCTGCCAATATCTATACGGTTCCAGATGAGATGAGATGCAGGGCATTTTCAAGAACTCTCACCGGGTCAGCTCAGATATGGTACATCAACCTTCCTCGGGGGAAGATTGTAACTTTCCTTCAACTGGCAGAGCTTTTTATAGGGAATTTCTATTTTAGAGCGAAGCCAGTTAAAAGAGTAGCACACTTACTGAGCGTTAGACGGAAGACAGAAGAAAGTACCAGGGACTATATTACTCGTTTCAATAACGAGAAACTTGAGGTAATTAATTACGAAGAGAAGATAGCAATTACTACTCTGATGAGCGAACTATTACCAGACAAGTTATACTATACTTTAGCTAAAGATTCGCCTAGGACTATGGCAGAACTGATGGCAAAGGCAACGAAGATCATGAACGCTGAGGAAGCCATGGATGCGAAGAAGAATACAGACACTAAGGAGACCAAGGTTGAGGCTAATAAAATCAAGAAGAAGGATCAGAAGAATAATGGTGGCAATAAGTAGTCGAAAGGTAAACAAATGCTGGAGCAGATGAGGAAGTATGGAAATTATACTCCCTTGAAGGTAGATATAAATCACATTTTGGAGGAGATCAAGAACATCGAGGAGTTAACCTGGCCAGAGAAAATGAAGGCAGACCCTGACAAAAGGGACAAGTCCAAATATTGCGAGTTCCATAAAGACTGTGGCCATACGACCAAACGTTGCATAACTCTCCAGAATGAAATTGAAGCACTCATCAGGCGAGGAAAATTGGCTAAGTACGTTGATCACCCAAATGGTGGAAAAACCAGCAACACAGGAAGGCAAAGATCTAAGTCTCCTCGCTGAGCAAAAGAAGACAAGAAGAGAGATCACGAAGATGATCCAAAAGACGACCCCGATCTCCCCAAAAGGCCAAGACAGCCAGAGCGCGAGGTATTTTCAATCCATTTTGGATCATTTGAATGTAATGTCCTTACAGGTGGAGATGCAGGATATGGAGATCTCACTGCAGAGAGGAAAGCTTACCTCAATGAGGCCCAAGCTTGCTCTTACATACAACGCATAAACTTGGCTGACGACGAGCGCCCGAGGAAGGTGAACAGGGATAAACTGGTCATCGCTTTTTTTAAAAATGACCTGGCAGGTGTACTATATCCTCATGATGACCCATTGGTGATCAAGATAAGAATAAAGGAAGTGGTGATTTCATGGGTACTAGTGGATAATGGTAGCTCTGCAGATATCATGTTATACCCATGCTTTGATAGTTTGAATCTGAAGTTAGCCCAGTTAGAGCCATATCATAGGCCCCTCCTCGATTTTACTGGAAAAAAGGTTTTTCCACTTGGGACGATCAAGTGGGACATGCTCATTGGTACATTGCCTGCTTTCCGAACAGAACGAGTACACTTTTTCGTAATGGATAAAAACGTCCAATCAGCCTACAACATCATCATGGGAAGAGTAGGTCTGAAGAAGTTCGAGGCAGTACCATCTACTGTACATCAATGTTTAAAGTTCCCAACCAATTTCGGAGTGGGAGTTATGAAAGGCGATCAGAAAGTAGCTCGAGAATGCTACTATTCATCTGTTGAACAAGAAGAACGAGAAGAATCCAGGAAGAAGACTACTACATATCAAGTGGATGAAACAGAAGATGCAGAGATTGAAACATTAGATCTTAGAGACGAGTCTCAGCTCGTGAAGGGCCAGGTCATGGAAGCTACCAAATATATCATTCTGGACGATGAACACCCAGAGCGAACAACCCAAATTAGTGCGTCATTCTATGTATCGATAAAATAGGAACTGATAGGATTTCTAAGGCGCAGAAAATAAACTTTTGCATGGAGTCATGAAGATATGCCAGGGATAGACCCGAGTTTCCTGTGCCACGAGCTCAATGTTAACAAGGAAGTCAAGCTAGTGAAGCAACGAAGAAGAGTGTTCAGTCCTGAAAAGAACCAAGCTATACAGGAAGAAGTAGAGAAACTATAGAAAGCCTTTTTTATTGAGGATGCCAAGTATCCTGATTGGCTAGCAAGTATAGTGATGGTAAAAAAGAAAAACAATAAGTGGAGGATGTGTGTGGACTTCACTGATCTTAATAAAGCCTGCCTAAAGGATCATTTTCCTTTGCCTCAAATCGATCAGCTGGTGGATGCTACCTCGGGGCACGAATTGTTGAGTTTCATGGATGCTTACTCTGGTTACAACCAGATTAAAATGAAACCTGAGGACAGGGAAAGTACCTCTTTTATCACCCCAAGGGGGACCTATTGCTATAATGTTATGCCTTTCGGACTTAAAAATGCAGGTGCAACATATCAGCGACTATTGAATAAGGTGTTTACAGAGCAAATCAATCATAACATGGAGGTTTATGTCGACGATATGCTGACGAAAAGTAAGAAAGTTGCTGATCATTTAGTTGACCTAGGTCAGACTTTTAATCAACTAGAGAAATATCAAATTAAGTTGAATCCCACCAAATGCATAATTAGAGTACGAGAAGGTATATTTCTCGGGTATATTATTAACGAACGAGGTATCGAGGCGAACCCTGAAAAGATCAAGGCCTTATTGGAGCTACGATCTCCAGCTACGAAAAAGGAGGTGCAAAGTCTCATAGGGCGAGTTGCAGCACTTAACAGATTTGTGTCATGAGCAACAGACAAATGCCTCCCATTCTTCAAAACACTTCGAAAAACTTTTGAGTGGAATGATGAATGCGAGGAGGCCTTTCAAGAGTTGAAGAAATATCTGGGGACACCTCCATTGTTATCTAGACCAGTGATGGGAGAAAGGCTATACTTGTATTTAGCGGTTTCAGATAACGCGGTTAGCTCAGCATTGATAAGAGTGGAGGACGAAGTGCAGAAACCAGTCTATTACACCAGCAAGGCCTTCCGAGGAGCAGAGATCAGATATCCAAGACTGGAGAAGTTAGCACTACCAGTAATCGAAGCAAGCAGAAGGATGAGGCCATACTACAATAGTGTATACTGATATGCCATTAAGGCAAGCTCTGCATAAATCGGAGAAATCAGGAAGATTGATGCACTGGATAGTAGAATTTGGAGAATATTACATAGTTTATGAGCCTAGGTCGTCACTTAAGGGGCAGGCAGTAGTGGATTTTACCGCAGAGTTTACTCACTCTGATGCATCCGAAGAGCAAGAGTTTAATACAGACCAACTCGTGGATGTTACGGGATCATCAGAGATAACACCCTACCAACTTCCATCCGTAGATAACCAAGAGAAGATAATCAACGAGCAGCGAGAAGTGTCGAGGGAAGATAAAAGGAAGTATTAAATATTCCACCGAGGAACCCTGTCTGACCAAGAGTTTGATAATGAAGTATCTGTATGGAATCTGTACGTGGATAACTCTTCGTGTGCCACATGCAGTGGAACAGGAATAGTTTTAAACAGTCCCGATGGAATTGATATAGAGTATGCTCTACGTTTCCAATTTAAGGCTTCCAATAATGAAGTTGAATATGAAGCTATGATCGTGGGTCTAAGTATGGCCAAAACCATGAAGGCAGAGCAGGTTGTTGTATTTAGTGACTCACAATTAATCGTAAATTAAATTCTTAGGTTATACGCAACAAAAGGATAACTAATGGTCAAGTATCATGCAAAGGCTATGGAATTTGTCTCAACTTTTACCGCAGTTCAGTTGATCAGAATACCAAGATTGGAGAATGTAAGAGCCAACACCCTAGCTCGGCTAGCATCAGCAATACGTACCGAGCTATGAAGAACAATTCCAATAGAAATCCTGGTATATCGGAGCGTAGACGAAGATTTGATGATGAAATTCATTGCCCTCGACTTGGGACCATCCTGGATGGATCCCATTAGGGCCTATATCGAATAGGGGACTGTACCACCTGATAAACTCGCAACCAAGAAACTAAAGTTTAAAGCTGCTCGTTACGTATTGACCAGTGGCATTTTGTATAGAAGAGGCGTTATAGCAGGACTACAGAGATGTGTCCATCCCTCCGAAGTTAAAGACTTGATTGAAGAGGTTCACGAAGGGTCTTGTGGAGCCCATGTAGCAAGTCGAACGCTTTTGTAGAGAATAATAACGCATGGGCATTACTGGTCGTAGATGAGAGTTGACTATGCATCTTATGCTAAGAAGTGCGATAAATGCCAACGTTTCTCTTCCATCCGAAGAATTCCCCAAGCATTGTTAACACCCATTACGTCCCCCTAGCCATTCGCCATGTGGGGGATAGACTTGGTCGGGCCACTTTCAATAACTAAAGGGAGATTCAAATACCTCGTAGTTGATGCGGATTACTTTACTAAATGGGTGGAAGTTGAACCCCTCATTGACATGACGTGTGACAAGGTCTATCAATTTATTTGGAAGAGTATTATTTGCAGATATGGTCTCCCACATGCATTCATTACTGACCATGGAACCTAATTTGACAACGAGGAATTCGCTGCATATTGCCATCAATCCAATGTACAGTAGATCCACTCTATGCCATGCTATCCCCAGAGCAACGGGCAAACTGAAGTGATAAACATAACCTTACTGAATGGTCTAAAAAAATGACTGGATGACGCAAAGGGAAACTGGATTAACAAGCTACACTCTGTATTATGGGCTTATCGCACTACACCGCGAACAACAACTAAGGAATCTCCGTACATGTTGACATTCGGGAGTGAGGTTGTCATAACTGTTGAATTAGGTCTACCCACACATAGGGTGCTTAATTTCAATTCTCCCATAAACAACTTGATGAGGCGTTCAGACCTGGATATGCTCGAAGAAGTTAAGGAAGAAGAAGTAATCAGGAATGCTTCATACCAACAACGAACAACCTTGTTCTACAACAAAAGGGTGAAGAAGTGAGATTTGAAAGTAGGGGATTATGTGCTGAAGAAAGTGATCCAAAAGCATAACAAACTGGAGGCCAACTGGCATGGACCTTACAGAGTAACTAAAGTTGTTGGTCCTGGGACATATAGAATTGAAACTTTGGAGGGGGAAGAATTCAAGAACGCGTGGAATGCAGAGCATATGCGCAAGTACTATCAGTAATTAAAATCCATATGTAACACAGTTCTTTCAATATGAATAAAGTGATGTTTCACCCATATTTCCTCCTTTGTTGAATTTTTTTTCTTCGAAATATTAGTGCTACACACTACACAAACACAAATTCAGAGCAATAACCACCAACTCCGGTTGGCCAGTAATTCAATAATCACCAACTCCGATTGGTCGGAAATTTAATAACCACCAACTCCGGTTGGTTGGAAATTCAATAACCACCAATTTCGGTTGGTCGACAATTCAATAACCACCAACTTCAGTTGGTTGGTACCAAACTAGGCAAGAAGATGGATGACCTCCCGGGGCATCCACTGTCTAGGCAACAAGATAATCCTGATGAGATTACTACAACTAAGCAGGAATATGGGATGAAAATCATTCCATTGCTTAGGCCCAAAGAGTGGCAAGTCACTATAATCAGATAGCAAATGGGACAAGTTCCATTGTCTAAAAACGAAATAGGACATTTCGTCCTTTTACACACACACACATATATATATATATATATATATTCACCAGTGAATAACAAAAACATTCTACAAAATATTTCCAAGGAAATGAAATTGTAAAAGAAATTAAACATTTCTTTATTAAAACCAAGCAGATTACATACGATATGAAATTTGATTCATTACATACAAATGTCTTATTCTATGGGTTTCTTTCCCTCTGCTTTTGAAACAGGTTCCACCCCAACTGGAGGATCATCTAATGCATAAGGGAAGTTTATAAAGTTCATATCTCGCAGCATTTTGACATTAATTATGGATGGTCGATCAAGCAAGTGCTCTGGACGAGATATCTCAAAATTTGAATGAAGACTATAATCACCGAGATACTTGGAGATCAAAATTCGAGGAATAGCACAGGCTGGAATCTAGCTAAGGTCAAGTTTAAAGGGAGGCACAGGTAAATCAAGAACTCCGGGTTCATAATAATCCCATAAGAAATGACCTTGCTCCAGTTTCAGAACACATAAGGCATTCAACCATCCCTGATTATATCCTTCGTTGTTCGACTGTTGCAAGCGAGCATCAAGATGATACAGAGCTTCATTATACCCAGTCATCCAAAATTCTCTGGGCTGCTTGTGAAATTGATAAGTCAATCTATCAAGTTGCTCGTGGAGATTTTTCACCAGAATTTCTTTACTTTCCAGTGCAGAACTCTGATTACAGAGTTGATCGGTGAAACTCTGAATTTTTTTAGACATTTCTGCCAAATCCTGATCCTTCGTCGTCAATTGAACGACTTGATTTTCTAAGGCCAATTGAGTTCTTGTCTCATTAATATTAACCCGACCAGTCCTTGCTCGTCCACGAGAAGAAGATCTAGCTCTGCCACAAGTAGGTGCGGAAAGTTTGGTTCGTTTCAAAGTCTCTACCTCTTCCCGTAAACTAGCATTTTCTATTTCTGAAAAGGAAAAACCATCATCATTAATTGGGACCAAGGCTCCCGAAGAAGAGGAGGCAGCAGATTTGAGATGTTTTATTTCCCCTTACAACGCGATATTCTCTTGCTCTAGCCTGCTGGCAATATGTCTATGCTCTTCAATCTCAAGCTTCAACACACTTTCCTTTTTCTCATGGGCTGAAATGTACTTATCATATCCCCTATCAGCACTCAATTATTGGTACTTTTTCTCGTAACCTTGATGCAAAAGTGTAGTGGATTATCTTTATTACTGTTGAAGTTCCTCGACCATTCCTTGAAGATCTTCAATCATTTCGTAATAAACCACATTATTAGCTGCAGCACGATCGAGTAGGCACTTCAAGTATTGGTAAGCATTAATTGCTCGTTCAGAGGCATCTAATCCGAGGATGTTAATTATTTGGGCCTCAGTAAATTCTGCAAGACCAGCTTTGAAATAGTCATTCCACTTCTTCATCAACTCTGTATCATTAGTTGATAAGAGTTTCATCCTGGCCATAAACTAGCAAAAAGAAAATAAAAAATAAAATCAACAAGGATGCGAACAGAGCAAGTAAAAGAGAAACTCCAGACGAACAACAAAAGTTTATTTTTTAATCATCACAACAAAGGAAAACACATTTTAGGGTTACATCCAAGAAATAACGCAATAAAAGACCCGAACAACTTTAAACCTTCTCCTTATTTCCTACGACTTCTTCGGACGGTTTAGATGAAGGGGTTGGTTGCTCGGGGAGCAATGGTAATTGCTCGGCAGATGTGCTAGCTTATTGGACTTGCTCGGAGGGTTGGACAACAGTAACAACATGGACCTGCTCTCCTATCATCATAGAAGACTCATCTGATGCAATTTCATCTTCTTCTTCTTCTTCCCCAGGAGAGGGATGAGGGCCATGAGTATGCTCCTGGAACAACTCAGAATCTTCAGCAACCTTTAATTTCTTCAAAGCTGCTATCCATCCATCCCTAAAATACTTAATACTGGCATACTCCATCTGAGAAGACATTACAGCCAGGCCCTTATTCCAACCCTTGTCCCAACCAGCACTAAAATATTTTTTAACAGTAACTTTCCTTTTTGCTATCTCCGAGGAAGTCTTTTCCCTAAGGACTCTTTGACAGATTTCAGTTTTTCTTCTACCTCTGTCTTATGTCGTTCAGCATCTTGAAGCTTGGCGACATTTTCCTCGGCAGATTTAAGCTTGACTTCAAGCTCCTTTTCACATTGTTCAGCGTCCTTTAATTTCTTCTCCAACTCTTTGGAGGCAGCTACAACTTTATCTTGATTTATTTCAACATATTGGAATTGTTTATCCCATGCATTCTTATCTTCCTCGTACTTCTGATGAGATTCCTTCAAAGATTGAGTTAATCCAAGAAAAGCTTCTTCTATTCCACCTAGGGGTGCACACGGTTCGGTTTGGATCGGTTTTGGTACTAATTCGAGAACCGAACCGACCTGGGTCGGTTCCAAATTTTTGGAACCGGAATCGAACCGACTTTAATATAGAACCGAACCAAACCGAACCAGCGGTTCCCGGATCGGATCGGATCGGTTTTCGATTCCAAAATCATATTTCATAACTAATTTTTTTTAAGATTAATGTGTTTCATAACTAATTTTTTTAAGGTCAAAATTAATTTTGACCTCAATAACTTAAGTTAGAAACTCAAATAATCAAAAAAATATAAATTACAAGTGTTAAATATATTAAATAAATATATATATATGTAATTATAAATCGGTTCGGTCCCGGATTGGTTCGGATCGGATCGATTTTCGGATCGGATTGGATTTTTTTACCCTGGAACCGAGAACCGAACCGATGTATTGATTTTTTTTTCTTTCAAATCGGAACCGAACCATTGAGCAAAAAAATCGATCCAAACCGAACCAATGCAGTCGGTTTGGTTCGGTTTATCGGATTTTCGGTTTCGATGTGCACCCCTAATTCCACCTGAGGAAGTGGAAGCTCTGATGGCTTTATCTTTTTCAAAATACTATTGAAACACGTCACGAGCTGAAAAAAGAAAGAAGTTTAATTCAACACATGAACATAGTACTAGAGGATAAAGGACTCAGGGTAACGATACTTACCGATGCAATGTGTTGAGCAGCTAAAGTAGTAATTCTCTCATGAGAAAAGGTGTCTTCAATACCTTGAAATTCTGGGACAGTCCAAGATCTAATCAATCCCATAGCAGAGCTCGGAGGAATAAGAGCTGGAACATTACCCTCAGCATTTAAAGGTTGAGAAACAGAGTCAACAGGTCTCTCAGTAAGATATATTTTCAATCTCCTCAGATGAGCACTTTCAATTAAAGAGGTTGTCTCTCCTTGGGAGATGGCAACAGTTTCAATCGAAGGTGCTGCCTCTTTCAGAGGCACAAGTGGCTTTTTGCCAGTTTCCTTAACAGAAGTAGATGGGGGTACATCTACATTCTTTGTCCCCTCATCTGGGGCGTCCTGCTTATTCTTCTTTGCCCCTTCAGCGACAAGGGCAAACTTGTCAAAAAATACAGGAGCTTTCCTCTTCTTCATCAGATCAGTAATAGGAGTACTTAAATTAGAAGAAGATCCTTCCACACTGGTTTCAGAAATTGGTATCCGATCAAGATCAACCACCACAGGACGAGCAATAAAAGATGAAGTAGAGCTTTTGTATCTCAACAAATATGAAGCGGACCTCACGTGCTCTCCATTGATCGACTAATGCAAGCTCCATATAATTTTAAATTTTTTATCTTAACGCCAATCTCTTTTGGGAGCTTCCTTTTACTGTTAACTGTAACAGACAAAATTAATGTCAGTGATGCATTTCATCGAATATAAAGAAAACAAGATCAAAAAATAAAAATAACCTATCACATTGCCATAAAGCGGACATCTGGGACCTTGGTACACATCATTTCCATTTAATGGCGGGTGTTGCCAATTTTTCATCACAACCCCATGATCAAAGTAGTCCCTATTGGCATCGAAAAGATTGACAACTAAAGCTCTATTCGAAAACCTAGTTTTTAAATAGAAAATAGTGTCACTGGTAACCCATCTATAATAATACATAATTTCTAGAATTCCCAAATGAGTTCTATGAAGTTGATTCAACCTATATACGCCATTAACTACCCTCCGTGTATTTGGAGTTACTCTTGCAAATACAACATCGAAATACTGGCAAAACTCCAAACATAGAGGATTTGGCGGGAAAGAAAAGCCACACTCATCTACAAAAAGAGTTGGTAATCAATGTCCCTCTGCCAAAGAAAATAAATCAAAAGGATAAGAAAGTTCTTCCAAAATAACCCACGAAGGGATTGAAAAATCAGATCGAAATTTATCCAACGATTCAACAAGATAAACCATGGTGAATAAAGTAAATAAAGAAGAGGGAAGAAAATCTTATAGAAGAAAGAGAGATCGGGTGATAATGAATGATGGAAAGAACGAAGGAGAGAAGATGAAGAGTTCAGAAATACAGATTTGAAAAGTAGAAGACGATAGGATTTCTGTCTCACTTAAATACTTTACCTTGGGAATAGAGAAAAGCAATGATTACAAGGGAAGACGTTTGCATTTTCGGCGGCTGAAAAATTCAAAATATTTATGAAGTTTGATATTATGCGCCCAAAAGGAATTATATACAATGAAAATTTTCCTAATCTCTGAAGACCAGTAATCCGAGCAGCTTTCAAGCAAAATGTTCCACAATCTTCTTCAACCTCAACTGTGAAACATTAGGGGCTTCTGTTGATGCCAAATTTAGTCAGCTGGCGTGGACCAATCATATGAAGACAAGTGTCAATCTACGTGAAAAATACAAATACTTCAACGAACAACATACTTTCACCGAGTTACTCATGCGTTCCGAGCAACTTAAGCATACCGCGCAACTTAGGCGGTCCGAGCTACTTAGCGTGCAGAGCATCCAAATCAAGAAAACCAAAAGGTGACTACTCATTAAATGCGCATTATTATTGTACAGATGTATATGTCCACTAGATAACAGGGCATTACCTTTTCGAATGTATAGCCTCAAGGCTATAAATACATTGTAACCTCGTCATAAGAGGGGGACTTTGGGATCTCTGGGTGAACCTACCATCGAGATTCAAGGCCAATAGTCAGCAATACAAAAACAGTGGACTAGGCCATTTTCAGAAGGCTGAACCACTTTAAAAATCCTTTGTCTTATTTATTCATTTTCATCTGTGATTGATTAATTAGATATAATCTATTTTTTTACATCAGCAGAGAGTGTCTCACGTTATTGCGATTATTATGATATCATGTATATCTTACTGTTTGGGTGATAAGAGTGGAGATTATACTAAGTTACACTCTTTATATTTAGTGGATTGAATTATGATGTAATTGCAAGACAATACGATAGTTTACATGATAGTCTAGGAGTTGGGACTTATGAGGATTAGTTATGACTTGGGTTGGGGCACTTGTGTATATTATTTCACTTATATTGAGGGGTGATGTATCTTTCACATGTGAGTGTCTACTATTTCGCATGATTACATAAATGAGTCGTATGTTATTACTTCATCGATATAGTAAATTATTACTTACAACTTTTGAGATCCGACCCATTCGTTATCTAAAAATCTTTTAAAGGTATTTATTAGTTGGAGTAGCTTGCAACCTTCAATTTCCAATAATTTCCATTTTCTAGCTTAAGTTGCTATTTCCATTAAGTTGAGTCGAGTATTAAGACTCATATGATCAAGAGATTTATATATTGACCATGTTGATCCTATTATTATTATTATTATTTTTATTCCAGTTTTAGACTATTCGTGAGATCAAGACTATCAATTTATTTTATAATTGTTATGGAGGCAAATTTGGTATATCTCAATATTTATGTTTATTTAATTGCATATCGTGGATTCTGTAACACCCAAGGTCTGATTTATTAGTAGAACCCTTATAATTTTTGAGGTCAGGTACCGGTAACCTTTTAGGCAAGAGGATGCTTGGAAGTCTATAACCAGGGAAATGCACTTGTAGATGTATGCAATATTTTGAGGACTTTTGGCTCAAGCCATTTTTATGCTGAGGACTTTTTAATCAAAAGAACACGCCACATGGATTGGTGACATGGAACAACCAATTTATTATTTGATTAAGGTTATTTAGGGAAAATCGATGATATTTTAGGAAGCCCTAGGTTCTCACCCTCTTTTATAAACAAAATTTTGGGCACACTTTCTAAAATTAACAGATTATCTTTCGTGTAAACCCTAGTTTCTATGCATTTATCCATAAGATAAGCCATTTAATATTGAATCTGCATTAAGTTTAGGAAAAATTTAATATTGAATTTGCGTTAAGTTTAGGTTGAGATCATGAATAATTTCTATTCATCGTGTGTAGATAAGCATCCTTGGTTAAATTATTTATAGTTATTTTTATTATTCCTAATTTATTTAAGAGGCTTGGACCTTTTTAGGGTTCTTGTGATGTCCATAGTGTTATTAAGGTAATCTAATAGGGTTTGAGGTTATGATCATTAATTGAATATAAATTATGTGGAATAAAACTACTATTATGTAAATTCACCCTCGTTTGTTACTGAAAAGGAATTCCAACTCCTTCTTTAAGGCCACAAACTGAGGTAGTATGCTATCATGCCTTAATTTTCTTTATGCCTTCCTAGTACTTCATAGGGTGTCGTGGCCATAACATTGAATTTGCTTGATCGCGACATCGTGGGCATAACCTTGGCCTTATTCTCGGTGCTTGACGATGGGGGAAAGGGTTGGGGATAGTTTATAAGTATCATATGATTTATTCTTAGGATATCAAGTTGGACAAATTTGGGCTTATGTCATATATAGAGCTCGACCTGGACTAGAGAGTTGACAGTAGGTTTTAGAAGGTTTATCTTAAAAATGGTCATAAAAGATGGCAATTGACCGCGTCATGTCCATACACGGGATTCTAAAATAAGGTCGTGATGATTGGAGGTTCTACCAAGGCCTTAAAAATCCATTAAGGACACAAGGTTTGGCTAAATGAGGTGAAAAGCCATGAAAAAGATTGGGGTGTTGATTTGGAGATCCACTTTCTCGGTTGACTTTTGCCCCATGGCCAAGGTTTCGTTTGGACACTAATGGGATTTGTGGTTATGGACTTGAGAAATTACATTATTCCAATTGAGCCTAATTCCCTTTGTTATTGAACATATTATTTTATATTACCTTTAGTTGATCCCAGAATGAATTTAGGTATATTGAGTTCATGTAAATGCTAACTTGACAAGTTCTATAAGAGGAGATTTGATTCATGCCTTGTTGCACAATTTGAATACTCATCCATTATATTCTCTTATTTCTCATGTTAGAAGTTGAGGAGTTCCTATAAATTGCATACGAGTTTGAATATCATAAGGCCAAGGCTTTGTTAGTCATATTCTTTATTTTGTCGGGATATAATTAAGGCCAATTATAAGTTCGCAGATTGTTGTTTTTGTAGTTATATTTAATGTAAAGAACAATTATATGGTAATTTATCTATGTACTTTGTTTAAAGGTTGTGGAATAAATTATATTATAAATTTCAAATTTTATAAGGAAGTTAAATGTTATTTAAATCATTTGTGGTTGATTTTCTAAATATGAGTTTGATGGATGTTAATATGATTAATGTATGTGTAAACCTCGCACATTCTGGCGTCAGCCGCCACCAAAATTATACCGGGTATCACTGAATAAAATACCATTATCAGCATGTGACAGAATGAGACAATAAAAGCTTTAATCCCACAAGATATAATATGAATAAATCCAATGAATATAAACATCCATGTAAATAAAATCCACCACCATACTAACTCCAAAATGAATTCAACTCTAGTTGTATATAAAACTCAAATGAAGTAATCTAATAATAAATATCTGATTGCAACCATAAACAACCGTGGAACCGATTGACCCACTAAATCCATAAATGAAAGTCTCATAATATAAACGACTAAATGAAAAGTAAATTTAAACTACTAAAGTAGATAAAATAAATCTCCAGCTGCACTCTCCAAAATCTCTAATCCATATTAGACAGTTACTCCAATAACTATACCTGAAATGTTAGTCAGCACAATGGGTCAGAGCCCACCGCATGAATACTCGCTACTCCTCGTACTTATGGTCCGTGAACTCAGACAATATCATTATGCATGATAAACATCACAATAGAGTATTTTAAATTAAACGAGATATTTATAAACATCCGAGTAAAAATACAAACTACTACCATCTACCCACTTAATTAAGCCACCCCAATTATTTTAAGTCTAATTATTCCATTTCAACCATAATTTAAACATTAGCTCTTATTCATACTTAATTTAATTATCCAATATTTTTATTCATGTGACACCACTATGGCCAGTTGACCGCTTATCGGTCCTACACACACTCTTGGTGCGCTTATCGGTCCTACACATCGCACCCATTCCCCTCACTATAGCCATTAAGCCCAATTTCTGTCATCCCTATACATATTCGTGAGGTTCCACGCATGACATGCCATTATAGCTAGCCAACCCGTATTCTATCAGTCCTGTACATACTTGTGATGCCAACATACACCCACGTCACTATAGCCAGCCGACTCAATATTTGTCAGCCCTGCACATACTCGTGACGCAAATTTATTTTAATACCCGTTCTAAGTCTTAGGCATTAAGTCTCAATTTCTCAAGTTTGCATTATTTTCTATTAGCCACACCCTTTTATCGAGCATAAACTTCTCAAACTACTTCTCGTTCCATACCTAGAGGTCTTCAAAATGCAAGTATATCATAATCTATCATTTAGGAAGAATACCTACCAAGAGTTACTACCTAGCCTCACACCTAGACTCACTATCCAACGAAAATGACATACAATTCAGTCCCACCTCAGAATGATCCATTCGTAAAAACCTACACTAACTAGTCCTATATCTAGAAAGTTTTACCAACAACTAAGGCTTACCTACTAGTCCCATACCTAGCAAGAAACCTAAAAATAAGGTGAAAGCAATGACCACCCTAACAATCCCGTCGTCCCTGCGGTGTCAATTATTAATACGATTAACAAATCACATATGACATATTTTCAACTTATCACAACAATTCTTTAAGTTAATCGCGAGATCACTTTATATCCAAATTATATCCATTTAATTATTACTTTCATTAAAACAATTTATTTTCTCATCAATTTATAGAATTTCTATTCACAAACATATTTTTGGGAACATACAATAATAAATCTCTACCCTACAAGATGCACATACTTAACTTGGCTTTAACATATTGAAATCAATTTATAACATCCATTTGATTTATTCTACATGTGAACATCATAAATTCTAACGGAATTCCAACCCCTATTCTAAGCATGCATGGGTTTTGAGTCTTATTTCGTATTAAAGATTTGAATAAAAACAGTCTCAAATTTAGTTTCACTTTTCCTAATTAGTCTCTCTAATTTATTTTAGGAAAACTATGATTATTATTGTTTAGTAAATATTTAAAACGCATAATACTAAAGGGGAACAAAAGAAGTATTCATGCCTGTAAAAACCGTTTGAAGAATTTGATTTGATGGCTACGTTCCTCTCGAGAAAACAATGAAAACACGTTCTTAGACGATCTTGAGAAATCTTGGTTTTAGTTCTTCGAATATTGAGTTAAAAATTGAGTATAAAGGGTTTAGGTTTGGAAGAACAAAGATGATGAAAATTATGAGAGGTTCTTACTTTTGTAGAAGGCTAAAATATGTTTTAAAAACCTTAAACCCGTCACTTTGTGTTTTTATACGAAAAAGAATTTGAGTTTTACACAACTTTAAAATGGAAGTTCTTATTTTTCCAAAACTGTATAAGAGAACCGGTTCGCCCCTCCCTGCGAACCGGTTCGGACGTCCCGAGATTCGAATTTCCCACTAATTTATATAAAATGCAAAACTCTCCTATTTTGAATCCGATTCCAATCGAGATAAAAATACCTTTTTATAAGATAATCAATTTTAACTATGAAAATAATTAATTTTCAAAAAATTATTTTTTTTCCCGAAATTTTAAATTCTCAACAAATTTCATAATTAAAAAAAAATACAGGGTGTTATAGTATTTTGATGTTGAGCCGAAGTCTTTGAGAGGCCCGACCAAATTAAAAATCTCCCTAGTAATTACTTGAGAATTTGGTTGTGTGTGTATGTGTGTGTTGTGAGACAATCAGACCGCAGGATTATAGGAGAAGGTCAGAGCATGACAGTGGAGATGTCGGTATGGCTTGAAATTGAAAGTGAGCCCGGGGAAGGGATGATGGGGTGGGAAGAATGCTAAGTTTTTTTTTTATATTATTATTTACCTTAACGTTTCTAACAACCTTTTAACGAAAAAGATACCGAACTCAAACTTAATTAGTAAAATATATTAACTAAAACGGGTGAATGGAGGTATTTAAGTTAAAAAAAACTTAAGAAAAAGGTTGGGTATTAGATTGTAAAACTATGAAGTGTCAAAATCATGATAGGCATAATATATGGGGCCAAACCCTAAAAGCAGAAAACGAAGCTCCCTATGTGCAAATTGAAGTGTAAGGGCAAACCGTTGCAAGTGAAATCTTGATGGCGGCTTGGCAATTGCAGAGGCGAATGCTCTCTCTCTTCTCCACCAGGCGACCTCATTCCTCCCTCTCCAACGGTCATCTCTCTCTCTCTCTCTCTCTCTCTCTCTCTAGATATATATATATATATATACACACACACACACACATGTAGAAGATTTTAATGGTGGTGGGTTATGATGGTGGATGATTTCCAGATCTGAAATTTATATATGTACGTATCAATATATGTAAATTGCAAATGGGTTTTGATTTTCATTCCATTTATTTAGGCTCAGTTTTGTTGCGCAAATTGCATTCCATTAATTTAGGTCCAGTTTGATTCCGTAAATTGTTTGATTATTTTTATATGCACGTATCAATATATGTAAATTATTGATACGTACGTATATAAATGGAATGAAAATTGTTTGATTTATATATGTACGTATATTGATACGAATTTTCGATTTAAATTGCAAATGGGTTTTGATTTTCATTTTCGTCGTACATATATAAATGGAATGAAAATTGTTGGATTTATATATGTACGTATATTGATACGAATTTTCGATTTAAATTGCAAAGGGGTTTTGATTTTCATTTTCGATTTAAATTGCAAATGGGTTTTGATTTTCATTCCATTTACATATATTGATACGTAAAATTTATATATGTACGTATCAATATATGTAAATTATTTTTTCGATTTGGTGGCGTGGTGGTGGTTCAATTTGATGGTGGCCTGCAGTGTGACGATGGTTTGATTTTGATTCAGTTGGATTGTTGAGTGAGAAAGACTGCAAAACGTACTATGTAATTGTTTATTACATACTTACATACGTGTGTGTGTGAATTCATATGAAACTGGCTTCCATAGTCTATAATTGGTTTTGTATTGTCTCAACAGTTGCATTATACCAGCCATGCCTGTTATATTTTTAACATACAGATATCAAGGATTAAAGACAAGTTATCAATAGGAGTTGTATCTAACCTCCAAATTTTATGGGTCATCTAAGATCTCTCCTACTGTTACATTCCCATGTGAGAAATTATTGCAGAGAAGGTGCAAAATGGCAGTAGGAATTGTTTTTCTGAAAGTGTTATACTGTTCACAAAAAATGTGTCGATTTTGCAGGTTTCTCAGATATCTTGAAAGGTCAAGCTTGTATTCATGACAATGCTGTGCCCCAATTTATTGGGAACTTTGGCACAAAGTTGGGTTGTACGAAAGTGAAGGAGAATCTCTCTCCACCTTTTGCTTTGAGTTTTAGGAGCTTCATTCATTCTGTGGGTCCCAATGAGTTTGAAACGGGAAGGAATATTAGATCCAATGAGTTCGAAACGGGAAGGAATATTAGATCCAATGACTTCGAAACAGGAAGAAATATTAGATCCAATGAGTTCGAAACGGGAAGGAATACTAGATCCATGAACTTCGTGAGAGGAATCATCGAGGAAAATGGAAGGGATGTAATGGGGGTTCCTGAGTATCGGTCTGGTGTAGAGCAAAATGCCGATATTGTCCATGTGAAGATGATACGCAACAACACCTTCGTAACTCTGACAGATTCAAAGGGTAACAAAAAAGCCGGGGCTTCGTCCGGATGTTTGGCAGAAATGAAAGGTGGGCCCAAAGTTTCGCGATATGCGGCCGAAGCAACTGCAGAACATGTTGGGCGACTTGCGAGGAATATGGGATTGAAGTCTGTTGTAATAAAAGTGAATGGGTTCACTTATTTCAAGAAAAAGAAGCAAGCGATTCTAAGTTTCAGAGAGGGATATACGCATTCTCGAGGCGATCAAAACCCCATCGTATACATTGAAGACACCACTCGGCGCCCCCATAATGGATGCCGGCTCAGAAAGAAACGTCGCGTATAATTGTAGCAGAAAGCTAGAAGATCACATGTATGCAGTAGCTGGAGGTGAGTACATTGATGGTGCAAATAAATTGATGAAAAATGTTTTCCCCCCCTTACTTTCAGTAGTTTGATTAGGATGTGAATGCAGTACTTACCTTGGTGCATTTTGACTAGTGACACAAAATTTTGTATGTTGGTTTGTTCTGATGAATCATGTTCTTATCTGTAGTGATAAAACATCTGAATTTTTTAAGAAGTCAGTGTTTGCGTTTATGCAGAACTTGTCATCTGAACCTTCTCATTTTGCTCAATCTACTACTAACAATTTAGTGGAGATGATAATTAGTGATCATTTTTTTTTCGGATAAGGAAGGGACTATTTTATTATAAATATATTTTTTACTAGGGAGGGGAGCTAGAATCATACCTCTATTACATCATATCATAAAGATAATAGTAGGAAAAAACATACCACCAAACCATTCTGATTCCTGACGTGTGGGCATCATTTTAATTTGACAAGTATTGCCGGGGAGCATTCTTTTTACTCAGTCCTTTTTTACTATCCATCTTCATTCTTATTGTGCATCAATTTTGGTAGATAGAGAAGAAGATGCCCATAAGCAAATTGCAAACAGGCATAAGCATGCAAGCGTAATATAATATTATTGAGATTACCATTATTTATAGTTTAAAAGAAAATCTAACCTGCTAAAGTTTGAGTTCCTAATTACAAATTGACTAGGACTCCTAATTGCTCAGTAATTACATACATAATTTGTTAAGAAGCCTAAACTATATTACCAATTATTAGTAATATATAAAAAAGGACACGGTCTTTTCAACGACCTTAATACCTTATGTCATTCTTCAACATTATAATTCTGAATTTCCAGCACTTTACAAATGTTGGCACACATACTCAAAACATTAGTTCAAATCCCACGTCATTCTTCATCTTTACTCGGACAATCCACAACATGTTCTTAATAAATTACATGATAATCCAACCCCTAACTATGGGTTATAGACGTAGCACTTAGATATGGCAAGTTAAATAATACATTTTAACTAAGTGATAGCTACACACAATGTAGGACATGCCATAGTGAAAAACTTATAATCCAGTACAAATATAAAATGGAAAAGCTGTGAAGCTCATAACATAATTTCATACAAACTAGCTTTAAGCGATTAGGGAAATGATAGAACATAGAGTTTGTATCAAAGAAAGCATAAGCAGTATAGCAGCAGCGATGGTAGAAGTTTTCATCCATGGTGTGCTCCAATAATCGCGTAGGAAGGATGCCCTCCATCTGTTCCTCGGAACATTGCAATATTCATTCATGTTTCCTGATATACTATAGAAATAGTACTTCGAAGAATGCACTTAGAGTTTATTTCCAAGTTCGTTGAAAAGATTTGCCACCACAGAGCTGTTACTTGACCAGTTTTGTAAAATCCCATTTTTAATTAGTACATCCACATTTTTTGAACCATTTGTAAGCATACCCATGAAGACTATATAATCAATCATGTAACTATCTTACGGATAATGACATTCCTCAAGCGCAATGATGTTTCTGAGCATATATTCAGAACCGTCAGACACAACTATGGGTGGAATTTCTAGCACTCCGTTACTGTATTATATGTCGAGTAAGCAATTGCTTGATCCCCTTTCTATGTCCATTCCCGAATCTTGAAGATTCATCGTAGTGTGTGTTGCTAAAAGTTTGGACGTGTTAGCTGAGGGTAACCGAAGGGTTGATGGTAGGTGGCACGTCCTTAGCAAATCAACAAAATGCCTTATTTCATAACCTAACCCTAGGTGTCGCGCCACATTGTCAATCTTACTTTGATGATCATCGAAAATTGCTAGTCAACCAAAGTAAATCAAAGAAAGATCAAGGAAGCTCTTTGTGCCAGGATAATTAGAAATTCCTCCTAGGTTGAATAGGCCTTCAAGAATATAGAAAGGAAGTTGGTTTTCAAGTAAAATCATGTCATACCTCAAGCGACTTATCATTATTCGCTTACTTGAGTAGTCGGTTGGTTCCACCACATGCTGATTGTACTGACACGTCAAAATGATCTCGATGATTAAACAACTGTCGAGAAGAACCATTTTGACAAACTGATCGCTACTAAGATCAATTCTTTCTGCATAACAATTGCGAGCTCTGTTTTCCCACTCCTTTACGAATCGTATATAGTCCTCCAAACTTCCTTTTGTACGATCAAGAAATGCATGCAAGTATCGCAATTTATGCTCTTCCATGGCTTCGGACTCTCTTTTTCCATGGTGAAGAGGGCCAATAGAAAGTGCTTGTGGTGTGTACGCCTTTTCATGTACGTTGCGAATTAATTCAGGAACTTTATAGATACAAACATCGAGGGAGATATGAGACGAGCCTTGCATGAGATTCCTTAATGACGTCTCTAAAGGGGGTTCAGTATCTCCTCCTTCATTTGGATAAACTGTTGTGTTCATTCTTTTTTATGTTCTTTTTTTCCTTCAACTTCGCCCCCTTCCTTTTCTGCTGAAAGTTAGAATGGAAAATAAAGAAGACAAATTAGCACAATTTTCAGCTTTATAATTAACTCATCACAATTTTTTTGAGAGCATTTGGCACTTTCCCCTTTCGTTGAGATTTATTTTTAACAAACCACTAAATGTGAGGTTTTCGGATGTATATTAAAGAGGCTTATTTTCAATATCTGAAAGTAGGGCTTTTTTAGTGCCTCCTCCCTTAAGTACCCTATATTTAGTATTTCGTTATTAATAGAAGTGTAGAGAGGAGATATTCCTTTGGAATATTTATATAGTATCCTCTTCGGTCTTGGTACTTTTCAAGGCTATCTTGACTACTAAGATAACTTAACCCTATAAATTTCATGTTATAAGCTTCGTTGTGGATCTAACCCTTATAACGGGTGGTGTCATATCATATCGGGTTCATGTCAAAGATTTCTCAGTCCATACCCAATTTGTTAAGAGTTGTGCATAATTCGTGTTCTACCGCTTTTTTCGTTAAGAGTTGTGCATAATTCGTGTTCTACCGCTTTTTTCGTTAAGAGTTGTGCATAATTCGTATCTATGTACTAGGTCTGTGTTGTGGGTGTATGACCGTGTTCATCTCACCCATATGTACTGTTGTGTCTGACGGAACAGGCCAACTCGTTGATAACCCAAAACCTGGTTTGACACATTAACTAATAATTTTGTGTCAATTCGTATCATGTATCATTTTGTCACGTCTATGTGGATCTTTCAATGTTTAATAGTTTTTTACGCTATTTAAAAAACTGTCAAATGTCGACCCATTTTTTTTTTTAAAATAGTGAAAAAATCATTTTGAGTTGATTTTTTTAGGGGCTCGTAAATGTTTAAAAACCACACAAAATATCAACCCAATTTTTAATTATTTTTTTTACCACGTAAAAAAAAATGGTCCGTATAGTGCGGACTCATTTTTGTGTCTGCATAAGAGGGTGTATATATATATATATATATATATACATGACTGCTCTTGTGCATACCAGTCCGCATTTTAAGAGTGCGGATCGGACATGTGTCACCTGATGGTGAGCCAAGAGAAAAGAGAGATAGTGCTCTCTTGGCTCACCGCCAGGTGACACATGTCCGGTCCGCACTCTTAAAATGCGGACTGGTATGCACAAGAGCAGTACTCTGTATATATATATATATAAAATAAGGAGTAGAATAGTCTCATTATTCCATAAGAACATAAGATAATTAGGGGTTAGGACTCAACCAACCGGGCAAAAAACCTATGGTTCAGATCTCTCCTACTTTTCCTCTTATCCCTCCAAAACACATTTTCCCCCATATTTCACTTTAATTTAAATTTCAAACCCAACTTATCGCACAAGATTCCTAAGAATCACAGTTTACTAGACGAACCACTAAAATCCATTCTACTACATCTCTCGATACAAACCCACCTACTCTCACAGTTATACCTCTAACACTCTCATGAACCAGTAGAGTTTTTCACTCTCCCCTCCCATTTTTCATGCTCATAGTTTCTATTTATTTTATTTTTTGCAGGTTATTTGACCATAGGGATTTTTTCGTTTCAAAACTACGATTTATTACGCTTCATTTTAGGATTCTTCTATACAGATCTAAGGAGTTTTAATCATATATCAACATTGGGTTTCTAATTTTAATAAAAGATCTTTCTTCTTCTTCTACTTGTTTTTTTTTATTTTTTATTTAAGTTTGGTGTTTCTTTTGAAATTTGGCTCTTGGGTTTACCAGCATAAGAGTCTTTTTTTCCTGTTAAGACAAGGGTGGGGTGGGGTTTCACCTGTTTAGCCTTTTTCTCTATTGATTTGCGCACCTTTTTATTTCTTTGGAACATATATCAATGACGTTTGACTTTGATTGAAGCTTAACCTGTTTTTTGATATTTTTTTGGGCATGTTTCTATCTTTTTGTGATATATTTTTTGCTATGTTCCATTGGCCCTAATTTGAGATTGAATAAGGGTGTGGTGTGCATGTTTTTTTTGTTGTATTTGAGGTTAGAAACCTTTCTATTTTATCTCCTAGTGCCCAAATTTGAGATTGAATAAGGGTGTGGTGTGCACGGGTCGGAGACGGGTCGGGTTTAGGGAGATTCAGATCCGTGTAATTGGGTCTTCATCGGGTTCGGGTTCGGGTCCGGGTCTTCATCGGGTCTACAATATTGGATCCAGACCCGGATCCGTTCGGGTCTTTGGGTCTCGGGTTCGGGTCTGACCAAATATATACATTTATTTTATATTTATTTTATTTTAACCCCTTTTATTTTTAATCTTAAATTAAAATATTTTGTAATGTATTATAGCATATTATTAGTATAAATAAAACATATTTTACTTATATTTAGTATATACATAAATATATATATTTTTACTTTCATGTTGTATTATTGATAAGATATATTTATAAATATATATATAAATTTTATAATGATAAGATATATTTATTTACTTTCATGTTATATTGATAAAATTTTATATGTTATATTGATAAAATTTTATATTGATAAGATATATTTATTTACTTTCATGTTATATTGATAAGATATATTTATAAATATATATATAAATTTATAGTGTTTATATATATATATATATTTAAAAAATAATAATGTACATTTCGGGTCGGTCTTCGAGTCCGGATCTTGTATAAGATCCAGACCCTACCCGTTTAATAAACGGGTCTTCGGGTCCAAAAAAATATGCTTAGACCCTATTATACGGATCGGGTCCGGGTCCAGACCCGACCCATTGACAGGCTTCATGTAATTGATGTTCATACAGCTGCTATATTAGTGTAAGATTTAGTAATTTTTTTTTAATCTTTTTTTCACGTGGTTTTTCTTTCTTTTTTTGAAGTTGGGGTTTATAGTACATTTCACATTTACATTTGTTAAATTCAATTTTAAATTTTAACTTTTTTTTCTGCATCTTTGTGCTCTAAAATCTATACCTTTTATTGTATGTTTGTCATTTTCCTTTCTTTTAAAAATCAAATATCACTTTTTATATTTTCAAAAACAGATCTATACCTTTCATTAGTAGATGAGTTTCTTAACAAATCACAAAGGTATTCTACTATTCTCTATATTTAAATTTTATATTACTGTTATTGTTTTAGAAAGTTGCATTTGATTTTAGTTGAATCATCGTGTCCTATTTGAGGTTATTTGAGGTTTTTGGATTTGTGAGGTGTATATTTTAATAATTTCTGATAGTTCCCCTCTCTAAATAAATACGTCTAATAATATAATTTTAGCAACATATTCTACATTTATGTGTCATTATGAGGTGACAGTGTCATTCTTAACATGTTTCAATGAGTGCAGTTTTTTTAATGCTATAAACATTTTAAGCTTTCTTAGATTTGGGTTAGTTGTAATTGAGCTTTGTTTTTATTTTCATTTATTTTTTAATTTAATCTCTAGGAAGGTCTTATTATACCTTACATGTAACATGTGTCAAAGTTTATTTCCAATAGGAAAATACGTAGCTAAAAATATTGAAATCCACTATCTTCCAACTTTGCATTTTGAAGATTATGCGTTTCGTTTTTTCTGTTTTTTTTTTTCCCATTTTGACAGTTTTTCCAAGTATTATTTCCTTTGTATTCTCATGATGTGATAAGGCTCTTGTTTTTTTTTTGTTAGCTTAGGCAGAATTCTTTGATTTGTGTTCAATTTTTTTTTATTAAGTTCTCAAATAATTCCAAGCTCAAAACTTCCGTGTATGCACATAGTGAATTTTTGATTAGTTATTTTCATTAACAAAGGCCCTATCAATTGTTGGCTAGGAACGACTGTAAACTTCAATAATTCAATCCTGCGAATGTACATGCCTCTTTGTAGTTATTATATAAATTGTTAGTGTGTTACTTGTTACTTTTCTAAGAACCATGATGAGTGTGATATAAGGGTATGTTTGATAACACTAATTTTTTATGGAAAATATAATATAGACCCCCGTTTGGTAATTCAATTCTATGTCTTGGAATTGAGTTGCCAAACGGACCCTATATGGAGTCATTTTTTATCTTTTGGATTTTCATGGAATTGATTTTCTTAAAACAAGTCACGTAATCACTTTTTCCACAAAAATGTGAAATTAAAAAATCTCCTCCCACCTTGTTCATTTTCTAGGGAAAAGAATTGTCACACCAAAAAAATTGATAAAAAATCCAGAAAATGAATAAAAGCCCAAAAATAATGAAAAAATTCAGAAAATGAATAAAAATAAAAAAATAATGAAAAAAATCTAGAAAGTGAATGAAAACCCAAAAATAATGAAAAAAAATATAGAAAGTGAATAAAACCCCCCAAAAATGAAAAAAAATCCAGAAAATGGGTGAAATCCCAAAAATAATGAAAAAAAATACAGAAAGTGAATAAAATCCCAAAAATGATGAAAAAAAATACATAGAGTGAATAAAACCCCAAAAATAATAAAAAAATCCAGAAAATTAATAAAAACCCAAAAATAATGAAAAAAAAATCCATAAAGAGAATAAAAACCAAAAATAATGAAAGAACCCAGAAAATGAATAAAACTCAAAAATAATGAAAAAAAATAAAAAAAATCCAAAAAATCCAAAAAATGAATAAAAATCCAAATAAATGAAAAAAAAAAGAACAGACCTGGCGATAGGGGGGATGGAACAATTGCGGGTTGGGGGAGGGGTGGTGGATTTGGTTTTTATTCATTTTTTATTTTTTCTTAATAATCTTAATACATTTTTTTTGTTTTTTTTAATATTTTTTTGTTAAAATTCATTCCGCGGTTAATATTTATTCATTATGGGGTTAATATTTATTTTCTGAATTTTTTATTCATTTTTTGTACTTTTTTATTTTTCTTCATTTTTTGCGTTTTTTTAAAATTTTCTAGTTATTTTTATTAATTTTTTGGTATTTTTATTATTTTTCTATTTTTTATATATATATTATACTTTTTTTTCCATGGAAAATATTGGAAATCAAACACATAAAAGATGGAAAATATAACATTTTCCACCAGAAAAATAATTGCAATCAAACAACACTAACAAATTCTTTCCATGAAAAATATTTTCAAGTTTTCAATTCCATGGAAATTGGTTCTTAGGCTTAGCGATTATTTTTGTGTTTTTTATATATATTTTCTGCTTTTTTTTCCGTGGAAAATATTGAAAATCAAACACATAAAGAGATGGAAAATAGAACATTTTCCCCCTGGAAAATAATTGCAATCGAACAACACTAACAAATTTTTTCCATGGAAAATATTTCCAAGTTTTCAATTCCATGGAAATTGGCTCTTAGCGATTATTTTTGTGTTTTCTATATATATTTTCTACTTTTTTTTCCATGGAAAATATTGGAAATCAAACACATAAAAGATGGAAAATAGAACATTTTACACCTGGAAAATAATTGCAATCAAACAACACCAACAAATTTTTTCCATGGAAAATATTTCCAAGTTTTCAATTCCATGGAAATTGACTCTTAAAAAAAAGTAGAATATATATATAAAGAATAGAAAAATAATAAAAATACCAAAAAATTAATAAAAATAACTAGAAAATTTAAAAATAAAAATAAAAAAAATGAAGTAAAATAAAAAAGTACAGAAAATGAATAAAAAAATCAGAAAATAAATATTAACCCCAGAATGACTTTTAAAAAAAAAATATTAAAAAAAACAGAAAAAATAAAAAATGAATAAAAACCAAATCCACCACGCCCCCCCCTCCTCCACCCCACCCCCCAACTGTTCTGTCCCACCTATCGCCAGGTCTGTTCTTTTTTTTTTTCCTTCATTTTTTTGGGTTTTTATTCATTTTCTGGGGGTTTTATTAACTTTTTGTATTTTTTTCATTATTTTTCGGGTTTTATTCATTTTCTGGATTTTTTTTCATTTTTGGGGGGTCTTATTCACTTTTTGTATTTTTTTCATTATTTTTGGATTTTTATTCACTTTCTGAATTTTTTTTCATTATTTTTGGGTTTTATTCACTTTCTGGATTTTTTTTTTCAATATTTTTGGGTTTTTATTAATTTTCTGGATTTTTTCATTATTTTTGGGGTTTTATTCACTCTATGTATTTTTTTCATTATTTTTGGGGTTTTATTCATTTTCTGTATTTTTTCATTATTTTTGGGTTTTCATTCATTTTCTATATTTTTTTTGGGTTTTATTCACTTTCTGTATTTTTTTCATTATTTTTGGGTTTTCATTCACTTTCTAAATTAATTTCATTTTTTTATATTTTTATTCATTTTTTGGATTTTTTCATTATTTTGGGGGTTTTATTCACTTTATGTATTTTTTTTTATTTTTTGTTTTTATTCACTTTCTGGATTTCTTTCATTATTTTTGGTTTTTATTCACTTTTTGGATTTTTAATCATTTTCTAGATTTTTTATCAATATTTTTAGCGTGACAATTTTTTTCCCTAGAAAATGAATGACAACGTGGGAGGAGATTTTTTAATTCCACCTTTTTGTGGAAAAAGTGGTTACGTGACTTGTTTTAAGGAAATCAATTCCATGATTTTTTTTTATCAAACATCCAAAAGATGAAAAATGACTTCATATATTGTATTTTTCATGAAAAATTAGTGGTATCAAACACAACCCAATTGTTTTGTGTTTACTTTTTTGTAGTTGCGTGGTTGGATGTTGAAGTTTGATGATGATTTTGTTAAAGTAAGTCTTCGTGCTGAGTACAATTTGTTGTCCATTCAATTGGTATTATACTTTAATGTGCACATGACTCACTACTTTATTAGTAAGCGATTTTTATTTTATTTTTTGGAGTATGGAGTCCCCAAAATTTAAATATTTTTCGTGCACTATATTTAGTGCCGTTAATGTGAAAGAAATTTCTATTATACACGAAGAAGTGGGGCACAAATTCATCGAGTTCAAAAGAAGAAACTTTTTTATGAAATCTTATTTTCATGAGACAATATGAAATTTTAATTTCTTTACGAGACACGACATGAAACAATACGAAATCTTATTTGTGTTACCTTACATGAAAATAACTCAATAAAAGTAACAGATTATGACGAAACACAATCTTTTTTCAACATAACATGAATATGATTCAAATAATAGTGACACGACACGATATGAAATAGTATAATTTTTTATCTATCTCAAACACGATCAAAGTAAATTGGCACACCACAATTTTTTTAATGAAACATGAACACGATTCAAATAAAAATGATGCGACACCACACGATATAAAATTATATATATATATATATATATTTTATCTTGAACCCAACCCAAGTGAAAGTGGTACGATACAAAATATTTTTTTTAATAAAAAATGAATCTGATCAAAATAAAAACCACACAAAATGGCTTGAACTATTATTTTTTTGACCTATCTCGAACACGATCAAGTAAAAGCCGGATAACACAAAATGTTTTCTTTTAAACCAAAAAGAATCCGACAAAACAAAATGGCATGGCATGACACACCATGAAATAATTTTTTTACCAATCAACACAATATTTTTTTAACCAACAACGAACTCGATCAAAATAAAAATGACATGACAGAAAATCAAATATTATTTTTTTACCAATCACGAACACAATCTAAGTAAAAGTGACACAACACAAAATGTTTTTTTAAGCCAAGAACGAACCCGTCAAAAATGAAAATGACACGACATGAAATATTTATTTTTACCGATTATGAACACTATTCAAGTAAAAGCGACAACACACATTGTTTTTTATTAACCAAATACGAATCCGACCAAAATAAAAATGGCATGAGACAGCATGGCACGACACGACATGAACTATTTTTTTTAACCCATCACGAATACTATCCAAGTAAAAGCGGCAAAATAGAAAATATTTTTTTTAATAAAAAACGAATCCGATCAAAATAAAAATGACATGACATGACACGACATTGATACATCATGACATAGAAATATTAGGTGTATTTTGTTTTCAATTTCTAACGGTTTGCTGTTAGATTAAAAACAAAAAGAATTTAGTAGATGGGTTCTTTCAATATGTGATTAATGCGTTTTTACGCCATTGGTGAGTTTAAAGTTGTATTGTGCTTCAAAGATTTTTGAGTAACATAATGGTTTTGAACACATATTTTGTAGGGTTGAATTTGTTGGCCTGAACGAATATTATATATGTCTCTTTTGTTTTGAATCATCAAGTCTGGTATCGAGACAATTATTCCATTGAATATATTTTTTATTGTTAAATTTGAGTTAGTTTTTCCTTTTTCTTTTTGTGAAAACTGGAAATTATTTTGAATAGTATATGGAGGTGGTGTTTAATTATGTATAATTTATAATGATGAATAATATAGAATATATCTTGGCAGATCTTTTGGGAATTTCATATTGGTCTTGATGTTTTTCATTCTATGACAAGTAATTTCAATCGCGCCTTTAACTCAATTCGTGGAGGCATGAGCATCACATGCTAATTTTATTTATTGATTGATGTATTTGTGTTATTCCCAAAAATTGAGTTAAATAGATGATATTTGGACTTTAAGTTTTGTTATTTCCTAAATAGGGTGGGTAGTCCTATAGACAGAGGACTTTGCTTAATTTTTTAAAATTGTTTATAATTATTTGTGTTATAAAAAGACAATTTGACTTAAATTATATACGATTTAAGACTACGAAAATTTTGCTCCGTCCCTTTAAGCACGGGCAATCCACTAGTATATATATAAAAGCTATCTATTACTTCAAATTCTTCAAGACTTTAATTGGGTAACATCTTGCCGTTCTCTTTGTTGGTGTGTGACATCCCTCTCTAAGATTCATTAACTTAATATTCATGAAAAAACCAAAAAAATTTAAAAAGTATTAAATATATATTTTACTTAATTTTAGTTTTGGATTGAACAACAAAATATACTATAAGTTATTTATTAAACTTATAAAACACTCCACATCGTGCCATTTTCAAACCAGTTATAATAATAATGACACTGCGAATAAAGTAAAATGCAAAGTTTGAAAGAAATTTATAATTCAAGTTTAAACGGTCCTTAATTATTTAATATGCCCTAAAATTTGTCAAAAAATATAGACGATCTTTAATATATTTTAAACACACACACACACATTCGGGGTGTTTGACACCCCTCCCTAAGATTCATTAACTTAATATTCAAGAAAAAACCAAAAAAACATTTCAAAAGTATTAAATATACATTTGACTTGATTTTAGTTTTGGATTGAACAACAAAATATACTAAAAGTTATTTATTAAACTTATAAAAAAACTCCACATTGTGCCATTTTCAAACTAGTTATAAATAATAATGACATTGCGAATAAAGTAAAATACAAAGTTTGTAAGAAATTTATAATTCAAGTTTAAACAGTCCTTAATTATTTATTATGCATAAAATTTGTCAAAACAACACAGAAGACCGAGACACTTAATTCATAAATATATTTTAAAATAGAAAAGATATGAACTGATGATTTTTCTCAAAAAGACAAAGAGAAACAATGAAAACGACTTCCTCAAAGGGAGGGTTGATGGTGATGGTAATTTATCATCAATTTCGCTTATAGTCTAGTGATAAAAAAAAATAATATAAGGACCAAATTTGCAATTGAGTCTTAATGTTGTTTTGACTTATTCTTGGAACAAAACATGTTTGAGTCATAAATAGTTTTTTATTGTTCGATCCCACGAGTCTATGACGTATCGAAGATTAATTGAAGACGTTGCGGGAAAGATACATGGAATTAATCATGCCGAAGTTTAATTGGTGCAATTTCTCGTCTTCAAGGTTTTATTACATTCTGAGATCACACAGGTATAAATGCATAATGTTAATGAAACTCGAAATTCATTTTATAAAAGTAAGGATGTTATTTTCTTTAAAGAAAATATTTTTAAAAGTGGTTTAATTATTTACACTTCGTTTATGTCAGATAAAGACGGATGAGAATTGGATAATAGTTGATTTTAATCAAAACTCTGTTTAAATTAAGAACTCTATCTGTCGACGTCGTTCAAACGACATTTGATGTCGTTCGAACGAGATGCACTGTCGTTCGAATGACGTGTCATCTCATTCGAACGAGATTCTGACACCGCCTTAAATTTATTATAAATAAAGGTGTTTTGTTTCCTCGGAGGGTGTGCATTCTGAAAAAATAGTTTTACGATCCAGAAACATGTTTGCACATGTTTTCTAAGGTTTTAAAGGCTTTAACACATCCTTAGAATTTGCAAAGATCTGAGCTTTCATTATCAAATGTTTATGTGATCCTTGCTGCACATGTTTTTATTGCTGGTTTTGCGGTGGAGAAGCGACGGACATCGTGTTCAACATCGTAGACAACTCAAGCCGTATAGGTGGACACCGAGACATTCGTGGAGTCGAGTATTGTGGACGAGCATCGTGGAAGACGAAATTTCTGCGTGGAAACTATTGAAGAATGGTAGAAGATCAGAAGGAGCATCAAGACCCGTGGGGATCGAGTCATTGAATTAAGGCTAATCTGTCTTTGTAAAACTATTGTTCATAGTGATTGTCTGGCTTGGATCGTCCGAGGTTTTTTCCCGTTTTTGGGTTTTTCCTCGTACTTCAGGCATTGTGAGTACTCTTTACTTTATTGTACTTGCTTATCACCTAGATGCATGTTTAGGACTTAAACAAGATAAAATTGGCATAGTAAATTTGTTCACAACTTGGTTTGATAAAATTGAAAAAGAGTTTTCAAAAAGAGAAAGTTGATTTGCATTCATCCTTAACTTAATTCTGCACAAGCAAAGATTTTAATTAAAAAGGGGCCTACAAATTGGTATCAGAGCTAGAAATACATTTCAAAAAGAGAAAGTTTATTTGCATTCATCCTTGATGTTGATACCAAATTTAGTCTGCTCACGTGGATCAATTAAGTGGAGACACGTGTCAATCTACATGGCACCCGTAAATATTTTTTGAACAACACCTTGACTCCGAGGAGCTCAACCTCCCCGACCAACTCAGGCGCTCCGAGCAATAAGTGTTCTCCGAGGAACTTTATTGTACCGAGCAACTCATGTATACCGAGCTACTTAGGCGGTCCGAGCTGCATCTCGTACAGAGCATTCATATCCGGATAATCAAGAGAGTAACTGCACGTTAAATGCTCATTATTATCATCTGTACACGCCTATTGGACAGCTATGTATTATTCTTTCACATGTACAACCTCAAGGCTATAAATACATTGTATCATCCCCATTGGAAGGGAACTTGGAATTTTTGGATAAAACCTGTTATCGAGAATTCCCAAACAGTCAAGCAATAACAAAATAGTGGACGTAGGCCATTCTTTCAAGGCTGAACCACTTTAAAATTCTTTTGTCTTATTTATTTTTATCTGTGATTGAATAATTAGAGATAATCTAATTTTTTACATCAACAGATTGGCGCCGTCTGTGGAAAACGACTATAATTATCGTTTTTCACCAAAATAATTCATCACCAATGGCTGATAATCCTGAATCCAGTAATCGAAACGCTGGAAACCCCCCAAATCCATCTGCTCCTCCAAATGTCCAAGATCTGGCTGGAATAATGGCTAATTTGTCCCAGGGCCAGACGACCATGCAAGAGACTATGCGACAACTCATACAAACTGTCTAAGGTGGAGTATCTACCCACTCAGGACAACGAAGCGTTCAAAGAAATACCCGTTTACCTTCTTCGCGTACTAGGCATACCGATTCATATCGCACTGAGATATCTGATGATTTTTCTTATCAACCGGGTCGAACTTCATCTGTACGAGCCACAGATACTGAACAAAACATCACTCTCTCTCCAGAAAGGACTAGTGCATTGAAAAGATTAAGTAGGGCCTCTCCTTTTGATCGTTTGGGCCCTAGGAGGAATAGAAGTCCCCCCAAGGTTGTGTCGAGGAACTCTCGACAACCATCCGATCTAAGGGAGGGTTCTGCCCAATCACGACCAACTGCCCGTAATGAAAGATCCCAGGAAGCAGATTCAACACGATCAGTTGCTCGAACCAACAGGCCCGAGGAGGGAAATGATGCATGGAAAGGATCTATTCAAAGGTTGGAGGATAGACTAGGGGAAATGGCTAAGGCCAAGAATCCTCTACAAAGAACTTTTGTCCAAGGGACACCTTTTATCCAGGCAATTGTGGATTTTTCCACACCATCGAAGTTCAAAGCACCTGTTGTGACTCCTAAATATGATGGAAAAATTTACTCTGTCCTTCATATAGAACAATACCAAGTTGCTGCCGACATCTATGCCGTGCCAGATGAGATGAGATGCAGGGCATTTTTGGGAACTCTTACCGAATCTGCTCAAATATGGTACAATAATCTTCCTCGGGGGAAGATTTCAACTTTCTTTCAACTGGCCGAGCTCTTTATTGGAAATTTCTATTTTAGAGCAAAACCAGTTAAACGAGTAGCACACTTGTTAAGTGTTAGACAAAAAGCAGGTGAGAGCACCAGGGATTATATAACTCGTTTCAATAACGAGAAGCTCGAAGTTATTGATTACGAGGAAAAGACAGCGATTACTGCTTTGATGAGTGGGCTGTTGCCCAATAAATTGTACTACACTTTGGCCAAAGATCCACCCAGGACCATGTCAGAACTGATGGCAAAACCGGCCAAAATTATTAATGCCGAGGAGGCTATGGCTGCGAGAAGAATATGGATACCAAAGAGACCAAGGTGGAGGTTGATAAGGCTAAAAAGAAAGAGGTGACAAGCAGTCAAAAGCAAAGCCATCATGGGAAATGTTGAAGAAATTTGGAAATTATACTCCTTTGAAAGTAGACATAAACCACGTTCTGGAAGAAATCAAGAACAACGAGGAGCTAAACTGGCCAGAGAAAATGAAGACAGATCCTGACAAGAGGAATAAGGCCAAATATTGCGAGTTCCATAAAGACTATGGTCACACGACCAAAAATTTCATAGCTCTTCAGAATGAAATCGAAGCACTCATCAGACGAGGAAAGATGGCCAAGTATGTTGATCGTGGGAATGAAGGAAAAAGCAACGACCGAGCAAGACAGAGGTCTAGATCTCCTCGTCGAGCAGAAGAAAACAAGAAAAGAGGTCATGAAGATGATCCAGAAGACGACCTCGATCTCCCCAAAAGACCAAGACAGCCAGAGCGTGAGGTATTTTCAATTCGTTTTGGATCATTTGATTGTAATGTTATTACAGGTGGAGAGGCAGGAGGTGGAGATCTTACTGCAGAGAGGAAAGCTTACCTCAATGAGGCTCAAGCTTGTTCATACATTCAGCGAATAAATCTAGCCGAGGATGATTTCCCGAGGAAGGTAAACAAAGAAAAACTGGTCATCGGTTTTTCCAAGAACGACCTCGCAGGTGTGTTATATCCTCATGATGATCCATTGGTGATCAAAATGAGGATGAAGGAAGTAATGATCTCAAGAGTACTGGTGGATAACGGTAGCTCGACGGATATTATGTTCTACTCATGCTTCGACAACTTAAATCTAAAGTTGTCTCAGTTGGAGCCTTATCATAGGCCCCTCCTCGGTTTTGCTGGCGAGAAAGTTTTCCCACTTGGGACTATCAAGTTGAATATGTTCATCGGTACATGGCTTGCTTGTCGAACAGAAAGAGTACGCTTCTTTGTGATGAATAAAAATGTCCAATCATCTTACAATATCATCATGGGAATGGTATATTTGAAGAAGTTCGAAGCAGTACCATCTACTGTACATCAATGTCTGAAGTTTCCAACCAATTTTGGAGTAGGAGTTGTGAAGGGTGACCAAAAAGTAGCTCGGGAATGCTACTATTCATCTGCTGAGTAGGAATAACTAGAGGAATCTAGGAAAAAGACTACTACCTATTAAGTAGATGAAGGTGCAGAGATTGAAACATTAGATCCTAGAGACGAGTCGCAGCTCGTGAAAGGCCAGGTGGTGAAAGCTACTGAAAATGTCATTTTGGACGACGAGCACCCGGAGCGAACAACTCAAATAGGTTCATCGTTGGATGCCTCACTAAAATAGGAACTCATAGTTTTCCTAAAAAGTAGAAAATAAACTTTTGCTTGGAGTCATGAGGACATGCCAGGAATAGACCCTAATTTCTTATGTCACGAGCTCAATGTGATTAAGGACATCAAGCCAGTGAAGCAGAGAAGAAGAGTGTTCATCCCCGAAAAGAACCAAGCTATACAAGAGGAAGTCGAGAAGCTCCAGAAACCTTGCTTTATTGAAGATGTCAAATATCCAGACTGGTTAGCAAATGTGGTGATGGTGAAGAAGAAGAACAACAAGTGGAGGATGTGTGTAGACTTCACCGACCTCAACAAGGCATGCCCAAAGGATCATTTTTCTTTGCCCCGAATTGATCAATTAATGGATGCAACCTCGGGACATGAGTTATTGAGCTTCATGGACAATTATTCTGGTTACAACCAGATTAAAATGAAACCTGAAGACAGGGAGAGTACTTCTTTCACTACCCCTAGGGGAACTTATTGTTATAATGTTATGCCTTTTGGATTGAAAAATACAGGTGCAACATATCAGCGGCTGATGAACAATGTGTTTGCAGAGCAAATCAGTCACAATATGGAAGTTTATGTTGATGATATGCTGACAAAGAGCAAGAGAGCTGCTGACCATCTAATTGACTTAGGCCAGACCTTTGATTAACTAGATAAATATCAAATGAAGTTGAACCCTACCAAGTGCATATTCGGAGTACGAGAAGGCATGTTCCTCGGGTATATTGTCAACTAACGAGGTATCGAAGCAAACCCTGAGAAGATCAAGGCTCTATTAGGACTACGATCTCCAACGACGAAGAAGGAAGTGCAAAGTCTCACAGGGCGAGTTGCAGCACTTAATAGATTTGTATCACGAGCAACAGATAGATGCCTTCCATTCTTCAAAACACTCTGAAAAACGTTTGAGTGGAATGATGAATGCGAGAAGGCCTTTCAAGAGTTGAAGAAATACCTGGGAGCACCTCCACTATTGTCCAGGCCGGTGACGGGAGAAAGATTGTACTTGTATCTGGCAGTTTCGGAGAATGCGGTTAGCTCGTCATTGATAAGAATGGAGGATGGGGTGCAAAAACTAATTTATTACACTAGCAAAGCCTATCGAGGAGCAGATATCAGATATCCGAGACTGAAAAATTTGGCACTAGCATTGATCGAAGCAAGTAGAAGAATGAGACCGTACTTCCAAGCTCATACCATAATTATGTATACCGATATGCCGTTGAGGCAAGCTCTTCATAAATCAGAAAAGTCAGGAGGATTGATGTACTGGACAGTAGAACTTGGTGAATATGACATAGTTTATGAGCCTAGATCGTCGCTTAAAGGGCAAGTAGTAGCAAATTTTATCGCAGAATTCACTTATCCTGACACCTCCGAGGAGCAAAAGCTGAATACCGACCAACCTGTGGATGTTACAGGATCATCAAACTTAAATTTCGAGGAACTTTATCGAATCAAAAATTTGAGGATGAAGTACCTATATGGAATATGCATGTAGATGGCTCATCTTGCAGTACAGGCTGTGGGGAAGGGATTATTTTAAACAGCCCGGATGAAATCGATGTGGAGTATGCTCTGCGCTTTCAATTTAAAGCTTCTAATAATGAGGCTGAATATGAAGCTATGATTGCAGGTCTTAGTTTAGCAAAAAACATGGGGGCAGAGCAGGTCGTTGTATTCAGTGACTCACAATTGATTATAAATAAAATGCTGGGGGTATATGCGACAAAGGGGGAATTGGTGATCAAGTATTATGCGAAAGCAATGGAGATTGTATCAAGCTTTAACGCAGTGCAATTAATTAGAACACCAAGATCGGAGAATGCAAGAGCAGATGCCTTAGCTCGGTTAGCCTCAGCCACATGCACCGAGCTACGAAGAATAATTCCGATTGAAATTTTGGTTAGCAGGAGCATTTGACAAAGATATGATGGTGAGCTTCATTACCCTTGATTTAAGACCATCTTGGATGGATCCTATCAGGACATATATTGAGGAGGGGACATTACCAACTGATAAACTCGTAGCCAAGAAACTGAAGTTTAAAGCTGCTCGTTATGTACTGACTAATGGTGTTCTATACAGACAAGGAATTATAGCAAGTTTGCAAAGATGTGTGCATCCCTCCGAGGTGAAAGACTTGATTGAAGAGGTCCATGAAGGGTCCTGTGGAGCCCATGTAGCAGGTCAGATGCTTTTGCAAAGAATAATGACGCAAGGATACTATTGGCCAACGATGAGGGCTGATTGTATATCCTATGCCAAAAAATGTGACAAATGTTAACGCTTCTCCTCTATCAGAAGAACTCCCCAAGCATTGTTAACACCTATTACTTCCCCTTGGCCATTTGCCATGTGGGGAATAGACTTGGTCGGGCCACTTCCAACAACAAGGGGAAGATTTAAATATCTCGTGGTCGCCGTGGATTACTTTACTAAGTGGGTGGAAGCTGAGCCCCTTATTGATATGACATATGACAATGTTGTAATACCCCGTATTTTTATGCTATATTTAATTTGGGGATTTATTAAATTTAATGTGATGATTTATTTAATAAAAATCCAGAAATTAATTATGTTATAATTATTAACGTGACTAGAGTTAGTAATTATGGGAAACTTGTTGAATATTACTTATGAGCATAGTAATATATGATATTGGTTATAGTAAATGTCACGAGTGAATGAAATGACAGTTTTGGGAATTTTAGTCGGGACGCACCCGTGTCGCGTCAGGACTAATTATTAATATATAAGAGTGAATATTTTATAAGTTGTTCGTATGGTCATTTTGAGTGCGCCAACGCGTCCGGAAGGGTCGAGATAGTCAGAAAAGTGTACCCGGGGGTTTAGTTTGGGTCTCGGGGTGTTTTTAGGCTTAATTAGTGACCCGGGAGGGCATTTTGGTCATTTTACAAAATAGGGTAATTAAACCCACGAATTTCAGCCATCCTTAGCAGCCATTTAAGTCAGCCTTTTAGGGTTAGAACATTCAGAACCCTAGAACGGCCATTGGAGAAGAGAGGAGAGAGCTCTCAAGGTGATTCAAGGCCCAAAACACCACCGATTTCACCGCCGTCACCACCAACGCGTAGATCGCGAGGAGGAGAACGCAACCACACCAATATCAGCAGGAAAGCAGACCTCTGAAATCCCAGGCAAGTGTTTAACTTGCGTATTTTCGTTGGTACAATATTCATATTAGTCTAGGAATGATTAGGAGTATAATCTATGGAAGAAAACCTCAATTCTTGATAGGAATTTGCATGTAGAAGTCATTAAAACCATATTCTGGAAACCTTATGGGATGTAGATGATTAACCCACGGATTTTTGATGATTATGTAGAAGGAAATTCTGGAGAAAAACTGATTAGAACAGAAGTTAAGAAAACTTAGGGTTCTTGATGATTAGATGAGATTTAGGTTGTTTAATCATGTTTAATGATGGTTATACGCATGCTTAACGTTAGAAACATCTGGTAATATGTTATTATGTTTGTGGTATAAGTTTTGGGACGATTAGTGTTGGAAAATATGTATTTGGATGAAGAATTTTGATGAAACCCGTAACTGCACTTCTGCAGAAATCGAAATACCTGTTTGATCGATCGATCGACCCTAGAGCGTCGATCGATCGAAGGTTCGATCGATCGAGCCCCAGCCGTCGATCGATCGACCCTTCCTGGCAGCCTCTTATTTCCCCTTGTTTAATTAGTTGAATTAATTTATCGTGGAATGATTCTTGGGCATTATAAATAAAATGTTTTGGGATATAGGAGAGACCAGTAGGACATATGGTTAAAGGATGGGAACTTTATTATGAGACGATAATTGCGTTTTAGGGACAATTAATTAAGGAATGATGAAACTACACATTTCAAGTGAGAGATTACGTTAAATACTTACGATATTGAATAGGCGTCTACCTACTGAATTTCCTACTTGGATAGTTAGAATCCACGAGTGTCACGTAATTAGTGAGAAAACCCTTCGAGTCAAGGTTAGAGACGAAACCTTATACGAAATTCTATAACTGTGAAATTAAGGATATATGGTATAATTATGGGTGATGAGAAGAACCTATATTAATATGATAAAGTGGTATATTTATATGATTGTGTGTACATATATTATTTGCATGTGAAAAACATACCGCGCTACTTGCTATCCTTGAGGTCACCGCGCTGGGACAAGTCTTATCTAGATGGGACCTTTATGGGGGATATTGACTTGTACCCTAGAAGATAGATATCCTTGGTACAGGCTATTGAATTAATAGTTCAGACGTTCCTAAGAGACGCGAGTATGTGCCATCCTCTTAGTGACTTGGAATCTATGCTTCGCCTCACTATTGTTTGTGTATGTGTTAATACAGTTCGAGAGTGATTCCGAATTTGTATTCCCCTTGATATGAGTGGTATGGGGTTTGGGATAGTGGAAGTATGCACGCACCATAGTTTTAGTTGGGGTGCTGTTATATATATATATATATATATATATTATTCGTGTAGTTAATATATATATGAGATTATGAAATTTAAACTGCCTACTTTGATTTGATAAGTAGGATATGGTAGTTGACTCAAATAATAAATACTGTTTTGCGAGAATATAATATGTCTCTGGGAACTTTATAAATTGATGAAGCTAAAACGAGAGTTGTGCTACAAGTTGAAAGTAACCTTTTTAAACAATGCCATTGTCCGGTTTTGAAAACTTATGAGTAAGTTAAGTTAAATTAAATTATTGGGAAGGTTAGTATGATAAAAATTGTTAAGTTAAACCATTTGGGAAGGTCAGTACGATAGGCGTGCACATTAGAAGAGAGGTGAGAATTTCTCAAGAGAGTGTCGAACTAATATGTTGTTGCATTGGCCTGTATCAATTTAAATACTTGCTAAACAAATTTTAAATCATACACACTTTCGGGCTCTGACCCGTTTTCTCTCTCCCTCTCCCCCTTGTATATATATGTATGTATTTCAGGTGCCCAGCCACAGGGGCGTCTTGCATAGGATCTCTTGGAAGGAATGCGCTGCAGCTTAGGTGGGAGTTGCAGGTCTTTTGATTAGACGACTTCGTTCATTCAGATCCACTCTTAGCACTTTCATTCAGATGGGCATGTGTAGCCCTTTCCATTATTTCTTTATGTTGGGACATTGTTATTTCAGTTATTTCCTAGTTCGTTATTATGGGATTTTGTTCAGAACGGATGTACTACTTTATTTTTCTCGCATGTTGACATTCGTTGATGAATGTTTTATATATTGGATTCTTTCGTTCCAGTTTATTGTGGTGTGTATCTTATTCATTGAGCTTTGTTAAAATTAAATAAATCTTTTCTTTAAATAAAATTTGGAAGTTAATGTTTAAAATTGGTTTTGACACTTAGCTTAATTATTTAGGGTGTTAATTGGAAAGTTTCTTTTTACGACAGTGATGCTAAGAATGAACCAAACTGTTCACCTTGATTTAATTTAATAAAGGAGTGATCGCCCGGTATTTAATTAGGCGGGGTGTCACAGGTGGTATCAGAGCATCAGGTTCTAGTGTCCTTTAGGATCTGTGCGGCTTATTATGCTTTCAGCGTTGCTTTCTTTGATATAGAGCCCTAATACTAGGAATGTTGTGTTCATCTCTATACTTTGGGAATTCGTGCTTCTGCGATTTGTTTATTTGAATGATGAACTCATCCAAATTTACTTAAATTTTCAGATGGATCGTCAAGAAGAACTAGCTAAGACGATTAAGGGAGTCATCGAGCAAGATCGACTCACACCTCAGGTATCCCCAGGGAGAGTATCAACCGCTGAGTTTGCAGGTATCGTGGCACAAGCAGTTACCACTGCAGTTCTACAATACCAAGAACGCAGCCTACAACTTAAAGGAGGCAAAAGACCTAGAGAGGTTAACCTAGTGCGTGTGACTGACGTTGGGAACTGTGCGAAGGCACCGAATCTGCGATAACAAAACAATCAAGATAGAGTCAGTTCCAGTAGTAACGAGATTTATGTACAGAGACAAAAGTGTCAGGGACAACGAAGCCAGGTTCAGAATGAAATCACCAAGAGGTGTTTCGGCTGTGGAATGGAGGACCCCAAACGTAAATCTTGTCTGAATCAGACTGGGGATAAACTACAACCTGACCGACAAAGAATTTTGAAACTCTGCTATAAATGTGTACAACCGGGTCACAAGTGGATGGATTGTCCTCGCCCTGACATAGTTTTTTCGCAGATTTCCCCTCAAGGCCAGCAAGACCAGGGAAAAAGAGAGGCTAGTCAATACCGTAAGGAAGGAAAGCAGTTTCGGGGGAGGTGTTTCCAATGTGGCAGGAATGGCCATATGCGTCAAAATTGTCCAGAGAAGAATAGGGCCCCACGGCAGGAGTGTGCTGACAATGTACCTCAGAAGCCAACTCCGCCACCTTTTCCAACAGCCTCAGTTCAGCAGAGAAAGCTACAGGGCGAACGTGTCTATAATTTCCCACAGGTAGCATCCCCGCAGGCGCCACCCGCGGTTGAGGGTATGTTTTTCTATCCATGTTACCATGAGTCGATATTTGTTTGTTACGAGTGCAACGCACTATTTTATAAGCTAATTTCTTTTTTTGCGAAAGCCTTAGGGTTGTTAGCCACGGCAGTGAGCTCAGTGACGTGTGTAGACTCACAATCTTGGGAGTGGGTCTTTTATTTTTCTTTATATGCCCGTGAATGGGGGTAGAGATTGGTAGCTTAGTATTACCTGTATATATGTTAGTCTTAGACATGCACGAGCATGATGTGATCATTGGTATGGATTGGCTCGCATCTTATAGAGCCATGATTGATTGCTTCGGTGGGAGCATTGTTTTTGCCATTCCGGGGCGAGAGATGTTTGTAGTGGCGATGCCTCGCCCAGAGGGAGGTTCGACCGCTCATTTATATTACATTGAGGAGGATACCTCTAAGGAGGTTGTGATTCCTTTGGATTCGATCCCAGTTGTTAGGGAGTATTCCGATGTGCTTCAGGAGATACCAGGCCTACCGCCCAGTCGTGAGATAGACTTCGTTATAGATTTATTGCCGGATACGAGACCTATAGCACGCGCACCGTACCGTATGGCTCCGGCAGAGATGCGAGAGCTACGAGATCAGATTGAGCAGCTATTAGGTCAGGGCTTCATTCGTAGGAGTACCTCACCTTGGGGCGCTCCAGTCTTATTTGTAAAGAAGAGAGATGGTTCACTGAGATTGTGCGTGTACTACCGGGAGTTGAACAAGGTCACGATACGGAATAAGTATCCGTTGCCTCGAATCGATGATCTATTCGACCAGTTGAGGGGAGCAACTTTATTTTCGAAGATAGATCTGAGGTCGGGGTACCATCAGTTACGAATTAGAGAGCAGGATGTTTCAAAGACTGCCTTCTTGTCGAGATATGGGTCCTATGAATTCAGAGTGATGCCATTTGGACTCACAAATGCCCCAGCCGTTTTCATGGACTTGATGAACCGAGTATTCAGAGAGTTCTTGGATCAGTTCGTCATCGTCTTCATAGATGATATTTTGATATATTCACACTCCGAGGAGGAGCATGCCGAACACTTGAGGCAGGTTCTTCAGACTCTACGAGAGCATCAGTTGTATGCTAAGTACGAGAAGTGTGGATTCTGGTTGCGAGAGGTACAATTCTTGGGCCATGTTGTTTCTGAGCAAGGGATAGCAGTTGACCCGAGTAAAGTGTCAACGGTGAGGGAGTGGGGACAGCCCACGACACCGACCGAAGTGCGTAGTTTCTTGGGGTTAGCCGGTTACTACAGGAGATTCATTCGGGTATTCTCCAAGATAGCGGGTCCATTGACGAATCTGACTCGCAAAGGGGTACCGTATGTTTGGGATGACGCTTGTCAATTAGCTTTCGACGAGCTGAAAGATAAACTTACTTCAGCACCAGTCCTTGCCTTACCGAAACCGGGTGTGGAATACCTGGTTTACACCGATGCGTCTTTACGGGGACTTGGGGGAGTACTTCAGCAGGAGGAGAAGGCTATAGCTTTTGCTTCCCGCAAGCTTAATCCGCATGAGAAGAATTACCCCACCCACGACCTGGAGTTAGCTGCGGTCGTCTTTGCATTGAGAATTTGGAGGCACTACTTATTGGGCGAGAAATTCCGTTTGTTCACAGACCATAAGTCACTGCAGTACCTGTTCACTCAGCGAGAGCTGAATATGCGTCAGCGCAGATGGTTAGAGTTTGTGAAAGATTACCAGTTCGATATACAGTATCATCCGGGGAAAGCCAACGTAGTTGCTGATGCGTTGAGCCGTAGACCGGTTGACGATGTAACGGACATCTGGAAACCAAAGTGGAAGGAGTTGGGTCACCAGGACGCAGTAGCACGTTCTTTCATATCCGTGATGTCAGTCACACCCGAGATTGTTACGAGGGTGATACAGGCACAGACCACAGACCCGTTTTGTCAGGAGCAGATTGTACGACTTCTAGCCGAGGGTGCTGAGTCCTATTCTGTTAGTTCGGATGGAGGGTTGCGGTTTAATGGGAGATTAGTGGTCCCAGAAGGTGCAGAGTTACGTCATGAAGTAATGACTCATTCTCATGGGTCCCGATTTGCAGTACATCCGGGAGGCGATAAGATGTACCAGGATATGAGGCGGCAATACTGGTGGAGTGGGATGAAGAAAGACATTGCTGAGTTTGTGTCCAAGTGTTCTACCTGCCAGCTGGTTAAGGTGGACCACCAGAAACCATCAGGATTGCTTCAGCCATTGGAAGTACCCGCGTGGAAGTGGGAGAGCATTTCCATGGACTTCATTACAGGGTTGCCTACATCACAGAGGGGCCACGATTCGATCTGGGTGATTGTAGACCGTTTGACCAAGGTGGCTCATTTTCTGCCGGTGCGTACAGATTATACCACGGGTCAGTATGCTCAGTTGTTTATCGCTGAAATTGTCAGATTACACGGGGTGCCCCTGAATATTGTGTCCGATAGAGACAAGATTTTCGTGTCGCGTTTTGGGAAAGCTTTCAGGAAGCTATGGGTACTGAGTTGAGGTTGAGTTCAGCTTATCACCCACAGACAGATGGACAGACAGAGCGTACTAATCAGATGTTGGAAGATATGCTACGCATGTGTGTTCTCGATTTCGGAGGAGGTTGGGAGCCACACCTTCCACTGGTAGAGTTTGCTTATAATAACTCCTATCAGTTTACGATTGGCATGGCTCCATTTGAGGCTTTGTACGGCAGGCCTTGTCGTTCTCCAACTTGTTGGCTCGAGGTGGGGGGCAACAAGTTATTAGGGCCAGAAGTGATTCAGGAGACCTCTGCGAGGATTGAGATAATCAGGAGTCGTATTCAGGTAGCCCAAGACAGGCAGAAGAGCTACGCCGATGCGAAACGGTTCTTCCGGGAGTTTAATGTGGGAGATCAAGTGTTGTTGCGTGTATCTCCTATGAAAGGAGTGATGAGGTTCGGGAAGAAGGGGAAGTTGGCTCCGAGGTACGTAGGACCATTTCCCATCATCGAGAGGATTGGGTCAGTAGCATATAGGTTGGGATTGTCAGAACATTTACATCGCATCCACGATGTATTCCACATCTCGTCGCTGAGACGATATCTTCGGGATGATATGGCCCATACGCACATTGCGATAGATGAGATTGACTTACAGTCGGATAGCTCTTACGAAGAGAGACCAGTGGCTATTCTAGACTATAGTGAGAGGAGATTGAGGTCGAAAGTAGTTCCACTTGTGCGAGTCCAGTGGGAGCATCATAATGTGGAGGAATCCACTTGGGAGCGTGAGGCAGATATGCGCGAGAGATATCCAGAGTTGTTTTTACCAGGTATGCCTTATTTTCCGAATTTCGGGACGAAATTCCGTTATTAGGGGGGAAGTATGTAATACCCCGTATTTTTATGCTATATTTAATTTGGGGATTTATTAAATTTAATGTAATGATTTATTTAATAAAAATCCAGAAATTAATTATGTTATAATTATTAACGTGACTAGAGTTAGTAATTATGGGAAACTTGTTGAATATTACTTATGAGCATAGTAATATATGATATTGGTTATAGTAAGTGTCACGAGTGAATGAAATGACAGTTTTGGGAATTTTAGTCGGGACGCACCCGTGTCGCGTCAGGACTAATTATTAATATATAAGAGTGAATATTTTATAAGTTGTTCGTATGGTCGTTTTGAGTGCGCCAACGCGTCCGGAAGGGTCGAGATAGTCAGAAAAGTGTACCCGGGGGTTTAGTTTGGGTCTCGGGGTGTTTTTAGGCTTAATTAGTGACCCGGGAGGGCATTTTGGTCATTTTACAAAATAGGGTAATTAAACCCACGAATTTCAGCCATCCTTAGCAGCCATTTAAGTCAACCTTTTAGGGTTAGAACATTCAGAACCCTAGAACGGCCATTGGAGAAGAGAGGAGAGAGCTCTCAAGGTGATTCAAGGCCCAAAACACCACCGATTTCACCGCCGTCACCAACAACGCGTAGATCGCGAGGAGGAGAACGTAACCACACCAATATCAGCAGGAAAGCAGACCTCTGAAATCCCAGGCAAATGTTTAACTTGCGTATTTTCGTTGGTGCAATATTCATATTAGTCTAGGAATGATTAGGAGTATAATCTATGGAAGAAAACCCCAATTCTTGATAGGAATTTGCATATAGAAGTCATTAAAACCATATTCTGGAAACCTTATGGGATGTAGATGATTAACCCACGAATTTTTGATGATTATGTAGAAGGAAATTCTGGAGAAAAACTGATTAGAACAGAAGTTAAGAAAACTTAGGGTTCTTGATGATTAGATGAGATTTAGGTTTTTTAATCATGTTTAATGATGGTTATACGCATGCTTAACGTTAGAAACATCTGGTAATATGTTATTATGTTTGTGGTATAAGTTTTGGGACGATTAGTGTTGGAAAATATGTATTTGGATGAAGAATTTTGATGAAACCCGTAACTGCACTTCTGCAGAAATCGAAATACCTGTTTGATCGATCGATCGACCCTAGAGCGTCGATCGATCGAAGGTTCGATCGATCGAGCCCCAGCCGTCGATCGATCGACCCTTCCTGGCAGCCTCTTATTTCCCCTTGTTTAATTAGTTGAATTAATTTATCGTGGAATGATTCTTGGGCATTATAAATAAAATGTTTTGGGATATAGGAGAGACCAGTAGGACATATGGTTAAAGGATGGGAACTTTATTATGAGACGATAATTGAGTTTTAGGGACAATTAATTAAGGAATGATGAAAGTACACATTTCAAGTAAGAGATTACGTTAAATACTTACGATAGTGAATAGGCGTCTACCTACTGAATTTCCTACTTGGATAGTTAGAATCCACGAGTGTCACGTAATTAGTGAGAAAACCCTTCGAGTCAAGGTTAGAGACGAAACCTTATACGAAATTCTATAACTGTGAAATTAAGGATATATGGTATAATTATGGGTGATGAGAAGAACCTATATTAATATGATAAAGTGGTATATTTATATGATTGTGTGTACATATATTATTTGCATGTGAAAAACATACCGCGCTACTTGCTATCCTTGAGGTCACCGCGCTGGGACAAGTCTTATCTCGATGGGACCTTTATGGGGGATATTGACTTGTACCCTAGAAGATAGATATCCTTGGTACAGGCTATTGAATTAATAGTTCAGACGTTCCTAAGAGACGCGAGTATGTGCCATCCTCTTAGTGACTTGGAATCTATGCTTCGCCTCACTATTGTTTGTGTATGTGTTAATACAATTCGAGAGTGATTCCGAATTTGTATTCCCCTTGATATGAGTGGTATGGGGTTTGGGATAGTGGAAGTATGCACGCACCATAGTTTTAGTTGGGGTGCTGTTATATATATATATATATATATATATTATTCGTGTAGTTAATATATATATGAGATTATGGAATTTAAACTGCCTACTTTGATTTGATAAGTAGGATATGGTAGTTGACTCAAATAATAAATACTGTTTTGCGAGAATATAATATGTCTCTGGGAACTTTATAAATTGATGAAGCTAAAACGAGAGTTGTGCTACAAGTTGAAAGTAACCTTTTTAAACAATGCCATTGTCCGGTTTTGAAAACTTATGAGTAAGTTAAGTTAAATTAAATTATTGGGAAGGTTAGTATGATAAAAATTGTTAAGTTAAACCATTTGGGAAGGTCAGTACGATAGGCGTGCACATTAGAAGAGAGGTGAGAATTTCTCAAGAGAGTGTCGAACTAATATGTTGTTGCATTGGCTTGTATCAATTTAAATACTTGCTAAACAAATTTTAAATCATACACACTTTCGGGCTCTGACCCATTTTCTCTCTCCCTCTCCCCCTTGTATATATATGTATGTATTTCAGGTGCCCAGCCACAGGGGCGTCTTGCATAGGATCTCTTGGAAGGAACGCGCTGCAGCTTAGGTGGGAGTTGCAGGTCTTTTGATTAGACGACTTCGTTCATTCAGATCCACTCTTAGCACTTTCATTCAGATGGGCATGTGTAGCCCTTTCCATTATTTCTTTATGTTGGGACATTGTTATTTCAGTTATTTCCTAGTTCGTTATTATGGGATTTTGTTCAGAACGGATGTACTACTTTATTTTTCTCGCATGTTGACATTCGTTGATGAATGTTTTATATATTGGATTCTTTCGTTCCAGTTTATTGTGGTGTGTATCTTATTCATTGAGCTTTGTTAAAATTAAATAAATCTTTTCTTTAAATAAAATTTGGAAGTTAATGTTTAAAATTGGTTTTGACACTTAGCTTAATTATTTAGGGTGTTAATTGGAAAGTTTCTTTTTATGACAGTGATGCTAAGAATGAACCAAACTGTTCACCTTGATTTAATTTAATAAAGGAGTGATCGCCCGGTATTTAATTAGGCGGGGTGTCACAAATGTGTATCAATTTATTTGGAAGAACATCATTTGTAGATATGGTCTTCCCCATGCATTCATTATTGATCATGGAACTCAATTTGACAACGAGGAGTTCGCTGCGTATTGTCATTAGTCAAACATATTGAAGATCCACTCAGCACCAGGCCATCCTCAGAGCAATGGACAAACGGAGGTGACGAACAGAACTCTACTGAACGGGTTAAAGAAACGACTGGATGATGCGAAGGCCAATTGGATCAACAAGCTACATTCTGTGCTGTGGGCTTATCGTACTACTCCACGAGCAGCAATAGGAGAATCTCCATACATGCTGGCATTTGGAAGTGAAGCTGTTATACCTGCCGAGCTGGGCCTCCCAACACACAGGGTGTTGAACTTCAATTCTCCTATCAGCGACTTGATGAGAAGATTAGATTTGGATATGCTCGACGAAGTTAGAGAAGAAGCAGCAATCAGGAATGCTGCATACCAGCAACGAACAACTTTGTTCTACAACAAGAGAGTAAAGAAGTGCGATCTGAAGGAAGGAAACTATGTGCTAAAGAAAGTAATTCAAAAGCACAACAAACTGGAAGCTAACTGGCATGGGCCCTACAGAGTAACAGAGGTTGTTCGACCAGGGACATATAGGATTGAAACCTTAGAAGGAGAAGAGTTTAAGAATGCATGGAACGCAGAGCATCTGCGCAAATATTATCAGTAGTTCAATCCTTATGTAATGCACTCTTCTTCAAAATGAATAAAGTTTTGGATGTTTTGCCCAATTCTCTCCTTTTTGTTGAAATTTTTTCGGAATACTAGTGCTACACACTACGCATCAAGTCCAGAATAAAAAATCCACCAACTACGATTGGTCGGGAATAAAAATCCACCAATTACGGTTGGTCAGGAATGAAAATTCACTAACTACGGTTGGTCGGGAATAAAAATCCACCAACCGCGGTTGGTCGGGAATGAACATCCACCAACCACGGTTGGTCGGGAATGAAAATCCGCCAACTATGGTTGTTCAGGAACATTTGGTTAAACTAATCAGGATTATGGGATGAAAGTCATTTCATGGCTTAAAATTAAAAAGTGATAAGTCACTATAAAAAATAAAACAGAATTTCTTTACTTGTGATATATCAAAAGTTGGTCATCAAATACTTATTACCAATTATTACCAACTCAGGATAGTTAACAAATTTTCACCAACTCCAGTTGGTCGGCAATTTAAAATAACATAGGACATTTTGGTCTTTTTACAGATATACATACACATTCATCAGTGAATAAAATAGATGCTTTATAAAGTAATGACAATCAATATTGCAGGGAAAACTAAAAATTCCTTCATTAAAATCAAAACAAGTTACATTGAATAAAATACATATTACATAAGAAATCATTACATAAAAAATCCTATTCTATTGGCATTTTCCCTTCTGCCTTTGAAACAGGTTCTACTCTAGCAGGAGGATCATCCAAGGAATAGGGAGAGTTTATGAAGTTCAGGTCTCTAAGCATCCTGACATTCATCACGGATGGCTGATCAAGTAAGTGCTTCGGGCGAGATATCTCAAAGCTAGAATGAAGACTGTAGTCACCGAGATACTTGGAGATTAGGCACTGAGGAATTGCCCGAGCAGGAATCCATCTCATATCAAGTTTGAAAGGTGGCACTGGCAACTCGAGCAACCCAGGGTCGTAGTAATCCCAGAGATAATGACCTTGCTCCAACTTTAACACCCCTAGTGCATTCAGCTATCCTTGCTTGTAACCCTCGTTATTTGCATTCTGGATCCGATCATCTAGATGGTAGAGGGCTTCATTATAACCAGCCATCCAGAACTCTCTGGGTTTTTTGTGAAACTGGTAGGTTAACCTCTCCAGTTGCTCGTGGAGGTTCTTCGCTAAAAGTTCTTTATTCTCCAAGGAAGAATTTTGTGTGGAGAGCTGCTCGTTGAGGTTCAAAATCTTCTTGGACATCTCTGACAAAGCCTGATTCTTCGCCATCAATTGGAAGGCTTGATTCTCCAAGGCTGCCTGTGTTCTGGCTTCTTCAACAGTCACCCGAGCAGCCCTTGCTCGTCCTCGAGAAGCTCTTGCTCGCCTCCGAGCAGAAGTAGAAGGTCCAGTCCTCTTTAAGGTTTCCAATTCATCTCTCAAATGGGCATTCTCCACCTCCAAAAAAGAGAAACCTTCATCATTAATAGGGACAATGGCTCCCGAGGAAGATGTTGCAGATTTCATTTGGGATATCTCTCCTCGCAAGTTATTGTTTTCCTGCTCCAGCAGCTTCGCGATTTGCCTATGCTCCTCGATCTCAACCCTGAGAAGTTTCTCCTTCTTCTCATAAGCAGCGATGAACTTATCATACCCTTTGTCAGCATTTAATTGCTGATACTTTCTCATACCCCTGATGCAAAAGGGCAGAAGATTCCTTGTATTATTGTTGAAGCTCCTCGACGGTACCCTGGAGATCTTCAATCATCTCATAATATGCCACATTGTTGGCAATTACACGGTCGAGCAAGCATTTCAAATATTGGTAGGCTTCGACTGCTCGTTCTGAAGCATCTGGACCCAGGATGTCGATGGTTTGAGATTCATTCAGATCTGCATGGCCATCCTTGAAGTAGTCATTGCATCTTTTCATCAGTTCATATCATGGGTTGACAAGAGCTCCATTCTATCCATAAACTAGTAAAGAAAAGATATAGAAAGAATTAATAAGAATGCAGACAACAAGAAGAGGAAGAAGTCAAGATAAATAACCAAAAGCTCGAATTTTTATTCATCATAAAGATAAGTACAAAGTTCAAAGTTACATTCGAAGAAAATAATAAAATTAAAACCCGAGCAACTCTACACCTTCTCCTTGTGTTTTGCAACTTCCTCGAAAAGCTGGGATGATGAGGCATGTTGCTCGGATGATAATGGCAGCTGCTCGACAGAGGTGCTGGTGGGTTGAAGTTGCTCGTAGAAGGTTTGAACAATTGGAACAGGAGGAACTTGGTCTCGAGTCATCATGGAAGACTCCTCTGAGGCAACTTTGTCCTCTTCTTCTTCTCCAGGAGAGGGAGGAGGGCCATGGGTGTGTCACTGGAACAGTTCTGAATTCTCAGCAATCTTCATCTCTTGCAGAGCAGCGACCCATCCATCCCTGAAATACTTGAGACTTGCATACTCCATTTGCGAGGTCATGGCTGCCAAGCCCTTGTTCCAACCCTTATCCCAACCAGCACTAAATGATTTCTTGACAGCTTTTTTCCTTTTCTCTTTCTCCGAGGAGGTCCTTTCCCTAAGGAGCTCCTCAACAACCTTCAACTTTTCCTCCATTTCCACCTTCTGATGATCAACATTTTGAAGTCTAATAACTTCCTCTCGAGACACTTTGAGTTTAGCCTCCAAATCCTTGTTGCTCTGCTAAAAAACTTTGTTACTCTGCTCGGAGTCCTTCAACTTTTTCTCCAACCCTTTGGAGACCTCCACAGCTCGATCTCTCTCTTGCTCGAGGGACTTTAGTTGCTTCTCCCAAGCAACTTTATCTTCGTCATATTTTTGACGAGAGTCCTTTAAGGATTGAGTCAGACCTACAAAAGCTTCCTCCACACCTCCCGAGGAGCTCGAAGCCTTGATAGCCTCATCCTTCTTCAAAATAGTGTTAAAACATGTTACCAGCTGGAAAAGGAAAATAATTGTAAGTCAGTGCAGGGACATAACATGGAAAAATGAAAGTTTAGATTGTTAATACTTACTGAAGCAATATGTTGAGCTGCCAAAGTGGTTACCCTATCCCGAGAAAGACTGTCTTCAATACCTTGGATCTCGGGGATAATCCAAGACTTCACCGAGCTCATAGCAGAGCTCGGAGCAACAAAAGTGGGAACACCACTTCCCGAAGTTAGAGGCTGAGAAACAGATTCAACCAATTTATTTGAGGAACTTTTCTTCAACCAATATATATAAAACTATTTCATAAATATATTAACACAGTAAATGTTATTGTTTGTTAAAATGTCACAAATATGAAACTATTTCATTTTTTGGTGCATACAATAAAGTTTAATATTTATGTACATTTTTACAAACTATATATATATATATATGCTCCTACCACCCCTACTTACCCCAAATCGGTGCTCCAGATGATCCCGATCTCATTTATCCGATCTTGTTTTCAAAGGGCCGCGCCAGCAGCATCCCATGATACTCCGGTGGATCCAAAATCCATTTATTCAAAAGTCTCTTATTTTCAAAGGTCCGCGCCAGCGGCAACACATGCCACCCTTACCCACCCCAAATCGGAGCTCTGACGAAGGTCGTTGAAGTTCCAACAATGGTGATAAGGATTATATACCGCTAGAGCGAACCTTTAAATATAAGGTAATTTTGAAAAGAAAAAGGTTTGGATCCTTGAATATATATATATACTATGTAATATTACCACAGTAAATGTTACCGTCTGTTTGTGAAAATGACGCATATATAAAACTATTTCATATTCTAGTCATACAGTAAAGTTAGTGTTTGTGTAATTTTTTTTCTTTGGAATTTTATAGCCTTCATAGATCTTGTTTGATAGATCTCGTCGAGCAGATTTCAAAAATAGTAATTTTGCGAAAAACAGATTTGTGAATCAAAAGTTATGATCATTTAAAGATTAAAAAAAAAGTCCAACCACTTATGTAACTTCCTCAAGGAAGTTACGAATGGTTGGTTATAAAAGGGTAAAATTGTGAAAAAATTTCCTAAAAATTTGGAATAAGACCTACAGGATTGTTGAAAAGTCAATAGGACCTATAAGAATATTGACCCGACAAATGGGACCTAAATATAATTATCCCGAGTTTATATGTTGTAAAACAGATATTTGGGATAACCATTATTACATTTAGGATACATATTGCATTTGGGATAATTGTATTTTGTATGTTGTAAAACAAATATTTTATATGTTGTACAACATACCGGTGGATCACCATTATCTATTGTAAAATAGATTTTTGGGATAATTGTATTTTATATGGGATAGTTGTAAAACAGATATTTGGGATAGTTGTAAAACAAATCATTGTTTTTAATTTTAACATGTTGGAAGTATTTTTTTTACAAGTTGGAAATACTTTTTTTGTTTTTTCAGGTTTTGACAAGTTGATGTGATAAGGATTGGAGGTTAATGAGGAGGCTTTAATATTTTAAAGAGTGCGGTTACTACACGTGTTCAAGAATTAATGAGAGTTAAAAACGGATGCACTGCTGAATCTAAGACCTCAGATTAATGTTGCATAAAAACCCAAACGTTTTATCTCCCAAACTTTCCAACTTCCTCCACGTGGAACATACCCAAATGTGTACACACTTATCCAAATGGTGAGAAGTCTTATGTTGTTGATTAAGGTGTTAAATAGAGTTTCAATTCAGTAGTTTTGTTATCTAAAGAAGTTGTCCAGGTCACTATTTGTATTACGATATTTTATGTATATTTGTATTGCTTTTGTATTAAAAGAATCACCGAGGTTGGATGTTTGTTTATTTGATTAGCCCTTTAATTTTACATATCTCATGTTTTTTTAAGAATTCTCAAAGAATAATACAAATAGTTAGAGTAGGATAAATTTTTACATATATAATTAAATATGTGTTTTTTAGAAAAATATTATAATATATATTTGAGTAATAGTTTAAAATAATGTGTTTTGAAGATATTCGTTGTTTTTTTAATTTTATCTATGGGTATTATTTCTTTACGGAGGATATTATATTTGGAATGAATTTTTTATATTTGTTAAAATAATGTTTGATTGTCAATTTTAAAATATTAAAAAAAGTTTGTATCATATTATTTTAGTTGTATTTTTATTAAAAACATGACATTTTTAGTTTATTTTAAGCATGCAACAGATGAACAAATAAACTATCACTAAAATGGCTTTAAAATATAATATTGAATTTATAATATATATTTTAAAGTTATTTTATATTTATTTATTGTACAACGTTACGATGCGCGTACCCCTAGTATATACAAAAACTATGGAAGCTAAACATTTAAGGGATATGTTATGTAAAAGATGTAACTATTTACACCAACGCTAGGCATTAAGTGTGTATCTATAGTATTATACTACAGTGAGTAGCACTATAATATAACACGTTAGTGCATATTTAATACCTAGTGTTGATACATATATCACTGCTACTCTATGAAAGGAGTAAGAACTCACCAAGGCAGCGAGATTCTGAAATTAGAAACCCGAGTTTCCACCACTTAGCTCCAAACTCATTCCATTTGTTTCTAAATAGAACATATCTATGCAATGTAGAGTTTAAAAATAATCGAGTGCTTGTCGATTACAAAGAGACAAACGTGGGTCAGTCTGTCTCGAGTTTATACCATCCTTATCCATCTCAAAGAAATTTTATTATTTTGCAATACATAATAGTAAAAGATTTAATAGAAAATGTCAAAACGATCCTAGTTGATCACAATTTTTCAACCCACCTCAGAAATGAATTCTCAAATTGATTCACAGTATTTTAACTTTTTTAAATTGATCGATAATATATAATAAATTTGGAAAAAATGATTCTCCAATAAGTGGTTGTCGCTAGAGGCTCCTTCAATGTACACAATTTTTCAAATCGATCCAACATATTTTTAAGATAAAAATATGTTGTAGAATAATCGTTTTGACATAGGCTCAAGATTTAATTCTATTAAAATCTAAATAAGTTAACTCAAGTGTGGTGTTATATAGAAATTTGACTTGCGAGAAATAATATCGTGGTTGTGAAATGTACAAATGTGTTCATGTTCAACAACAATAAAGACACGATTCGTTTGCATTAAAAAATATTATTTTTATAGTGTAGAACATGTGGAACAAGTATCGTACTCGTGCCGTATCCATATTGGTGTTGAGCATGGACATGTGATACACTCCACACAAGATATTTTCCATTAGACTTCACGCTAGTTTCGAGCTGTAATTTTCTTACTGTGTCATAAGGTATACAAATTGCTATAGTTATAGGCCAGTTGCATACGACAAGTCTACTGTCACACCGACGGTAAACTTTCTTACCTTGCCAATTGAGAACTAATAAAATTTTGGGTAAAGTAACTTGGTTTCAAGTTGCAAAATGTACATAAATTATTACGCAAGATGACTTTGACTTTTAAAAACCCTTTTAATTTGCAAAATGAATTAAACCCTTTAACAAGTTTACTTGAAACTGGTCTTAAACAAGCTATATTTATTTTATGCATTTTGCACTGTGATGTAAGATAAAAACACCATGTTGTATAGTATTAGGCCAACTCCAAGGCATATGTGCAAATTTTCTCCTTTAAAATGCTCAAATGAATTTTTACTCCATTTGCTTCAAGGCAATCATTATTGGAGGCCTTTCCGCGACAGTCGTAATAACAACTGCATTTTGTCTATTTGTGTTGTAGTTAGCTTTTAACGTCTAGATTTTGTGTCTAACGACTAGTTTTCTAAGTCTAACGACTACTTTTTAAAGTTTCCTATAAATAACAATATCAATCGCAACCAATTTCAATGCAAATTTCTTACTTGCATTTATTACTCATGGAATTTAATGTAGTCTACTTCGCTCTACATTGCCTTCTTCATTCGGTGATTCCCTCAAAAAAATTCTTGACAAGTCATCAAATGAGCCCGGTTGTGATGAACAAACTCTGTTAGATGGGGATTACAATTCCCCGACTTTTAGAGACTAGCGTATAATAGAAATGGTCGCATTATCGTGACTTTATACCCGGGTGAAAGGTAACCGAACAAGATAAGTAGGGAGGACATCGACAATTGATGAAACAATATTTTGATGAGGCCCCAACATAAGACGCCGAGATATTTCGGTGTCGGTTCCGCACGCGACACTCCTTCCTCTGTATCCTCGAAGGGCCATAGTCTTTACAATGATGATTTCTAAAGGAAGAAGGATGCATACGAAAATGAAGTTTTTTTGATGTCCATAAAATTATCATGACTTTTCAAATGCTCATGTACGGGTGCGGTGATGTATACCTCGTGTAACCGAGTATGTACAAATATGAGAGAGCACTTATATTGAGACACTGAAGAGATTTTGCAACGATGTATACTTCGTGTATTCTACTCAGTCACTAACGAAACCTACGATCCAAGATGTTTGACGATTGCTTACTAAAGGGGATCCATATAACGCATGCTAGGTAGCATAAACGGCATGCATTGGGAGTGGAAAATTGTCTGGTGACATGAAAATGGATCATCGAGGTCATCACTAGAAGTCTACGATCATATTGGAGTCTGTAGCTAGTTATGGTCTTTAGTTTTGATATGCATTTTTTAGTATGTCGGGTGCGAACAATGATTTGAACGTGTAGTAAGGGTTTATTGATAAACCTCTTTACTTAGAGATAAACCTCGTCATAAAGAAATCAGATGAGAAACTAGAGAAATATTCATCAAATATGAGTGACATCACAAAGGAGCGTGAGCAGTTAACCAATCTGATCCAGACTAAGGCAAAGTGGAGCTTAATAGAAGATAGAGGAAGCCTTCTAGAAGAATTTAGTTGATCCACCGTGTATTTTGTCTATCTATTTTATATAAATGATGAGTTATTATCCTTTATATCCTGTAAAATGCTTTACAAGCATTGATTCTAATCTTCTCTTAGCCCCTCCATGTGGCTTTGTATTTGAACCCATCACAAACCTCTGTACATGCATCCTTCTTTCCCTCTCTCTCTTCTGTCCTCTTACGTCTTCCTTTCCCCAAGCATCATATATTATTTTCTTTTTATCTTATGTGCCCTCTCTCTCATTTGAAAGGTCATCTGTTTATTTATATATTACATCCTTCTCATCTCTCTCCAAACCCACTATTTTTATATTCTCTCTCCCGAAACGCTTGAATATTTACCTTTGAAGGTGCATATTTTTTCAAATTAGACAGTGGTTGTGACACCGGAATAGAACCCAAGAATGCCTTTTTGTTAGAAGGTTTGGACAATGGAGTCTATAGAGTTGATGTAGATTTATGAGGATCCTTTGATTTGGATTTTGGCTTTGATGGTGTCTAATGGGTGGAGACATATGTTGGTGAAGATGCCATCGATGCATTTGACGGAAGCGCTAATGTGGGAACATTTGAGGGAGGAAAGGGTTTTTAAAGAGGGTGCTAATAATGGGGGTGTTTTTAGTGGTGGATTTGAGCTAATTTTGGAAGTGGGTTTTGGGTTTAGGGCATCGAGGTTGAGGAAAATTTGAGGTGTCTTTTGTGAATGGGTGGGAGGTGGATAATTGGGTGTTGAGGTGTGTGAAGAGGGAAATGAGGTCATTGTTTGGACCACTGACCCGAAGACCTCCATCCAATAAACTCGGACCAACTATCTCTTACCCTACTGCCTACCCAAACCCAGATCATCTATGTACTCCTTCCTGAACCCTTACCAGACCATGAACCCATCAGCCCCTCTAAACCCACTACCCGGACCTACCTGATCCACTACCCAGACCCCATCCATTTTGTCTCTTTCTGTGACATCCGTTCCAAATAGTGGCCATTTTTTTAATCCCCTTACTTATTTAATGTATCATGTAAGTATAAATGCAACTAAAATAATTTTTGAGGTTTTAGTATTATCCCATATTTTTTTTTGTAAGATATCCACTTTAGCCTAGCCCACGAATCGAGCGAGTTTACCCCTAGTATACTATAAAATGCACAACTATACTTAATTCTCCTTTATTATTAGAGTGTCCACATGGTATGAAAGGAAATATAAGCTTTTATCCCTATGGTGTCAGCCTATGTAATTACTATCCAACGAGGCCTGTCAATTGAGCCGAGCAGGCCCGAAGCCCGCTTGCACGGCTCGTTAAATTTGGGTCGAACTTTTATTGAGTTTGAGCCGAGCCAAGTTTGAGCTGAGATATTAAGCCCGAATCCAATTTGAGTCGAGCGCGAGCGAACCACTTTCAAGCCCGAACTAGGCTCGACCCGAAATTATATATATATACAAAATTATTATATTTTCTAAGATATGTAAAAAAATAAATTATAATTTTTATAATTTTTATAATTTTATCCTTATGCAAATAAACTATTGGACTTAATATTAAAGAAACAAAAATAAGGTGAGTCATTTATTAATTTACTTTACTTAATCTTACAGGACTTGTCAATATTAGTGCTGAAATCTGTTATTGAAGTTCTGAAATGTGATTTTTTTAATGCTGAAATGTCAATATTAGTGGTGAAATCGTTTTTTTTAAGTGCTAAAATATGTTTTTTTAGTATTAAAATCTGTTATTTTAGTGCTGAAATGTATCCACTCAAACTCTAAAATCTAATTTCTTACAACCACCCCATAAGATGGGTTTCATCTACGGGGAAGAAAAGATCAGATAATTTCACAACTGCCAATCTATCTTTTTGTATGAGTCAAAGTTGAGTGACTGATTACATAGCTTAAGCATCATTCACTGCCTAGATCGGTCTGATTAATTTTTCCTCCTCGATGTTTTGGATATTGTTCAATGTTGGAAGAAGACTCTTCGTATATTTGCTGGAGAGCGTGTATCAAACTCAAAGATCTCGAGCTAAGTTTATCAATTATCATTATGCATTTTCAAAACCAGTCATTATTTTCTCTGTATGCATATGCATATATGTTATGGAAAACAAATTAAAGTTCTGATTGTCTTTTTACACTTTTCCAATTAATTTTCTGTCCACTTCTTTGTCTACTTATCGTTTTCTTAGATTCCTCTTTAATAAAATTATTTGGGCCCATAGATCTATGATTAAATTATGTTATTTTATTGATATTAGTTTTTCATTCATTTTACGCTAAATATTGAAATCAATGTGTTTCAGGTCAAAGAAAAAAGAATACCATGTCTTGTAATATGCCCCATTTTAATCTATGATTTGATAACCAAAAAATATTGTTTTTTTACTAGGCTTACGCTCTTACATTTTCAACCACCTTAACGATATCATATAATAATGCCATTAAAAGTGGAAGTTGGATGAAAAAATAATTTTGTTAAAGTGACAACTTATCTTATTATATAAGCATACCATGTTGTGTGATTTGTATTCCCTGATAAAATCAGGTGGAGACTGGAGATCACCCCTACGCTTAAGAATTAGAGTATTTAACTATGGATAAACATTTTGGGACATTTCAAGCAACGACTATAACTTATTAAAAAGATAAGTAGTAATTGTTGGGTATATTGGGTATATATATTTATTTTGAATGAACTAAATAAGTTGGGGTAAGTGGCCAAATGGTAAGTTTATGACGTTTGGTGCTCAAGGTCATGGGTTCAATCCCTAGGAAGCATACTAATCGTTAATAGTCTTTGATTGGGCCTTAGGCTTTGGGCTTCTCTTGTGTGCCCAAAATTTTTACCATTTTATTAATTCGTTTTTAATTTTTGACTTAGTCTCCTATTCTAAGTAAACTACCCGTTAGTGAGATATTAGTGGGTTAGTTGGCTAAAATCTCTACCCACGTTTTTGACCATTTTTTTATAAAACAAAGGCTACGACTTTGAAAAAGAACACAGAAAAAAAATCAATCTCTCTCACTTTCTCTGTATAAATAATTTTTCTACTTTCTACTTTTCGTTATTTTTTGGGAGTGCTGAAGTATCCTGAGAGTTCAAAGATTTAACACAAAGCTGGTGTATAAATCTGATCGTTGAATCCTAGGAGGAACCTTGATCGATAAGTCCTTCTAATTTATCTATTTCGAATTTGAGTTTTTTCGTTTATTCTGCATAAATTATTTCCAACAATCTAAAGATGAAATTTATTGGTTGTTATTCTACAATCTGCTATGAAAAATCCTAATGCAAAATACTCTAAAAAACCTGAACTGTTTGATGGAAAGAATTTTAAGAGATGACAAATGAAACTGCAATTTTACCTAACAACTCTTAAGGTCGTTGACGTTATTGCATCTGATAGACCTTCTACACCTGAAGAACTGGTTGTTTGGAAATAAAGGGATTATATGTGTAGGAACTATATACTGAACTGTCTCTGCCTTGAATTGTATGATGTTTATTGGTTATGTCCTACTGCTAAAGAATTATAGAACTTACTGGATAAAAAATATGCAACTGAAGATGTTGGCTCTAAAAAATTTGTGGTTGGAAATTTTTTGGATTTTAAAATAGAAGATAATAAATCTGTTGTGTTGCAACTGGAAGAACTACAAATTATTATTCATGAAATTTTGGCCGAGGGTTATAATATATGTGAGGGATTTCATGTGTCTGCTATAATTGAAAAATTGCCACCTTCTTGGAAAGATTACAAAAACGGTCTGAAACATAAGAAAAATGAGATGTCACTAGAAGATTTGATAGTTCGTTTGAGAATTGGGGAAGATAAAAGGAATGCAGAACTTAGAGAGAAAAATTCTGAATTCAGTTCTAAGGCTAATTTGGTAGAGGTAAAATCAAATGGAAACCAAAAACAGAACTAGTCCAAGCCTAACCATTCAAACCAGGAACATGGGCACCATAAACCAAACTAGAATTCGAGGTCCAACCATAAATTCAACCCTAACAATAAGAATAAAAATTCTAAACCTCAGTTCAAATCTAAACCTGCAGGTCAATGCTATGTATGTGGAAAACCAGGTCATTATGCTAAAGATTGCAAGTTTAGGAAGAGTCAAGATGTGAAGCCTCAAGCAAATATAACCGAGGAGGGTACCTTTTCTGCTGTTGTGACCGAGGCAAACATTGTGAGTAACATGACAGACTGGTGGCTTGATTCTGGCGCCACCAAACATATTTGCGGCACGAGAGGTGCCTTCACTATCTTCACTGCTGTGGGTGAGGATGAAAGTCTGTACATGGGAAACTCCTCTTCGTCTAAGGTTGAGGGCAAGGGAACCGTAGTTTTAAAGTTCACTTCAGGAAATGTTCTTACCTTGAAAGATGTTTTGTATGTCCTTGAGGTTAGGAAGAATCTGGTGTCTGGTTTTGTCTTAGTTAATAAGGGTTTTAAAGTTGTTCTAGAGAGTGATAAGGTAGTTGTGACTAAGGGAGGTGCTTTTGTGGGGAAAGGTTATGTTCATGAGGGTCTTTTCAAACTAAATGTAACCGTGGCTGATAATAATACAACATCTACTTCTTCTGCTTATTTGATTGACTCTTGTGATATGTGGCATTTTAGACTTGGTCATGTAAATAAGGCATCCATTAAAAAATTAATGTTTTTGGGAAACATACCAAAATCTGATATTTCTACCAACTCTAAATTTGAAATATGTGTTGAATCAAAATATGCTAAAAAATCTTTTCCAAGTGTCGAAAGAAGTTCAACTGTTTTAAGTTTAATACATTATGATCTTTGTGATTTAAAAGGTTATGTGACTCATGGCGGAAATAAATATTTTATTACTTTTATTGATAATTACTCTCGTTACTGTTATATTTATCTCCTTACGAATAAAGATGAGAGTTTCTCAAAATTTATTTCTTATAAATTAGAAGTTGAAAAATAATTGGGGAAGTCCATTAAAACATTAAGATTTGATAGGGGAGGAGAATACACCGGTGATCTTGATAAATATTGTAAAGGAAATGGAATAATTCATCAAGTTACTCCTCCTTATTCACCCCAATCTAATGGTGTAGTTGAAAGAAAAAACAGAACTCTTAAGGATATGGTAAATTCTATGTTAAGCACTTCGGGATTACCTTATAATATGTGGGGTGAGGCACTTCTTAGTGCTTGTTATATTCTTAATAAAATACATTTTAAGAATAATGATAAAACTCCTTATGAAATGTGGAAAAATAGAAAACCTTCTTATAAACACCTAAAGTGTGGGGGTGCTTGCTAAGGTTTCAATACCAGTACCTAAGAGAACTAAACTTGGCCCAAAGACTGTTGATTGTGTTTTTATAGGTTATGCTAAAAATAGTAATGCTTATAGGTTTCTTGTAATTGATTCTAAAAATCAATATATGGATAAAAACACTATTTTTGAGTCAAGAGATGCTGAATTTTATGAGGACAAATTTTCTTTTAAAGTGAGAAGTGAGGAAACTAGTAGTTCTGTTCCAGTAGGTCCTAGTGTTAGAAATGAATCTCCAAATTCAGAAGATATTGAAATTAGGAAAAGTAAAAGACCTAGGATAGATACTTCTTTTGGTCCTAAATTTTTAACGTACTTAATGGAAAATGATCCCGTCACTTTTAGTGAGGCAGTGTCCTCACCCGATTCTATTTTTTGGAAAGAAGCTATTAATAGTGAATATGATTCTATTATTTCTAACAACACGTGGGCGTTAGTTGACTTGCCTAAAGGATGTAAAACTATTGGATGCAAATGGATTTTTAAAAGGAAATTAAAAGCTGATGGTTCTACTGATAAATTTAAGGCAAGATTGGTAGCTAAAGGCTATAGGCAAAAGGAATGAATTGATTTCTTTGATACTTACTCTCCTGTTACTAAAATGACATCTATTAGGCTATTAATTGCTATTGCTTCATTACATAATCTGATAATTCATCAAATGGATGTTAAAACAGCTTTTTTGAATGGAGATCTTGAAAAAGAAATTTATATGGATCAATCCGAAGGGTTTGTAGTCCAAGGCCTAAATCAAAAAGTGTGTAGACTTAAAAAATCTTTATATGGACTAAAACAAGCTCCTAAACAATTGCATGAAAAATTTGATCAAGTAATGATCTCTAATGGTTTTAACATTAATGAAGCGGATAAATGTATTTATAGCAAATTCAAGGATAATTCTGGTGTGATTATTTGCTTATATGTGGATGATATGCTTATTTTTGGAACTGATATAGATGTAGTCAATAAAACTAAAAGTTTTCTTAGTAAGCAATTTGATATGAAAGATTTGGGTGTTGATGATGTTATACTTGGAGATAAAATCAATAAAAATTCTGAAGGAATTGTTTTAATCCAATCTCATTATGTAGATAAAGTTCTTAGAAAATTTGAACAATTTAATTGTATTCTTGCTAAAACACCTTATGACCCTAGTTGTCACTTAAGGAAACATTCGGGTCATGGTGTATCATCATTAGAATATTCTAGAGTTATAGGTAGTCTAATGTATCTTATGAACTGCATTAGACCTGATATTGCATATGCTGTGGGTAGACTTAGCAGATACACTTGTAATCCTAATAATGAACATTGGGATGCTTTGATTAGAGTTTTGAGATATCTAAAATACACAATAAATTATGGTATTCATTATATTAGATATCCTGCTGTAATTGAAGGCTTTTGTGATGCTAATTGGATTTCTGATAATGATGAATGTAAGTCTATGAGTGGCTATGTTTTTGCCTTGGCAGGAGGCGCTATATCTTGGAAATCTACCAAGCAAACGTGCATAGCTAGATCCACTTTGGAGTCAGAGTTCATAGCTTTGGATAAAGCAAGTGAAGAGGCTTAATGGTTAAGGAACTTTATATTAGATATTCATTTGTGGCCTAAACCAGTTCCAGCCTTGTCTATTCACTGTGACAGTCAAGCAGCGATCACAACAGCACATAATAACTCCTACAACGGAAAGTTTATACATATCAGGAGGAGACACAACACAGTGAGATAATTATTGAAAGATGGAGTTATAGCAATCGACTATGTCAATTCAAAGGAAAACCTGGCGGATCCATTGACTAAAGGGCTAGCTAGAGCTAGTTTATTAAACATCGAGGGGAATGGGCCTAAAGCCTATTAATATCTAAATCACCTATAATGGAAACCCAACCCATATGACTGGAGATCCCAAGATCTGGGTTCAATGGGATAACAAAGTTATACGAGTGATTTGTGGGGGTACAAATTTAAGTTTTACTTAAAACCCATTCCTATGATGTAGTACCTCTATATCGATGGAGGGTGAGATTTAATCTCTTAATGCTTTTTATAGCTGGTATTGAGTGGGGTGTGAGATACAGTACACTCTTGATAGAAGCACCTATATGAGTGTGGTAGTGGGGCCGCTTCCTATGAGAATTAATGCTGATTCTCTAGAGCACTCAAGAAACCTGAGCATGCTCAAGGCCGAAACAAGCACAACTGTGGGAACTTGATGATGATTTTTGGGAGTCACTTGTGTGTTCTATTGACTTAAGTTTACAACAACGGTGAAATAGTTCAAGACATTAGTTCACTATCAACCGGTAAACTCAATAGATCAACACAAAGCAAAGGTTCAAGTCGAATGACACCTATGCCTTATACGTCACTCCTTATGATACTCCAGAGCGTCGTTTTATTTTATTTATTTATTTATTTCATTCATGTAGGGGATTGTTGGGTATATTGGGTATATATATTTATTTTGAATGAACTAAATAAGTTGGGGTAAGTGGCCTAGTGGTAAGTTTATGGGGTTTGGTGCTTGAGGTCATGGGTTCAATCCCTAGGAGGCACACTAAACATTAATAGTCTTTGATTGGGCCTTGGGGCTTTGTGCTTCTCTTGAGTGCCCAAAATTTTTACCCTTTTATTAATTCGTTTTTGATTTTTGACTTAGTCTCCTATTCTAAGTAAACTATCCGTTAGTAGAGATATTAGTGGGTTAGTTGGCTAAAACCTCTACCCAGGTTTTTGATAATTTTTTTTATAAAACAAAGACTACAACTTTGAAAAAGAACACAAAAAAAAATCAATCTCTCTCACTTTCTCTGCAAAAATAATTTTGCTAGTTTCTACTTTTCGTGTAAATCTGATCGTTGAATCCTGGGAGGTGTATGTTCACGAGGCTGACAGCTACAAATATCAGCGAGCAATTTAACCTTTAGGACTTTGTGTCAAATACAAACCTCGATCGATAAGTCCTTCTAATTTTATCTATTTCGAATTTGGGTTTTTTCGTTTATTCAACATAAAATATTTCCAACAGTAATTATTCTCACTGCACTACTTGGAGTTGTCAAAAGGAGTCAAATGAAAAACGAAAAGAATAAATAGAACACTCAACACATGATAAGAAATTATGTGTACTCATTTCGAAAGAGCTCGTAATAAATTTCTAAGTTGAGTTACTTATCAAGGTCCATGTTCATCTAGTAGATTTATAGCCACCTACGTGCAAGTTGCCTTAACAAGTAATATTAAGTAAAAAGAGATTTTGTCTTATCTGTGTTCTCACTTTTTTTTCTTAACCAGTGTTTTTATTTTTTCCAATCATTTGTTTTATTTAATGATATTTTGTCTTTTCGAAGACGTATTAGATTAATTCAATTTAATTTTTCCGCTCTGCCACTGTTTGCATTCTTAGTTATCTACATAAATTTCAAGTTAGTAGAATTCATCATTGTATGATGGGCACCTTTGCACTCTACAATTTAGCCCGGTTATAATGATAACTTATTATACATACTTCAAGTTGTTCTAAGGTTATTATGAACAATTACCTTTATAATTTATCTAATGGGCTTGCGTTAACTTTATTGTAATTCTATACGTAGAGTTGCTGTGAAGTTGGATGGAACTTTTGCGATTTAATGCTAAGAATTGTGAGTAGTGAATTTGATTTAATATGTAATGGGAAGATTGTGAGTTGACATTTTATTCATTAAAAATGATCATTTGGTACTTAGTTCATACATTTACCTTTGTTTATATATGGATGATAGATATTTGAAGTCAAATTTGGAGGCCCACTTTTAAAATGGGTCACGGTGATCATCTCATCTGATTAGTTGAAACATTAAAAATGGTGGAAATCACTTGAACTACTTATTTATTATTTTAATGTTTCAACCAATCAGGTGAGAGGGTCATCACGACCCACTTTGATAGACGGTCTTCAAATTTGAACTCTAAATATTTCATTATTGATGTTTTCAAAATTTGAGTTCAATGTATTGGTTTTGTCATGAAATGGTGTATGTTTACTATCATTGGTAACAAAATTTATTGTGTCAATGAAAATATTGCATTTTCCTTTGTGTTGATAAGACTATTGTTTAATAAATTAGATATAATAGTTGCAAATTATACAATAGTTCAAATTTCTCGAGTCTATAGCAAGTGTATTATAAATGTATTCATTTTGTTTTGTACATATTGACTTCAAATTGAGGGGTTGGGGTTTGTAAATATATCACTGTATGTAATAGTGGTATATGTATATTTCCTATATCAAATAGGGAAATAATTGTAGCTAACATATAATAGTTCTTTCTACTACTCAACTTATTTTAGGTAAGGGGATGTGGTTTCTGGAGTAGAATACAACTTTTTTGTCTCTTGTCCCAATTTTACTTATATTACTTTGAAAATATGTATATTATTTTTAATTAAATATAAACTAATAACAAACCTAAACCATTTACTTCTTTAATATATTATATTGGACAATCATTCAGTTACCTTTATTTTGATTTATTTCACGGAAGATGAGGGACATGATAAACACCCTACAATACCAGTTGAGCTTCAACAAAATTTTCACATATATTTCTTAGATATTTAACGAACATTTTGCAACTTTTCATTGTTAAAGAAATTATAAAGCGCTCGCGCATCGTGTGTGGTTAAAAACTAGTTGTAATAGTGATGAGGTTACTCGGTACCATTGATGGACGAGGTCTGGCAACCACACTTGAAAACCTTTTAGGGAACTGGTTTAGAGGATATAAAGCAAGACATCATTAAAGCATGATTTATCTATTTTAGATACATCATGTAAAACACCCAGCTTTGCCTGATTGAGCATACTCGAGTAATCGTGAGCTACCAAACATGAGCTTACTCTGCGATAGAGTTTTGGCACCCAAAATAGTATATTTTCACAAAAGATCTGAGTAATGTCATACCATACCTAACATATGTCAAATCAAACTTACCTCAAACAATGATGAGTTGGTGAGCAGCTAGCTGGCATGGTGCTGACACAGTGTGGCACCACTTAACATATCGATTTGACACTCGAGATTTTACTTAGCCTATAATGCTAATGACATGTTAGGTTTGGTAGTATAACCCATTATTCAATGCACCTGAGGTTCGTCAGGTATAATTCGAGCTTATATATACCCCCATTTATCCTTTTGATAAACCACGTGTTCTTTGAGCTAAAAGACCACTTTGAGATATGTATTACCAGATATTTACCCTCCCTTATCAATACACTTGCCCAGTTCCTTCTAAGAACACAAGCATGTATTGAGTTCCAAACACTATACTATTTACATTTGAGTGTTTGCCTACCTATCTGGGTGTATTTATAGTGCTCGTTTCTCTCCCCTCTAAATAACTTCCATCAGAGGTTCATTTATCATATCAAACATTTGAATTTATTACTTTATTTTGATATATATATACTTGATTTCCTTTGTTATTATTTGAGAGAACATTTACCTTTATGTTATTACCATTAATATGGGTTACACCCCTGCTTATCTTTAAATACCCTAACAAAGAGAACTACTCTCTTACATTTGGCGATTCCGATGGGGTGGTGTTCTTTTTGAAATGACCAATGATAACATCAACCATGCTCTCAACTTTGATGATCTTCAACATGAGGAAGAATATATTTTTATTAATTCCGTGGAGGTTCCTCTAGTTCCTAGTATCATAGGAAACAACCATGTGGGGCAAACTTCCATGAGTACTGTGATGAGCCTTAACTAGATGATTAACCTAATGGCCAAGTTTATGGATTTTTTACAAACTCAATCTGGAATGGAAATGTTTGGGTCAGTGATGGACCCAAGCTCTTTCGCTGCTCCGGTAGAACCAAATGCCATTCCTTTGATAGGAGTGACCATTTCACCTGCAAGGCCTGCTGGTCCCAATGTGACCAATCTTACCCAACCGTTAAAGCACCTGTTGTTATTAACACCACGCCCGTGGTTTCTCTACTGAAAGCTAAGGTAATAGAGGCAACTGCCTCGCCTTCCTTGACCATTGAAGAGGTAAAGAAAGATATGATGAAGATGCTGGCGTCATCCTCATAAACCCCTAGTGAGATAACATCCATTTTAACGATTTTTGTACTCCTTACCCTAAGGAGCACTACACCAAAACTGGCGATTGGTCACGGCCAAAATCCCTGACCAAAACTGTGGGTCGCGGACTTGGGCCGTGACTATTTCGGGCGTGACCAATTTCGTGGGTCGCGACCCAAGTCCGTGACTAAAAATGGTCACGGCCTGCAGGGGGTCACGGCAGATGATCGCGGACTTGGGCCATGACCCATGCCGAGATGGGTCGCGGCCCTCGTCCGTGATCCACAACCGTGACAAATTGGTCGTGGACTTTGGTCGTGACCCACAACCGTGACAAAAAAAAAATGAAAAAAATGGTCGGGACCCAAGTACGCGACCCATAACCGTGACAAATTGGTCGCGGACTTTGACCGCGACGCACAACCATGACAAAAAAAGAAAAAAAATGGTCGCGGCCAAAGTCCATGATCGACACCGCGATGAAAAAAAGGGAAAAAAATGGTCGCAGACTTTGGCCGCGACCATTTTTTGCCACAGTTGGGGGTCATGGACTTCGGCCGCGACCATTTTTATGCGCGACGAAAAAAATAAAAATGGTCATGGACAAAGTCCATGACCATATTTAACTATAATTTTAAAAAATGTCTATTTTTGGTCCAATCCTAAAATTGGGAGTCCTGTGATTGCACTGTCAGTTACTACGTGTAACGTTGGACGCGTACGAGGTATTACAAATATTTACTATTGGCAAAACAATAAAAAAATCACTAATTGCGAATCGAGAATGTTGTTAATAAACTAATGTACATAAAAACTTAAAAATATTACACGTTTTAATAATTCACAGATAAAAACAAAAAATTGGGCAGAGTTTCCTCTATTTTCTAGACATTCCAAATCCTGTAAATGTAAAACCTGCTTATTATAAAGCCCGCACGACCATAAAATTCAACAATCAAATTATAAAAGCCCGCACGACCATGAAACTACACAGTTAAAGCCCGCATAGCTGTAACACATAAAAAACATAATCCTGAACATCCACAACATTATATAACCAATCTTCATGTTGTAAACCATTGCCTCCTTCATTTCTTCCATGTGAAAAAATCCTACATATGATAGGATACAAAAAAAAAATGATATCAGTAACCAAGTAGTTTTACATAAAAATTATTAAAGTTGAAAAATTGCATATATGAGTTATAATTATCAACATATCAATTCCATTCTCAAATCGGGAGTCCCGTGATCGCGCGGTCAGTTCATATGAGTTACATTGGTCCCGTACGAGGTGTTGGTGCCACTCGCGGGACTGTTCGAGGGCTGTTTCGAGTTTTTTCCCACTAACGCCAAGTTTTGCCGAAGTCCTGGTATTTTTAAATTATCGACGTATTCTCAAATTGGGGGTCCCGTGATCGCGCGGTCAGTTCCTACGAGTTACACTAGTCCCGCGTGAGTGTCAGTTCCGAAGAGTTACATTGGTCCCGTGCGAGCTGTTGGTGCCACTCACAGGGCCGTTCGGGGGCTGTTTCAGGTTTTCGCCCACTAGCGGCAAGTTTTTAAGCCTAAGTCTAGAAATATGCAAATTATCGTCGTATTCTCAAACTGGGGGTTCCGTGATCGCGCGATCAGTTCCTACGAGTTACATTGGTCCCGTGCGAGGTGTTGGTGCCACTCACGGGGCCGTTCGGGGGCTATTTCGGGTTTTCGCCCACTAATGGTAAGTTTTTATGCCTAAGTCTAGAAATATGCAAATTATCATCGTATTCTCAAATCGGGAGTCTCGTGATCGTGCCGTCAGTTCCTAGGAGTTACATTGGTCCCGTGCGAGGTGTTAGTGCCACTCACGGGGCCATTCGGGGACTGTTTCGAGTTTTTCCCCCACTAACGCCATGTTTTACCTACGTCCTGATATTTTCAAATTATCCTTGCATTCTAAAACCGGGGGTCCCATGATCGTTCGATCAGTTCCTACGAGTTACATTGGTCCCATGTGAGGTGTTGGTGCCACTCACGGGGCTGTTCGAGGGCTGTTTTGGGTTTCCCCCCACTAACGTCCTGTTTTTATGCCTAAGTCTAGAAATATGCAAATTACCGTCGTATTCTCAAATCGGGGATCCTGTGATCGCGCAGTCAGTTCCTACGAGTTACTTAGTCCCGTGTGAGGTGTTGATGCCACTCACGGGGCCGTTCAGGTTTTCCCACACTAACGCCCTGTTTTTATGCCTCAGTCTAAAAATATGCCAATTACTGTCGTATTATCAAACCGGGGGTCCCGTGATCGCGCGGTCAGTTCCTACAAGTTACATTTGTCTCGTGCGAGATGTTGGTGCCACTCATGGGGCTGTTCGGGGGTTGTTTGGGGTTTTCGCCCACTAACGGTAAGTTTTTAAGCCTAAGTCTATAAATATGCAAATTATCATCGTATTCTCAAACCGGGGGTCCCGTGATCGCGCGGTCGGTTCCTACCAGTTACAATGGTCCCGTGGGAGGTGTTGGAGCCACTCACGGGGCCGTTCGGGGGCTGTTTCGAGTTTTGCCCACTAACGGCAAGTTTTTAAGCCCAAGTCAAGAAATATACAAATTATCGTCGTATTCTCAAACCGAGAGTCCCGTGTTCACGCAGTCAGTTCATACGAGTTACATTGGTCCCGTGCGATGTGTTGGTGCCATTCACGGGGCCGTTCGGGGTCTGTTTCAGGTTTTCGCCCACTAACGCTAAGTTTTTAAGCCTAAGTATAGAAATATGAAAATTATCTTCGTATTCTCAAACCGGGGGTCCCGTGATTGCGCGGTCAGTTCCTACGAGTTACATTGGTCCCGTGCGAGGTGTTGGTGCCACTCATGGGACCGTTCGGGGGTTGTTTCGAGTTTTTGCCCAATAACGACATGTTTTTAAGCCTAAATCTAGAAATATGCAAATCATCGTCGTATTCTCAAATCGGGGGTCCCATGATCGCGCAGTCAGTTCTTACGAGTTACATTAGTCCGGTGTGAGGTGTTGGTACCACTCACGGGGCCGTTCGGGGGCTGTTTCGAGTTTCCCCCACTTACGCCATGTTTTGCCTAAGTCGTGATATTTTTAATTTATCGTCGTATACTCAAACAGTGGGTCCTTTGATCACGAGGTCAGTTCCTAATAGTTACATTGGTCCCGTGCGAGGTGTTAGTGCCACTCACGGGGCCGTTCGGGGGTTGTTTTGGGTTTTCGCCCACTAACATTAAGTTTTTAAGCCTAAGTCTAGAAATATTCAAATTATCATCGTATTCTCAAACCGGGGGTCCCGTGATCGCGCCGGCAGTTCCTATGAGTTAAATTGGTCCCGTACGTGGTGTTGGTGCCACTCACGGGGACGTTCGGTAGCTGTTTTGGGTTTTCGCCCAATAACGGCAAGTTTTTAAGCCTAAGTCTAGAAATATGAAAATTATCGTCGTATTCTCAAACTGGGAGTCTCGTGACCGCGCGATCAGTTCTTACGAGTTACATTGGTCCCGTGCGACGTGTTGGTGCCACTCACGGGGCCATTCGGGGCTGTTTCGGCTTTCCCCCCACTAACGCCATGTTTTGCCTAAGTTATGATATTTTTAAATTATCGTCGTATTCTAAAACCGGGGGTCCCATGATTGCGCGATCAGTTCCTACGAGTTACATTGGTCCCGTGTGAGGTGTTGGTGCCACTCACAGGGCCGTTCGGGGGTTGTTTTGGGTTTTTCGCCTCTAACGTCCTGTTTTTATGTCTAAGTCTAGAAATATGCAAATTATCGTCGTTTTTTTCAAACCAGGGGTCCTGTGATCGCGCAGTCAGTTCCTACGAGTTACACTGGTCCCGTGGGAGGTGTTGATACCACTCACGGGGCCATTCGGGTGCTGTTTCTGGTTTTCCTCCACTAACGCCCTGTTTTTATGCCTAAGTCTAGAAATATGCAAATTATCGTCGTATTCTCAAACCGAGGGTCCCGTGATCGCGCGATTAGTTACTACGAATTAATTGGTCCCGTGTGAGGTGTTGGTGCCACTCACGGGGCCGTTCAGTGTCTGTTTTGGGTTTTCCCCCCACTAAGGCCCTGTTTTTATAGCTAAGTCTAGAAATATGCAAATTATCGTCGGATTCTCAAACCGGGGGTCCTGTGATCGTTCAGTCAGTTCCTACGAGTTACATTGGTCCCGTGTGAGGTGTTGATGCCACTCATGGGGCCGTTTGGGTTTTCCCACACTAACGCCCTGCTTTTATGCCTAACTCTAGAAATATGCAAATTATCATCGTATTCTCAACCCGGGTGTCCCATGATCGAGCGGTCATTTTCTACGAGTTACATTGATCTCGTGCGAGGTGTTGGTGCCACTCAAGGGGCCGTTCGGGGGGATATTTCGAGTTTTCGCCCACTAACGGTAAGTTTTTAAGCCTAAGTCTAGAAATATGCAAATTATCATCGTATTCTAAAATCGGGGGTCACGTGATCGCGCGGTCGGTTCCTACGAGTTACAATGGTCCCTGGGAGGTGTTGGTGCCACTCACGGGGTCGTTCGGGGGTTGTTTCGGGTTTTCGCCCACTAACGACAAGTTTTTAAGCCTAAGTCTCAAAATATATTATCGTCGTATTCTCAAATCGGGAGTCCCGTGATCGTGCGGTCAGTTCATATGAGTTATTTGGTCCCGTGCGAGGTGTTGGTGCCACTCACGGGGCCGTTCGGAGTCTGTTTAAGGTTTTCTCCCATTAACGACAAGTTTTTGAGCCTAAGTCTAGAAATATGCAAATTATCGTCGTATTCTCAAACCGGGGGTCCCGTGATCGTGCGATCTGTTCCTACGAGTTACATTGGTCCCGTGCGAGGTATTGGTGCCACTCACGGGGCCGTTCGGGGGCTGTTTTGGGTTTTCCCCCACTAACTCCCAGTTTTTATCCTAAGTCTATAAATGTGCAAATTATCGTCGTATTATCAAATCGGGGGCCTGTGTTCACGCAGTCAGTTCCTACGAGTTACATTGGTCCCGTGTGAGGTGTTGATGCCACTTACGGGGCCGTTCGGGGGCTGTTTCAGGTTTTCCCTACTAACGCCCTCTTTTTATGCCTAAGTTTAGAAATATGCAAATTATCATATTATTCTCAAATCGGGGGTCCCGTGATCGCGCGGTCAGTTCCTACGAGTTACATTAGTTCCGTGCGAGGTGTTGGTGCCACTCACGGGGCCGTTCGGGGGATGTTTTGGGTTTTCGCCCACTAACGGTAAGTTTTTAAGCCTAAGTCTAAAAATATTCAAATTATCATCGTATTCTCAAACCGGGGGTCCCGTGATCGCGCGGTTGGTTCCTACGATTTACAAAAGTCCCGTGGGAGGTGTTGGTGCCACTCACAAAGCCGTTCAGGGGCTATTTCGTGTTTTCGCCCACTAACGACAAGTTTTCAAGCCTAAGTCTAGAAATATGAAAATTATCGTCGTATTATCAAACCGGGAGTCTCGTGATCGCTCGATCAGTTCTTACGAGTTACATTGGTCCCGTGCGATGTGTTGGTGCCACTCACGGGGCCGTTCGGGGCTGTTTCGGCTTTCCCCCCACTAACGCCATGTTTTGCCTAAGTCTTGATATTTTTAAATTATTGTCGTATTCTCAAATCGGGGGTCCCATGATTGCGCGGTCAGTTCCTACGAGTTATATTGGTCTCGTGTGAGGTGTTGGTGCCACTCACGGGGCCGTTCGGGAGCTGTTTTGGGTTTTCCTCCTCTAACGCCCTGTTTTTATGTCTAAGTCTAGAAATAGGCAAATTATCGTCGTATTCTCAAACCGGGGGTCCTGTGATCCCGCAGTCAGTTCCTACGAGTTACATTGGTCCCGTGTGAGGTGTTGATGACACTCACGGGGCCGTTCGGGGGATGTTTCGGGGTTTCCCCCACTAACGCCCTCTTTTTATGCCTAAGTTTAGAAATATGCAAATTATCATCGTATTCTCAAATCGGGGGTCCCGTGATCGCGCGGTCAGTTCCTACGAGTTACATTGGTTCCGTGCGAGGTGTTGGTGCCACTCACGGGGCCGTTCGGGGGCTGCTTCGGGTTTTCGTTCACTAACGACAAGTTATTAAGCCAAAGTCTTGAAATATGCAAATTATCATCGTATTCTCAAACCGGGGGTCCCGTGATCACGCGGTCGGTTCCTTCAAGTTACAATGGTCCCGTGGGATGTGTTGGTGCCACTCAGGGGTCATTCGGGGGCTGTTTCGAGTTTTCGCCCATTAACGACAAGTTTTTAAGCCTAAGTCTAGAAATATGCAAATTATCGTCGTATTCTCAAACCGGGGGTCCCCTGATGGCGCGGTCAATTCCAACGTGTTACATTGGTCCCGTGCGAGGTGTTGGTGCCACTCACGGTCCGTTCGGGGGCTGTTTCGGGTTTTCAACCACTAACAACATGTTTTTAAGCCTAAGTCTAGAAATATGTAAATTATCGTCATATTCTCAAATCGAGAGTCCCGTGATCGCGGGGTCAGTGCCTACGAGTTACATTGGTCTTGTGCGAGGTGTTGATGCCACTCACGGGGTTATTCGGAGGCTGTTTCGGGTTTCCCCCACTAACACCATGTTTTGCCTACGTCCTGATATTTTTAAATTATCATCGTATTCTAAAATCGGGCGTCCCGTGATCGCGCGGTCAGTTCCTACGAGTTACATTTGTCCCGTGTGAGGTGTTGGTGCCACACGGGGCCGTTCGAGGGCTGTTTCGGGTTTTTCCCCACTAAAGCCCTGTTTTTATGCCCAAGTCTAGAAATATGCCAATTATCGTCGTATTCTCAAACCGGGGGTCCCGTGATCGCGCGGTCAGTTCCTACGAGTTACATTAGTCCTGTGCGAGGTGTTGGTTCCAGTCATGGGGCCGTTCGAGGGCTGTTTCGAATTTTCGCCCACTGACTGTAAGTTTTTAAGCCTAAGTCTAGAAATATGCAACTTATTATCGTATTCTCAAATCGAAATTCTCGTGATCGCGCGATCAATTTTTACGAGTTACATTGGTCCTGTGCGACGTGTTTGTGCCACTTACGGGGCCGTTCGTGGCTGTTTCGAGTTTCCCCCCACTAACTCCATGTTTTGCCTAAGTCCTGATATTTTTAAATTATCATCGTATTCTCAAATCGGGGGTCTCATGATCGCGCCGTCAGTTCCTACGAGTTTCATTGATCCCGTGTGAGGTATTGGTGCCACTCAGGGGCCGTTCGGGGGCTGTTTTGGGTTTCCCCCACTAACTCCCAGTTTTTATCCTAAGTCCATAAATATGCAAATTATTGTCATATTATCAAACTGGGGGGCCTGTGTTCGCGCAGTCAGTTCCTACTAGTTACATTGGTCCTGTGTGAGGTGTTGATGCCACTTACGGGGCCGTTCGGGGGCTGTTTCGGGTTTTCCATACTAACGCCCTCTTTTTATGCCTAAGTTTAGAAATATGCAAATTATCATCGTATTTTCAAATCGGGGGTCCCGTGATCGCGCGGTCAGTTCCTACGAGTTACATGAGTTCCATGCGAGGTGTTGGTGCCACTCACGGGGTCGTTCGGGGGATGTTTCGAGTTTTCGCCCACTAACGGTAAGTTTTTAAGCCTAAGTCTAGAAATATTCAAATTATCATCGTATTCTCAAACCGGGGGTCCCGTGATCGCGCGGTTGGTTCCTAGGATTTACTACAGTCCCGTGGGAGGTGTTGGTGCCACTCACAAAGCCGTTCAGGGGATGTTTCAGGTTTTCGCTCACTAACGACAAGTTTTTAAGCCTAAGTTTAGAAATATACAAATTATCGTCGTATTCTCAAACTGGGAGTCTCGTGACCGCACGATCAGTTCTTACGAGTTACATTAGTCCCGTGCGACGTGTTGGTGCCACTCACGGGGCCGTTCGGGGCTATTTCGGCTTTCCCCCACTAACGCCATGTTTTGCTTAAGTCATGATATTTTTAAATTATCGTCATATTCTCAAACCGGGGGTCCCATGATTGTGCGGTCAGTTCCTACGAGTTACATTGGTCCCGTGTGAGATGTTGTTCCCACTCACGGGGCCGTTCGGGGGCTATTTTGGGTTTTCCTCCTCTAACACCCTGTTTTTATGTCTAAGTTTAGAAATATGTAAATTATTGTGGTATTCTCAAATCGGGGGTCCTGTGATCTCGCAATCAGTTCCTACGAGTTACATTGGTCCCGTGTGAGGTGTTGATGCCACTCACGGGGCCGGTCGAGGGCTGTTTCGGGTTTTCCCCCACTAACGCCCTATTTTTATGCCTAAGTCTAGAAATATGCAAACTATCTTCGTATTATCAAATCGGGGGTCCCGTGATCACGCCGTCAGTTCCTACGAGTTGCATTGGTCTCGTGCGAGGTGTTGGTGCCACTCATGGGGCTGTTCGGGGTTGTTTCGAGTTTTCGCCCACTAACGGTAAGTTTTGAAGCCTAAGTTTAGATATATGCAAATTATCATCGTAATCTCAAATCGAGAGTCCCGTGATTGCGCGCTCAGTTCCTACGAGTTACATTGTTCCCGTGCGAGGTGTTAGTGCCACTCACGGGGTCGTTCGGGGGATGTTTTGGGTTTTCGCCTACTAACGGCAAGTTTTTAAGCCAAAGTCTTGAAATATGCAAATTATCTTCGTATTCCGAAACCGGGAGTCCCGTTATAGGACGATCACTTCCTACGAGTTACATTGGTCCCATGCGAGGTGTTGGTGCCACTCACGGGGCCGTTTCGGGGGCTGTTTCGTGTTTTCCCTACTAACGACAAGTTTTTAAGCCCAAGTCTAGAAATATGCAAATTATCATCGTATTCTCAAATAGGGGGTCCCGTGATCGTGCGGTCAGTTCCTACGAGTTACATTGCTCCTGTGCGAGGTGTTAATGCCATTCACGGGGCCGTTCGAGGGCTGTTTCGAGTTTTCTCCTACTAACGACAAGTTTTTAAGCCTAAGTCTAAAAATATGCGAATTATTGTTGTATTCTCAAGCCGGGAGTCCCGTGATTGCGTGGTCAGTTCCTACGAGTTAGATTGGTCCCATACGAGGTGTTGGTGCCACTCACGGGGCTGTTCGGGGGCTGTTTCGGGTTTTCACCCTCTAACGGAAAGTTTTTATGCCTAAGTCTTCAAATATGCAAATTATCATCGTATTCTCAAATCGGGGGTCCCGTGATCGCGCAGTCAGTTCCTTCAAGTTACGATGGTCCCGTGGGAGGTGTTGGTGCCACTCATGGGACCGTTCGGGGGCTGTTTCGGGTTTTTGCCCACTAACGATAAGTTTTTAAGTCAAAGTCTCGAAATATGTAAATTATCATCGTATTTTCAAACCGGGGTCCCCGTGATGGCGCGGTCTGTTCCTACGAGTTACATTGGTCCCGTGGGAGGTGTTGGTGCCAATTACGGGGCCGTTCGGGGGCTATTTCGGCTTCCCCCCACTAACGCCATGTTTTGCCTAAATCCTGATATTTTTGAATTATCATCGTATTCTCAAACTGGGGGTCTCGTGATCCCGCGATCAGTTCCTACGAGTTACATTTGTCCCATGTGAGGTGTTGGTGCCACTCACGGGGCCGTTTGGGGGCTGTTTCTGGTTTTTCCCCACTAACGCCCTATTTTTATGCCTGTCTAGAAATATGCAAATTACCGTCGTATTGTCAAACCGGGGGTCCCGTGATCGCGCGGTTAGTTCCTACGAGTTACATTAGTCCCGTGCGAGGTATTGGTGCCAGTCACGGGGCCGTTCGGGGGCTGTTTTGGGTTTCCCCCACTAACGGCGAGATTTTAAGCCTAAGTATAGAAATATGCCACTTATCATCGTATTCTCAAACCGAGAGTCCCGTGATTGCATGGTCAGTTCCTACGAGTTACATTGGCCCCGTGCGAGGTGTTGGTGCCACTCACGGGGCCGTTCGAGGGCTGTTTTTGGTTGTTCGCCACTAACACCCTATTTTTATGCCTAAGTTTAGATGTATGCAAATTATCATCGTATTCTCCAACCGGGGGTCCTGTGATGGAGGAGTCAGTTCCTACGAGTTACATTGATCCCGTGTGAGGTGTTGAAGCCACTCACGGGGCCGTTTGGGGACTATTTTGGGTTTTTCGACACTAACCCCCTGTTTTTATGCCTAAGTATAGAAATATGCAGATGATCGTCGTATTCTAAAATCGAGGTTCTCGTGATTGCGCGGTCAGTTCCTACGAGTTACATTGGTCCCGTGCGAGGTGTTACTGCCACTCACGGGGCCATTCGGGGTCTGTTTCGGGTTTTCACCCATTAACGGTAAGTTTTTAAGCCTAAGTTTAGAAATATGCAAATTATCATCGTATTCTCAAACCGGGGGTCTCTTGATCGCGCGATCGATTCCTACGAGTTACAATAGTCCCGTGGGAGGTGTTGGTGCCACTCACGGGGCCGTTCGCGGGCTGTTTCGGGTTTTCGCCCACTAACAGCAAGTTTTTAAGCATAAGTCTAGAAATATGCAAGTTATCATCGTATTCTCAAACCAAGAGTCACTTGATCGCACGGTCAGTTCGTACGAGTTACATTGGTCCCGTACGAGGTGTTGGTGCCACTCACGGGGTCGTTCGAGTCTGTTTCACATTTTAGCCCAGTAACGTCAAGTTTTTAAGCCTAAGTCTAGAAATATGCAAATTATCGTCGTATTCTCAAACCGGGGGTTCCGTGATCGCGCGATCAGTTCCTACGAGTTACATTGGTCCTGTGCGAGGTGTGGTACCACTCACGAGGCCGTTCTGGGGCTGTTTCGAGTTTTCGTCCACTACCGGCAATTTTTTAAGCCTAAGTCTAGAAATATGCAAATTATCGTCGTATTCTCAAACCGAAAGTCCCGTGATTGCGTGGTCAGTTCCTACGAGTTACATTGGTCCCGTGCATGGTGTTGGAGCCACTCACGGGACCGTTCGGGGGCTGTTTCGGGTTTCCCCCACTAACGCCATATTTTGCTTAAGTCCTGATATTTTTAAATTATCGTTGTATTCTCAAACCGGGGGTCCCGTGATCGCACAGTCAGTTCCTACGAGTTACATTGGTCCCGTGTGAGGTGTTGGTGCCACTCACGGGGCCGTTCGGGGGCTATTTCGAGTTTTTCCCCACTAATGCCCTGTTTTTATGCCTAAGTCTTGATATATGCCAATTATCGTCGCATTCTCAAACCGGGGGTCCCGTGATCACGCTGTCAGTTCCTACGAGTTGCATTGGTCCCGTGCGAGGTGTTGGTGCCACTCATGGGGCCGTTCGGGGGTTGTTTCGGGTTTTCGCCCACTAACAGCAAGTTTTTAAGCCTAAGTTTAGAAATATGAAAATTATCGTCGTATTCTCAAACCGAGAGTCCCATGATTGCGTGATCAGTTCCTACGAGTTACATTGGTCCCGTGCGAGGTGTTAGTGCCACTCACGGGGTCGTTCGGGGGCTGTTTGGGGTTTTCGCCCACTAACGACAAGTTTTTAAGCCTAAGTCTTGAAATATGTAAATTATCTTCGTATTCTGAAATTGGGTGTCCCATGATTGGACGGTCACTTCCTACGACTTACATTGGTCCCATGCGAGGTGTTGGTGCCACTCACAGGGCCGTTCGGGGGCTGTTTTGGGTTTTCCATACTAACACCCTGTTTTTATGCCTAAGTCTAGAATATGAAAATTATTGTCGTGTTCTCAAACCGGAGGTCCCGTGATCGCGCGATCAGTTCCTACGAGTTACATTTCTCCCGTGCGAGGTGTTAGTGCCACTCACGGGGCCGTTCGGGGGCCGTTTCGGGTTTTTGCCTACTAACGACAAGTTTTTAAGCCTAAGTCTAGAAATATGCAAATTATCGTCGTATTCTCGAACAGGGGGTCCCGTGATCGCGCGGTCAGTTCCTACGAGTTATATTGCTCCTGTGCGAGGTGTTAGTGCCACTCACGGGGCTGTTTCGGGTTTTTGCCCACTAACGAAAAGTTTTTACGCCTAAGTCTTGAAATATGCAAATTATCATCGTATTCTCAAACCGGGGGTCCCGTGAACGCGCGGTGGGTTCCTTCAAGTTACGATGGTTCCGTGGGAGGTGTTAGTGCCACTCACGGGGCCGTTCGGGGGCTGTTTCGGGTTTTCACCCACTAACGACAAGTTTTTAAGACAAAGTCTAGAAATATGCAAATTATCATCGTATTCTCAAATCGGGGGTCCTGCGATGGCACAGTCAGTTCCTAGGAGTTACATTGGTCCCGTGGGAGGTGTTGGTGCCAATCACGGGGCTGTTCGGGGGCTATTTCGGGTTTCCCCCACTAATGTCATGTTTTACCTAAGTCCTGATATTTTTGAATTATCATCATATTCTCAAACCGGGGGTCCCATAATCGCGCGATCAGTTCCTACAAGTTACATTTGTTCCATGTGAGGTGTTGGTGCCACTCACGGGGCCGTTCGGGGGCTGTTTCAGGTTTTTCCCCACCACCGCCCTATTTGTATGCCTGTCTAGAAATATGCAAATTATCGTCGTATTGTCAAACCGGGGGTCCCATGATCGCGCGGTCAGTTCCTATGAGTTACATTAGTCCCGTGCGAGGTGTTGGTGCCAGTCACGGGGCCGTTCGGGGGCTGTTTTGGGTTTTCCCCCACTAACGGCAAGTTTTTAGGCCTAAGTATAGAAATATGCAACTTATCGTCGTATTCTCAAACCGGGAGTCCCGTGATTGCGTGGTCAGTTCCTAGGAGTTACATTGGTCCCCATACGAGGTGTTGGAGCAACTCACGGGGCCGTTCGAGGGCTGCTTTTGGTTTTTCGCCACTAACACCCTATTTTTATGCCTAAGTCTAGATGTATGCAAATTATCGTTGTATTCTCCAACCGGGGGTCCTGTGATCGCGGAGTCAGTTCCTACGAGTTATATTGATCCCGTGTGAGGTGTTGAAGCCATTCACGGGGCCGTTTGGGGGCTATTTCGGGTTTTCCCACACTAACGCCCTATTTTTATGCCTAAGTCTAGAAATATGCCAATTATCATCGTACTCTCAAATCGGGGTTCCCGTGATTGCGCGATCAGTTCCTACGAGTTACATTGGTCTCGTACGAGGGGTTACTGCCACTCACGGGGCCATTCGGGTTTTCACCCACTAACGGTAAGTTTTTAAGCCAAAGTTTAGAAATATGTAAATTATCATCGTATTCTCAAACCGGGGGTCCCGTGATCGACGCTCGGTTCCTACGAGTTACAATGGTCCCGTGGGAGGTGTTGGTGCCACTCACGGGGCCGTTCGGGGGCTGCTTCGGGTTTTCGCCCACTAATGACAAGTTTTTAAGCATAAGTCTAGAAATATGCAAGTTATCGTCGTATTCTCAAACCAAGAGTCTCGTGATCACGTGGTCAGTTCGTACGAGTTACATTGGTCTCGTGCGAGGTGTTGGTGCCACTCACGGGGCCGTTCGGGGTCTGTTTCACCTTTTCGCCCACTAACGACAAGTTTTTAAGCCTCAGTCAAGAAATATGCAAATTATCGTCGTATTCTCAAACCGAGGGTCCCGTGATCGCGCGATCAGTTCCTACGAGTTACATTGGTCCCGTGCGAGGTGTTGGTGCCACTCACGGGGCCGTTCGGGTGCTGTTTCGGGTTTTCATCCACTACGGGCATGTTTTTAAGCCTAAGTCTAGAAATATGAAAATTATCATGATATTGTCAAACCAGGGGTCCCATGATCGCGCGGTCAGTTCCTATGAGTTACATTGGTCCTGTGCGAGGTGTTGGTGCCACTCACGGGACCGTTCAGGGGCTGTTTCGGGTTTTCATCCACTACCGGCATGTTTTTAAGCCTAAGTCTAGAAATATGCAAATTATCATCGTATTCTGAAACCGAGAGTCCCGTGATCGTGTGGTCAGTACCTACGAGTTACATTGGTCCCGTGCATGGTGTTGGTGCCATTCACGGGACCATTCGGGGGCTGTTTCGGTTTTCCCCCACTAACACCATATTTTGCCTAAGTGCTGATATTTTTAAATTATCGTTATATTATCAAACTAGGGGTCCCATGATCACACGGTCAGTTCCCACGAGTTACATAGGTCCCTTGTGAGGTGTTGGTTCCACTCACGGGGCCGTTCGGGGCTATTTCGGGTTTTTCCCCACTAACGCCTGGTTTTTATGCCTAAGTCTTGAAATATGCCAATTATCATCGCATTGTCAAACCTGGGGTCCCGTGATCACGCGGTCAGTTCCTACGAGTTACATTAGTCCCGTGCGAGGTGTTGGTGCCTGTCACGGGGCCATTCGAGGGCTGTTTCGGGTTTTCGCCCACTAACGGCAAGTTTTTAAGTCTAAGTCTAGAAATATGCAAATTATCGTCGTATTATCAAACCGGGAGTCTCGTGATCACGCGATCAATTCCTACGAGTTACATTGGTCCCGTGCGACGTGTTGGTGCCACCCATGGGGGCGTTCGGGGCTGTTTCGGTGTTTTCCCCACTAACTCCATGCTTTGCCTAAGTCCTGACATTTTTAAATTATCGTCGTATTCTCAAACCGGGGGTCTCATGATCACGCGATCAGTTCCTACAAGTTACATTGGTCCCGTGTGAGGTGTTGGTGCCACTCAGGGGCCGTTCGGGGGCTATTTTGGGTTTTCCCCCACTAACGCCCAGTTTTTATGCCTAAGTCCAGAAATATGAAAATTAACGTCGTATTATCAAATCGAGGGTCCTGTGTTCGCGCAGTCAGTTACTACGAGTTACATTGGTCCCGTGTGAGGTGTTGATGCCACTCACGGGGCCGTTCGGGAGCTGTTTCGGGTTTTCCCACAATAACGCCCTGTTTTTATGCCTAAGTCTAGAAATATGCAAATTATCGTTGTATACTCAAACAGTGGGTCCCTTGATCGCGGGGTCAGTTCCTACGAGTTACATTGGTCCCGTACGAGGTGTTAGTGCCACTCACAGGGACGTTCGGGGGTTGTTTCGGGTTTTCGCCCACTAACGTTAAGTTTTTAAGCCTAAGTCTAGAAATATTCAAATTATCATCGTATTCTCAAACCGGGGGTCCCGTGATCGCGCAGTCAGTTCCTATGAGTTAAATTGGTCCCGCGCGAGGTGTTGGTCTCACTCACGGGGCCGTTCGGTGGCTATTTTGGGTTTTCGCCCACTAACGGCAAGTTTTTAAGCCTAAGTCTAGAAATATGAAAATTATCGTCGTATTTTCAAACCGGGAATCTCGTGACCGCGCGATCAGTTCTTAGGAGTTACATTGGTCCCGTGCGACGTGTTGGTGCCACTCACGGGGCCGTTCGGGGCTGTTTCGGCTTTCCCCCCACTAACGCCATGTTTTGCCTAAGTCCTGATATTTTTAAATTATCGTCGTATTCTCAAACCGGGGGTCCCATGATTGCGCGGTGAGTTCCTCCGAGTTAAATTTGTCCCGTGTGAGGTGTTAGTGCCACTCACGGGGCCGTTCGGGGGCTGTTTTGGGTTTTCCTCCTCTAACGCCCTGTTTTTATGTCTAAGTCTAGAAATATCCAAATTATCGTCGTATTCTCAAACCGGGGGTCTTGTGATCCCGCAGTCAGTTCCTACGAGTTACATTGGTCCCGTGTGGGGTGTTGATGCCACTCACGGTGCCGTTCGAGGGCTGTTTCGGGTTTTCCCCCACTAATGCCCTGTTTTTATGCCTAAGTCTAGAAATACGCAAATTATCCTCGTATTCTCAAATCGGGGGTCCCGTGATCGCGCCATCAGTTCCTACGAGTTGCATTGGTCCCGTGCGAGGTGTTGGTGCCACTCACGGGGTCGTTCGGGGGCTGTTTCGGGTTTTCGCCCACTAACGACAAGTTTTTAAGCCTAAGTTTAGAAATATGCAAATTATCGTCATATTCTCAAACTGAGGGTCTCGTGATTGAGCGATCAGTTACTACGAGTTACATTGGTCCCGTACGAGGTGTTGGTGCCACTCACGGGGTCGTTCGGGGGCTGTATCGATTTTTCACCCACTAACGACAAGTTTTTAAGCCTAAGTCTAGAAATATGAAAATTATCATCGTATTCTTAAACCGAGAGTCCCGTGATTGGGCGGTCAGTTCCTACAAGTTACATTTGTCCCGTGCGAGGTGTTGGTGCCACTCACGGGGCCGTTCGGGGGCTATTTCGGGTTTTACACACTAAAACCCTGTTTTATGCCTAAGTCTAGAAATATGAAAATTATCGTCGTATTCTCAAACCGGGGTCCCGTGATCGCGCGATCAGTTCCTACGAGTTACATTGCTCCCGTGCGAGGTGTTAGTGCCACTCACGGGGCCGTTCGGGGGCAGTTTCAAGTTTTCGCCCACTAACGACAAGTTTTTAAGCCTAAGTCTAGAAATATGCAAATTATCGTTACATTCTTGGACTGGGGGTCCCGTGATCGCGCGGTCAGTTCTCACGAGTTACATTGGTCCCGTGCGAGGTGTTGGTGGCACTCACGGGGCCGATCGGGGACTATTTCGTGTTTTTGCCCACTAACGACAAGTTTTTAAGCCTAAGTCTTGAAATATGCAAATTATCATCGTATTCTCAAACTGGGGGTCCTGTGATCGCGCGGTCAGTTCCTTCAAGTTACATCAGTCCCGTGAGAGGTGTTAATGCCTCTCACGGGGCCGTTTGGGGGCTGTTTCGAGTTTTCGCCCACTAATGACAAGTTTTTAAGCCTAAGTCGAGAAATATGCAAATTATCATCGTATTCTCAAACTGGAGGTCCCGTGATGGCGCGGTCAGTTCCTACGACTTACATTGGTCCCATGGGAGGTGTTTGTGCCACTCACGGGACCGTTCGGAGACTGTTTCGGGTTTTTTCCCACTAACGCCCTATTTTTATGCCTGTCTAGAAATCTCCAAATTATTGTCGTATTGTCAAACTGAGGGTCCCGTGATTGCGCGGTAAGTTCCTTTGAGTTACGTTAGTCCCGTGCGAGGTGTTGGTGCTAGTCACGGGACAGTTCGGGGGCTGTTTTGCGTTTCCCCCACTAACTGCAAGTTTTTAAGCCTAAGTCTAGAAATATAAAACTTATTGTCATATTCTTAAACCGGGAGTCCCGTGATTTCGCGGTCAGTTCCTACGATTTACATTGGTCCCGTGCGAGGTATTGGTGCCACTCACGGGGCCGTTTCGGGGGCTGTTTCGAGTTTTCCCTACTAACGACAAGTTTTTAAGCCCAAGTCTAGAAATATGCAAATTATCATCGTATTCTCAAACAGGGGGTCCCGTGATCGTGCGGTCAGTTCCTACGAGTTACATTGCTCCTGCGCGAGGTGTTAATGCCATTCACGGGGCCGTTCGAGGGCTGTTTCGAGTTTTTTCCTACTAACGACAAGTTTTTAAGCCTAAGTCTAAAAATATGCGAATTATTGTTGTATTCTCAAACCGGGAGTCCCGTGATTGCGTGGTCAGTTCCTACGAGTTAGATTGGTCCCATACGAGGTGTTGGTGCCACTCACGGGGCTGTTCGGGGGCTGTTTCGGGTTTTCACCCTCTAACGGAAAGTTTTTATGCCTAAGTCTTGAAATATGCAAATTATCATCGTATTCTCAAATCGGGGGTCCCGTGATCGCGCAGTCAGTTCCTTCAAGTTACGATGGTCCCGTGGGAGGTGTTGGTGCCACTCATGGGACCGTTCGGGGGCTGTTTCGGGTTTTTGCCCACTAACGACAAGTTTTTAAGTCAAAGTCTCGAAATATGTAAATTATCATCGTATTTTCAAACCGGGGTCCCCGTGATGGCGCGGTCTGTTCCTACGAGTTACATTGGTCCCGTGGGAGGTGTTGGTGCCAATTACGGGGCCGTTCGGGGGCTATTTCGGCTTCCCCCACTAACGCCATGTTTTGCCTAAATCCTGATATTTTTGAATTATCATCGTATTCTCAAACTGGGGGTCTCGTGATCGCGCGATCAGTTCCTACGAGTTACATTTGTCCCATGTGAGGTGTTGGTGCCACTCACGGGGCCGTTTGGGGGCTGTTTCTGGTTTTTCCCCACTAACGCCCTATTTTTATGCCTGTCTAGAAATATGCAAATTATCGTCGTATTGTCAAACCGGGGGTCCCGTGATCGCGCGGTTAATTCCTACGAGTTACATTAGTCCCGTGCGAGGTGTTGGTGCCAGTCACGGGGCCGTTCGGGGGCTGTTTTGGGTTTCCCCCACTAACGGCGAGATTTTAAGCCTAAGTATAGAAATATGCCACTTATCATCGTATTCTCAAACCGAGAGTCCCGTGATTGCATGGTCAGTTCCTACGAGTTACATTGGCCCCGTGCGAGGTGTTGGTGCCACTCACGGGGCCGTTCGAGGGCTGTTTTTGGTTGTTCGCCACTAACACCCTATTTTTATGCCTAAGTTTAGATGTATGCAAATTATCATCGTATTCTCCAACCGGGGGTCCTGTGATGGAGGAGTCAGTTCCTACGAGTTACATTGATCCCGTGTGAGGTGTTGAAGCCACTCACGGGGCCGTTTGGGGACTATTTTGGGTTTTTCGACACTAACCCCCTGTTTTTATGCCTAAGTATAGAAATATGCAGATGATCGTCGTATTCTAAAATCGAGGTTCTCGTGATTGCGCGGTCAGTTCCTACGAGTTACATTGGTCCCGTGCGAGGTGTTACTGCCACTCACGGGGCCATTCGGGGTCTGTTTCGGGTTTTCACCCATTAACGGTAAGTTTTTAAGCCTAAGTTTAGAAATATGCAAATTATCATCGTATTCTCAAACCGGGGGTCTCTTGATCGCGCGATCGATTCCTACGAGTTACAATAGTCCCGTGGGAGGTGTTGGTGCCACTCACGGGGCCGTTCGGGGGCTGTTTCGGGTTTTCGCCCACTAACAGCAAGTTTTTAAGCATAAGTCTAGAAATATGCAAGTTATCATCGTATTCTCAAACCAAGAGTCACTTGATCGCACGGTCAGTTCGTACGAGTTACATTGGTCCCGTACGAGGTGTTGGTGCCACTCACGGGGCCGTTCGGGTCTGTTTCACATTTTAGCCCAGTAACGTCAAGTTTTTAAGCCTAAGTCTAGAAATATGCAAATTATCGTCGTATTCTCAAACCGGGGGTTCCGTGATCGCGCGATCAGTTCCTACGAGTTACATTGGTCCTGTGCGAGGTGTGGTACCACTCACGAGGCCGTTCTGGGGCTGTTTCGAGTTTTCATCCACTACCGGCAATTTTTTAAACCTAAGTCTAGAAATATGCAAATTATTGTCGTATTCTCAAACCGAAAGTCCCGTGATTGCGTGGTCAGTTCCTACGAGTTACATTGGTCCCGTGCATGGTGTTGGAGCCACTCACGGGACCGTTCGGGGGCTGTTTCGGGTTTCCCCCACTAACGCCATATTTTGCCTAAGTCCTGATATTTTTAAATTATCGTTGTATTCTCAAACCGGGGGTCCCGTGATCGCACAGTCAGTTCCTACGAGTTACATTGGTCCCGTGTGAGGTGTTGGTGCCACTCACGGGGCCGTTCGGGGGCTATTTCGAGTTTTTCCCCACTAATGCCCTGTTTTTATGCCTAAGTCTTGAAATATGCCAATTATCGTCGCATTCTCAAACCGGGGGTCCCGTGATCACGCTGTCAGTTCCTACGAGTTGCATTGGTCCCGTGCGAGGTGTTGGTGCCACTCATGGGGCCGTTCGGGGGTTGTTTCGGGTTTTCGCCCACTAACAGCAAGTTTTTAAGCCTAAGTTTAGAAATATGAAAATTATCGTCGTATTCTCAAACCGAGAGTCCCATGATTGCGCGATCAGTTCCTACGAGTTACATTGGTCCCGTGCGAGGTGTTAGTGCCACTCACGGGGTCGTTCGGGGACTGTTTGGGGTTTTCGCCCACTAACGACAAGTTTTTAAGCCTAAGTCTTGAAATATGTAAATTATCTTCGTATTCTGAAATTGGGTGTCCCATGATTGGACGGTCACTTCCTAGGACTTACATTGGTCCCATGCGAGGTGTTGGTGCCACTCACAGGGCCGTTCGGGGGCTGTTTTGGGTTTTCCATACTAACACCCTGTTTTTATGCCTAAGTCTAGAAATATGAAAATTATTGTCGTGTTCTCAAACCGGAGGTCCCGTGATCGCGCGATCAGTTCCTACGAGTTACATTTCTCCCGTGCGAGGTGTTAGTGCCACTCACGGGGCTGTTCGGGGGCTGTTTCGGGTTTTTGCCTACTAACGACAAGTTTTTAAGCCTAAGTCTAGAAATATGCAAATTATCGTCGTATTCTCGAACAGGGGGTCCCGTGATCGCGCGGTCAGTTCCTACGAGTTACATTGCTCCTGTGCGAGGTGTTAGTGCCACTCACGGGGCTGTTTTGGGTTTTTGCCCACTAACGAAAAGTTTTTACGCCTAAGTCTTGAAATATGCAAATTATCATCGTATTCTCAAACCGGGGGTCCCGTGAACGCGCGGTGGGTTCCTTCAAGTTACGATGGTTCCGTGGGAGGTGTTAGTGCCACTCACGGGGCCGTTCGGGGGCTGTTTCGGGTTTTCACCCACTAACGACAAGTTTTTAAGCCAAAGTCTAGAAATATGCAAATTATCATCGTATTCTCAAATCGGGGGTCCTGCGATGGCACAGTCAGTTCCTAGGAGTTACATTGGTCCCGTGGGAGGTGTTGGTGCCAATCACGGGGCTGTTCGGGGGCTATTTCGGGTTTCCCCCACTAATGTCATGTTTTACCTAAGTCCTGATATTTTTGAATTATCATCATATTCTCAAACCGGGGGTCCCATAATCGCGCGATCAGTTCCTACGAGTTACATTTGTCCCATGTGAGGTGTTGGTGCCACTCACGGGGCCGTTCGGGGGCTGTTTCAGGTTTTTCCCCACCACCGCCCTATTTGTATGCCTGTCTAGAAATATGCAAATTATCGTCGTATTCTCAAACCGGGGGTCCCATGATCGCGCGGTCAGTTCCTATGAGTTACATTAGTCCCGTGCGAGGTGTTGGTGCCAGTCACGGGGCCGTTCGGGGGCTGTTTTGGGTTTTCCCCCACTAACGGCAAGTTTTTAGGCCTAAGTATAGAAATATGCAACTTATCGTCGTATTCTCAAACCGGGAGTCCCGTGATTGCGTGGTCAGTTCCTAGGAGTTACATTGGTCCCCATGCGAGGTGTTGGAGCAACTCACGGGGCCGTTCGAGGGCTGTTTTTGGTTTTTCGCCACTAACACCCTATTTTTATGCCTAAGTCTAGATGTATGCAAATTATCGTTGTATTCTCCAACCGGGGGTCCTGTGATCGCGGAGTCAGTTCCTACGAGTTATATTGATCCCGTGTGAGGTGTTGAAGCCATTCACGGGGCCGTTTGGGGGCTATTTCGGGCTTTCCCACACTAACGCCCTATTTTTATGCCTAAGTCTAGAAATATGCCAATTATCATCGTATTCTCAAATCGGGGTTCCCGTGATTGCGCGATCAGTTCCTACGAGTTACATTGGTCTCGTGCGAGGGGTTACTGCCACTCACGGGGCCATTCGGGTTTTCACCCACTAACGGTAAGTTTTTAAGCCAAAGTTTAGAAATATGTAAATTATCATCGTATTCTCAAACCGGGGGTCCCGTGATCGACGCTCGGTTCCTACGAGTTACAATGGTCCCGTGGGAGATGTTGGTGCCACTCACGGGGCCGTTCGGGGGCTGCTTCGGGTTTTCGCCCACTAATGACAAGTTTTTAAGCATAAGTCTAGAAATATGCAAGTTATCGTCGTATTCTCAAACCAAGAGTCCCGTGATCACGTGGTCAGTTCGTACGAGTTACATTGGTCTCGTGCGAGGTGTTGGTGCCACTCACGGGGCCGTTCGGGGTCTGTTTCACCTTTTCGCCCACTAACGACAAGTTTTTAAGCCTCAGTCAAGAAATATGCAAATTATCGTCGTATTCTCAAACCGAGGGTCCCGTGATCGCGCGATCAGTTCCTACGAGTTACATTGGTCCCGTGCGAGGTGTTGGTGCCACTCACGGGGCCGTTCGGGTGCTGTTTCGGGTTTTCATCCACTACGGGCATGTTTTTAAGCCTAAGTCTAGAAATATGAAAATTATCATGATATTGTCAAACCAGGGGTCCCATGATCGCGCGGTCAGTTCCTATGAGTTACATTGGTCCTGTGCGAGGTGTTGGTGCCACTCACGGGACCGTTCAGGGGCTGTTTCGAGTTTTCATCCACTACCGGCATGTTTTTAAGCCTAAGTCTAGAAATATGCAAATTATCATCGTATTCTGAAACCGAGAGTCCCGTGATCGCGTGGTCAGTACCTACGAGTTACATTGGTCCCGTGCATGGTGTTGGTGCCATTCACGGGACCATTCGGGGGCTGTTTCGGTTTTCCCCCATTATCGTTATATTATCAAACTAGGGGTCCCATGATCACACAATCAGTTTCCACGAGTTACATAGGTCCCTTGTGAGGTGTTGGTTCCACTCACGGGGCCGTTCGGGGCTATTTCGGGTTTTTCCCCACTAACGCCTGGTTTTTATGCCTAAGTCTTGAAATATGCCAATTATCATCGCATTGTCAAACCGGGGGTCCCGTGATCACGCGGTCAGTTCCTACGAGTTACATTAGTCCCGTGCGAGGTGTTGGTGCCAGTCACGGGGCCATTCGGGGGCTGTTTCGGGTTTTCGCCCACTAACGGCAAGTTTTTAAGTCTAAGTCTAGAAATATGCAAATTATCGTCGTATTATCAAACCGGGAGTCTCGTGATCACGCGATCAATTCCTACGAGTTACATTGGTCCCGTGCGACGTGTTGGTGCCACCCATGGGGGCGTTCTGGGCTGTTTCGGTGTTTTCCCCACTAACTCCATGCTTTGCCTAAGTCCTGATATTTTTAAATTATCGTCGTATTCTCAAACCGGGGGTCTCATGATCGCGCGATCAGTTCCTACAAGTTACATTGGTCCCGTGTGAGGTGTTGGTGCCACTCAGGGGCCGTTCGGGGGCTATTTTGGCTTTTCCCCCACTAACGCCCAGTTTTTATGCCTAAGTCCAGAAATATGAAAATTAACGTCGTATTATCAAACCGAGGGTCCTGTGTTCGCGCAGTCAGTTACTACGAGTTACATTGGTCCCGTGTGAGGTGTTGATGCCACTCACGGGGCCGTTCGGGAGCTGTTTCGGGTTTTCCCACAATAACGCCCTGTTTTTATGCCTAAGTCTAGAAATATGCAAATTATCGTTGTATACTCAAACAGTGGGTCCCTTGATCGCGGGGTCAGTTCCTACGAGTTACATTGGTCCCGTACGAGGTGTTAGTGCCACTCACAGGGACGTTCGGGGGTTGTTTCGGGTTTTCGCCCACTAACGTTAAGTTTTTAAGCCTAAGTCTAGAAATATTCAAATTATCATCGTATTCTCAAACCGGGGGTCCCGTGATCGCGCAGTCAGTTCCTATGAGTTAAATTGGTCCCGCGCGAGGTGTCGTATTCTCAAACCGGGAATCTCGTGACCGCGCGATCAGTTCTTACGAGTTACATTGGTCCCGTGCGACGTGTTGGTGCCACTCACGGGGCCGTTCGGGGCTGCTTCGGCTTTCCCCCCACTAACGCCATGTTTTGCCTAAGTCCTGATATTTTTAAATTATCGTCGTATTCTCAAACCGGGGGTCCCATGATTGCGCGGTGAGTTCCTCCGAGTTAAATTTGTCCCGTGTGAGGTGTTAGTGCCACTCACGGGGCCGTTCGGGGGCTGTTTTGGGTTTTCCTCCTCTAACGCCCTGTTTTTATGTCTAAGTCTAGAAATATCCAAATTATCGTCGTATTCTCAAACCGGGGGTCTTGTGATCCCGCAGTCAGTTCCTACGAGTTACATTGGTCCTGTGTGGGGTGTTGATGCCACTCACGGTGCCGTTCGAGGGCTGTTTCGGGTTTTCCCCCACTAATGCCCTGTTTTTATGCCTAAGTCTAGAAATACGCAAATTATCCTCGTATTCTCAAATCGGGGGTCCCGTGATCGCGCTATCAGTTCCTACGAGTTGCTTTGGTCCCGTGCGAGGTGTTGGTGCCACTCACGGGGTCGTTCGGGGGCTGTTTCGGGTTTTCGCCCACTAACGACAAGTTTTTAAGCCTAAGTTTAGAAATATGCAAATTATCGTCATATTCTCAAACTGAGAGTCTCGTGATTGAGCGATCAGTTACTACGAGTTACATTGGTCCCGTACGAGGTGTTGGTGCCACTCACGGGGTCGTTCGGGGGCTGTATCGATTTTTCACCCACTAACGACAAGTTTTTAAGCCTAAGTCTAGAAATATGAAAATTATCATCGTATTCTCAAACCGAGAGTCCCGTGATTGGGCGGTCAGTTCCTACAAGTTACATTTGTCCCGTGCGAGGTGTTGGTGCCACTCACAGGGCCGTTCGGGGGCTATTTCGGGTTTTACACACTAAAACCCTGTTTTATGCCTAAGTCTAGAAATATGAAAATTATCGTCGTATTCTCAAACCGGGGTCCCGTGATCGCGCGATCAGTTCCTACGAGTTACATTGCTCCCGTGCGAGGTGTTAGTGCCACTCACGGGGCCGTTCGGGGGCAGTTTCAAGTTTTCGCTCACTAACGACAAGTTTTTAAGCCTAAGTCTAGAAATATGCAAATTATCATCACATTCTCGGACTGGGGGTCCCGTGATCGCGCGGTCAGTTCTCACGAGTTACATTGGTCCCGTGCGAGGTGTTGGTGGCACTCACGGGGCCGATCCGGGACTATTTCGGGTTTTTGCCCACTAACGACAAGTTTTTAAGCCTAAGTCTTGAAATATGCAAATTATCATCGTATTCTCAAACTGGGGGTCCTGTGATCGCGCGGTCAGTTCCTTCAAGTTACATCAGTCCCGTGAGAGGTGTTAATGCCTCTCACGGGGCCGTTTGGGGGCTGTTTCGAGTTTTCGCCCACTAATGACAAGTTTTTAAGCCTAAGTCGAGAAATATGCAAATTATCATCATATTCTCAAACTGGAGGTCCCGTGATGGCGCGGTCAGTTCCTACGACTTACATTGGTCCCATGGGAGGTGTTTGTGCCACTCACGGGACCGTTCGGAGACTGTTTCGGGTTTTTTCCCACTAACGCCCTATTTTTATGCCTGTCTAAAAATCTGCAAATTATTGTCGTATTGTCAAACTGAGGGTCCCGTGATTGCGCGGTAAGTTCCTTTGAGTTACGTTAGTCCCGTGCGAGGTGTTGGTGCTAGTCACGGGACAGTTCGGGGGCTGTTTTGCGTTTCCCCCACTAACTGCAAGTTTTTAAGCCTAAGTCTAGAAATATAAAACTTATCGTCATATTCTTAAACCGGGAGTCCCGTGGTTGCGCGGTCAGTTCCTACGATTTACATTGGTCCCGTGCGAGGTATTGGTGCCACTCACGGGGCCGTTCGAGGGCTGTTTTCGGTTTTCCGCCACTAACACCCTGTTTTTATGCCTAAGTCTAGAAATATTCAAATTATCGTCGTATTCTCCAACCAGGGGTCCTGTGATCATGGAGTCAGTTCCTCCGAGTTACATTGATCCCGTGTGAGGTGTTGATGCCACTCACGGGGCCATTCGGGGGCTCTTTCGGGTTTTCCCACACTAACGCCCAGTTTTTATGCCTAAGTCTAGAAATATGCAAATTATCATCGTATTCTAAAATCGGGGGTCCCGTGATTGCACGGTCAGTCCCTACGAGTTACACTGGTCCCGTGCGAGGTGTTACTGCCACTCACGTGGCCGTTCGGGGGCTGTTTCAAGTTTTCACCCACTAACGGTAAGTTTTTAAGCCTAAGTTTAGAAATCTGCGAATTATCATCGTATTCTCAAATCGGGGTCCCGTGATCGCGCGGTCGGTTCCTACGAGTTACAATGGTCCCATGGGAGGTGTTGGTGACACTCACGGGGCCGTTCAGGGGATGTTTCGGGTTTTCGCCCACTAACGGCAAGTTTTTGAGCACAAGTATAGAAATATACAAATTATCGTCGTATTATCAAACTGGGAGTCCCGTGATCGCGCGGTCAATTCGTACGAGTTACATTGGTCCCGTGAGAGGTGTTGGTGCCACTCACGGGGCCGTTCGGGGACTTTTTCACATTTTCACCCACTAACGGCAAGTTTTTAACCCTCAGTCAAAAAATATGCAAATTATTATTGTATTCTGAAACCGGGGGTCCCGCGATCGCACTGTCAGTTCCTACGAGTTACATTGGTCCTGTGCGAGGTGTTGGTGCCACTCACGGGGCCGTTCGGGGGCTGTTTCGGGTTTTCGTCCACTACTGGGATGTTTTTAAGCCTAAGTCTAGAAATATGAAAATTATCATCATATTCTCAAACTATGGGTCCCGTGATCGCGCGGTCAGTTCCTACGAGTTACATTTGTCCCGTGTGAGGTGTTGATGCCACTCACGGGGCCGTTCGGGGGCTGTTTCGGATTTTCCCATAATAACTCCCTGTTTTTATGCCTAAGTCTAGAAAAATGAAATTATCATCGTATTCTCAAACCGTGGGTCCCTTGATCGCGGGGTCAGTTCCTACGAGTTACATTGGTCCCGTGCGAGGTGTTAGTGCCACTCACGGGGCCGTTCAGGGGCTGTTTCGGGTTTTCGCCCACTAACGGTAAGTTTTTAAGCCTAAGTCTAGAAATATTCAAATTATCCTCGTATTCTCAAACTGGGGGTCCCGTGATCGCGCGGTTGGTTCCAACGATTTACAACAGTCCCGTGGGAGGTGTTGGTGCCACTCACGGGCCGTTCGGGGGATGTTTCGGGTTTTCACCCACTAACGGCAAGTTTTGCCTAAGTCGTGACAATTTGAAATTATCGGCGTATTCTCAAACCGGGAGTCCTGTGATCACGCAGTCAGTTCCTACGAGTTACTTTGGCCTCGTGTGAGGTGTTGGTGGTACTCACGGGGCCGTCCGAGGATTGTTTCGGCTTTTTCCCCACTAACGCCCTGTTTTTATGCCTAAGTCTAAAAATATGCAAATTATCATCGTATTCTCAAACCAGGGGTCCCGTGATCGCGCGGTCAGTTCCTAAAAGTTATGTTGGTCCCCTGCGAGGTGTTGGGGCCACTCACAAGGACGTTCGGGGGCTGTTTCGGGTTTTCGCCCACTAACGACAAGTTTTTAAGCCTAAGTCTAGAAATATGAAAAATCTCGTAGTATTCTCAAATCGGGAGTCCCGTGATTGCGCGGTCAGTTCCTACTCGTTACATTGGTCCCGTCCGAGGTGTTGGTGCCACTCTCGGGGCCGTTCGGGGGCTGTTTTGGGTTTACCCCCACTAACGCCATGTTTTGCCAAAGCCCTGATATCTATAAATTATTGTCGTATTCTTATATCGGGGGTCCCATGATCACGCGGTGAGTTCCTACGGGTTACATTGGTCCCGTGTGAGGTGTTGGTGCCACTCACGGGGTGGTTCGGGGGCTGTTTTGGGTTTTCCCCCACTAACGCCCTGTTTTTATGCCAAAGTCTAGAAATATGCAAATTATCATCGTGTTCTCAAACTGGGGGTCTTGTGATCGCGCCGTCACTTCCTACGAGTTACATTGGTCCCGTGTGAGGTGTTGATGCCACTCACGGGGCCGTTCAGGGGCTGTTTCGGGTTTTTCCACACTAACTCCCTGTTTTTATGCATAAGTCTAGAAATATGTAAATTATCGTCATATTCTCAAACCGGGGGTCCTGTGATCGCGCGGTCAGTTCATACGAGTTACATTGGTCCCGTGCCAGGTGTTAGTGCCACTCACGGGGTCGTTCGGGGGCTGTTTCGAGTTTTCGCCCACTAACGGTAAGTTTTTAAGCCTAAGTCTAGAAATTTGCAAATTATCATCATATTCTCAAACTCAGGGTCCCGTGATCGGGCGGTCGGTTCCTACGAGTTACAATGGTCCCGTGGGAGGTGTTGTAGCCACTCACGGGGCCGTTCGGGAGTTATTTCGGGTTTTCACTCACTAACGACAAGTGTTTAAGCCAAAGTCTAGAAATACGTAAATTATTGTCATATTCTCAAACCGGGAGTCCCGTGATCGCGCGGTCAGTTTTTACGAGTTACATTGGTCCCGTGCGAGATGTTGGTGCTACTCCCCGGGCCGTTCGGGGTCTGTTTCAGGTTTTCACCCACTAACGGTAAGTTTTTAAGCCTAAGTCTAGAAATATGCAAATTATCATTGTATTCTCAAATCGGGGGTCTCGTGATCGCGCGGTCAATTCCTATGAGTTAAATTGGTCCGTGCGAGGTGTTGGTGCCACTCACGGGGCCGTTCGGGGGATGTTTTGAGTTTTCATCCACTAACGGCATGTTTTTAAGCCTAAGTCTAGAAATATGCAAATTATCGTCGTATTCTCAAACCGAGAGTCCGGTGATCGCGTGGTCAGTTCCTATGAGTTACATTGGCCCCGTGCGAGGTTGGTTCCACTCACGGGGCCGTTCGGGGGCTGTTTCGAGTTTACCCCAGTAACGCTATGTTTTGCCTAAGTCCTGATATTTTTAAATTATCGTCGTATTCTCAAACCGAGGGTCTCGTGATCGCGCGGTCAGTTCCTACGAGTTACATTGGTCCCGTGCGAGGTGTTAGTACCACTCATGGGGTCGTTCGGGGGATGTTTCGGGTTTTCACCCACTAACGGTAGGTTTTTAAGCCTAAGTGTAGAAATATGCAAATTATCATCGTATTCTCAAATCGAGGGTCCCGTTATCGCGCGGTCGATTCCTAGGAGTTACAATGGTCCCATGGGAGGTGTTGGTGCCACTCACGGGGCCGTTCGGGGGCTGTTTCGGGTGTTCGCCCACTAACGACAAGTTTTTATGCCAGTCTAAAAATATGCAAATTATCATCATATTCTCAAACCGGGAGTTCCATGATCGCGCGGTCAGTTCGTACGAGTTACATTGGTCCCATGCGAGGTGTTGGTGCCACTCCCGGGGCCGTTCGGGGTCTGTTTCAGGTTTTCCCCCACTAATGGAAAGTTTTTAAGCCCAAGTCTAGAAATATGCAAATTATCGTCATATTCTCAAACCGTGGGTCCCGTGATCGCGCGGTCAGTTCCTATGAGTTAAATTGGTCCCGTGCGAGGTGTTGGTGCCACTCACGGGGCCATTCGGGGGCTATTTCGAGTTTTTGCCCAACAACGGCATATTTTTAAGCCTAAGTATAGAAATATGCATATTATCGTTGTATTCTCAAATCGAGAGTCCCGTGATCACGTGGTCAATTCCTACGCGTTACATTGGTCCCGTGCGAGGTTGATCCCACTCACGGGGCCGTTCGGGGGCTATTTCGGGTTTTTCCCCACTAACGCCCTATTTTTATGCCTAAGTCTAGAAATATGCAAATTATCATCGTATTCTTAAATCGGGGGTCCCGCGATAGCGCGGTCAGTTCCTAAGAGTTACATTGGTCCCGTGTGAGGTGTTGGTGCCACTCATGGGGCCGTTCGGGGGCTGTTTCGGGTTTTCGCTCGCTAACGGCAAGCTTTTAAGCCTAAGTCTAGAAATATGTAAATTATCGTCGTATTCTCAAACCGGGAGTCCCGTGATCGCACGGTCAGTTCCTACGAGTTACATTGGTCCCGTGCGACGTGTTGGTGTCACTCACGGGGCCGTTCGGAGCTGTTTCGGATTTTCCCCCACTAACGCCGTATTTTGCCTAAGTCCTGATATTTTTAAATTATCGTCGTATTCTCAAATCGGGGGTCCCATGATTGCGCAGTCAGTTCTTACGAGTTACATTAGTCCGGTGTGAGGTGTTGGTGTCGTCACGGGGCCGTTCGGGGGCTGTTTTGAGTCTTTCCCCTCTAACGCCCTGCTTTTATCTCTAAGTGTAGAAATATGCAAATTATTGTCGTATTATCAAACCGGGAGTCTCATGATCGCGCGCTCAATTCCTACGTGTTACATTGGTCCCGTGCGACGTGTTGGTGCCACCCATGGGGCGTTCGGGACTGATTCGGGGTTTTCCCCCACTAACTCCAAGTTTTGCCTAACTCCTGATATTTTTAAGTTATTGTTGTATTCTCAAACTGGGGGTCTCATGATCACGCGGTCACTTTCTACGAGTTACATTGGTCCCGTGTGAGGTGTTGGTGCCACTCAGGGGCTGTTTTGGGTTTTGCCCCACTAACGCCCAGTTTTTATGCCTAAGTCCAGAAATATACAAATTGTCGTCGTATTATCAAACCGGGGGTCCTGTGTTCGCGCAGCCAATTCCTACGAGTTACATTGGTCCCGTGTGAGGTGTTGATGCCACTCACGGGGCCGTTCGGGTGCTGTTTCGGGTTTTCCCATAATAACGCCCTTTTTATGCCTAAGTCTAGAAATATAAAATTATCATCGTATTCTCAAACCATGGGTCCTTTGATCACGGAGTCAATTCCTACGAGTTACATTGGTCCCGTGCGAGGTGTTAGTGTCACTCACAGGGCCGTTTGGGGACTGTTTCAGGTTTTCGCCCACTAAAGGTAAGTTTTTAAGCCTAAGTCTAGAAATATTCAAATTATCATCGTATTCTCAAATCGGGGTCCCGTGATCGCGCGGTTGGTTCCTACGATTTACAACAGTCCCGTGGGAGGTATTGGTGCCACTCACGGGGCCGTTCGGGGGCTGTTTCGGGTTTCCGCCCACTAACGACAAGTTTTGCCTAAGTCGTGATAGTTTTAAATTATCGTCATATTCTCAAACCGGGGGTCCTGTGATCGTGCAGTCTGTTCCTACGAGTTACTTTGGCCCCGTGTGAGGTGTTGGTGCCACTCACGGGGCCGTTCGGGGGCTGTTTCGGGTTTTCCCCCACTAACGCCCTATTTTTATGCCTAAGTCTAGAAATATGCAAATTATCGTCGTATTCTCAAATCGAGGGTCCCGTGATCGTGCGGTCTGTTCCTACGAGTTTTCGTGCGAGGTGTTGGTGCCACTCACGGGGCCGTTCGGGGGCTGCTTCGGATTTTCGCCCACTAACGACAAGTTTTCAAGCCTACGTCTAGAAATATGTAAATTATCATCGTATTCTCAAACATGGGTTTCCGTGATCGCGCGCTCGCTTCCTACGAGTTACATTAGTCCCATGCGAGGTGTTGGTGCCACTCACGGGGCCGTTCGGGGTTGTTTCGAGGTTTCCCCCCACTAATGCCATGTTTTGCCTAAGTCCTGATATTTTTAAATTATCGTCGTATTCTCAAAGAAGGGGTCCCGTGATCGCGCGATCAGTTCCTGTGAGTTACATTGGTCCCATGTGAGGTGTTGGTGCCAGTCACAGGGCCGTTTAGGGGCTGTATCGGGTTTTCCCCCCACTAACGGCCTGTTTTTATGTCTAAGTTTAGAAATATGCAAATTATCACCATATTCTCAAACCGGGGGTCCCATGATCGTGCGGTCAGTTCCTACGAGTTACATTGGTCACGTGCGAGGTGTTGGTGCCACTCACGGGGTCCTTCGGTGGCTGTTTCGAGTTTTCTCCCACTAACTGCAAGTTTTTAAGCCTAAGTCTAGAAATATGCAAATTATCGTTGTATTCTTAAACCGGGAGTCCTGTGATCGTGCGGTCTGTTCCTACGAGTTACATTAGTCTCATGCGAGGTGTTAGTGCCTCTCACGGGGCTGTTCGGGGGGCTATTTTGGGATTTCGCTCTCTAATGCCAGTTTTAATGCCCAACTCTAGATATTTTCAAATTATTATTATATTCTCAAACCGGGGGTCCCGTGATCACCCGGTCAGTTCCTACGAGTTACATTGGTTCCGTGCGAGGTGTTGGTGCCTCTCATAGGGCCGTTCGAGGGTTGTTTCGGGGTTTCTCCTTCTAATGCCATTTTTTAAGCCTAAGTCTAGATATTTTCAAGTAATTGTTGTATTCTCAAACCGGGGCTCCCGTGATCTCGCGATTAGTTCCTACGAGTTACATTGATCCCGTCCGAGGTGTTGGTGCCTCTCACGGGACCGTTCGAGTGCTGTTTCTTGTGTTCGCACTCTAAAGCCATGTTTTTAAGCCTAAGTCCTGATATATGCAATTTATACTCGTACTTTCAAACCGAAAGTCTCGTGATCGCGCGGTCTATTCGTACGAGTTACATTGGTCCAGTGCGAGGTGTTGGTGCCTCTAACGGGGCTGTTTGGGGGCTGTTTCGAGGTTTGCCCATCTAACGCCATGTTTTTAAACCTGAGTCCTTAATATGAAAATTATCCTCGTATTCTCATATCGTGGGGTCCTGTGATAGGAGGGTCAGTTCCTACGAGTTACATTGGTTCCGTGCGAGGTGTTGGTACCTCTCACGGGGCCGTTCGAGGTCTGTTTCGAGTTTTGGCCATCTAAGGCTATGTTTTCAAGCCTAAGTCTTGATATTTTCAAATTATCCTCGTATTCTCAAACCGAGGGTCCCATAATCGCGTGGTCAATTTTTACGAGGTACATTAGTCTCGTGCAAGGTGTTGGTGCCTCTCACGGGACCGTTTGGGGGCTGTTTTAGGTTTTCGCCCACTAACAACAAGTTTTTAAGCCTAAGTCTAGAAATATGCAAATTATCATCGTATTCTCAAACCGGGGGTCCCGTGATCGCACGGTCAGTTCTTACGAGTTACATTGGTCCCGTGCGAGGTGGTGGTGCCTCTTACGGGATCGTTCTGGGTCTGTTTCGGGTTTATGTTTTCAAGTTTATGTCCTGATATTTTCAAATTATCCTAGTATTCTCAAACGTGGGTCCCGTGATCGTGGGGTCAGTTTTTACGAGTTACATTGGTCCTGTGCGAGGTGTTGGTGCCTCTCACGGACCGTTCGGGTGCTATTTCGAGTTTTGGCCATCTAAGGCTATGTTTTTAAGCCTACGTCATGATATATGCAATTATCCTCGTACTCTCAAATTGGGGGTCCCGTGTTCACGCGACAGTTCGTATGAGTTACATTGGTCCCGTGAGAGGTGGTGGTGCCTCTCACGGGGTCGTTCGAGGGTTGTTTCGGAGTTTCGCCCTCTAATGCCATTTTTTAAGCCTAAGTTTAGATATTTTCAAATTATCGTTAAATTCTTAAATCGGGGGTCCCGTAATCGCGCGGTCAGTTCCTATGAGTTACATTGGTCCCGTGCGAGGTGTTGGTGCCTCTCACGGGGCCGTTTGGATATTGTTTCGGGTGTTCGCACTCTAAGGTCATGTTTTCATGACTATGTCCTGATATTTTCAAGTTATCCCCATATTATCAAATCGGGGGTCCCGTGATCATGCGGTCAGTTCTTACGACTTACAATGGTCCCGTGCAAGGTGTTGGTGCCTCTTACGGGGCCATTCGGGAGCTGTTTTGGGTTTTGGCCATCTAAGGCCTTGTTTTTAAGCCTAAGTCCTTAAATATGCAAACTATACTCGTACTCTCAAACCGGGGTCCCGTGATCACACAGTCAGTTTGTACGAGTTACATTGGTCCTGTGCGAGGTGTTGGCGCCTCTCATGAGGCCGTTCGGGTGCTGCTTCAGGTGTTCGCACTCTAATGCCATTTTTTAAGCCTAAGTCTAGATATTTTCAAATTATCATCGTATTCTCAAACCGAGGGTCCCATGATCGCGCGGTTAGTTGGTACGAGTTACATTGGTCCCGTGCAAGGTGTTGGTGCCTCTCATGGGGCCGTTCAGGTGCTGCTTCAGGTGTTCGCACTGTAATGCCATCTTTTAAGCGTAAGTATAGATTTTTTCAAATTATCATCGTATTCTCAAACCGAGGGTCCCATTATCACGCGGTCAGTTCATACGATTTACATTCATCCCGTGCGAGGTGTTGGTGCCTCTCATGGGGCCATTCGGGGGTTGTTTCGGGGTTTCGCCCTCTAATGCCATTTTTTAAGCCTAAGTTTAAATATTTTCAAATTATCGGCGTATTCTCAAATCGGGGGTCTCGTGATCACGCGGTCAGTTCCTACGAGTTACATTAGTCCCGTGCAAGTTGTTGGTGCCTCTTAAGGGGCCATTCGGATGTTGTTTCGGGTGTTTGCACTCCAAGGCCATGATTTCATGCGTAAGTCCTGATATTTTCACCCGTATTATCAAACCGAGGGTCCCTTGATCGCGCGGTCATTTCCTATGAGTTATATTAATCTCGTGCGAGGTGCTGGTGCCACTCACGGGGCCGTTCCGGGGATGTTTCGGGTTTTGGCCATTTAAGGCCATGATTTTAAGCCTAAGTCCTGCTATATGCAAATTATCGTCGTACTCTCAAACCGAGATGTTGGTGCCTCTCACGGGACCTTTCGGGGTTTATTTCAAATTATTCAAGGCTTATATAACTGTTGTTATATTGTTAAGTTCTATTTATAGATATAACAATAATGATTTTGATAGCAGTTTCTTTCAAATCATTTGAATGTTGAAATCTCAGATCTAATATCCCCTGACAATAATGTTATTTTTAAAGCTTCCAATGCAACCATGATAAATGTGAAATTGACGTGGTTACACAATGCGAAGGAAATGATATATATTCGATGATGTTAAGCAAATTCCACATATAATCTATAAACATTAAACTAAAAAATACTCATCCAATACAAATATTAATGTGTGTAGTTTTTTCACCTAACAAACATTATCATTGGAGAGTAGTTTTTATATGATCCACACAAGTAAAAGATACACATTTTCAATGGATATGGTTTAAGTCCACACAACATTAATAATATGGATATTGAATATAATACCTGAGATAGCGAGAAACGAGATTGATGAATCCAAATTTCTCATTTTCACTGCAAAATAAATAATTAGCCAAACGTTCACATTCATTAGCTAGATCCATCATCCGTTGCTAAACAACATAAACTATCAAACAAAGTGGCAAATATATCACAAGTGAAATGAAAATGAGAATGGTGACTTGATATGATTAAGGCCAGTAACTGCAGAGCGTAGTTTATTGAGTTTGTCGGTATCAACAGAGCTCAAAGTGGCCATTGTAAACTAATACATAGATCTGATCTAGAGGGAGAGATAGAAGAGAATAAAAAGAGTGATGATTAAGAATGGATATAGAAAGAGAATGAAGAGTTATATATATAGAGTGAAATGTGTTATTGGAAATGCGAAACGTATAATGAGGCGTAGAGAGAATGTATTGCCAAATATGAAACTAAAAGAAAGCCGCAACCTTATATAACAAAAGTTATATAACTATTGTTATATAATAGTCATATAACTGTTATAACTGTTATATAACAACAGAATAGTTATATAACTGTCGTTATATAACAGTTTATATAACAACTTATATAAACTGTGTTTATATAACTGTTATATAATATAAACTATTATATAACAGCTCAAAGATTGGAGTAAATCAGAAGTGAAAGACTTATTTCAGGAAATTAAAGACTTAGAGGATAAAGTCATTGATGCAGAGAAAAGACTAGAAGAAATGCCAAGTTTAGAAACAAGAAGCAACCTATCAAAAATTAGCAACCTCTCAAAAATAAAAGAGTTTTTCTGCAGGTCAATCAAGATGCATCACAGTGACTAAATATATTCCCAAATTAGTCAATAATGAAATGAACCTCAGCCTGTCCAAAATTCCAGAAGCAGAGGATATATGGAGTGCAATTTCAGCTCTTAATGCTAATAGTGGTGCAGGTACAAATGGATTCAATGGTTGATTCTTTAGATCATGTTGGGAAATTACAAGATCAGACCTTATTATTGCCATTCAATCATTCACAAATGGAGCCAAGAATAGTCTTAAGAAACTGATGAACTTCCTTGCAACCTATGAAGATCAGTCTGACCAATTAATTAGTGGTCAAAAGAGCCTCTATTTCACTAGCTCAAAATGTCCCCCTAAACACATTCATGCTATTGAAAAAGTGACGATGTTTAAGAAAGGTGCAGGCCATTTAAAATATTTGGGAGTTCCTATTTTCAAAGGAAGAAGGAGAGAAACTATGTTTGACCCTCTGGTTCAAGGAAGAAGGAGAGCAGCTATGTGTGGAAAGTGATCCCAAAAGTAGTGCCGATTGACTCCTTCATCAAAGCTGTTGGAATTAAAATGGTATCAAATTGTAGCTGCTGCTCTAAGTCAGAAGAAAGCCCGACTCATCTTTTCTTCTTTGGTCCTTTAGCCACTCAGGTTTGGGCTTTCTTTGAAACTAGACTTGGCCTCTCCTCACTCTCTTCCTTCTCCCAGAAAATCATTTCTTGGTGGCTGAATTCAAGCTCTGATGCTTCCTTCAGAAGATTGTATTAACTCTACTTTTTCTTCATCTTGTGGGAAATTTGGATGAGCAGAAATAAGGCTAGATTTGATAACATCAACATGAATCCTCTCTATATAATTGAGGCCACTCAAAAAATAATTCAAGATTCTCTCTTAACCTTTGGCTACCCTCAATCTTCTTCTAAAAGATGTCTAAATTCATTGCAAAATCTTAACATTCCCTTTTTAGCCCTCAATTCCCCCTTATTTTCCCTCATTGCCTGGTCAAAACCTCCTAACAATTTATTGAAGCTAAATATAGATGGTGCTTGTGACTCCAGCAGTAGAATGGGATTGGGTGAAATTCTAAGAGACTTAAAAGGTGACTTAATTTGGGCCTTTTATCAGGGGTATCATCTTGGAACAAACAACTTGACAGAAGTAATGGCAATCAAACATAGTCTATCTTATTGTCAAAGTCAATGTTGGACTAACATTATAGTTGAATCAGACTCTTCTCTGATAGTCAATTGCATTAATGACCATCTAAAAATTCCTTGGAGAATTAAAGAAGAAGTGTTACAAATTCAAGATCTCATCAAGGAACTCAACATCAAATTTTCTCACTGTTTCAGGGAATCTAATTTCACTGCTGATTTGTTATCCAAGATTGGTGTGGTATCTTAAGAATAAAAAAAGTTCAATTATGTTCTCGAATTGCCTAGGAAGTTTAAAGGGGCTATTTATTTAGATAAATATAGTGTCCCCTACCTAAGTCTTGAAATATTCAAATTATCGTCGTATTCTCAAATCGGGAGTCCCGTGATCCCGCGGTCAGTTCCTACGAGTAATATTGGTCCCGTGTGAGGTGTTGGTGCCTCTCACGGGGCCGTTCGAGGGCTATTTCGAGTTTTCACCCACTAATGCCATGTTTTTAAGCCTAAGTCTAGAAATATGCAAATTATCGTCGTATTCTCAAACCGGAGGTCCCGTGATCACGCGGTCAGTTCGTACGAGTTACATGGGTCCTGTGCGAGGTGTTGGTGCCACTCACTTGGCCGTTCGGGGGCTATTTCGAGTTTTTCCCCACCAATGCCATGTTTTGCCTAAGTTTAGAAATATGCAAATTATCATCGTATTCTCAAGCCGGGGGTTCCGTGATCACGCGGTCAGTTCGTATGAGTTACATTGGTCCCGTACGAGGTGTTGGTGCCACTCACGGAGCCGTTCGGGGGCTATTTCGGGTTTTCACCCACTAACGCCATGTTTTTAAGCCTAAGTCTAGAAATATACAAATTATCGTCGTATTATCAAACTGGGGGTCCCGTAATCACGCGGTCAGTTCATACGAGTTACATTGGTCTCGTGCGAGGTGTTGGTGCTACTCACGGGATCGTTCGGGGGCTGTTTTGGGTTTTCACCCACTAACGCCATGTTTTTAAGTGTAAGTCTATAAATATGCAAATTATCGTCGTATTCTCAAACCGGGGGTCCAGTGATCGCGCGATCAGTTCGTACAAGTTACATTGGTCTCGTGCCAGGTGTTGGTGCCACTCACGGGGACGTTCGGGAGCTGTTTCGGGTTTTCACCCACTAACGCCATGTTTTGCCTATGTCTAGAAATATGCAAATTATAGTCGTATTCTCAAACCGGGAGTCCTATGACTGCGCAGTCAGTTCCTACGAGTTATATTGGTCCCGTGTGAGGTGTTGGTGCCTCTCACGGGGCCATACGGGGGTTGTTTCGTGTTTTCACCCTCTAATGCCTTGTTTTTAAGCTCAAGTCCTCATATTTTCAAATTATCGTCGTATACTCAAATCGAAAGTCTCGTGACTGCGCGGTCAGTTCCTACGTATTACATTGGTCCCGTGAGAGGTGTTAGTGCCTCTCACGGGACCGTACGGGGTCTATGTCATATTTTCACCCTCTAACGCCTTATTTTTAAGCTTAAGTCCTCATATTTTCAAATTATCGTCGTATTATAAAATCGAGAGTCCCGGGAACGGGTGGTTAGTTCCTATGAGTTAAATTCGTCTCGTGTGAGGGGTTAGTGCCTCTCACGGGGCCGTTCGGGGGCTGTTTCGGATTTTTACCTTCCAACGCCTTATTTTTAAGCTTAAGTCCTCATAGTTTCAAATTAAAGTCGTATTCTCAAACCGGGAGTCCTGTGATTGCGCGGTTAGTTCCTACGTGTTACATTGGTCCCGTGCGAGGTGTCGGTGCCTCTCATGGGGCCGTTTGGGGGATGTTTCTATTTTCTCCCCTCTAACGCTATGTTTTTATGCTTAAGTCTGGGTATTAGCAAGTTATAGTCGTATTCTGAAATCGGGAGTCTAAAATATTTTCAACATATTATCCAACAATCAAACCAATAATTACCCCGTACTCCTTCTAATTATCCCATACTTTTTAACATACTATCCAAAAACTATCCAACAGCAAGCCAACAACCAATAATTATCCAACAGCCAAACCAATCAAAACCAATAATTATCCCGTACTCCTTCTATCATCTAAAAGATTTAATAGATAATGCATATACATTATATAACTATTAAAGTAAAGAGTACCTGGTGTGTAATGAAGAACTGGCATGTAATGAAGAACTGATATCCAATTGATTAGATCTGCAATACGTAAACAATGTGTTATGAAGAACGGGTATGTAAAATTAAAGAAAGTATCTCACAATACCACTGAAGAATTATATATGCTACCTATAATATGTCGTAGATTTACATATGACGCAGATTTATTCCCCCATTTTAACATCGCAATTCGAACGAACATGAGCAACCTGCTGCCTATAATATGTAAAGAAAAGTACACAAAGGCAAAGGAAAAAAAAATGTATAACATTAACCCGGTGCCTATAATATCAATGTAGTTGTGATTATTATGCCGCCATTTGAAGGCTTTAAAATACATATCCAATCAAGTTGAACACAAAAAATCTCAAACTAAAACAGAACTATATGAAATCAACAGAATTATGGCATACATGTCAAGTTAAAATATGAATGAACGGAATCAAGTTGCCTTTGTTCCATGTCAAGTTGTAGCCTCCTAATATTTTGACGTAAACGTCAAAAAATGCACATTAATCGCAAGATAAGTGATATACTTTTCATAGGGAAATCAAGAACACACCCAACAAATTTAATAACAAGTACACTTATCGACACTATTACAATTCAATAAATCCAACATAGTATCCAACAACCAAGCCAACAATATCTCACTATAATAATATGCACACGTGTTTGCGACTAGTATGTCAAAAAAAATTTATTTAATTATATTTTGTCAAAAAAAAAATCACGACAATCATATAACCCCCAATATAATATGATGACATGCATATAACCCACAACAAGGTGGATGGAATTTTTTTTACTTATTAAAAATCCATTTAATTGTATTTTGTCAAAAAAATATAATGTCTAGGGTTTTGAATAATATTTTGTCAAAAAAATACACACACATACAATCTAGGGTTTATTGACATAATTTATACATACACACATACAATCTATGGTTTATGGACATAATCTATACATACACAAACATACAATCTAGAGTTTTCTAAACCCTAATATTTTTTTTGCCATAAATCTATACATACACACACATACAATCTATACATACACACTCATACAATCTAGGGTTTATTGACATAAAAAACAATTTATTTGTTCATAGTTACGTATATAAACACACATATACACATAAATATATGCATACACACATATATAAACATAAATTTATACATAAACACACATACAAACAAGAATAATAACCCAAATAGAAATTGATTTTCAATCAGTTTTTTTTTTTTTGTGGGGGGGAGGGGGTGAGGGCTTATGGTGGTTGAAATCGATTTGGAGGAATTGTTTTGAGGAATGCACATACATACACACATCAGCCACAAATCAACAAATTGAAATCCACACATATATACGCACATACCTTTCACAAATCTTAGAGCTGAAATCGTACCTTAGACGAAATCGAATCGTAAAATCGCCCAAAGCTTCTACTGATTGACGAAATGCACACACATATACACATTTTCTTTTTTTAATGGCTGAACCTGGTCATAGCCAATAGCCGTGACCCACCATTGCAACCCATTAGTTCCTTTACTTGCTACTGATTGACGAATGGTCACACCCTACAGTCATGTCCCCTCATGCGCAACCAACAACAGACCAAGAATTGAGGGGTGGTCAAGGCCAATAAATGGTCACGACCCTTAGCCGTGACTCCATACCTGCTACTTATTGATGAATGGTCATGTCCTACAGTCGTGACCCTCTTGCGTGACCAACAACATGCCTTCATTTGAGGGATGGTCATGGCCTATAGCCGTGACCCACATCAAGAAATGGTCACGACCCCAAGCCGTGACCCCATATGTGTATGTTTTATAATTCATCATGCCATGGGTCACGGACTTAGGCCATGACCCATCCGCGACCAAGCTTGGAGGTAATTTTGGCACGAGTTTGGAGCCAAGATGGTCACGACTTGGTCACGACCCAAGTCCGTGACCAACAGTGGTCAGGAATTTGGTCCGTGACCACTTCCAGAGCATCGATAATTTAGTGTTGTAATCAATATGGTCACGCAAAATATTGAGTTGGTCATGGCCCAAGTCCGCGACCAGCTAGTCGTGGACTTGGGCCGTGATCCATTGGGCGTGACCATTCGCAGGATTTGGTGTAGTGGAGTAAAACTATGAACCTTAATCTTAAGGATATATTCCCCCAATCTTTGAGAATTTTATTGGAAAAGGAGGTTACCCGAAGAGCACATCAAGATGTTTTTTGAGCACCTTAGAGACAATTGCAACAATAAAAATATCCATCTAAGGGAGCTTTTCAAATCACTCACAAACAAAGCTTACACACGGTACTCCTATTTAGCCCCAAGGAGTGTGGAAACATGATAGGATATGCACATTCAATTTCTCTAGAAATTTTTTTAGGCAAAAAAAGTTCACGCTGGCCCAGTTTGATCAAGAGAAACAAAGTTCAGGGGAAGAGGTGATAAGCTATATCAAGAGGTTTAGAGAAATATCATTTGACGTGAGAGAAGATGCCACAAAGAGTAAGCTTCTCCAAATCTGTGCTAAAGGATTACTACTGGAGTATATCGTCCAATTGATAAATGAAACTCGAGAAGGAACATTCAAAGCCTTCACGAGGGAAACCTAAAAAATCTCATTGGTTGTTCGCTCTAACCCTATTATGACTAACGTCACGTGGATGCAGCAGGACAACCAAGTAGGCAGAAGAGGCCAAACACCGTGAGTTAACTACACTGAGGGTGATGATGATGCTTAAGCTTGTGGGGAGGCCAAAAAGATAAACAATAAGATAAAGTTTGACAAAAAAGATCCACCTCCATTGCCTTTGAGTAAGAAATAAGTTATTATAATACAATGGTAACTGATGGGTTAGTTTTTCCTCCAAATAATTCTCCCCCATATGCTCTAGGTCAAGATGTGCAAGCTGAGCAAAATATTGCCACATTTATTGGTGTGATTGTCATCACATGGTCTCATGCTTTGCCTTGAGGAGGATTATCTACAAACAAATGTTGGTGAGAACCTTACAAATTCCTCAATACAACATCAACAACAATCCTTTGCCAGCACCCGGGGCACACATGGTAATTGTTCTTGACAAGGAAACAGGGATGCAGATGAGAAGAAAAAGAAGAGAAGAAGAATTTCAAAGGATGAATGACGACTATTTAGTAGGAATGGCCAACGTTGTAATGGCCTATAATGAAACTAACATCAGAGATGGTGAACAAGTTTTTTAGACGGATGGTTATGAGGTTGATCCAGGCTTGGTATACCAAACTGTGTCGAAATCACCAAAATTTTAGTTATTTTTCCACCAAGTAGGTTTTCCCCACGATAGATGGTTGGATGTTGCACAAGCGATTCTGGAGATAATGAAGAAAAATGGAAAGGTCCTATGTCCAGGTTGATCCGTAAGTTTATGTGTGAGATAACTTTCTTAGACGCAGATAGATAGATCCAATTTCCTCATAATAGGTCTTTGTACGTAACAATAAGCATTAATGTCACAAGTTTCTCTAGAGCATTGATGGATGGAGGTGATTCGGTTAACATTATGCCTATTATCTCCTTTTAGGCAACTAATATTCCAAAAACTAGGTTGATCTTGGCGCCTCTTTCCATTTCGGGCTACAATAACCAAACCTCAAAATCCATTGGTTGTGTAAATATTGGAATAATGATGGGAAATCGCACATCGTACATCAAATTCCACATGATTGAGTCAACTACTTCCTACCATCTTTTGAGGGAAATTTTGGATGCACAACCATGGATTGGTCCCTTCTACATACCATCAATGTGCCAAAGCTAATGTAAATATCACTAGGATTATGATTTGTATAACCAAGAAGACTTTTGCCAAGAAATAAGAACACTTGGTAGATGTTGCCTTCTACATCGATCTGTATGAGGATCCACACATTCTAAAAAGGTGTATCTTGACTTGTGCGGAGAAATATTGACTTGACTTGATTGATTGACTTGACTTGACTTGTGCGAAAAAATATTTGACTAATGTCCACACACTAGTGCTATGCACTACATACTTGACTTGATGCATTGACTGTTCCTTCGAAACAATAATAACATAGTTGATTCCTGGTTCTTTGCACGAGCTCAGAACAACACCCACATATTTGATTGATTGGTACTGTGCAGAAGTTAGTCGGCGCAAACAAAAGTTGATCGGCAGTTACAAAAACCCAAGTAAGACAGGATCTCAAGTCCTCAAGAAACTTGGTTAATACAGTTAAGGATAAAATAAGATTTTATCCAACTGGGCAAGATAAAGGAAGAACGTTGTGAAGATTCCTAAAAAGGAATGTAGACCCATATTCCACATACGCCTGGTCACCACTGACAACTAATGTAAAACCTAAACATTTAAGTGTATTAGTAGAACCTATGGAAATACACGGGTAACTAGTATCAAACTTGAATTTTAATATAAGTATACTGGTAGAACATATGATGTTAATTATTGGTAATTAGTACTATACTGGGGTAAAAACCTAAGTGTATGAATAGAACTAATGAAGTAAAGAAGCCATTCACATTCAGAGATTGACAAGATAAGTTAATCAAATATTTCATTCATTTAAATAATCATTACATGATATTGCTCACAACTGAATTACAGGAATAACATTTATTCTAAGGGACGCTTCCCCTCAGCCTTAGAAGAGTTTGATGTTGGTTCCATGCCTACTGGAGGATCATCTAATGTATAAGGGGAGTTGATAAAATTGAGGTCTTGAAGTATTCTTCTATTACTGTTGCTCGATGTATCTTGCAGATGAGGAGGAAGAACCATCTCTAGCTCATTGTGAAGTCCATAATCCCCTAAATATTTTGAAATTTGGGGAATTGTGTTGATAGGAGTCGAATTAACATCCAGTTTGAAAGGAAGATCTTCATAGTTCTATAAGCCGGACAATTTTGATCCACCTTCATAACTGTCAAGTAGTTGGTCCAACCCTATTTGTAGCCTTCATTATGAGCTTGCTTAAATCTCTCATCAAAATGACCAAGGGCTTCATTGTATCCCTCCATCCAGATCTCTGTAGGTTATTTATGAAATTGGAAAGTTAGCCTCTCAACATGGTGATGCAATTTTTTCAGTACTCAATCTTTAGCTTGTAATTGGGAAGATTGAGTAGAAAGTTTCTCTGCTTGGGTCTGGAGGTTCTTCGGCATATCAGCAATGGCCAAATTCTTTGCTTTCAATTGTGCAGCCTGATTAGCAAGTTTTTGCTAGGTCCTAGCCTCATCTGTAGTAGCTCAGCCAAGTTTAAATTTTGCTTAGGAAGAAGAAGCAGGCTTAGTTTTCTTCAGTGCTTCCAATTCTTCCCTCGGTCTCGCATTTTCAGTCTCCAACGAGAAAACCCCATCATTAACAATAACATGAGTAGTAAAAGAAGCCTTCAATGAGTTCAATTGATCCCTTAAACTATTATTCTCTTCTTCCAACAACTTATCCATGGCTCTAGCCTCCTCTACTTCATAATTAAGCAAAAATTCCTACCTCCTGAAGAAAGATGCATGCTTTTCCAACTTCTACTCAAAGCCCCAACCTTCACTCATAGCTTTGTTCTTCTGTTCATAATCGACATGTAAAAGACATGTAGTTTCCTTGTGATATTCTTGAATCTCTTCTGTCATTTCAAAGTATGCAACATTATTGGCCACTGCCCGATCAAGAAGACACTCTAAGTATTGATATGCTTTTTTAGCATGATCTGAGACATCAGCACCGAGCAAGTTGGATAGGTCTTCCCTAGATAAAGTCAAATGACCAGCCTTGAAGAGATCATTACATCTTCTGAGTAGCGCGGAGTGAGTGGAAGAGAATTGGTCCAGTTTATTCATGAACTATAAAGAGTAAGAAAAATCTCCAATCAACAACAAAATATAGAATTTGAAACAGAGGAAGACAAGTGCGAAGAAATATTCCTTTCCATTGATAGAAATAAAATTATAAGTACATTGATACGAAGCAAAAAGAAAAAAAAAGGAAAAAAAAAACAAAAGTTGCTCTCCAAAGAAGTCTACACCTTCTTTTTGTCAGAAGTGGCCCTAGTTTAGGAAGGGGCAGAGATAGGTGGAGTGACTTGCTCAGAAGAAGGGGGAAGTGAAAACCTAACTGCTGCTACTTGTTGTTGATTGTCAGACTATAAGACAAGAGTAGAATACTATGATCATCCATCATCCTCAATCTCCTTATCCAAGTTGGGTGGAGAACCAGGATCATTCACGAGGAACAACTCAGAGTCCTGAAGTGTGCCAACCTCTGCGAATACTGCAGACCAAATATCCTTTTCTTCTTCATAAATTCAATCTCAGCAGATGCAGCGCTGATAGCCTTATCCTAGCCTGTGTTGAATGCACACTCCTTGTCCTTCAATCTCCTGGCCTTCTCACTAGCCAGACTTTTTTATAACTCGGTAACCTTCCCCTGAGCAACTGCAGCCTCATTCTCATCAGTCTTTATTTTGGTGTCCCACTTCTTCTACTCATTTGACCGTGCTTGTTGGGACTCCAGCAAATATTTCTTCAGGAATTTAAATGCCTCTTCCACTTTGTTTGGAGAAGAACGGAGGATGTTTTCCTTCTCAAGCATCTGGTTGAAATCAACCAGGAGATGTGAAAAGGAATGAGATCAAGTCAGTACAAGAACTACCAAGCATATAAATAAAAGAAAGGAAGTAGTAATTTTTAACAAAGCAAGGCTCTGAGCAGCCCTTTCAAAGATTTTTGAGTGGGGCATTGCATAAGGAGAACCCCTATGGTCTGGAAGAGTACTGATTAGGCCTAAATTCTTCCAAATTTACCCCTTAATTTAGAGGATTTTATTACTCCGAACAACGTAAAACGAGTTGGTTTATCTCATATCATTACTAATGGCTTCGTTTAACAAATATCCCGAGTTTCGTGTATTTCTTATTGATTTTACAGGTATTTAATGCATGAAAGAAAGAAAGAAATCAGAAGAAGCAAGAGAAGAGAAATAGGACGAATAAAAAGGGCAAAGTGTAATTTCCACCAAGAATCTGGTTGAGGATCCAAAATAAAAGTCAAAGATCTCGACTTTATGAACGTATAGGAAGAAACGGTGTCCCAATCCGAGTTTTGGAATAGAAGTTATAAAGACCCGAAGGTGTGAGATAATTAAGAGATTTTGAAGAGAAAATCAAGAGAAATTGAGAAGCCAATCCGGACCAGTCCGATTTATATGAAAAATGAACCAATTCGGGTACCAAAGATCTCTGAATAAAAATGCGTTTACCGGACCAATCCAGTTCTCCCAAAAAAACGGATTGATCTGACCTCAAATTTCACTGCATAAGTTCTTTTTACCGGACCAATCCAGGTGATTTGAAAAATGGATCAATCCGGTTGTCACCCGAACCAATCCGAAATATCTGGACCAGATCGATTCGGGGTTTGAGATTTGGGACTATCTTCTTCTTGATAGAGTTTTGTATGCATCCAACTCTTGTAATTTTCGTAGGGTATATATTTAAAACACCTCCCAGACATTAAGGGGGCTTCTAATCCGTTTAGAGAAGCATTGCAATTAGTTTAGAGAAGAACACAACAAGAAACCCTAGTTTTTATAACTTTGATTCCAGTTCTGCATATCAAGTAAATTCGTTTTAATTTTTGTTTTCATTATTACAGTAGTTAATTCATTAGTTAATAATTTCGTTCTTCTTCATCTTAAGTTGTTAGTTAAAATGTTTTCTCTCATTCAAAGCATGTTTTCTTCTAGTTTTAATATAGACGGCTAAGTTTTCAAGGGTTGGGGTGCATGAACCCCACACGACATAATTCATGATAGCGAAAATAGATGTTTGAATTAAAATCTTAGGTGAATTATGTCGTATAACTGATATAACCGTTGTAAGACTTTTGATCTCATTTGCCCTAAGTAACCGAGATGCTTAAGAATGCGACGCGAGTATTGGTTAATGAGATACTCTTTAATTCGTCGTTTGCTTACATACTGTAGGGGCTATAATCCCTCATATATGTAATACTTAGGAGTATTAAAGACCAGGTTTTAATTCGTCCTTTGCTTACATACTGTGCGGTCTACGATCCCTCATATATGTAATACTTAGGGTTATTAAAGACTAGGTTCATTTAAAGTTTTAATTCCTAATCTATTATCCTACGAAGTGAATTACTAGGATGTGGGGGATTGTAACCCGACCTATCGTTCTCATTTCATAGTCATAGTTTTAGTCAAAATTGTCATCAGCTTTTCGTTTAATTAGAATAATTGCATTTCATTTAGTCGTAATTTCATTAGTAATCACTTTCACTTTTGTAATTAGTTATAGTTATTTTGTTACCCAAATCACCTTTTCCTTCTTTTTAGACTCAAAGCGAGGGTTTCTTAATCATTCCAACGTCGTCACGACTCCGTTCATCCTTTTTCTCTGAGGATCAATACCCGACTTATCGGATTATTAGTTGAGCGACAGGCTTGCACTTGAGCCCAAATAGCACGCACACTAGACACATTTGTGGCCGCGTCATGTTTTTGGTGCCGTTGCCAGGGAATTAAGTAGACTTTGGTTAGATTAAGTCAATCTAAAACTTTAACAAAAAAAATTCCAAAAATATAATTTTTTTTTAAAAATAAAAATAAAAATTCATCTCTAAAAAAAGGGCCTTTAATGGAAAATCCTGAACATACTTAGACTCCTCACAATACTCCAACTAGAATCCACAAAAACCCGATAGTTGAGTATAACTCTGAAAGTCCCCACACACCTCGCATACCACACTTTTGTGTTCCGATTCCTACTCCTGAGCACTCTGTCGGTAGTTACACCCTGAGTCAACCTTCAAGTCACACATTTAGGACACCGAGTGAGTACACAGAGCCATTTAAAGAGAGCGCGAGTGCGATGTCTGACGTAGCGAGTTTCGGTACTGTAAAGGGAGATCTCCCATATCGTCCCATGAAAGACTTACTCTTTCCTGAGCGGACTGTCACCCCTGCTTGCATTCTACTTTCATATAATGCCGGTGAGTTCCACTTTCACAATGGGATGATACAGATTCTCCCTACGTTTCATGGCATGGATTCGGAGAAACCATACCTGCATATTCGTGAGTTCGAAGAGGCGTGTGACACATTTGTGATCAAGCTTGCACGCAAGATGCCATTTGCCTAAAGCTTTTTCCTTAAAAGTTTAGGCTAAGACTTGGATATGGTCTCTACCCCCGAACTCCATCACTTCTTGGAGAGATATGCAGTCTAAGTTTATCTTAAAATTTTATCCACAGCACAAGGCCAACTCTGCCAAAGCTCAAATCCAAGCTTTCCGACAACACGATAATGAGTCTTTTGACAGATGTTGGGAACGCTTCCAAGAGTTAGTAAGCACATGCCCCCATCATGGTCTTGACAAACACCTAGTGATATATTTCTTCTATAATGGGTTGACAGTAGCTTCCAAACAACTTGTGCAAATAATGTGTGAAAGACCCTTTTGGGATTTAAACTCATGTGATGCCGAGGCCCATCTTAAGTATGTCGCAGAGACTACTCAAGCATGGGACACATCTGATCCTAACCAAACCCGACCTAGACAACCATTTATCAATCAGACTGCATCTGGTCTATATCAATTGGATAGTAATACCTTAATAGACCATCGATTCGATCAGTTTCAGGGAGATATGAAAGAGTGGTTTGATAGTTGGTTGAGAAATATCTCCGGATCCAGCCTTGGTATGAAAGAAAAAGTGTGTGCTATCTGTGAGGCAGGCCACTCCACAAAGGCATGTCCGACGATTTTTGCCTATAAGGACATGCACACCATGCAGGTGGATGCTATAGGAGTATTCAAAGGGAATTTTAATGTCCCACATGGGAACTCTTACAACCCGTCGTGGAGAAACCATCCTGGTTTTAATTACTGACAACCACAAGCTGCGATGAACCCACATTCACAGGTTGTCCCACCTCCACCACCTCCAGCTCCATATGTAGCTCCACTGCGGAGGAATCTCGAGGATACAATGAACCAATTCATAAATTCTCAAGGTGCAAACAATGCTAGATATGAACGCATGTTCGCCGAAATAAATGTGAACATCTCCAAGATGCAATCCGCATTGAACATCCAAGAGAAGGGAAAGTTTCCTACCCAAGGCCAAAGACCTCCCCAATGTCAACCTAGTGTTAGCTCCACCTCTACAGAACAGCAGGAGCACTGCCAAGCTGTAACCATTCTTCGTAGTGGGAGAGTTATTGACTTATCACCTCCCCCACACGACATTTCAAAAAATAAGGAGAATTCGCCCGGCACGAAAGAGGCCGAAGATATCTTCTTGAACGAGAGTGATAAGGAAAACACTAGTGAGCCCGAGGTAGTTATAAAACCACCCTCCGCTACGCCATTTCCTCAAAGATTGGTTCTTTCCCAAAAAAGGACCATAAGTGATGAAGTGCTAGAAGTCCTTAAGAACGTAAAATTGAACTTACCTATCCTCGATGCAATGAGGCAAATTCCAGCCTATGCAAAAGTCATAAAAGAGTTATGACAGTCAAGAGGAGGATGAAGGTAAAGAAAAATGTGTTTTAGCACAAAACATGAGCTCAGTCCTCCTTAATGATCTCCCACCTAAATATAAAGATCCCGATGCACCCACTATTTCCTGCACCATTGGAGAGAACAAATTTGAAAAGGCCTTACTCGATTTGGGGGCGAGGGTTAATATCCTCCCCTATTCGATTTATAGGAAACTTGATCTGGGTGATCTTAAGCCCACAAGAATCACTCTCCAGTTAGCGGATCGAACCGTGAAGATAACAAGGGGCATAGATGAGGACGTGATAGTCCAAGTGGACACTTTCTACTTCCCGATAGATTTTGTCATTTAGGACACGGATCCCTCTTTCACCTCAAACAATCATGTTCCCATCATCCTTGGACGCCCATTCTTACCTATGGCTAACGCAGTGATCAATACTAGCAATGGGCAGATGAAACTCACTTTTGGGAATATGACTTTAGAAACGAACATCTTCAACATAGCCCAACAAGTGGGGGAAGAAGATGATATTCACGAGGTGAGTCTAATTGAGGAGAAAAATTACTGTGGAGACGCATTAGAAGCTTGCCTAGCTTGTAGTGATGAGAGTGAGGGAGCCTACACCGAGTTTGAAAGGAGATATAGGAGTTGAGAGGCTTACTCGATGAGAGAGCGTCAGACGAGGATGCGAGAGATGTTAATTGGGTTTCTCGATTCGAAGAGTTACCGCTAAGGGAAGCACGCATGGTGCCCTCTAGAGACACATTCCCGACTCTCGAGTTGAAGAAACTACCATCCAATTTAAATATGTTTTCCTAGGTGAAAGTGAGACATTTCTGTAATTGTCTCCTCTAGCTTAGATGCAGAGCAGGAGGGTAAGCAATTGAAGATTTTGAGGAAGCATCAAAGTGCTTTTGATTGTTGTATAGCTGATTTAAAGGGGATAAGCCCTATTATTTGCACCCATAAGATTCACCTTGAGTAGGATGTTAACCCATCGAGAGAAATGCAAAGACGGCTAAACCCCACAATAAAAGATGTGGTGATAACTGAAATCATAAAATTATTGGATGTCGGGATTATCTACCCAATCTCGGATAGCAAGTGGGTGAGCCCCATTCAAGTTGTCCCGAAGAAGTAGGGCATGACTATGATTTAAAGTGCCAAGGGAGAGCTAGTTCCCCAACGTACCATCACTGGATGGCGCGTTTGTATTGATTATCGAAAACTCAATGCGAGAACTAGGAAATACCGTTTTTCCTTGCCATTTATCGATAAAATGATTGAAATAGTAGCGGGCCACCCTTATTATTACTTCCTAGATGGTTATTCCGAATATAACAAAATTTAGGTAGATGTACTTGATAAAGAGAAAATAACCTTCACTTGCCCCTTTGGAACGTTTGCCTACAAACGTATGCCATTTGGCTTGTGTAATTCACCGGCGACCTTTCAAAGGTTTATGTTGAGCTTATTTAGTGACATGGTTGAGAGAGGGCTCGAGGTTTTTATGGACGACTTTAGTGTTTTTGGCACCTCCTTAGACCTATGTTTAGCTAATCTTGAGAAAGTACTAGCCCGATATGTGGAAAAGAACTTAGTGCTGAATTGGGGAAAATGCCATTTCATGGTCACCGAGGGTATAGTTCTTGGCCACATCGTGTCATCTAAAGGGATAAAATTGACCGACCAAAAATAGATGTCATAGCTGACCTACCCCCACCTAAATCACTAAAAGACGTGCGCTCCTTCTTGGGCCACGTGGGGTTTTATAGAAGGTTCATTAAGAACTTTAGCGCCATCGCTAGACCCTTAAGCAATCTTCTTATGTAGGACACTGCATTCGAGTGGACGTAAGAATACCAAAGTGCTTTTGAAAACTAAAAAACATGATTGTGTCCGCCCCCATCATGCAAGCTCTAGATTGGTCATTACCATTCGAGCTTATGTGTGATGCTAGCGATTATGCAATAGGGGCTATTTTGGGCCAACGAAAAGACAACAAGGCTCATGTCATCTACTACGCTAGTCGGACTCTTACTGGACCACAACACAATTACTCCACCACAGAGAAGGAATTGCTAGCGATAGTCTTCGCTCTCGACAAATTTCAGTCATATCTTATCGATTACCCCATCACTTGTTTCACCGACCAAGCGACTTTTAAAATATCTACTTACGAAGAAATACGCAAAGTCGCACCGCATAAGGTGGATCCTACTCCTACAAGAGTTTAATCTCTCCATTAAAGACAAAAAAGGAGTAGAAAACGTCATTATCGATCACTTATGACGGCTTTCATCCGACGTACCTAGTTATCCTACACCCATAGATGAGTATTTTTCGGATGAGCAACTCTTTGCCACCTCTTCTTTACCTTGGTTTGCGGATGTAGTGAACCATCTTATCACGGGATCCGTCCCTCCCGATTGGACACCGCTAGATAAGAGGAGGTTCATCACTTGGTCGAGCATGTTTTTCTATGATGATTCACTCCTTTTTAAATATTTCGCCGATCAAATCATCCGACGATGCGTACCGAATGACGAAATTCCAAAATTCATCCAATTCTATCATTCGGAAGCATGTGGAGGACACTTTTCTGTGAAAAAGATAGTCGCTAAAATTCTCCAAAGCAGTTTATACTGGTCCACAATGTTTCGGGATGTCAAAAATTGTTGTAGATCTTGTGACAAGTATCAACGGATGGGAGCGATTACCCGACGAGACATGATTCCATTATCCCTGATTCTCATCATTGAGGTTTTCGATTACTGGGGTATTGACGTCATGGGCCCTTTCCCCCGTCCTTTGGATACCTATACATCCTAGTCGTGGTAGACTATGTGTCTAAGTGGGTGGAAGCTATAGCTACCAAGACTAATAACAATAAAGTGGTGATAAAGTTCCTGCACGAACACACACTTTCTCGCTTCGGTGTACCTAAAGCGGAAATTAGTTATAACGGCACACACTTTTGCAACAGGCCGTTTGAAAAACTTATGAAACATTATGGTGTCATTCACAAGGTTGGAACGACATATCACCCACAAGTGAATGGACAAGCCAAATTGGCAAATCGTGAAATCAAACACATACTTGAGAAGATCGTTAATCCCGATCGGAAAGATTGGTCCCTTCGATTAAACGATTCGCTATGGGCCTACCGTACCGCATACAAGAACCCACTCAGAATGTCCCCTTTCCTCTTTGTGTATGGTAAACCTTGCCATCTTCCCATTAAGTTGGAGCACAAAGCGTAATGGGCAATTAAGAGGTTAAATTACGATATGGACAAAGCCGATGAAGCTCGCAAGCTTAAACTAAATGAGTTAGAGGAAATACGCAATGATGCATATGAGAATGCCAAAATTTCAAAAGCTCTGATGAAACTAGCACATGATAAGATTATTCGACAGAAAGAGTTTCAACCGGGATAAAAGGTACTCCTCTATAACTCCCGACTTCACCTATTTTCGTGTAAATTGCGGTCTCGATGGATAGCTCCATTCGTTGTGAAAAGTGTATTCCCCGACGGAGCAGTATAATTGGAAGATCCAAAAGGGAGGAATACGTTCAAAGTAAATGGACAACTCCTAAAGCTATATGTTGAGGCATGCATATAAGAGATCAGCACCATTTGGTTATCGGACCCCGTTTACGGGGTAGAGTGAGCTTGAACTGAGAGGTCGTCGCACCCCCGACGTATATGGGGTGAATTCTTGTGTATAGTAGCTGCACGTAGATTAGGATACGTGGAGTCCGTAGGATCGCATCATAAAAGGAGAGAAATTTGAGCACCAACACACTTTACGAGGTGAGCATTTTAGATTCACAATATTGAGGTGAGAGGTAATCTAGTCATACATGCGTCGAATCGTAGGTAGGAGCAACCGAAAGTCGTAGGAGGAGAGTATACCATCCCATGGGTGGACTAGAGCTATTCTGGGGATTGGATCAATCCGGTCCTGGGCACCCGGATTGGTCCAGTCTAAAAAAAATCGAAATAAAAAAAATACAGGGTCCGAATTGATCCGGTCCTTGGGACCCGGATTGGTCCGGTTTCTGCAACTCTTGGCTTTCCCTAGGTTCACTCCCATTTCCCCCAATCCCTCATATTCCCTCCATTTTCATCCCCTCCCTTCCCAACACACATTTTCCCTCCCAAATCCTTCCCCCTTTTCCCTCCAAATCCTACCCTACCCTCTCCCCTCCCCACCTATAAAATCTACACCTTCCCCATCCCATTTGCCCCACCACAACTCACTCTCCTCATCCCTCTCACTCTTTCTGTCCAACACTATTACTCTCTTCTAACACTATGGCCAACCAACCACCTCCCAACAAATACGATTCCGTCGCAATTCTCGGTGACGGATCCATCATCTACCGCTCCCTTCAAGAGCAACGACGGTTTGAACGTTTCTTCGGCCAATCTCGCAAACTCCAAATAGAGCGCCAAGTCATTGGGAATGACATGCCTACTTCTGTCACTGCTCTTTTCATGGCCCGGGGTTAGTGTCGCTTCCTCAACGAACCTTATGATGCGGTATGGCCCAACGCGGTGCGCACCTTTTATGGCTCACTTGTTCGCACCGGGCACCACACGGCTGAAGCTTACATTGGTGAAATCCGCATCCCATTCTCTTTGGAACTTCTGACCCAGAAGTTGGCTGCCAAGGATGTCCCGATCCCACATTAATATATTTACCCAAACCCTCTCGCCCCACTTGAAAAAGACGTGTGCATGTATCGCATAGACCCCAATGCTAACTGGAATACCGAAACATACCTGGTGGGCCAGCTAAGTGACAAAGCGAGCCTCACTTTCAAAATCGTGTGTGCAAACATTCTCCCAACGGGCAATAACTTAGCAATGGCCCCACGTCAAGCCACCCTCTTCTATCACCTCTTCGACCACAACACCCCCATCAGCCTGGCTGCTTGCATTTATAAGGACATTGTGATGGGCGAAGGCGACACAAATTATGACAACGATGAAGATTCTGATTTTTCACCCGCCAATACAGAAATTAATCGGTGTCTTTCGGCGGTGGAAACCCGATTTGACAGATTCCTCACGCAATACAACAGGGATTAAGAGGCTTACCATAGGGATACGCGCATGATGCACCGTCTCCAAACTCATATGTACGAACTCAACTTCGGTCTCCAAACTAACATGTACGAACTAAACTTCGGTGGGCCCCCTCTAAGTTTCTTCTATGACGCTTATGACCCCAGCACGCCCGGAAGCTCCAATCCCCCACCCCAGTGATGCTATTTCTGAAACGTGGTTGTGTACTTGTTGGTTCTTATCACATGTTTATTTGTTTTTGTTTCCATTTGTAACACATGTTGATCCGTTATATAAAATTCTGCATTTTCCATATTTGTTTGTTTTATTTATTCGCACTTTTAATTCGCTTTGAGTTAGATTTTAGTCCTTTTTGCTTGAGGACAATGCAAAAGTCTAAGTTAGGGGGGCTCACAAGTGCGTCTCTCTAAAACTTCACAAATTTTCAAAAATGCCCAGAAATTTAAAAAAAAAATCAAAATTTTTTGAAAAAAACCAAAAATATTTTTCTTCAAAATAAAAAAAATTGGAATTCAAAATTTTCAAAAATATCATTAAAATTTGGTATGAAGTCTCAAATTGTAAAAACACAGTACACAAAGCCAAAACTGACCAAAGATGGAGATTGAGCAAACATAGACGACTTAACGAACAAATGTGGAGATTAACATACCCGACGAGATTCGAGCCTTTCATTATTGTGAGTTTTTTAAATCAATCCGAGTTAAATTGTTAACTCAAAGTTCGTTTCAGCGTTTTATTAAGTTGTCAAGGATCTCAATCCTTTCACTTTGACCGGTTATGGGAAATGTGTGTGATGTTGCCTTGAAAAATGCGCTAAAAATCTCTAAATTAACTTAATCTCGAAATGCATATGATAACGCAATTAGTATTTCGGACAATGAAGTAGGCACTCGTTTGTCATCCAAAAATATTGGCCAGAAAAAGTAGCGAAAAATTATCCCTTTTGTAAACCAAAATTGAGTCGAATAATTTTTTTTCCTTTCATTTGACAATCCAAAAAATCGTAATTGGCCCGGAATTGTGAGAGTTGATAATCCCAGAAATTAAGTTCGGAAAGTACATAAAAAGGGGAAAGAAAAGAATAAAAATGCTCAAGAAAAATAGAAAGAAAAGAAAAGTGTGAAAAATAAAAAAGTAGAAAAAGAAAAAAAAAATGAGCAAAAGCTCGGAAAAGCACAAATGGACATCATTAAATGAATTCTCCAATTCTGACCTTCCCTACCATTCCGGTTTTACCCAATACACCTTTAACCCGAAAAAGTCCTAACCGAGTCTAAAATTGAGAAATTGGTTGCCGCATGAAGAGCTAAAACACAAAAAGATAATAAAAGAGATTAAACGTGCAAATTAGAGGTGATGTTCCCATTTCCCTCTAACCGCAATCCGATGATGAGATCCATTTACCATAAAATTCCGTCTTTCCATTGGTGTGCGTAAACTTGGTTCCAATGCATTAACTCCTTATAACATGCACACCGAGTGCAATAGCCACACTTCCGAGAGATTCATTTGTGAGAGCATCCCGTGAGAATTTGAATCAAATTTAATTTTTAGATAAGTAACGTAATGGTCAACCAGTGGAAATTCGCGGTTAAATTTCTGGCTTCGCACACACGCACTATGATTTGAGACTCTTGAACATGAATTGATGATGACTATTTTCTGGAAAAGTTTTAATTATACAATATTTGAGTATTTTAAATTTTCTCTGAGTCGAATTTTGTGGGTATATTCACTGCAAACTCTCAAGAGACATAACTCGTCCTACTAGGGTAACCTAGGGGTTTAAAGGCTTGTTGCATACGCTAAATGCAATCACTTGCCCACGAAAAAGGTATTCTATCCCATTTTAGAGTTGGATCATGTTCTGATTCTTTTACATTGCTCGGGACGATAAAAGTTCTAAGTTAGGGGGTTTGATTAGGCCTAAATTCTTCCAATTTTACCCCTTAATTTAGAGGCTTTTATTACTCCGAACAACGTAAAATGAGTTGGTTTATCTCATATCATTGCTAATGGCTTCGTCTAATAAGTATCCCGAGTTTTGTATATTTCTTATTGATTTTATAGGTATTTAATGCATGAAAGAAAGAAAGAAACCGGAAGAAGCAAGATAAGAGAGAGAGGATGAATAAAAAGGGCAAAAGAGTAATTTCCACTTGGAATCTTGTTGAGGACCCAAAATAAAAGTCGACGATCTCGAGTTTATGAACGCATAGGAAGAAATGGCGTCCCAATCCGAGTTATGGAATAGAAGTTATGAAGACCCGAAGGTGTGAGATAATTAAGAGATTTTGAAGAGATAATCAAGAGAAATTGAGAAGCCAATCCGGACCAGTCCGGTTTATATGAAAAACAAACCAATCCGGGTACCAAAGATCTCTGAATAAAAATGCGTTTACCGGACCAATTTGGTTCTCCTCAAAAATGGATTGATTCGGACTCAAATTTCACTGCATAAGTTCTTTTTACCGGACCAGTCTGGGTGATTTGAAAAACGGATCGATCCGATTATCACCCGGACCAATCCAAAATATCTGGACCGAATCAATTTGGGGTTCAAGATTTGGGACTATCTTCTTCTTGATAGAGTTTTGTATGCATCCAACTCTTGTAATTTTCGTAGGGTATAAATTTAAAACGCCTCCCAAACATTAAGGGGGCTTCTAATCCGTTTAGAGAAGCATTGTAATTAGTTTAGAGAAGAACACAACAAGAAACCCTAGTTTTTATAGCTTTAATTCCAGTTCTACAATTCAAGTAAATTCGTTTTAATTTTAGTTTTCATTATTGCAGTAGTTAATTCATTAGTTAATAATTTCGTTCTTCTTCATCTTAAGTTGTTAGTTAAAATGTTTTCTCTCTTTCAAAGCATGTTTTCTTCTAGTTTTAATATGGCTGGCTAAGTTTTCAAGGGTTGGGGTGACTGAACCCCACCCGACGTAATTCATGATAGCGAAAATAGATGTTAAAATTAAAATCTTAGGTGAATTATGTCGTATAACTGATATAACCATTGTAAGACTTTTGATCTCGTTTGCCCTAGGTAACCGAGATGCTTAAGAATGCGACGCGAGTATTGGTTAATGAGATACTGCTTTAATTCATCGTTTGCTTACATACTGTGGGGGTTATAATCCCTCATATATGTAATACTTAGGAGTATTAAGGACCATATTTTAGTTCGTCCTTTGCTTACATACTGTGCGGTCTACGATCCCTCATGTATGTAATACTTAGGGGTATTAAAGACTAGGTTCATTTAAAGTTTTAATTCCTAATCTAGTATCCTACGAAGTGAATTACTAGGATGTGGGGGATTGTAACCCGACCTATCGTTCTCATTTCATAGTCATAGTTTTAGTCAAAATTGTCATCAGCTTTTCATTTAATTAGAATAATTGCATTTCATTTAGTCGTAATTTCATTAGTAATCACTTTAACTTTTGCAATTAGTTATAGTTATTTCGTAACCAAAATCACCTTTTCCTTATTTTTAGAGTCAAAGCGAGGATTTCTTAATCTTTCCAACGTTGTCACGACTACGTTCTCCTTTTTCCCTGAGGATCGATAACCGACTTATCGAATTATTAGTTGAGCGACAAGCTTGCACTTGAGCCTAAATAGCACGGACACTAGACACATTTGTGGTAGCGTCAAGTACCGGACTTTATTAATTGCCTGGCCAATCCAGGGCCAATAGCCACTGGAGATCCAGTATCAGACACATCGACCAAGTCTTATTGGTCTGCACCAGAAGTAGTTCCTTCATTCAACCTAGAAGGAATACCCTTTATCAAGCACTTAAGTTGGGACTCATTATTCTTCTTGGTTGGGGGCTTCTTCCCAGTCTCAGCCTTATTGCTGGCCCCACCAGCAGCAGATTTTGTGGAGCTAGCCGTGGTAATATCTCCCATAATGTTGGGGAACTTTCTCTTCACCATGGAAGTGGCAAGAGGTAAATCTAAGTCAATTGAAGATGAAGGGCCTGTAGCAGCTTCACCAGTACTAGATACAATGGCAGAAGAGGTGGATATCGGGTCTTGATAAAGCTTAATCACCAGGGAGGGAGCAACAGAAGTTAGGCGAGCAATAAAGGAAGTAATGGATTTTTTATACGCCAAAAGATATGACGCCAACCTAATGTGTTCCTTTCTAATTTTTTGGTGAATACCCTAAAGAAACTTTAACTCTGTAAGATTGATATCACTCTCCCTGGGGAACTTTCTCTTCTGGTCAACTACAATCAAAATAAAACAAATACAATTAGTGGTGTAACCAAGGAAGTTATTAAGAAAAGTTATACAATAGTGTTGCAACCTATCCTCAGCCATATTGAGGGCGTCTGGGCCCCTGGTATAATGCATCCCCTGTCAAGGGAACATATTGCTAATTCTTGTCAATCACTCTATGCTCAAAATAGTCTCTGTTGGAGTCTGGAAGATTCACTACTAAAGCTCTATTTATAACCCTAGTTTTTAAATAATTAGTGCTATCACTAGTGACCCATTTATAGCAAAACATAATCTCTGGGATACCTATACGGGTTCCGTGGAGCTAATTGAATCTATAAACCCCATTTATAGCTCTCCAAGTGTTGGGGTCTACTCTAGCAGGTACAACGTCAAAATATTGACAAAACTCAAGACAAAAGGGATTTGGGGGGAAAGTAAACCCACATTCAACAATAAAAAGATAAGGGAACCAATGTCCCTCAGACAAAGAAAAAATATCCACAGGCGGATTAGGAAGCTCCAAATCCACCCATGAAGAAATATTCCATTCGTTACTAAATTCGTCTAGAGAAACTACTGAATAAACCATAATTGAAGATGAAGAAAATGAGAAAGATAAAGGATTCTTACAAAGACTTAAGGATTCAGTAAGAACGGAAGGACTGAAAGAACGATCACACGAAAAGTTCAAGAGATAGCAGCAAAAACTAGAAAGTCTGAGGTAGAAGATAACCGGGATATTACAGCCTTTATAGATTGCCTCAAAAACCAACGAAAGTAACAATTAAAGGGAAATGATGATTGAAATTTTAGAGGCTAAGCTAAAAAAGACGTATTTGCCCCAAAAATGATTCGGTACAAGTTTGGATATTTACAAAAATGCCATCAATAGTACAAGCCATCAGCAAAGCCAATAATTTACAAGTGTAGGAAGTCGACAACCGATCAAGCATCAGAAATGTAGCTCGAGCTACTATCAAAACTAAATGTTCCATACTTTCAAACAAGCATCAAGCATAGAACATTGGGAGCTTCTGTTGATACCAAAATTTACCTACCTACATGGACCAATTAGAAATAGACATGTGTCATTCACTATCATAATAATCTTACTCAGCAAGGAGTGACCGTTGACCAAGACCTGGAATGCCGACCAACATTCTGAATGCCGACCAATAGCAGGAAAACCGACCAATATGGTTAAACAAAGCACCAACAATCATATACATTATGAACAATTTGTATTAATGTAAATGCTTAAGATATAAAGGCATTCCATCCTTTAACATTCTGACTCTTGATCCCCTAGTTGACTATAAATACATTGTAATTCCTATAACAAAAGGGATCGAAATATAATCCAACAGGCAATACAAGACAGTGGACGTAGGCTATTCCTTTCAGCAGAACCACTTTTAAAATCTTACTTGTCTCTTTTATTTACTTATTTATCTGTGATCAAATAATTAGATCTATTCTAGTTTTTTGCATTAAGAAACCCAATTTTCATTAACCCTGCACTTATTGGCGGTGCAAATCCATTTTAATATCCGTTTATTATCTTAGGTATTAAATATCCATTTTATCAAGTTCATTATTTTCTATTAGCCCCACCCTTTATTCGAGCCTTAAATACTCAAGCCATCCCTAGTTCCATACTTAGGGATCTCCAAACCACAAGTGTACCCTAGCCTATTAATTAGGAAGAATATCTACCCAAAATTTTCACCTAGTCTCGCTCCTAGGTTAACGAAACAACGAAAAAGTTTACTACTTAGCCCCCACATCGAAAATACCCATCCATACAAATCTAGACTCGCTAGTACCATACCTAGAAAGAGTTAACATCAACAAAGGCCTACCTACTAGTTCAATACCTAGAAAGTAACCTAAAATTAGGTGAAAGTATAACTACCCCAATAATCCCGTCGTCCTCGCGGTGTTGAATATTAACACACATAACGATCACATAAGGCATATTTTTCCAATTATAACTCAATTCTTCCAAATAAATTCTAAGATTTTAATTCAACTAATATACGTTCGTTAAATTTTAATTTTACTTAAACAATTCCAGTTTAATAACTTATATAATTTCCATTTACATGCATATATCGGGGGCATACAACAAGAAATTTCTATTCTACGAGATACCCATAAATAACATTATTTTATGAGTCAAATCCAGTTTATAAAATTGATACGATTTATTCAAACATGCAATCATCCATATATTCTAATGGAATCCCCAACCTCTAATCTAAGCCTGCAAGAGTTTTGAATCTTAATTCATATTAGAGATTTGAATGAAAATATTCCCAACTTTAGTTTTACTTTTCCTAATCAATCTATCTAATTTATTTTAAGAAAATAATGAATATTAGTATTTAGCCAACATTTAAAACGTATAATACTAAAGGGGAACAATACAAGTATTCATGCATGTAAAAAGTTATTTGAAGAATCCGATTGCACGGTTGTGTTCTTCTCGAGAAAATAATAAAGATGCGTTCTTAGACGATCTTGAGAAAACTAGTTTTTTATTTAGAAGAGGATTTGACCCCAGATTTATTAAGATAAGGAGATCCTCAAAACTTGGGTTGAAAGTTGATTTAAATGGGATTTAGATTTTGTAAAAGAGAGGTGATAAAAATATGGGAGGCTAATGCTTTTTGAGAAGGTTAAAATGTGTTTTAAAAACCCTACACCCGTGCCTTTTTATTTTAGGAAAATAAAAGAGTTTGAGTTCTACACAACCACAACAAGAAAAATATTGATTTTCGGCCTGCCATTGGTGTGAACCTGTTTGCCCCCAGGGCCGAACTGATTCGGATCCCCTGCCAAACCGAGATCCCCCCTTATATATAAAATTTTAAAATTTCTCTAATTAAATCCCTATTTCAATTCCGATTAAAGTCTCATATTAAATAAATCAAAACCAACAATTTTAAGTGTAAAAATTAACTAATTCCAAAAATTTATTTTTCCCTAAATTTTTATTTATAAAAGATTTTCTGGTTTAAAATCACGTGGTGTTACAATGTGATAAATGGATATTTTAAGACTACACTTGGAAACAAAGGGAAAGTATTATTTTCTTATAAAGTAGTCTTCCAACATCCAAAAGGGTTTTCTTAGTAACGAAAGTAATGAAATAAAGAGATTTCCAACTTAAAAATTATGTTTCTCCAATGTTTTAAATAAGTGTTAATGAGTTGAAAATATTTAAGAAGTTATTGGGTGAAACTTAATAATATTTTTGGTAAATTACACTTGTGAAAATGGAGGAAAGGGCAAGTTTGGAACAAATGGGTAAAATGGTAATTTTACGTAAAGACGAACATTTTTATGGAATAAAAATGTTGGAAAAGGTGTTGCACAAAATGGTCCTAATTGAAAGTGATTTTTGGGATAAAATCGATACAAGTATATAAAGAACACGAAATGATGATTTAAAAGGGCAACATAAGTTGGAGTGAAACTTTGGGTTTTGGCTTCAACCGACAAAAGAAAGTGTGATGAGGTGGACATTTAAAAAAATATTAAAACACATTTATATGGACTCAGATGACGCCATAAATAATTAAGTAGGGATCGAAGCCCTACAGTGAAAGACCCAAAATCACTGGCCAGAGCATATAGTAGCATAGTCGACAATGTGTAGCCGTTAAAGTATGCAAATATTGGAAAATTTTGAAAAAAAGATAATAAAAAGTGGAAGATGTCAAGAAACGGATTGTGTGGAGAATATAAGAAAACATAACCTAATTTGAATGAAATTAATAAATGTTCCGGTACAGAATAGTGTGGACAAGTAATGCAAGAAAATTGATCAATGTACATGAAGTAAAAGTAATGGTAAAGTGAGGTGACCGAATAGGTAATTGAGCAACCTAAGGAGGTTTAACCAATAATTAACACAAGAGTGTGTTTATAAAGGGCTTTCAAGAAAAAATAAATATTTTCTAACACGGTGATTACGTGTGTTAAAAGGTGATTTTCAATGAAAATACTAAGGTAAATTTGGTATGAGCAGAGGGGTAATTTTGGTGACGGAAATGATTTTCCATAAACAAAGGGTATTTGTTTAAAGTATTTAATTGGGTGTGTTACTAAGGTAAATTTTCTATGAGCAAAAGGGTAATTTTGGTAACAGAAATGCTTTTCCTTGAACAAAGGGTGCTTGCTTAATTTTTTTAACCGTGTGTGCACGTAGATATAACATGTTAGAGTCTTTTTTCTACCGTTCGATTATATATTGCATTGTTGTATTTTTTTTCACCGGGCATTCAACTCATTCCCTCGTCTTTGTTACAGTAGGTTGGGTGCAGTTCTGTATTTTGAGAGCATTATACAAGTAAGTACCCTTTTTATTTTACGTTAGTAGCTCTGTATGCTTGTATTTTGGGGATGATTCACATGGGTTCCTCACATAGTTTTATTTAAATGGAAATCGCATGATAAACAAGGAAACATTAATTAAATAAAATTGGACTAGTAACATTATGTAGGTTATTTTATTGCACTTCACACCTAATGCTCGGATTGGACCGGGGTTACCACGGGTAGCCCATAAATCCGAACTGAGGTGTTATAAATGGTATCACATCTCTAGGTTTAAGGTTCTTTTTGGGAGTGATGTGGTGAGGTCGATTGTGGATCTTTCATCGTCGGTGTTGGTTTTGTGCCGATCACACTAGATCAGTGACGGTCACAATTAGTGTTCTCAACGGTGGAGTCGAGGAGATTAACATGAAGGGTAATTCATTACCAAGTAGCATGCGTCTAGTTTAGTTGTCATTAATCTCTTTTGCTATTCTAATTTTGATACGTTAATGACTTGAAAGTGTCTGTCCATGCCAATAGTGGCAACACCGTAATTTTTAGTGTGAGGTGCTTGTATGTCCATCCTTAATGACGTGAGAGGTATATTAATATGTTAATAAAGCTAAATGACGTCCAATGAGTTAGAGATATGAATTGTGTGAAGTCAACCTTGAAGAGTAGGTGCCAAAATATCATGCCTAAGCGGTGTTGATTTGTGATAAGGATGCATTAAGTTCTTGGGTTCGATACTTACAAGTAACTAACTCCTATGACGTGATTAGGTGAACTTGATCCTTGGGGTAATGTCATGTTACTAGTAATTAATAATTCAGTATCCATGTAGAGTCGTGTTGGTTATTTCTCGAGGATATATACTTGGCTGTAGTTGATAGGATACTGTCATTATAGGAATGTGCCTGGTAATTATCAATTGAAAGTTGTATCTCTTAAGCTAGGATAAGAATTACTGGAAAATGGTGATGAGTACGTTACGTGTGTAATCGTGATGGTTTGAAGCGATGCAGGAGTAAACCCTAGATATTATTCCATGATATGTTTTTAAAGAATATGATGCACTTTTGAGGAATAGGATCCCTAGTGATATCAATAGTGTGTACTTAGAGGCTTATTGGTTGTGTACGACGTCCTATATCCTGCCAGAATCCTTACTAGTGTCAATTTGTTATTTGATACGTGGTATATGGAACTTTCCATTTATAGAAAGGTTTTTAGACCTTTATTTTAACTCTAAGAGAGAGTCGTAGGTTATACATATGCTGAAAAGTGAAATAAGATTCTTGTCTAGGTGTTGTAGCCTATCGTTGCGGCCTAAGTGATGGCAGAATGTGAGACGAATCCAATATGAAAATGATTTAAGGAAGTCCTTGGAGTGTCCTTTGGACTGATTGCTTGTGGTGTCATTGAGGAATAAAAACCGACTTGTTGTGACACCTTGGAGTGTTCAATGGTTAAGGCACACCATATGTGGAGACTTATAGGCTAGTATCTTTATGAGTACCTAATGGTCACGATGCGAATACTGGGAAATTGGTAGAACGTACCTGCGATGAGGAAATCATGGGAGATGAAATCTTGTCAAGTCCATGGCGATAATTACATTAGGTATGCTCGGTGTCCTTGGGAAACTAGTTAAGTTCGGCGTCGTGGAGTGTTAGTGTTCTAATGATGGTTGTATTGGGGCCATGTGATGGTCTCAGGTTATTGGTAAAATTTTAAGGAATCAAATCTTGTAATCCTTGGTGAGGACATCCAATTTGATATAAATAGGTGGTTCCACCTCCAAAGGGAAATTGGAAAGATGTGTCGTGATTTGTCATAATGCTCATTTGTCCTAAGGTGATTAGTGTAGGAAGTGTAGTACTCAGTTTTGATGGGTACTAGGACATGCATTTGGACTTAGATTTATGATGTCGTGTTAGAGATTTGAAAAAATGGCACCCCTGAAGGGATATCGAAGCATGATTAAGATATTGACATGGGCTGACTGTGTAAGTTAGAATATCCCTAGATGGGCCAGATTAGTTCCTGGCATGTCTTGCTAGATTGGTACGGTTTAGTAAGCATAAAACTATGTAGTAATTTCTATCCTTATAGCTCTAATGGCGACCGATGTGGCTGTCACGTAATTTTGGGTTTGGTAGATTCGGGAGATAGGCACAGTGATGACCTTGTATCAAGGGAGGTTGTAATAAGGTGAATAATTCGCTTAGTTTCGGTACTACTTAAAGAGACGCTTGGGATACAATCATGGTACAATAATGTTAATAATGACCTAGGTTTGTTAAGTTGGTGTCAACATCACGTTGACTAGAGATTTGGACGAAGTTAGCATTGACAAAGACGTTAGGAATTTGCCAATTGGAGTGGTTTGCGTCTTTTAAGAATGTAAGGATGAAGCCTTACCCCTAAGGAAGGAAGTCCAGTGTTTGACTTTCTGAAGGATAACAGAGTTATATGTTGCTATCACCTTGTGGGTATTATTGGTTTGTGATGTGGTTTGTCACGACTGGTGACTGTAGTAGGTGTGTGGCTAGGTTAGGATCCATGGAGAACGTTTGGGAGGAGTCGTAAAATTCATAGCATGTGGCATAGGTTCATTTTTTATAAGCAATAGTCCATTTTGTGCGAATGGGATTTTCCCGGAATGGCTGTTCGTTCTTTCTGATTTTTTTTGTGTCCTTTTAAGTTTCGATAATTGAGAACTGTGTTCCCACGGTTGTGGTAGCCAGGACTTGTATCGTGTTGTGATACGGTCCAATTTTTCCCAGTAGAGTGTGGTTGTACCTGGCACGATCGATGAATCTCGATAACTGGGTGTGGCCTTGTGTAAAGCATCCCTCTGTAGTGCGCAAAGTTCTATGTAGGGGTGTCTGCACTTTCAGCCACACAGTTTGCTCATAGTACCCGTTTGCCTTTGGATTAGTGACCTTATAATTGACCGACATGGTAGTTAGTCGTTATGGGTGTAAAGAGCAGGATGACGATTTGAGGACATCGAATAGTGTTAGAACTCGAGGAAAGATAACACACAATGTTTTTCTACCTTAGTGAGTGGATTGGTGTAATACTCAGGTGAGTGTTCCATAGTTAGACGCTTAGAAAGATCCCACGTTCATAGAAGGATCTTGTGGAAGGTGTTAAGTAGACGCACAATTCATGACTTGATTGGAATGTCGCTCCACACGGTGGGTGACTAAGTAGGCTAGAATAATATTAGGCTTTAGTGAATTGCCTGGTCCGGAAGACCAAAGGATTTGAGGGGACTCAAGATATGTGGTCCTAAGAATTGAAACAATTTAGGATGATGGATTGGGTGTTTAGTTGTATGTTGTTTTCTCTTGGTGAGTGTCGATCACTAGAGAGTGTTTCAATGCTAGAGGCGTCGGTATACTTTGGGGGTTAGCAAAGGAACCTTAGGATTTGATTGAGCGCGATTATCAAGCAAGGGGAGACTTGAGGATTGTTATGTAATTTTGATGGCAAGCCTCATAGTGAGCGTTAGAACATGTCTAGCTCCTTGTGAAAGGGCGTATGATGACTTTCGATGATTGAGGAATGTTGCCCAGATTATACTCAAGAGGGGGGGGGGGGGGGGGGGGGGAATTGAGTTTATACAAACTTTTAGCCAAATTAAAATTTTAGAAAAATATTTAATTTACAACACTTTAACAAATTTTAGATTAATAAATCTTTAATGAATAAATGCAACCAACTAATTTAAACAACTAGAAATGCAGATTTTAACACTCCAAGGATATTAAATTAATTTTCGTATTTAATATAAAGTGATAATCTAAAATTAAATATTTAATTCAAAAATAATTATTTTAACCTTAAAAATAATTTAGTCAAATTTCGGAATTAATTTATTTGCAAGATAGTGTGCTGAAAATATTCACTCAAGCAAGCATATGCAAATAAATAAATAAAGTGCCGAAAATAAATGACACCGAAATTTAACGTGGTTCGGCCAAATCCCGGCGTACGTCCATGCGCCTAGAGCCCTCGTCTCCTTTGCACTTCACTAAACCTAATCCACTTACGGGTAGGATCAAACCACAGCGTACAACCGTTTGCAAGCTAACTCGGAGCTTCAAACCCCGTGGCCCACTTGCGGGTAGAACCAATCACCGGTACAAACCGAAGCTTCAATAAAGCTTCACAACAAATATGAATTTTGTAGTACAAGGTACAACAATGAAACTCCTTAAATACAATTTGTAATATGAGTTTCTCATTCTTTAATGAGACTTCAATAAATGATGTTGGTGTAGGCACAAGTCTTCTTCTTCAATGATTGACCAGATAATAAAATTAATTTCTCTCATGAATGTGTACCTGAGTAGTAAAATAAATGCTCTTAATAAATTATCTAGCTCTTAATCATATTCTCATTCAAGTATTTGTCTTCAATGCAGCTCTTGAATATTTAAGATGTCTTAAAACAAATAGACACATTGCTTGTGAGCAATAAATGCTCCTGAATTTTTACTGAGATGAAGTAGCCTTGAAAAATGATCTTCTGAATTTTCATTTGGCTTCTCAATAAAATTATAGTTGTTGTAGCACAAGAATGGACATCTGAAAATATGGAGTTTAAAAGGTATATCACTCAGTATCCTCATTTGTGTATATTTGTATCTGCAAAATATTAGTCCACAGGCAAATAGAAATATCTAATGTGTAAAGGATATATAGATTTAAGTATAAGATTTGCATGGCTCGAGACATATAAAAAAATGATGGAGTATATACTGACACTAGCCACTGTGGTTGATTTAAGTGCCTTGGCAAGACATCTCTCAAAAGATTAAATTATAAGGCACAAAATCTATATCCCATATTTCCTTAAATCTAGGTACAAATGATAGCAGTAGGTAAGATAGAACATAGTTCAATTAAAACAAAAACTGTTCGAGACAGTTGAAGACACGCAACTCAATGACTTGTACTAGGTAACTTTATAACATATAACAACGTGGGTATTAATATTGAAAGTCAGCTCGAGTAAAAAAAATATATTAAAAGATTTCATAGATTTGAATATTGATATACGCACGAAGCCCAAGGAAGTAAAAGGCAGGTAATGTAACTGGTCTCTCTCTTTCAAAGACAAATTTATCTGATCATAAAATGGGCACGCAACACAATGGATTATAATGCACGACAATATAAATTCCAAGGCATGTACTATTCGGACTAGTCATAAAAATTCCTAAAGTTTAAATGCAAATAACTAAGTTCATTAGGCTAGCGAATCTATCAAAAACTATCTCTTTTACAAGTGTACACGTCAGCAATGCAAAAGGGTTTTACATAAGGTCAAATCTTAGTCAAGTGGGAACTAAAGTCAGTAAACATGTCACACCTTATGTACGAAATCTAAGGCTGGTGTATGGCTTAAAATTATAGCTAGTTTTAGTAGGTCTAAGATGTATTAGACTAAGCCTAAGGTTTAAAAGGAAAAAATAAACCTATATGTTCAAATCGATGATAGGTCTCACTCCTAAGGACTACACTAGAAGGTAAGGGCAGTTCTCTTGGATTGGTAAGGACGAAATGTAACAGGTTTATCAAATGTTTTAAAAAAAACTTATACTAGCAGGTAGTGTGTAAGAGTTATATATCAAGGGTACAAAGGGTGCAAAACATATATTTTAATTATTAGCAAAGTCTGTAATGGAGATTTTATCAAAGCTGACCGAGTCAGCCAATAAAGATAAGGATGGGACAAGATGTTGGGATCCAAAGACTCTAATGGAACAATTAACCACTGCATAGTTCAATCCTATTAGGTCAAAATCTCGTACGCAACCAGGTAGGAATATAGGCTACTAAGGTTTTAAAAAAAAAGTCAAATGTAAGCCTATTGTTTTAGGTGCATGGTTCAATGCTGATAAACCAAGAAAAATTACTTTCTTATAAAACCCATACAACCATATATAAGGATAAAGGATAGAGGAGCCATAAGCGTGGAGCCAAAAAAATAGAACAAAAACTGATGGGACTAAAGGGACAAAACAAATATAAAGTAAATGTTTTCGCAAAGCATTGACAGGCAGTACACGGATGGGACTAAAGGCTTCTAAAATAAAGTAACCAACATTGTTAAGACCAATAAAAAAGCATCAAATCTTTTCCAGCCCAAAGTACTTACTTAAGAAATGAAACTTCAAGCAAATCAAAGATGTTGGCATGGATATGTAGTGTAATTGTATGCGTGTCAAATGATAAAGGATAAAACAAAAAGTTCTAATTTGTTAAACACTAAAACATAACAAATATATCAAGACTAACATCAAGGGACCAATTATTAAAACAGTGTATATAAGTATAACCTGATGCATGCTAGAAGATTTACAAAAATATATAAGAAAGATTAAATTAAATGACAATTTATAGATATATAAAGAACATTTAATCATATAATGCGCAATAATTATTAGTTTGGAATCATCAAAATCAATATATTACATTAAACTAAAATGTACAATAATTACAATTATATTAAATTAAATATTAATTAAGGGATAATTTTATTTTCGTTCAACAATCTCCCCCCTTTTGATGATGACTAACAATGATTCTCACTAGGGGTGTGCACGGGTCAATTCGGTTCGTTTTTGGATCGCAATTCAAATTGAACTGATCGGTTCGGTTTTGGAAAAAATCAGACCGAAACCGAATCGACGATGAAAAAACCCGCCAGTTTCGGATCACATCGGTTTTGGATCGATTCGGCTTCGGTTCGTTTTTAACCGATTTTCAGTTTTGGTGGATTTTTTTTGGGTCGGTTTTCGATTTTGGTCGATTTTGGAGGTTGGTTAATGGTTTTTGGATATAAAAATAAAAGATATTTAAGGTTTTTTTTAATATAAATATTGATTTCGGTTCGGTTCGGTTCGAATCAATTTTTTCTTTGTCTAAACCGCCAACCGAACCGACATTATCGGTTTTTTAGATCCTTAAACTACAAACCGAACCGGGTTAAAAAAATGCCTGTTTTGGTTCGATTCGGTTTTCAATACGGTCGATTTTTTTGCACACCCCTAATTCACACTAATCCATAAAATGATATTAATTAAGCACAAATGAGTGAATCATACATATTTCTCCCCCTTTGACATTATCAAAAAGATATATCATATAAAAAAAGTGTCAAGGGTAAGTAAAAAAAAATATCCCCCCCTATCAAAAATAATTCATGCATGGGATTCAACCATAAATTGTAAGGGACATATGTGAATACCATGAATTTTTCACTAAACACATATTCAACATAATATTATCACATATCATGTATTTGATTCGAGAAATAGACAAGAATAATATCAAATAATGGGCAAGTCATCAAGTTGAAGAGAAACAACATATTCATAAAAGATTACAACTTAAGATTTTTAACAAGATGGCACACATCTTTAGTGTTTCCCTCAATCGTGATTTTCTCAATAACAACTTTAATAGAATTTTCAGCATTGTTTTGAGAAGATGAGGACGTAACATTTTCATTAGAAGGAGTAGGAACATATGAGTGAATATTTGGAGTAAAGCAAATGGCCATGAAGGAGGTTTAACCCAAGGGGCATGTGGCGGAGATGAGCGAATAACATGCATTGCGGCATCAAATGAACCATATTTCTTATATTGAGAACCGTTAATTCCTTTTATTTGGGATTCACAATCTACCCAAGTAGTATAAATTCCGGGGAATTTTTCAACCCACACAACATAAAAACTCTTTGACATCTTAAAAGATAGTTAAGAGAGAAAATAGGAAGTGTATAAATGGCCTAGAAGGTAGAGGTATTTAAAGCCATAAAATTTTGTCGCGTAGTCCATAAATTTGCCGTTTTCGAGATACGAAAAATTCTTGGGATTATTAATACCATAAAATTATAATCATATTCAATAAACATTTTTCTTCCTTAAAGGAATACCAATAAAGGCATATATGCATATAAAAATTAAGAGCATCTTTTCATGAGATAAGATATTTTCAACATTTATTTCCATAAGATCATTTTCAACAAATTTCAATATATTCAAGAATCATCTATAAAATCAATAATCATGAGATTTTTTGATTTAAGCCCAAAAATATCATAAGTGTCATTTTCTTCCAAGAAAAAATATTTTTCAAGAATGTCTCAAACATTTAAATAAGGACACTAAACATGTAGCATAAAATTAACTCATAAAGATTAATGTGTTCACCTCATCAAAATCAATAAATGTATATTACCATATCAACATGTAGCACATAAGACTAGAAAATTTTTAAAATGACATTTTCGTTTCAAATTAACATACAATAAAGTCATAAATTGATCCAATATTATCCACAAAAAAATATCAAGATGTAATCACAAAAAAAAGATGAATTTTCTTAAAACAATAATTATCATCAAAATGAAATGTGTAATACAACATAGAGACATCAAGAATAATAAATATACAAATTTACATGTGAACTTTAAATTTTCAACAACAAATTCATATGTATTATCAATAATTATCAATTAAGATCATAAAAATTAATCACCAATAAATATATGATATTCAATTAAAAAATGGTGTTCCTTACCAGCTTACCAATACCAAAGATATATTCATGAAACTTCTCCACGTGTGGCATTTCCAACATTAGGCAATGATGCTTGAAATTTGTAATATGACCAAATCATATGTCTTGAAAATCTACATTCCACCTCAAAATGCAACCTACACAACTTTGAAAATTTTCTCTTTTGGTACCCAAAATATGTTAGGTCCATAGGGGTTAGTATACATCTTGGTTCCTTTAGGAATCCAAGCTAATTTTATTTTTCTAAATTTATATGGACATAAATCTGAAAAATGTGTGTCTACCACAATAAGTGCATAAATAGTTAGAATGAATAGATGAGGCTTCATTTTTTAATAAATTAGAATAAGCCTTTTTCTCATTTCCTTCATCATATCCTATACCATTATTGTTAAATCGAATTCTTTGATTTTCAAAAATTTTATAAAAATATTCATTTCCTTTTGTAAAAGTATCTAAAGATTTTTTCAAATAGTTAATATCCCTTTTTAATTCACTATTTTCAATTTCAAGAGGAGTAGTGACAATCACAGATTTTTCCTTTTTCAAAGATTTAATTTCATTTTTCAAAGATTCATTTTCTAATTTCAAATCATCAAAATCATTTGATATAGAATCAGATTTAGATGAAAGTAATGAATGAGACTTCTTAAGTTTAATATATCTATTTTTAAGTTCTTCAAAACTCTCACATAATTCATCAAAAACATTTTGTAAAGCCTCATAATCATCAACTTTATCATTATCACTATCACTAGAGTTAGGGTTAGAATGTACCCCATTTTTCAAAGCCATGAAACAAAGATGAGCAACTTTATTTTCATTTGAATCTTCATCGAAAAATCTTGAGTCAGAGTCACTCCATGTTGTGGCTTTCAACGCCTTCTTCCCTTTCTTATACTTTGGACAATTTGGCTTAATGTGTCCAACTTCATCACAATGATAGCATCTTGGTTCAGATTTGGATTGATGACCACCATTGAAATCTTTTGAAAAATGTTTCCTTCTTCTTTCTTTGGCTTTCTTTTTGGAGAAAAGATATTTTTTGAAATCTTTAGCCAATATGGAAATATCATCATCATCATCATCTTCACTTTCTACTTTTTTGCTAGAAGATTTGAGAGCAATAATTTTGCTTGTTTTAAGTTTCTCTTCTTCAACAAATTTCTTGAGTTCCATCTCATAAGTGATTAAGGAACCTAATAGCTCATCAAGAGAGATAGGTCTTTCTCTTATTGCTTCTTTGATAGCTAACTTTTTTTTCATCTAATTTGCCGGTAATGACCTGAGAATTTCGCTCACCAACTCATTGTTAGTATAGGTTTTTCCAAGAGATTTAAGACCATTAATAATATTTGTAAATCTAGTGAACATATCAGAAATAGATTCATCAGATTTCATCTTAAATAATTCATAACTATGAACTAGCATGCTAATTTTATCTCCTTTAACTTGACTAGTTCCTTCATATGTGACTTCTAGTCTATCCCAAATTTCCTTAGCAGATTCACAACAACAAATTCTATTATACTCATTTACATTAAGTGCACAATGCAAAATATTCATAGCTTTAGCATTTAATTGAATTTTATTAATATCAACTTCATTCCATTCATTTTCTTCTTTAGGAATAAAAACATTATTTACTGATAACTCTTCATTTGTATTCCTTGTGATATGGATTTGGAATGTCACTGCGGTCAAACTTCGAGTGTCAAAATTCGTGGAATTACCTACAAAACTTGTTAAAAATTCAGTATCGTGGAAAATTCGGGTATCAATCCAATTTCTAGTGTTGAAGCAGTTATCGTGAAAACTTGCAATTCCAATTTTTATTAAAAATCTTTTTGTGTTTAAAATTTTTTTTTAAAACAATTTTCAAGGGATGAAACTACAATTTATGCAACTAAAATGACTATGAAAATTTAGAAAGTAATTGAGTTTAGATTTTATGAGAAGAAACAAGAGGTGCGATTACACTGCGTAGTCAAATCAATTTAATGCCCTAATTATTTAATTGAATAGTTCGAAATAATATTGAATTTAAAATTTAACTCTCGTCACAATCCTAAATTCAATTTTATCTTTTTTAGCAATTAAATCTGAAATAATCATGACATAAAAAATTTAATATTCACACTCATTTCAACAAAATATCCGCTAAGATTAATTTATTAAAATTTGTACGAATCTTTGAATTGCATACACAAAATTAATATTTAATTTTAAGAAGAACACTTATCTCTAAGTGAAATCCAAAAATCAAATATGAATTTTCACCATTAATTTATTAACTCTCGTTACATAAATTAATGTGGGATTTTTTCGAATTTAATTAGCCTAGAATGGATCGACGAACAATTATTCAAATAAAACAACTCAACATACGCGTTTCATACCACCCCTTGAATGGGGTGTTTAGCCAGACATGATTAAAATTTTAGCACAAGCACAATTAACAAACAAGAAAATAAAAATAAAGAGAAAGAAATACGATAGACAATAATTTCTTGTGTCAACTGTGTGCATGAACACGCGTCCCAAACTCGTCACAAAATTTGATTGGATTACAAAACTAAAAGTAAAAAATGAACCTACAAATTTTTCTAAACGTAAAACTATATTTTTTTTTCTTTTTTCCTGACTATTTTTCTTTTTTTCTTTTTCTGTCTCTCACGTTCTGTATCTGTGTCTTCTTTTTCTTTTTTGGGCTGAGAGAGTCCCTTTTATAAGCTTCACCCCCTTTTTTTTTAGTTCCACGATTTGATTTTGATGGAGAGATTTTTATGGGATTTAAATGTTGCCAAATCCGAAGTTAAAATTTAGCTTTGATTTGCACGTGGCTTCGGTGGAAAATTTCAATTTTAAAGGGATTTGGGTTTGGCTATGGGCTGGTCCGATTTGGTAGGGGGTTTGATGGGTCTCCGATAAGGGCGGGTTTGGGGTAGCTGGAGGTCGGGTTGGCCGGGTATGGGGCTTTCGAGTTGAGGTTTCTGTTCGGGTTCCGGGTGTAGCAGGTGGTTTCGAGTATGGGACAGGAGGCGCACACGGGTTGGCGTTGGAATGTACAGCGGGTTGGACGAAGGAGGTTCCGGCAAATCTGGGTTCGAGCTGGCCGGATCGCGGGTTTGATTTGGCCCGCTACCACTGCTATGGTAGCAGGTGGCTGGTCGAAAAGGTCGCCGACAGATGTTGAGGGCACGGGAGGTTAGCTGCGGGTATGGCTAGGTTCGTAGCCAAGGGGGGTTCAAGGGTTTAGATGAATGTGGGATGGTTGATGGTGGTGGAGTTTTTGGGTCTTGGTTACGGGGGTTAATGGTGGATGAGAAAGTGACGTGGTGATAGGTTAAAGATGGTGGGAAGTTGGATTGGGTGTGTGAGGGTGTAGTTTGTTAAGGTAAGGGTGTGTGTTACTTAGGGGTGTAAATGGGTGTGTATGTTTTATGGTGTGTGTGTGTTACTTTTGGACCCTAAAAATATGAAAATTAAAATAATTGAAATTCTAAAAATATAAAATCTATAAAAAAATAAAAAAAAACTTCTAATCTATAAAATAAAATTAAAATAAAATAAAATCTAAAATAAAAACTAAAGACCTAAAAAAAATGTAAAATCTAATAAAAATAAAAATAAACACCTAAAATAATCCTAATAAAATAAAAACTAAAACTAATAAAAATCAAAATAAAAATATAAATACACTAATAAAAATAAAATACAAAAATATGCAAATAAATTCTAATGAATCCTAAAAATAAAATGTCTAAAAATAAAAATCTAGAAAGATAATAAAGGTACAAACACAATACACACGGGGCTCGGGGAATGGTCTGTGCTCGGTGTAGGCTTAGATTTGGGTTACGGGACTGGTTCGGGGTAATAGGAACTCTTCTCAGCACTCTCAAATAGGACTCTATATTTCGCGGTCTCTTTGATTTCTTCGTTTCATGCTTTTAACCGCTTCTGCGTCGCAATTGACAGGATTTCGCATCATTTAACACTGTGACTGCGTACTGACCTGAAAAATAATAAAATACGACATAAGACCATTTTTAATTAAAATGAGTGACTAAAATGTATCTATTCGGGGTATAAAATAGACGCTTTTGGGTGCTTATCACATCACCCCCAAACAGAACATTGCTAGTCCTCGAGCAAAAATTAGAGAGAAAATGAAGATAAGTAACCAAAAGTGTGCCACTTTCACAGGCACTAACGACTGCACTTAGCATGTGCAACAAGCCGTTAAACCTATAGGTTTTCCTATAGGATGAGTGGTGTCTCGTGATGGTTTACAGTGAATGTACCAAAAAAATTCAAAACTAATTTAAATGCAGTTTTTGATTTGATGATGAGATGTTATACAACCCGACTTAAATGGACATCAAGGAACACCGTATTCAATTATCAAAATAAGATATAAAATTACTTAATACCAAAAGCGTAATCCTTCCTAAAACTTAGCATGTGTTAATGTGAAACAATCTTAAGTGTCATTAGAGTAATTCTTTGTAAGGACATTTTGTCCAACATACTTGTATATGTCATTAACCGTAACACCGTTGAAGAAATTCATGTCCATATGCTCATCAACGGATCCGAATATCAAAAGGAGAAAAGAAATCAAGGGAACAGACCGGACCGATCCGGTCCAGATAAAAGAACCGATCCGGTTCATCCGGACCGATCCGCCTAAAGGTACCGGACCGATCCGCTTACTGAGGTGAAGCCAGTATACCCCGGATCCATAGCGAACCGATGAAGCCATAATGCCGAACCGATCCGATGCCAACCGGATGGATCCGGTTTCAGAAAAAGAACCGATCCGAGCTTACCGGACCGATCCGCCTAATGAACCGGACCGATCCGACGAGGATAGACTCTGCCAGATCGTGTAGCAGATTTTTAGGGCAAATGAATTCTTATTTATACCACGATCGGGGAGTTGGTTTTCTTAAGGCTTATACACGATTTCCAGAGTAGATAAACTGTAAGGCCTTCATGGTATTTGAGTCCATTGATTCATACCTTTGATTCACACAAATTCCATACATTTGTGAGTCACTTTTGGTAACCCAAGAACACCATTGCTGTTGTTCAACCTTTGTGAAGTGGACCGCTTCTTCCTCTTCATTGCTACCCTACTGGACAGGGATAGTTCCAGCCGCCAGCCCTACTGGAAAGGGTTTCTTCCAGCCGCGACTACAGAATCCGATACCCGAGGGTAATTCTTAGTCAACCTGTAATTCATTGTAATCCGATTGTAAACCGTCTTTTACAAATTATAGTGATATACAAATGGTTTTGCATCTGTGGGGGATTTTTCCTTAAACTTTGTGTGTTGAATAATTCTTGCATGATTTCATATTGTTTCAATCACACCTAGTTGCATGCTTAGGGTTAATTTGGGTTAAAAAGGAATTTATTATATTATTTCTTAATTGAACGCAAGCGCCAACTCTTTCAAATTGGTATCAGAGCAGGTTGCACAAATCTATCGCGTATTCCTATTTTCCGCAAAATTTTTCTAAAGATATCAATTTTTTTGAAATAAATTGATTTTTTGAAAAGAGCGTGTTCAAATGGAGAAATCATATTATAAAATGCCTATTTTTTACTGGACAAATTATGCTTATTGGAAAGCCCGTATGAGGTCGGCTTTAAAAGCCATTGATGAACGTGTCTGGATTTTGGTTGAACGAGGGTGGACTCCTCCCACCGTGACTGTTGATAATGTGACCAACTTGAAACCTGACATTACTTGGACTGACGAAGAATTTAAATGGGCATCTTTTAATTTTAAGGGTCTAAGTGCTATTTCTGGGTCTGTCACACCTGATGAGTTCAAACGCATAATGACGTGCACCACGTCAAAAGAAGCATGGGATGTTTTGCAACTTACCCATGAAGGAACAAATGCCGTTAAAGAGTCAAAATTGCAAAATTTAACAACTCAATTTGAAACCATCACCATGCATGAAAATGAATGTTTTGATGAATTTTATGCTAGACTTTCTGACATTGTTAATACTAGCTATAATCTTGGTGAACATATTCCAAATGCTAGAGTTGTTAAAAAGATTCTTCGTTCCCTTCCTAAGCGTTTTATACCTAAAGTCACTGTGCTAAATTCCTTGGGTAATTTAAATACACTAAAATTGGAAGAACTGGTAGGAGATTTACAAACCTATGAAATAGACATGTTTCCTAAATCTGCCAAGCCAAAAGATAAGGGAATTGCCCTTAAAGCCCAAGAGAGAAAAAGTGAGGGGTCGGCAAGAAAGAGAGTCGAGTCATCTAGAAAGATAGAAACTTCTGATTCTGAATGTGAGTTTGACATAGATGATTTGGCATTATTTGCTAAAAACTTCAAGAAAATTCTGAAATTCAAAAAGGGTGGAAACTTCAAAGATAAAAAGAATTTTCAGGAAAATAAGTTTGAAAAGAAAGATTTCAAAGAACCCCCTAAAGACAGTGAGAGGTGTTTTGAGTGCGACGGAAAGGGACACAGAGCGTTTGAGTGTGCCACTCGTCTAAATAGGGAAAAGGGTAAAGCTGTCCTAAATGCTACCCTTAGTGACGACAGTGAGGTCGAGTCGGTGGACTCGGGAGATGAGTCACCGCATGAGCGTAACTTCACCGCGTTCATGGCTAGTCATGTGAGTACTCCGAGTGCATCTCACAACGATGAGGATACTACTTCACAAGGACACCTCGACAGCGAGAGCGAAAAGAGTGAGGGAGAGGAGGAAGGTAGTGAGGACGAGAGTACCCTTCAACGCGCCTACGCCGAGTTATATAATGAGTCTTTCAAAACTAAAAAACGTAACAAGGCGTTAGTTCTTAGGATCACCGCATTAGAAGAAGAGTTGAGAGAGAGAGAGTCTGCCTGGTTTAATAAAGAGAATTTGCTTAAAGAGAGAGAGAGCAGTTTTGAGAAAGAGAAAGCGGACTTGACTAAACAAGTGGCTAGTCTTACGAGTGAGCTCCATTCCTCCCTGGAAACTCGAAAGAAACTTGAAGCCCTTGTTGCTCAGCTTACTCATGACCTTGAGAGAGCTAGGAAAGTCAAGGTACAAATTGAGGACAGATCTGGGAAGATGGGAAAGATGATCCTCGGTCCCGCTTTAGGTTTTGGTGACCTGCAAGGAATAGGTTTTGATGGTGCCTCCACGTCCCAAATTGCACCCGGACCAATTCCTGAGTTTACTACGACTCCTTATGGCCGTCATAAAAAACCAAGAAGAAGAGTTCGACCAAGAAAAGCAAACCAAAGTCCTCCTATACTGTGCTCTTTTGCTCCCATTGCAAAAGAAATGGACACCTTAGGGATGATTGCTATAAGTTGGGTCGGACACGACATACGTTTGCTCCACCACATCAGGCTGATGAGTTTGCCAGTCTGAGAGAGCGTGTTGAGTTTCTAGCCGCCACATCACAGAGTTTGATGAAGGAATTCCGACGGATGACCTTACCATCAATGAATGCGCCCCGCATTCCGGCTAAAACCAACAACAACAAGGGAATACAAAAAGGTACCTACACTTGGGTTCCTAAAAAAGAGAAAAGGGCCCTTGTTGTCCATGTCGCTCTCAAAGCACATAATACCTCACAGTGGTATTTTGATAGTGGATGCTCCAGACACATGACAGGTGATGTCTCATATTTTACCCATCTTGAGGATTATAATGATGGGAGAGTCACCTTTGGAGATGGTAGCAAATCTAGCATAGTTGGACGAGGTACAGTAGAGTTACCAGGTTTTCCAAAGCTAGAGAACGTGCTGTACGTCAAAGGTTTGAAAGCAAACCTTCTTAGCATTAGCCAGCTGTGCGACGATGACTTTGCAGTAAAGTTTGACCGGGAAGCTTGTAAGGTCTATAATCAAGCTGGTAAACTTTTAGTGCAAGGGGTGAGGACGGAGGATAACTGCTATGGGACTGAGCCCACATCCTCACTAGTTTGCAACAGTGCCACGATCATTCCTATGGATCTGTGGCACCAACGTCTAGGTCATATGAACGTTAGAGACTTAACTCGTTTAGTAAAAAAGGACCTAGTACGTGGCTTACCATCACTTGGAAAGCCAACTTCCATGATTTGTGGACCCTGTCAGTTGGGAAAACAAATACGTAGCCCTCATAGGAAGTTGAATTCCATTACCACCTCCCGTGCTCTTGAGTTGATTCACATGGATCTTATGGGTCCTACTCGCACGGAGAGTCTAGGTGGTAAGAGATACATTCTCGTGATGGTGGACGATTTCTCTAGATACTCTCTTGTCAGTTTTCTAAGAGAGAAATCAGATGCTGTTGAATTCCTAAAGACCAAGTGCCGTGTATTGCAAAACCAACACGGTGTCACTATTAACAGAATACGTAGTGATAACGGCACTGAATTTAAGGAAGCAAAGGTGGATTTGTACTGTGATAGCCTTGGGATCAAACATGAGTTTTCTGCTGTGAGAACTCCTCAGCAAAATGGGATTGTTGAGAGAAAGAATAGAACGATCCAAGAGATGGCTAGATCTATGCTTCAAGGTAGTAAGGTCTCTAGGAGATTTTGGGCAGAGGCAGTGTCTACTGCATGCCATACGGTGAATAGGGTCTATCTTCGTCCACACACACTTAAGACGCCTTATGAATTGTGGACTGGCAAGAAACCCAACTTGGCATATTTTCGTGTTTTTGGGAGTAAATGCTACATTCTACGGGATAGAGAGCAATTAGGAAAGTTTGACTCCCGGAGCGACGAGGGAATATTGCTAGGATATTCATCGAACAGTAGAGCGTACCGGGTTTTTAACCTGAAGAGCTCTAAGGTTATGGAATCAATAAACGTCACTGTACAAGATGACGAACCTCCGACGGTTACTGATCCCAACCTTCAGTGTGAGGATGAGGATTGTTCTGACAGTGATTTTCCTGTTCCTCTCCCACACTCTGTGGACCCTATTCCTGTGTTAGTGGACACACCTGCTTGGGTTCGCAAGAGTCATGATCCTTCAGCCATTGTTGGCGATCCCACTCTAGGGGTCAAGACTCGTGCTCAACTAGAGAACGTTGTTAGTCATCATTGCTACACGTCCAAAGTCGAGCCCAAGAACCACAAAGAAGCTTTCAAAGATGAACACTGGATATCTGCTATGTAGGATGAGTTGCTTCAGTTTAAGAAGAACAATGTCTGGGAACTTGTCCCCCGACCTAGTGATACTAATGTTATTGGTACCCGGTGGATTTTCAAGAACAAAATGGATGAAAATGGTACCATAATCAGAAATAAGGCTAGGTTGGTCGCTCAAGGATACACACAAATAGAGGGTGTAGACTTTGGGGAGACATTTGCTCCTGTTGCGAGGCTTGAGTCCGTCCGTCTTCTACTCGCCATCGCATGTCATCTGTGCTTCAAGGTATATCAGATGGATGTCAAGAGTGCCTTTCTGAATGGCATTCTACAGGAGGAGGTTTATGTGGAACAACCAAAAGGGTTTGAAGACCCTCAGAACCCTGAGCACGTCTACTATCTGAGGAAAGCCTTGTATGGTTTGAAGCAAGCACCCCGTGCTTGGTACGAGAGGCTTACTTCCTATCTCTTAGCTCGTGGCTTCAAGAGAGGGGGAGTAGATATGACGTTGTTCGTCAGGAGAGATGACGGTGCTATTTTGGTTGCCCAGGTCTATGTGGACGACATAGTCTTTGGATCCACATGCTCCCAGCATGCTCATCACTTTGAGGAGGAGATGAAAAGTGAGTTTGAGATGGGCATGGTTGGTGAGCTTACATTCTTCCTTGGTCTCCAGGTTCGTCAACTAGAGGATGGGATATTCATCTCCCAATCCAAGTATGCTAGAGACCTAGTGAAGAAATTTGGTTTAGACTCCGCTAAGCATGCACGTACACCTATGAGTACTTCTACCAAGCTTAGTAAGGACACTTCAGGCAAGGACATAGAGCAAACCTTGTATCGGAGTATGATAGGCAGTCTTCTCTACTTGACTGCTAGTCGTCTCGACATTGCCTTTAGTGTTGGAGTCTGTGCGCGTTATCAGGCGTCTCCTAAAGAGTCACACTTACTTTCTCTAAAACGTATTATCAAATACGTGAGTGGGACTCTCTCATACGGTATTTGGTATTCCTTTGATACCGATGACCGTTTGTCCGCCTATTCGGATGCCGATTGGGCCGGGGACGTAGATGGATGTAAGAGCACTTCGGGTGGGTGTTTCTACTTTGGTTCTGCTCTTGTCTCTTGGTTGAGCAAGAAGCAAAACTCCATCTCTTTGTCCACTGCGGAGGCTGAGTACATCGCCGCTGGGAGTTGTTGCACGCAACTCATGTGGATGAAGCAAATGTTGGAGGATTATGGGATTTCACAGGACACCATGTTCATTTCCTGTGATAACACGAGCGCGATACACATATCCCGCAATCCTGTCCAACATTCGCGCACAAAGCACATCAGGTTACGCGAGCACTTTATACGTCAGTTAGTTGAGGAGAAGGTCGTAACCCTGAGTTTTGTTCCTACCGACCGTCAGTTAGCCGATATTTTCACGAAACCTTTAGATGCCCTTAGATTTGAGAGTCTTAGGAAATCTTTATGGATTTGCACAGTTGACTGAGGGGTTGGTCTATGTCTAGAATAGGATGCTTCTTCATGTTCATATCATATGCTTCCTATTGCTAGTCTGTTTATATGTACCATTGCTTAGTTGTACAGTTTTGTTTTATTCTTGTTGCTTTTTATATTTCTTTTGAAAAATACAAAAAGATTTTCCTTTAAGAAAAATTTTGAGAAAAAGCACAAAAAGATTTTGTTTTGATAAAATTTTTGAAAAATTCAAAAAGCGATTTGCCGTTTATGGATATACATTTAAGATAGCCAAGTCACACCTTCATTTCATATATTCATGTGACTGTTTGGTAGAGATTTGAGACGCTACATCATTTCATCCATGTGCTTAACATTGATTGGAGTCCTTGAGATGTAATTAGTGATATCTTCCTACATGTTTGACTCCTATATCCTTTAATGCACACATGCACGGCTATATTTGCTTATTGCACTTGTCTATCACATATTGGCTTGAGTGTTTCTATCTCAATTCTGTCTATACAATGTACAAATGCGATAAAACTTGACAAGATTGGATTGCATGTAAAAACCGTTTTGGTGAGACTGTGTGATTATTTTCATAACGGGGAGGGGCTGCGAAAGTTGATTCTTATCCTTTGCGCAAAAGCCACCGTTACAAAGGATCTAAAAAATGGAGGAATTTTAATATCCGAGGTCCTAAGAGGTTAAAAGAGCCCGAAAAAATTGATAAGGCAATAAAAAGCATTTCATGCCAAATATGGGCCATTTAGGTTTTCACCATCAATTCTCCAAAGTTTGAGAATTTAGTATACCTCTATTAATAATATAAATCCGAGGGAGTTTGGTTGGAGATTGAAAAACGGGTTTGCACTTCCTTGAAAGTCCTGAAAAAGCATGAAAATCATTTTGGACGTTATTGGTGTAGAAATCACTTTGAGCTTTGATTTGTAGATTTGATATAGTCAATATCTTATATTTCCAATCTTTTACACCAAAGGAAGCATTTGAGTTCATTCGTTAGGAATATCCAATATTCATCATGCACATATGTCATGTTTGTATGCATTGATTTTCCTATCGAATTTTGATCACACCCATTCATTTACGCCATCACCGACTTGGTTGTTTTATGTTCATTCATGGTGTGATTTCATGCCTTGTGTCACCCCGGTACTTGATTGCTTGATTTATATCTCTCATTTGTCTATTTGGGGACATCATAAAAAGGGGGAGAATGAATTATCTGATTATGGGGGAGTTTTGAAATTCTGAGAATATCATCTTAAATTGATATATATGCTTATGTTTATCTCATTTCAAACTCGATATGTCACTTGGTATTTGCTTTATCTCATGTGTGTAGGTACATCCTTGATTATCTCTGAATTGCACACCCTGATGAGAAAAGCGTTGAGATTTCTGATCTGAAGATTTGCTGAACAAACGATGCAGCCTTAATCATTTGTACCTCTTTCAGTTTTGGGTTCATGGAAGGGTAGATTTGTATAGGCATTGTTCATACTTGATAATTCAAATTTTTTATGTTTGTTCCGGCATAGACATAGGGGGAGATTTGTAAGGACATTTTGTCCAACATACTTGTATATGTCATTAACCGTAACACCGTTGAAGAAATTCATGTCCATATGCTCATCAACGGATCCGAATATCAAAAGGAGAAAAGAAATCAAGGGAACAGACTGGACCAATCCGGTCCAGATAAAAGAACCGATCCGGTTCATCCGGACCGATCCGCCTAAAGGTACCGGACCGATCCGCTTGCTGAGGTGAAGCCAGTATACCCCGGATCCATAGCGAACCGATGAAGCCATAATGCCGAACCGATCAGATGCCAACCGGATGGATCCGGTTTCAGAAAAAGAACCGATCCGAGCTTACCGGACCGATCCGCCTAATGAACCGGACCGATCCGACGAGGATAGACTCTGCCAGATCGTGTAGCAGATTTTTAGGGCAAATGAATTCTTATTTATACCACGATCGGGGAGTTGGTTTTCTTAAGGCTTATACACGATTTCCAGAGTAGATAAACTGTAAGGCCTTCATGGTATTTGAGTCCATTGATTCATACCTTTGATTCACACAAATTCCATACATTTGTGAGTCACTTTTGGTAACCCAAGAACACCATTGCTGTTGTTCAACCTTTGTGAAGTGGACCGCTTCTTCCTCTTCATTGCTGCCCTACTGGACAGGGATAGTTCCAGCCGCCAGCCCTACTGGAAAAGGGTTTCTTCCAGCCGCGACTATCGAATCCGATACCCGAGGGTAATTCTTAGTCAACCTGTATTTCATTGTAATCCGATTGTAAACCGTCTTTTACAAATTATAGTGATATACAAATGGTTTTGCCCCTGTGGGAGATTTTTCCTCAAACTTTGTGTGTTGAATAATTCTTGCATGATTTCATATTGTTTCAATCACACCTAGTTGCATGCTTAGGGTTAATTTGGGTTAAAAAGGAATTTATTATATTATTTCTTAATTGAACGCAAGCGCCAACTCTTTCATTCTTAGATCACCTATATAGGATCAACGCTTTGACTTCAATTCTCATTGGATATCTCTCTCTAAATCGAACTCTCTGAGAATTGGGTAAGTGTATCTCTCTAGTGTGTAAGGAGGTGAGTAAATGTAAACGAGTTCAAACGACTCACACACTTTATTGAAAATGACGGATACATAAAAAAAGTCTGATCTCAAGAAGGAATGCTAACCAATATGTTGAGAATGTCAAGTTATTCACCATATAATCTTTTTGTTTGCCCGAACACTTTACCGAGGGTAAAAAATGTCATTTATGAAAGGTATGAAGGGCTAATGAAGAAGATGGATGATGGGGTGTTTTGAGAAGAGTGTGACACACTTTGATTGACTATTGTCTTCATCTTTCGAATTTATGATCGCATCTTTATTTTTTTATCTTTTCTATTTTTTTATCTTTTTTTATTGCTATGCATTTTTCTTTTCATAGCATAAATGAAGACAATTTACATGGAAATTTTCAAAACACTCTTTTCCTTAAAAGCGATGGCAATGATGGATGGTGTTTGGGACATATGGATAAGGGTAATATGGAAAATGATAATGGGTGAATGATAATGTGATAGGGAAAGAGAAGAGTGTATGGAAAAATCAGTTTAGTGCTCGGGACAAACTACAAGGCACATGTTTCTTACAACTCGAAAGTAATGTCATTCTCAGTGATTAAGTTAAATTTCAAAAAAATAATGAGATCATGCAACGACTAAATGTAGTATCCAAAGAAAGTTGAGTCAACTTGTGACTCAAAGATACGTAAAAACCCTCAAAAAGGTGAAAAGCTCAAATCTCACGGGTTTTAAGTCTCCAATAGTGATCTTTAAGGCTCTCTTGAGAATATAGTTACTCTTCAACTTTTGATTGTAAATGTGATAGTGCAAATTCTCGAGTTTAGGAATTCATGGTGCAAGCACGCTTTTAAGAGGCATTAGTTAATTTATGGTTAAAAGCATAATTTTTGGGTTAAACACAGGTATTCTGAGATTTCTAAAAGAGGGATGATAGACAATTCATGTCATAAAATTTTATTTTTAACTGCACAAAAAGTTTAAAATCATTTGTTTCTAATTTTTTTTTCAAATGAGGTACGATTTTGATAAATTCCCCACCCCAAACAAAAAAGAATATCGTCCTCGATGTTTAAAACTATATATAAAAATAAAAAGCACAAGGGAGGAAAGATATTACCATAATGAACCACTAGTGAATTGTATTGCACTCTAGAGCATAGATGAAACCTAGAGAACAAATACGACACAGAAACATACAAGTCTATAAAGCATGTGAAAATCATTAGGTGGTGTAAAACACCACCCCCAAACAGGGTAAGACTCATGCTAAAAAATAATGAACGACGGGCTGCCTCCTGATAGCGCTAAGTTTAATGTCTTCATCCAGACCGATCGAAACTCACCCTAAGGATAAGAACTAGGAAAGCACGGGGCGACAGAAAAATTGGGTGATGAGAATCACCCCCAAATAAGACTGAACAGTCAGTCCTCATAAATGGGGTCAACTAGGTCAATTTCTTCAACGTGAGAGGGGTCGAGCTCTTAGAAAGTCTTCAATCATTGATAGTTGACCTGAAATAGGCTACCATCCTTAGGATTTTGAACTGTGATGGCACCATAGGGAGTAACAGATTCAACAACAAAGGGTCCAGGCCAATGAATTTTTAATTTCCCGGGAAAGAGATGAAGACGGGAGTTATATAACAACACTTTCTGACTAGGGTGGAATTCTTTGCGGAGGATGATTTAGTCATGGATCCACTTTATTTTGGCCTTGTATTTCTTAGACAAATCATAGGCATCATTTCGTATCTCTTCTAATTCATTAAGTTGGAGCTTGCGATGAATGCCAGCCTCGTCGATATCAAAATTAAGGGCTTTGGCAACCCAATAAACATGATGTTCAAGCTCGACAGGTAAGTGGCATGGTTTACCAAAGATCAAGCGATAAGGAGACATGACAATCGGAGTCTTAAAAGCAGTACGGTATGCCCACAAAGCATCATTCAAGCGTAAGGACCAATCTTTCCTATTAGGATTAACTGTTTTTTTCTAAGATTTGCTTGATTTCGCGGTTGGAAACTTCAACTTGACCACTAGTCTGAGGGTGGTAAGAGAGGCCAACTTTATGGGTAACACCAAACTTTTTGACGAGATGTTCAAAGACTCGATTACAGAAATGTTTACCCCCATCACTAATGATAGCATTGGGAGTTCCAAAACGTGTGAAGACAAACTCCTTAAGAAACGTGACCACAATGTGATGGTCATTGGTGCGAAAAGCTATGTCTTCAATCCATTTAGAAACATAATCAATTGCAACTAGTATATATTGGAAGCCATGAGATGAGGGAAAAGGACCTATGAAATCAATGCCCCATACATCGAAGATTCCGACGATGAGAATGGGTGTGAGGAGCATCATGTGACGACGAGAGATACAACCAGATTGTTGGCATTTGGCACAAGCCTGGCAGTAGTGGTGGGCATTTCGAAAGAGAGTGGGCCAGTAAAAACCACTTTGCAAAATTTTGATGGCGATTTTCTTAGAGCTAAAGTGGCCACCATAGGCACCATCGTGACAAAAGGAGAGTATACTTGACTGTTCATGGTCAGGAACACAACGACGAATGACTTGATCTAGACAATACTTAAAAAGGAAGGGATCATCCTAAGAGTAAAATTTTAATTGGGCCATGAACTTAGAACACTCTTATTTTGAACAATGATAGGGCAGTTGGTCGGTAACAAGGAAATTAACAATATCAGCATACCAAGGAGAAGTGGAGATAGCAAAAAGTTGCTTATCGGGAAATGTTTCCGAAATAGGGACAGGATCAGATGTAGACGTAACAGTGATACGGGAACCAAATTTTCACATCCTTTCGTATCGCGAATTTCGAGGTCAAACTCTTGAAGCAAGAGAATTCACCGTATCAAACGTGGTATAGAATCCTTTTTCTGAAGAAGGTTCCGCAGGGTGGCGTGGTCAGTGTAAATGATGATAGGTGAACTGATAAAATAAGATCGAAACTTATCAAGTCCAAATACGACAGCTAGCAACTCCTTTTCGATGGTTGTGTAATGAAGTTGAGGGTCATGGAGGGTTTTGCTAGCATAATAAATGACGTGATGGCTCTTGTTAACTCGCTGACCAAGTACAACACCTAGAGAAAAATCAGATGCGTCACACATGAGCTCAAATGGTAAAGACAAATTAGGAGGCTGAATGATAGGAGTATAAGTGAGCTCGACTTTAAGGCACTCAAAAGAAGCAACACACGCGTCATCAATGATGAAGGGAACATCTTTGGATAAAAGGGTGGTTAAAGCTCGAGCAATTTTTGAAAAGTCCTTGATGAAACGATGGTAGAAACCCGCATGTCCTAAGAAGGAGCGAATGTCCTTAACAAACTTAGGAATGAGAAGCGAGGATATTATGTCAACTTTTTCTTTATCTACTTTAATACCGTCGTGAGAGACTACATGACCTAAAACAATCCCCTTTTTTACCATGAAATGACATTTTTCCCAATTGAGGACCAATTTATTTTCTTGACAACGTTTGAGGGCCATAGTGAGGTGAGAAAGGCATTGCTCGAAGGAAGAACCAAACACAGAAAAATCATCCATAAAGATTTCAAGAAAATGTTCTACTATGTCGCTAAAAATGCTAATCATACACCGTTGAAAAGTAGCTGGTGCATTGCAAAGGCCAAAGGGCATGCGAGAGTAGGCAAAAATGCCAAAGGGATAGGTGAAGGTAGTTTTCTCGTGGTCTTTAGGGGCAATTGGAATTTGGTTGTATCCTGAATAACCATCACGGAAGCAGTAATACGCATGACCAGCTAAACGTTTGAGCATTTGGTCGATATAGGGAAGAGGAAAATGGTCCTTACGAGTGATAACATTTAGCTTCCGATAGTCAATGTAAATATGCCAGCCCGTTTGCATACGGGTGGGAACAAGCTCATTGCCACTATTTTTTATGACGGTGATACCAGACTTTTTTGATACGACATGAATGGGACTGACCCACTGACTGTCTGAGATAGGGTAGATGATACCAATATCGAGTAATTTTAAAATCTCAGCGTGCACGACTTATTTCATAGCAGGGTTGAGTTGACGTTGGGGTTCACGAGAAGTCTTGGCGGGCTCCTCTAAATGAATGCGATGACTACTAACATTGGGGTTCACACCGTGAATGTCAGAAATGGTCCATCCGATAGTAGTGCTATGCAGAGTAAGGGTGTGGACTAATTACTCTTCTTACGCAGGGGTCAAATCGGAAGCAATGATGACATGGTTATGGTTGTTGGGGCCTAAGAAAGTATATTTCAACTCGAGATGTAAGGGATTAAGATCCAAATTAGTAGGTAGTGCAGGAGTGACATCGGACTCAGACGTAGAAACAGAGTTCGAAGAGTTCTCAGTGCATAAAGTTGAGGAAGCTGATGTGGCCGGGAGTTCAGAAGGTGGAACGAGGTAATCTAGAGAGTGAATAGTATCATCTTAGAGGGGCTCGAAGGGAGGATCCCAAGAGGAAGTGTCCATCAATGGAGTGGAATCTAGAAGGGTATTGAGTTCAGAGTTGGAGAAATTAATGCCAAAATCGGATCCAAAATGATCCAAACATTGTTGGAGAGGATCAACAGGGTAAGTTTGGTCCAACATTTCATTAACTAAGGAATCAATCACACACACCTCATCAATAGAATCGACATCAGCCGGTTTTTGCATAAGGTTGAATATATTGACTTCTACAGTCATGTTACCAAAAGAGAGATTCATGGACCCGTCACGATAATTAATGATGGCATTGGCAGTGGCCAAAAAGGGATGACCCAATATGATAGGATTATTGGTTGGGTCAGGCGCAGGAGTGTCTAAGATGATGAAATCCACAGGATAGTAAAAGTCTGAAACTTTCACCAAAACGTCTTCAACGATACCTTTAGGTACTTTCACGGAACGATCAACAAGTTGAAGAGTAACTCGTGTAGGTTTCATGTTTTGTAAACCTAACTCAAGGTAGAGGGAGTAAGGTTGCAAATTAACACTATCCCCAAGACCAAGTAAAGAACTAGTAGTGAACTTGTCTCCTAACATGAAAGAGACAGTTGGATGACCAGGACCTTTATACTTCACAACACCGTTATTATGGAGAAGGGACGTAGCTTGCTCAGTGAGGATAGCATCACGCGGAACATTGGTCTTACGCTTAACAGTGCACAAGTCCTTCAAAAATTTTACATATGAGGGGGCTTGTTAAATCGTGGTGAGGAAGGGAATGTTAATGTGAACATTCTGAAAGACTTTCTTGATCTCATCAAATTGTTGGGATTTTTTAGAGGGAGCCAACAGATGAGGGAAGGGTACCTTGGGCACATAAACAGAGGTGGGATCAGTGGGAGTGGACTCAGTGTGAGCTGGGGATTTAGATGGTGGGGTAACCTTAGGGATAGGCGCTAAAGGTGGGAAGGTCGAATGTGGGACATCAGTGGGAGCATGAACACCACTATCAACTTATTTTCCTGAGCGAAGAGTAGACACCGCTTTCATATCCGCTTGGTAATTGGGTGGATTGGAAGTGGAACCAACCTCGTAGATCGAGTCTTTGCCACTCCCCTTAGGGTTAGCAATGGGTTGACTGGGAAAATGACCTTTCTCGTGCTCAGACTAAAATTGGTTGAAACGTTGCTCAAGCCCGTTGGAGGGCTTGAGTCTGAGTGGTCATAAACTGAGTGAGGAGATTCTCGAGAGAAGAGGTAGAGGAATTGGGCGGAGTGGCATAAGATGGTTGGGGAACCAATTCGCGCTGAGAATTAAGCGGTAATGAATACTCATAATAAGGAAGGGGAATAGGAACAAGTTGATTATTATTGTTTGAATGTCCGCTGTGGGGGACAAAGGAAGATGGAAAGTGCGATTGATGGTAAGGAGAAGACTGATGCGGATCAGGAGGGCGAGGTTGGCGTTGTGGGTAGTGTGGAAACCCAGGGGGACCGCCAACATGTTATTGTGGTTGGGCAGGAGCGGAGTTATGGTCGTACTTATAAGAGAAATAGGGGTGATTCATATTGTTAGGATTGTAAGTAAACGACGGGGGGACGGGTTTCCTAGTGGTATCAAAGGCAAATGCTTGGGCCATGGTGGGCTCGGGATCATCTTGCAGGAGGGGCACAAATGAGCTAAATGATCTTGACTTAAGCAAACACTGCAAGAGGAAGGACTAGAATCATTGACAGTCATTGCTTGTTTAGAAAGTGTAAAATTTTATTGCATAGTACAACTAAGAGCCTCAGTGGTTTTAGTCAATGAGTGTAAGCTGTGAAGCAAAGTTTTAAAATCAGAATCATTTTTGACCTCATAATTGTTCCCTACACGTGGAGGATCGGATCTTGAAAATGCATTGGTACCCTCCCAATCTTAGGAGTCATCGCCTAATTCAAGGAGAAAATTATAGGCGGCGGTGGGAGTCAAATGCATGAACTTCCCTTTATGCATGGATTCAATCATGGTACGAGAAGAAGGGATAAGACCATTGTAAAAACTATGGACTAAGCGACTTTTCTCTAGACCCTGATGTGGGCAACTATAAATATAGTCTTGAAAATGGCTCCATGCTTCACAAAACTGTTCGGTAGGCTTTTGTCTAAAATCCTGAATTGCTTGGCGCATTTCATTTGTTTTGCTCATGGGATAGAATTTAGACATGAACTTCTTGACAAGTAGTTCCCAAGTTAGGATAGAATCCAGGGACAAGTAATGGAGCCACATGGATGCATTATCGTGAAGAGAAAAGGGAAACAACCGAAGACGAACATTCTCTTCGTCTAAGTTTTGATTTTTAAAAGTAGCGCACACAGTGAGAAATTTCCGCAAGTGAGTATAAGGAGACTCGCGTTCCAGGCCATGAAAACTAGGCAACATAAAAATAGTCGCGGGGTGAATTTCAAATTGCACGACCAGAGTGGGCGGAAGGACGATACATGAAGGCGGAGTGACGGTAATCGGGGAAAAGTAGTCCCTTAAAGTGCGTTCGTCGGCCATGATGGGTGGGGTAACAGAACCAGGGGAAGTGGGAGAACTAGGCGTCTCCGAAGAAGAAGAACACGGATCAGGAAAATGAGGAGGAAAGGTAACGATAAGTACACGATCACCTAAGAGGGAATTTAGAGATGGAACACTAGAGGAATGTGTTAATCGGTGATCAATGCGTTGCCAACGTGGCATAAAAGCAAGGAAAAAATATTTTTGGGATTTTTGGTTGGTTGAAAAAGAAGAAAATCTTTTTGGATTTTTTTTGGAAAAGAAGGAAGGAAAAATGAAAAATATTTTTGGAGTTTTGTTGTGAGAAAAAATGAGGCAAAAAAAAAAGGAAAATATTTTTGTAATTTTGGTTTTTGTAAAAAAAATGCAGAAAAAATGGAAAAAGGGGTGATGGACTAATGGTGGAAAAACTGGCAGTTTGAGCAAAAATTGGACTACCTAAAGGAACAACTTAGACACGTACACAAATGGCACAAGTCCGAAAGAGCACATAGCCAAATTATTAACTTCAAGTGAAGTGATTGGGCATTCAATTTTTATTAGTCCGCGGGCGAGAAAATCGCGGAATCTTAGGCCTCGCCGATAAAAGTGTGCTCCTACTTTCTTCCCGAGAGACAAGAGTCTTACTAGTTAAGGCTCACCACACTAGCGACTACAACACACAACTATTCGGTACCACGCTGGGGAAAGCACAAACCCGTTTTACTGGGCGACCTCACTTAAAACCCAGTTTTCCTAGACAAAAGTTTTAAGATAATTGAATGAAGAATTGCAGGGGTGGAAAGGACTCACTAGAGTATCCTACGAGGGTCTCGTTTCGAAAGGGTTCTAATGAGCACCGTTCCTACTTGTCTTGCTATTTGATTGATTTTAATTTAAGTGAGAGCACGGGTAACAAGCAAATGGAGATGTGATTGAGTGGGTGATGAAATCCCAACTCGTTGCAATGAACGGGTATATGTATTAGGTAAATTTATTCATCAAACCATCCAATTTAAGTACGATACAGAAAAAAAAGCATAGAGGAGCAAGTAGCACACAAAAATTTACTCGCTTGCAGGAGATTCGCGAGTGATAAAGAGTTTACCTCCCACGATTTTTACACGCGTGGGGTGAAGACCGAGTTGAGTCGACCAGGGGAAAGTACGCCTACTTCAGTCGTCCACGGGAGTCCTACCGACCCAAAGTAGCGAGGCTTCTAAATTCTCGCCTTTGTACGCCCTCTCTCTACCTTGTCCGGTTCCCCTTTTCACTTTATATTTTTTTTTATTTTTTTGTTTTTGGAATAAATATTACAAAAATAAATCGGTGTCAAAATGCACCCAAATTAATTACAAGGCCTCAATAATCCTAAACAACCAGTCTAAGGAGGGAGAACAAGGAATAACTACACTAAAAAAATAAAAAAAAAAAATAAAAATTATAAATCTTCACGGGCTTCAATCTTCAAGAAACCGGCAACGACGCCATTTGATAATTCTTCATTTGTATTCCTTGTGATATGGATTTGGAATGTCGTTGCGGTCAAACTTCGAGTATCAAAATTCCTGGAATTACCTACAAAACTTGTTAAAAATTCAGTATCGTGGCAAATTCGGGTATCAATCCAATTTCTAGCGTTGAAGCAGTTATCGTGAAAACTTGCAATTCCAATTTTTATTAAAAATCTTTGTTTTTAATTTAAAAAAAAACAATTTTCAAGGGAGGAAACTACAATTTGTGCAACTAAAATGACTATGAAAATCTAGAAAGTAATCTAGTTTAGACTTTATGAGAAGAAACAAGAGGCGGGATTACACCGCGTAGTCAAAACAATTTAATGTCCTAATTATTCGATTGAATAGATCGAAATAATATTGAATTTAAAATTTTACTCTCGTCACAATCCTAAATTCAATTTTATCTTTTTCAGCAATTAAATTAGAAATAATCACAACATAAAAACTTTAAGATTCACACTCATTTCAACAAAATATCCGCTAAGATTAATTTATTAACATTTGTACGAATCTTTGAATTGCATACACAGAATTAATATTTAATTTTAAGAATAACACTTATCTGTAAGTGAAATCCAAAGATCAAATATTAATTTTCACCATTAATTTATTAACTCTCGTTACATAAATTAATGTGTAATTTTTTCCAATTTAATTAGACTAGAACGCATCGACGAACAATTATTCAAATAAAACAACTCAACATACGTGTTTCATCCCACCCCTTGAATGAGGTGTTTAGCCATACATGATTAAAATTTTAGCACAACCACAATTAACAAACAAGAAACTAAAAAGAAAGAGAAAGAAATATGATACTCAATAATTTCTTCTATCAACTGTGTGCATGAACACGCGTCCCAAACTCGTCACAAAATCTGACTGGATTACAAAACTGAAAGTAAAAAATGAACCTACAAATTTTTCTAAACCTAAAACTATATTTTTTCATTTTTTTCTGACTATTTTTCTACCCTCTTTTTTTCTTTTTATGTCTCTCACGTTCTGTATCTGTGTCTTCTTTTTCTTTTTGTGCTGAGAGAGTCCCTTTTATAAGCTTCACCCCTTTTTCTTTAGTTCCACGATTTGATTTGGATGGAGAGATTTTTATGGGATTTAAATGTTGCCAAATCAAAAGTTAAAATTTAGCTTTGATTTGCACGTGGCTTTGGTGGAAAATTTCGATTTTAAAGGGATTTGGGTTTGGCTATGGGATGGTCCGATTTGGTAGGGGGTTTGATGGATCTCCGGTAAGGGCGCGAGTTTGGGGTAGATGGAGGTCGGGTTGGCCGGGTATGGGGTTTTCGGGTTGAGGTTTTCGTCCGGGTTCCGGGTGTAGCAGGTGGTTTCGGGTATGGGACAGGAGGTGCACACGGGTTGGCGTTGGAATGGCTAGCGGATTGGATGAAGTAGGTTCCGGCAGCTCCGAGTTAGAGCTCGCCGGATCGCGGGTTTGATTTGGCCTGCTATGGTAGCAGGTGGCTGGCCGGGAAGGTCGCCGACGGATGTTGAGGGCGCCGGAGGTCGGCTACGGGTATGGCTAGGTTCGTAGCCAAGGGGGGTTCAAGGGTTTAAATGGATGTGGGATGGTAGATGGTGGAGTTTTTGGGTCTTGGTTATGGGGGTTAATGGTGTATGAGAAAGTGACGTGGTGATAGGTTGAAGATGGTGGGAAGTTGGATTGGGTGTGTGAGGGTGTAGTTTGTTAAGGTGACGGTGTGTGTTACTTAGGTGTGTATGTTTTATGGTGTGTGTGTGTTACTTTTGGACCCTAAAAAAATGAAAATTAAAATAATTGAAATTCTAAAAATATAAAATCTATAAAAAAATAAAATAAAATAAAAACTAAAATAAAATCTAAAATAAAAACTAAAGACCTAAAAAAAAATGTAAAATCTAATAAAAATAAAAATAAACACCTAAACTAATCCTAATAAATAAAAACTAAAACTAATAAAAATCAAAATAAAAGTAAAAATGCACTAATAATAATAAAATACAATAATATGCAAATAAATTCTAATAAATTCTAAAAATAAAAATCTAGAAAAATAATAAAGGTACAAACACAACACACACGGGGCTCGGGGAATGGTCTGCGCTCGGTGTAGGCTTAGGTTTGGATTACGGTACTGGTTCGGGGTATTCAGAACTCTTCTCGACACTCTCAAATAAGACTCCATACTTCGCGGTCTCTTTGATTTCTTCCTTTCATGCTTTTAACCGCTTCTGCGTCGTAATTGACAGGATTTAGCATCGGTTAACACTGCGACTGCGTATTGATCTGAAAAATAATAAAATACCACATAAGGCCATTTTTAATTAAAATGAGTGACTAAAATGTATCTATTCGTGGTATGAAATAGACACTTTTGGGTGCTTATCACTTACCATTTTCATAGGTGTAAGAGGACCATTTATAATAACTCTCCAAACTTCATAATTATGTGACTGAATAAAATATTTTATTCTATTTTTTCAATAACTATAATCTTTTCCAGAAAATAGAGGAGGTTTAAAAATAGATTGGCCTTCACCAAGGGATGTTGTAACTTATGCCATTAATCTTTAACTCTAAGATTGTTAAATCTAAAAATAAGAAGAGCACTTGACCTGATACCAATTGTTGCCCAGATTATACTCAAGAGGGAGACTGAATTGAGTTTATACAAACTTTTAGTCAAATTAAGATTTCAGAAAAATATTTAATGTACAACACTTTAACAAATTTCAGATTAATAAATCTTTAATGAATAAAACCAATAATATCAAATAAATGTGAAGAGTGCGCTTTTGTTCAAATACATAAATTATTTAATTAAACACCGTTTTTTAATTAAATCCTAAAACATGCATCTAGATGATTTATCAATTAAAATAAATATAGCATGCGACACAACATATCAGGAAAAATCCCCGCAGGGCAAAACCATATTATTTTCACTATAATTTGTAAAGAACGGTTTACACGGATTATACTGAAAATAAGTGTGACATATGAGATACCCGTAGGTTTCGGTTCCGATGTCGTCGGCTGGAATCTCCCGCAAGAATTCCAGATGGGCAACAATGAAGAAGAAATCGACTTCTCCACAAAATACACCAAAAGTGTAGACGACTTCTTGAAAGTCTTCCAATGTGTGAAAAATGCCTCTAGAGAGGTTCTATGATGTGTGTATGTTGTGTGTTTGAAATGGGAGAGGAAGAGTACATTATATAGGAGGGATTGGGGCTCACAAAACACCTTTCATAAAACATGGAGGAAACATGGCCGGATTATCCTCAAAGTATTGGGAAAAGCAAATGAGTGGAGACAACATAGTTGGCATTTGGAATCTACAGACTACAGGGTACCCAAACCGGTTCGGGGTCCCTGCGAACCGGTTCGCCCCCCCAAACCGGTTCGGGGACAATAGCTGGTCCAAGGGTTTAAACACTTAGAAAAAATTCTGGATTTTTAAAAGTATATTTCTCCAATTTCAAAAGGCCATAACTTCTTAACCGTAGCCTGGAATGAGGTGCCGTTTCTTCCAGTGTCTTCGTTGCGGCAAGCTCTTCAACCTAGGGAAATTGCCCTTGAACTTCCATATCAAGCCATATTTCCCTATTTTGACTTCACTAGCATACCTCTTGCATTTCGGGCCTAAAATCATGGAACGTGAGTTCGTTGAGACCGATGTGAGATACCAGTTGGATATGATAAATGCTTGAACCCTGAAATTCGGATAGAGGCCGTCGAGTGAGATCGTGCCTTATGTAGCGGCATCAGACATAAAAACATTGATCTAGGGAAAATGAAAACTTCCTAGATACTATCCGGACATTTATAGAATTATGTCCTTACAAATCTCTCCCTATGTCTATGCCGATACATACATAAAAAATCCGAATTATGCAAATTCCCCAAATCAAATGTCATCACGTAAAACAGACTTCAACCTCTTCAATTCATCAACTCTTTAAAAACGCCAAAGCTTTTCTCATCAAGGTGTGCAATCAAATAGATATCAACATTGTTCCTACACACATGAGATAAAAGCAAATACCCGTGACACGCAACAGTTTGGAATATAATGATATGCAACAAACTAAAGATGAATTAAGTTTAAGCAAATCATAGATAAATCAACAAAATTTTCTCCCTCATAATTCATTCTCCCCCTTTTTATGATGTCCCAAATATACAGATATGAGAAGCATAAATATGGTAAATGACACACAAAGAATCAAAGAATCTTCTATATTTGTACAAAAAGAATTAAAGAATGTTCTATTTTTGAATTTTTCAAAATTTGTATAAGAATATACAAAAGGAATCACACCGTGAAAGAACACGAAAACAACCAAGTCGATGATAGCGTAAATGTAGGGGTGTGAACACATTCGATAGGTAAATAAACTCAATCAATCATATGTGCACGATGCATACGTGAATTCCTGACGAATGAACATCAAAAGTATCCTTAGGTGTAAGAATTGTTGAATTTAGATGACATCGTCTTAATCAAATCAACAAATCAAAGTAAAAATGATTTCCACACCAATAACGTCCAAAACTATTTAGCGCTTTTTCAAGATCTTCAAGGACGTGCAAACCCGTTTAAAATATTCCATCCAAACTCCCTCAGATTATTATATTTTTAGAGGTGTTAAACTAAATTCTCAAACTTTGGAGAATTGATGGTGAAACCTAATGGCCCATATTTGGCATGTATTACTTTTTATTGCCTTTAAAGTTTTCGGGCTCTTTTAACCTCTTTGGACCCCGGATAATAAAATTCCTCAATTTTTAGGTCCATTTTAATGGTGGCTTTTGCACAAAGGATAGTTATTTACCATTCGCAGCCCCTCCCCGTTATAAAAAATCACACAGTCTCACCAAAATGGTTTTTACTTGCACACCAATCTTATCAAGTTTTATCACGCTTGGTTCGTTTTTAAGGACAAGATTGAAGTAAAAACACCCAACCAACATGTGATAAGACAAGAACAATATTCAAACAAATCCGTGCATGTGTGCAATAAAGGAAATCATGAGTCAAATGTGTAGGAAGTAACACTTAATTACATCTTCATGACTCCAAACATTATAAAGCACAAAAATGACAAGATATATTGTCTCAAAACACTATCAAATAGTCACATGAATAAATGGAATGAAATTTGTGACTTGGCCGTCTGAAATGCTCATTCATAAAAGGTGCAAAAAAAAATCTTTTTGATCTTTTCTAAAATTTTGATAAAACGAAAAAATCTTTTTGTTCTTTTCTGAAATTTTTATAAAAATAATTTTTTTCTTTGATCTTTTCTAAAATTTTATAAAAAGAAAGTTTTTTTGTTCTTTTCTTAAATTTTATATAAAAAATAAAATCTTTTTGATCTTTTCTAAAATTTTATATAAAAAATAAAATCTTTTTGATCTTTTCTAAAATTTTATATAAAAAATAAAATCCTTTTGATCTTTTCAATTTTTTTATAAAGAAAAAAATATAGCAGTAATAATAATAATACACAAGATACAGTCTAGCAATAGGAATCATATGATGTAAACATGACAAAGTATCCTATCCTAGACACGGACCATCCCTTCAGTCAACTGTGCAAATCCCTAGAGATTTTCTACGACACTCGAATCTAAGGGCATATAAAGGTTTCGTGAAAATATCAGCTAACTGACAGTCGGTGGGAACATAACTCAGGGATACTACTTTCTCCTTTCTCTTCAACAAGCTGTCATATAAGGTGCTCACGTATCCTGATGTGCTTTGTGCGCGAATGCTGGACTGGATTACGGGATATGTGTATCGCGCTCGTGTTATCACAGGAAATGGTCATGGTGTCCTGTGAAATCTTGTAATCCTCCAGCATCTATTTCATCCACAAGAGTTGCGTGCAACAACTCCCGGCGGCGATGTACTCAGCCTCCGCAGTGGATAAAGAGATGGAGTTTTTCTTCTTGCTCAACCATGAGACAAGAGAAGAACCAAAATAAAAACACCCACCAGAAGTGCTCTTACATCCATCTACATCCCCGGCCCAATCGGCATCTGAATAGGCGGACAAACAGTCATTGGTATCAAGGGAGTACCAAATACCATATGAGAGAGTCCCACTCACGTATTTGATAATACGTTTTAGAGCAAGTAAGTGTGACTCTTTCGGGGACGCTTGATATCGCGCACAGACTCCAACACTAAAGGCAATATCGGGACGACTAGCAGTCAAGTAGAGAAGACTACCTATCATACTGCGATACAAGGTTTGCTCTACGTCCTTTCCTGAAGTGTCCTTACTAAGCTTGATGGAAGTACTCATAGGTGTACAAGCATGCTTAGCGGAGTCTAAACCAAATTTCTTTACTAGGTCTCTAGCATACTTGGATTGAGAGATGAAAATTCCATCCTCTAGCTGACGAACCTGGAGACCAAGGAAAAATGTAAGCTCACCTACCATGCTCATCTCAAACTCACTTTTCATCTCCTCCTCAAATTGGTGATCATGCTGGGAGCATGTGGATCCAAAGACTATGTCGTCCACATAGACTTGGGCAACCAAAATAGCACCGTCATCTCTCCTGACGAACATCATATCAACTCCCCCTCTCTTGAAGCCTCGGGCTAAGAGATAGGAAGTAAGCCTTTCGTACCAAGCATGGGGTGCTTGCTTCAAACCATACAAGGCTTTCCTTAGATAGTATACGTGTTTTGGGTGCATGGGGTCTTCAAACCCTTTTGGTTTAATCACATAGAATTCTTCTTGTAGAATGCCATTTAGAAGGGCACTCTTGACATCCATCTGATATAACTTGAATCGTAGATGACATGCGATGGCGAGTAGTAAGCAGACGGACTCAAGCCTCGCAACAGGAGAAAATGTCTCCCCAAAGTCTACACCCTCAATTTGTGTGTAGCCTTGAGCGACCAACCTAGCTTTATTTCTGATTATGGTACCATTTTCATCCATTTTATTCTTGAAAATCCACTTGGTACCTATCACATTAGTCTCACTAGGTCGTGGGACTAGTTCCCAGACATTGTTCTTCTTAAACTAAAGCAGCTCATCCTGTATAGCAGAAATCCAGTGTTCATCTTTGAGAGCTTCTTTGTGATTCTTGGGCTCGACTGTGGACGTGTAGCAAAAATGGCTAACAACGTTCTCTAGCTGAGCACGAGTCTTGACCCCTAAGGTGGGATCGCCAGCAATGGCAGATGGATCGTGAATCTTTCGAACCCAAGCAGGTGTGTCCCCTAACACTGGAGTAGAGTCCACAGAATGTGGATGAGGGACAAGTAAATCACTGTTAGAAAAGTCCTCATCCTCACATTGACGGCTAGAATCAATAAACGCAGAAGGTTCGTCATCTTGCACGGTGACGTTTATTGACTCCATAACCTTGGAGCTCTTCAGGTTAAAAACCCGATATGCTCTACTATTTGTTGAATATCCTAGCAATATTCCCTCATCGCTCCGGCGGTCAAACTTTCCTAATTGCTCTCTATCCCGTAGGATATAGCATTTACTCCCAAAGACACGAAAATATACTAGGTTGGGTTTATTGCCAGTCCACAATTCATAAGGCGTCTTAAGTGTGTGTGGACGAAGGTAAACCCTATTCACCATATGGCATGCAGTAGACACTGCCTCTGCCCAAAATCTCCTAGCTACCTTACGACCTAGAAGCATAGATCTAGACATTTCTTGAAGAGTTCTATTCTTTCTCTCAACAATCCCATTTTGTTGAGGAGTTTTCACAGAAGAAAACTCATGTTTGATTCCAAGACTGTCACAGTAAAAATCAACCTTTGCTTCTGTAAATTCTGTGCCATTGTCACTACGTATCCTATTAATAGTGACACCATGCTGATTTTGTAAGACACCACACTTGGTTGTTAAAATTTCAACTGCATCTGATTTCTGTCTCAGAACACCAACAATCGAACATCTGGAGAAATCAGCTACCATCACGAGGATATACCTCTTACCACCCAGACTCTTAGTGCGAGTAGGACCCATAAGATCTATGTGAATTAACTCAAGCACACGGGAGGTGGTAATGGAATGCAGCTTCCGGTGGGGACTGCGAATTTGTTTTCCCATCTGACAGGGTCCACAAACCATGGAAGTTGGCTTTCCAAGAGATGGTAAGACACATACTAGGTCCTTTTTATCCAAACGTGACAAATCTCTTACGTTCACGTGACCTAGACGCTGGTGCCACAGATCCATGGGAGTGATCGTGGCGCTGTTGCAGACAAGGGAGGATGTGGGCAAAATCCTATAGCAGTTATCTTCTGTCCTCACCCCTTACACTAAAAGTTTACCGGATTGATTATAGACATTACACACGTCTCGGTCAAACTTTACGGCAAAGTCATCGTCACACAGCTGGCTTATGCTGAGAAGGTTTGCCTTTAAACCTTTAACGTACAAAATATTTTCTAGCTTAGGAAATCCTGGTAAAACAATTGTACCTCGTCCTACAATGCTAGATTTGCTCCCGTCTCCAAAGGTGACTCTTCCATCCTTATAATCCTTAAGGTGGGTAAAAAATGAGACATCAATTGTCATATGTCTGGAGCAACCACTATCAAAATACCACTGTGAGGTATTATGCGCTTTGAGAGAGACATGAACAAAAAGGGCCTTTACTACTTTCTTAGGCACCCAAGATGTGGTAACCTTTTGTATACCCTTGTTGTTGTTAGTTTTAGTTGGGATGTGAGAAGCATTTACTGATGGTAAAGAAATTCGTCGGAATTCCTCTATCAAACTCTGTGATGTAGCAGCTAAAAACTCAACACGCTCTCTTAGATTGGTAAAGTCATCAGAATGATGTGGTGGAGCATTAGTACAACTTGTCCGACCCAAACTATAGTAAAACTCTCGGAGGCGCCCATTTCTTTTACAATAAGTACAAAAGAACACAGTATTAGGTGGACCTTGGTTTGCTTTTCTTGGTCGAATTCTCCTACGTGGATTTTGACGATGGCCATATGGAGTCGTAGTAAACTCTAGAATTGGTCCAGGTGCAATTTGGGATGTGGAGGCACCCTCATAACCTATTCCTTACCTATCACCAAAACCTAAAGCGGGGCTGAGGAGCATCTTTCCCATTTTTCCAGATCTGTCCTCGATTTATACCTTGATTTCCCGAGCTCTCTCAAGATCATGAGTAAGCTGGGAAACATGGGCTTCAAGTTTCTTTCGAGTTTCCATGGAGGAATGGAGCTCACTCGTAAGACTAGCCACTTGATTAGTCAAATCCCCTTTTTCTTTCTCAAGACAATTCTCTCTTTCTCTCAAAATATTCTCTCTCTTTCTTGAAACAAACTTTCTTTCTCAATATAGGCAGACTCTCTTTCTCTCAAGGTAGTGCAGGTGAAGGATTCTCTCTCTCTAGTTTCTTCCAAGTCTTCTTTTAAAGCGGTGATCGTAAGAACTAGAGCTTTGTTACGCTTTTTGGTTTTAAATGATTCATTATATAATTTAGCGTAGGCGCGTTGAAGAGTACTCTCGCTCTCACTTGCATCATCCTCCCCCTTACTCTCATCGATTTCACTGTCGAGGAGTCCTTGTGAAGTAGCATCCTCATCGTCGTGAGGAGCACTTGACGTATGACTAGCCATGAATGAGGTGAAGTTACATTCATGCGGTGACTCATCTCCAGAGTCCACCGTCTCGACCTCACTATCGTCACTAAGGGTAGCATTTAAGACAGCTTTATATTTTTCTTGTGCAAGTCTATTCAGTCTAGTTGCACATTCAAAAGCCCTATGTCCCTTTCCGTCGCACTCATAGCATCTCTCACCATCTTTAGGAGGGTATTTAAAACCTTTTTAATTTTTCTTTTTCTCAAAAATCCTTTTATCTTTGAAACTTTCATTTTTCTTAAATTTTAGAATTTTCTTGATTTTTTTTTGCAAATAGAGCCAAATCGTCTAGATCAAAATCACACTCAGAATCTGACGTTTCTGTTTCTCTTTTTCTAGATGATTCAACTCTCTTTCTTGCCGAACCCTCACTTTTTCTAGCTTGAGCATTAAGTGCAATACCCTTATCTTTCGGTTTGAAGGTTTTAGGAAACATGTCAATTTCATAAGTTTGGATGTCTCCTACGAGTTCCTCCAATTTAAGTGTGTTTAAATTTCCTAAAGAATTTAGCACAGTGACTTTAGGGATAAAACGCTTGGGAAGAGATCTTAGAATCTTTTTAACAACTCTAGCATTAGGAATGTGTTCACCAAGATTAAAACTAGTGTTAACAATATCAGATAACCTAGCATAAAATTCATCAAAACATTCAGTTTCAAGCATGGTGATAGTTTCAAATTGAGTTGTTAAATTTTGCAATTTAGATTCTTTTACAACATTAGTTCCTTCATGGGTGAGTTGCAAAACATCCCATGCCTCTTTTGACGTGGATCACGTCATAATTCATCGGAACTCGTCAGGTGTGACGGATCCAAAAATAGCACTTAAACCCTTAGAATTAAAAGTTGACCATTTAAAATCTTCTTCAGTCCAATTAGTGACAGATTTTAAATTAGTCATGTTATTAGCAGTGATGGAGGGAGGAGTCCACCCTTTACCTACTAAAATCCAAACACGTTCATCTATGGCTTTTAAGGCAGATTTCATGCGGGCTTTCCAGTAAGCATAGTTTGACTCGTAAAAAATTGGCATTTTATTATATAAATTCTCCACTGAACACGCTGTTTTTCAAAAATAAATTTTTCAAAAAATTGATATCTTAGAAAGATTTTGCAGAAAATTACACGGTATATTGTGTAATTGGCTCTGATACCAATTTGAAGAGTGCGCTTTTGTTCAAATACAGAAATTATTTAATTAAATACCGTTTTTCAATTAAATCCTAAAACATGCATCTAGATGATTTATCAATTAAAATAAATATAGCATGTGACACAACATATCGGGAAAAATCCCCGCAGGGCAAAACCATATTATTTTCACTATAATTTGTAAAGAACGGTTTACACGGATTATACTGAAAATAAGTGTGACATACAAAAATACCCGTAGGTGTCGGTTCCGATGTCGTCGGCTGGAATCTCCCGCAAGAATTCCAGATGGGCAGCAATGAAGAAGAAATCGGCTTCTCCACAAAATACACCAAAAGTGTAGATGACTTCTTGAAAGTCTTCCAATGTGTGCAAAATGCATCTAGAGAGGTTCTATGATGTGTGTATGTTGTGTGTTTGAAATGGGAGAGGAAGAGTACATTATATAGGAGGGATTGGGGCTCACAAAATACCTTTCATAAAACATGGAGGAAACATGGCCGGATTATCCTCAAAGTGTTGGGAAAAGAAAATGAGTGGAGACAACATAGTTGGCATTTGGAATCTTCAGCCTACAGGGTACCCGAACCGGTTTGGGGTCCCTACGAACCGGTTCGCCCCCCAAACCGGTTCGGGTTGGGTTTCGGGAACAAAAGCTGGTCCAAGGGTTTAAACACTTAGAAGAAATTCTGGATTTTTTAAAGTATATTTCTCTAATTTCAAAAGGCCAGAACTTCTTAACCGTAGCTCGGAATGAGGTGACGTTTCTTCGAGTGTCTTCATTGCGGCAAGCTCTTCAACTTTCCTGTTGACCGGTCCTCCGTGATGTGGCTGTGAAATTACGAAAATTCCCTTGAACTTCCATATCAAGCCATATTTCCTTATTTTGACTTCACTAGCATACCTCTTGCATTTCGGGCCTAAAATCATGGAACGTGAGTTCGTTGAGACCGATGTGAGATACCAGTTGGATATGATAAATTCATGAACCCGGGAATTCGGATAGAGGCCGTCAAGTGAGATCGTGCCTTATGTAGCGGCATCAGACATAAAAACATTGATCTAGGGAAAATGAAAACTTCCTAGATACTATCTGGACATTTATAGAATTATGTCCTTACAAAATGCAACCAACTAATTCAAACAACTAGAAATGAAGATTTGAACACTCCAAGAATAATAAGTTAATTTTCGTTTTTAATATAAAGTGATAATCTGAAATTAATTTAGTCAAATTTCGGAATTAATTTATTTGCAAGATAGTGTGCTGAAAATATTAACTCAAGCAAGCATGTGAAAATAAATAAATAAAAGTGCCAAAAATAAATGACACCGAAATTTAACGTGGTTCGGCCAAATCCTGACCTACGTCCATGCGCCTAGAGCCCTCGTCTCCTTTGCGCTTCACTAAACCTGATCCACTTACGGGTAGGATCAAACCACCGCGTACAACCATTTGCAAGCAAACTTCGAGCTTCAAATCCCGTGGCCCACTTGCGGGTAGGAAATAATCACCTGTACAAACCAATGCTTCAACAAAGCTTCACAACAAATCTGAATTTTTGTAGTACAGGGTACAATAATGAAACTCCTTAAATACAATTTGTACTCTTAGTTTCTCCTTGTTTAATGAGACTTCAATAAATGATGTTGGTGTAGGCAAAAGTCTTCTACTTCAATCTTTGAGCAGATAATAAAATTAATTGCTCGTTTGAATGTGTAGCTGAGTAGTAAAATAAATGATCTCAATAAATTCTCTAGCTCTTGATCATATTCTCATTCAAGTATTTGTCTTCAATGCAGCTCTTGAATAGTTAAGATGTCTTCAAAAAAATAGCTGTTAGACACATTTCTTGTGAGCAATAAATGCTCCTGAATTTTTGCTGAGATGAAGCAACCTTGAAAATTGATCTTGTGAATTTTCATTTGGCTTCTCAATAAAATTATAGTTGTTGTAGCATAAGAATGGAAATATGAAAATATGGAGTCTAAAAGGTATATCACTCAGTATCCTCATCTGTGTATATTTGGATATGCAAAATATTAGTCAACGGGAAAATAGAAATATCTAATGTGTAAAGGATACATAGAGTAAAGTATAAGATTTGCATGGCTCGAGATATAAAAAATGATGGAGTATATACTGACACTAGCAACTGTGGTTGATTTAAGTGCCCTGGCAAGACATCTCTCAATAGATTAAATTATAAGGCAAAAAATCTATATCCTACATTTCCTTAAATCTAGGTACAACTAATAGTAGTAGGTAAGATAGAACATAGTTGAATTAAAACAAAAACTGTCCGAGATAGTTGAAGACGCGCGACTCAATGACTTGTACTATGTAACTTTATAACAGATAACAACGTGGGTATTAATATTGAAGGTCAACTCGAGTAAAAAAAATATATTAAAAGATTTCATAGATTTGAATATTGATACACGCACGGAGCCAAAGGAAGTAAAAGGCAGGTAATGTAACTGGTCTCTTTTAATCAAAGACAAATTTATCTGATAAAAAAATGGGCACGTGACACAATGGATTATAATGCATGAAACTATAAATTCCAAGGTAGGTACTATTCGGACTAGTCATAAAAAGAGCCTAAGGTTTAAAAGCAAACAACTAAGTTCATTAGGCTAGCAAATCTATCAAAAGCTATCTCTTTAACAGATGTACACGCCAACAATGCAAAGGGTGTAACATCAAGTTAAATCTCGATCAAGTGGGAACTAAAGTCACTAAACAGGTCACACCTTATGTAAAAAATCTAAGGCTGGTGTATGGCCGAAAATTACAACTAGTTCTAGTAGGTCTAAGATGTCTTAGACTAAGCCTAAGGTTTAAAAGGAAAAAATAATCCTATATGTTCAAATCGATGACAGGTCTCACTCCTAAGGCCTACACCAGAGAGTAAGGGCAGATCTCTAGGATTGGTAAGGATGAAATCTAATAGGTACATCAAATAGTTAAAAAAAAACCTATACTAGCAGGTAGCGTGTAAGAGTTATGTATCAAGGGTACAAAGGGTGCAGAACATATATTTTAATTATTAGCAAAGTCTGCAAAGGAGCTTTTATCAAAGCTGACCGAGTCAACCAATAAAGATAAGGATGGGAAAAGATGTTGGGATCCAAAGACTGTAACGGAATAATTCACCACTGCATAGTTCAATCGTATTTGGTCAAAATCTCATACGCAACCAGGTAGGAATATAGGCTACTAAGGTTTTTAAAAAAAATTCAGTTGTAAGCCTATTATTTTAGGCGAGTGATTCAATGCCGATAAACTAAGAGAAATTATTTTCTTATAAAAACCATACAACCATATATAAGGATAAAGGATAGAGGAGCCATATGTGTGGAGCAAAAAAATAGAATAAAAACTTATGGGACTAAAGGGACAAAACAAATATAAAGTAAATGTTTTCCCAAAGCATTGACTGGCGGTACACGAATGGGACTAAAGTCTTCTAAAATAAAGTAACCAACATTGTTAGGACCAATGAAAAAGCATCAAATCTTTTACAACCCAAAGTACTTACTTAAGAAATGAAACTTCAAGCAAACCAAAGATGTAGTCATGAATATGTAGTGTAATTGTATGCGTGGAAAATGATAAAGGATAAATCAAAAAGTTCTAATTTGTTAAACACTAAAACATAACAAATATATCAAGACTAACATCAAGGCAACCAAATATTAAAATAGTGTATATAATTATAATCTAATGCATGCTAGAAGATTTACAAAAATATATAAGAATGATTAAATTAAATGATAATTAATAGATATATAAAGAACATTTAATCATATAATGCGTAATAATTATTAGTTTGGAATCATCAAAATCAATATATTACATTAAACTAAAATGTACAATAATTATAATTAAACTAAATTAAATATTAATTAAGGGATAATTACATTTTTGTTCAACAAGGACTTCGATGACTTAGCCCTGAATAATTCATATGACTTTAAGTGAGGATTGATATCTCAAGAATTTATGGAATTGGTGGATTAATAATTTCGAGGAAGAAATTCCCTAAGGAGGTAATAATGTAACACCCGCCCCACGAATTTGATCGTACTTGTATGATTTGGGGATTTGGTTGGACCAATTGGGCTTTGGACCTGTTAAGGTGGACCATAATTCTAATTTGGGTAACGTAGTGGCCCTGATGCAACCGAATTGTTATTTTTTGGGCCTAAAGTTTAAATGCTGAAAAATAAAAGTCATTCAAATGAGGTGCTCATGTCATTCGAACAGCTCGTTCGAACGAACTTCTAACAACTTGGAAATTTTTGATTACCCTTGCTTTCTGAAAACTCGTTAGATGCCCACATTCGAATGAGGTTCCTAGTTGTTCGATGAGAGACATTTCCAATACAAACAAGGTGTTCATAAATCATGATATCACAAATGTTTTAAGAAATCTTGAGAAGGCAATCTCGTTCGAATGGGGGGACGGTCGTTCGAATGACCAGATAAAAATCTAAGAAATTCTGCACATTTTAATGTGCTACCCCAATATGGAGCATCAGATTGGATGAGGTGTCGAGCTCTCAGTGGTTCAGATTAAAATGTGGGAAAAATACTTTATTGACCTTGGGGTAAAGGTGTAGGGGCATTTTGGAATTTGACCCTTAGGATTTTTGGGGTATTTAAATATAAGTTCGCCCATTCAAGGGCATTTTAAATCAGATTTCCCCCTCTCTCTTGCCTTGAGAGATTCACCTCCTTCGACCACCACACACCACCATAGAAGCACCATCTCTCCACCAAAAACCACCATACTCTAACCCTTTTCTACCATATTTAACCTTATAAAGTCCACCTACACTATTGTTGGACAAAGTTACAAATTCATGGAGATATTATTTGGGATTTTTGAAGAAGGTACAAGAAATCATGGAGTTTGAATTTATTTTTTATGGAACTTTCAAGAAAACAAGCTTAGTTAAGCTAGGCAAACTCTTTAATGCCACCTTAGAAGGTGGGAGATTTCCTTCTTCTTCTACATTCATCCACCATTATTGAAGCTTCCTTTGAGGTGGGAAACTATACTCTTAGCTTAAGAAATCTATTTTGCAAATTATTGGTCTTGTAGCTAGAGTTTGTTAGAGTAGAATGCATACATGATTTAAGAAAATAATTTTTTATTGTTTTGTAAAAAAGAAGATGATTTATGAAAGATCCCAAGAGTTTTGAGAAAAGTTATATGTTTTAAGAAATCTTGATATCAAAACATTTTATGGAATAAAATGTTTGAAATGATATTTCTCTTATTGAAAATATTTTGCGAACAAATTTCTTAAGGGTTTCTTGTGAAAATTGAGATTTTTGTATAAATAGACATTTACTCAAGTTTTGAATAAATAAAAATGCCTTTTAGCTTGAAAAGTATGTTTATGACACTATTATGAAATTTCTAGAATGAATCGTATGTTATACCCATTTAATAGGATTTTTGGACTTGAAATCCTTCTTCTCGTGTATATAAACTTGTAGTATTTTGATGATGAGAATATAAACAAGTTTAATGAAGGTTTTATTAGGTTTAAACAAGAAATAAAGAAGATAGAAATTTTAGCCTTTAAAGTGTGTCAAAAGAAGTGGAAAATGTGGTAAATGAATATTTTAGGACTACATGTGGAAACAAAGGGAAAATGGTATTTTCTTGTAAAGTAGTCTCCTAAAGGCCAAAAGAGTTTACTTAATAAAAAAGTATTGAAATAAAGAGATTTTCAACTTGAAAAGTATATTACTCCAAAGTGTTAAATAAATGTTAATGAGCTGAAAACATTTAAGAAGTTAGTGGGTGTAACTATATAATGTTTTTGGGAAATAACACTTGAGAAAATGGAGGAAAGGATAAGTTGGAAACAAATGGGTAAATGGTAATTTTACGTAAAGAAGAACATTTTATGGAATAGAAATATTGAAAATGGTGTTACACAAAATAGTCCTAATTGAAAGTGATTTTTGGGATAAAACCAATACAAGTGTATAAAGAATACGAAATGATGATATTAAAAGGTAACACTAGTTGGAGTGAAAACCCGAGTTTTAGCTTCAACTGATCAAGGAAAGTGATATGATGTGGAAAATTAAAAAATACTAAAACAAATTAATATGTAATCAGATAACACCGAAAATAATTAAGGAGTGCTTGGAGTCCTAGGGTGAAAGACCCAAAATCAGTGGCTAGAGCATATGGTAGCATAATCAGCAATATGGAGCCCGTTAAAGTATACAGTTATTGAAAGATTTCGAGAAAAAGATAATAAAAAGTGGACCATGTCAAAGAACGGGTTGTGTGGCGAATACAAGAAAAGATAACTAACTTGAATGAAACTAATAAATGTTCTGGTAAAGAATAGTGTGGACAAGTAATGCAAAAAAAATGATTCATGTCCTTGAAGTAAAATTAATGGTAAATTGAAGTGACTGAATGGGTAATTGAGCAACCTAAAGAGGTTCAACCCATCATTAAGACAATAGGGTGTTAATTAAGGGCTCTCAAGGAAAAATAAATATTTTGCAACACGGTACTTGTGTGTGTTGAAAAGTGATTTTCAATGAAAATATTAAGGTAAATTTGGTATGAGCAAATGGGTAATTTTGGGGGCAGAAATGCTTTTCCTTAAACAAAGGGTAAGTGTTTAAAGTATTTAACCGGGTGTGTCAAATAAAGAAATAAATGTCAATTCAAGTAAGACGGGGTTCTTTATAAGATTAAGACAAGTTAATCAAAATAAGTAATATGTTTGGAATAAAAATGATTTCATCCATTAAAGTATATATATATATATATATATATAAGGTATTTGCTTGTGCACGTAGATATAACTTGTTAGAGTCACTTTTCTACCCTTCGATTTTATATTGCATTCCCACTGGGCATTCGTCTCATTCCCTCGTCGTTTTCGCAGCAGGTTGGGTGAGGTTCCGTCTTTTGAGAGCATTGTACAAGTTAGTATCCTTTTTATTTTACGTTAGTAGCTTTGTATGCTTGAATTTTGGGGACGCTTCCCACTGGTCCCTCACGTAGTTTGATTTAAATGAAAATCGCTTGCTAAACATGTGAAATGATAAGTAAATAAATCTTTACTACTAACATTATGTAGATTGTTTCATTTCCCTTCACACCTAACGCTCAGATCGGACCAGGATGGTCATGGGTAACCCATAAATCCGGGTCAGGGCACTGCACAAGGACGTTAAAAAAGGTCAACCCATTGGTAACATTCTTCATCGTGTCTACACTTACAAACATTGTGGTAGGAAGTGTCACATTATGAAGTTTTGTTTTGATCTTTGAAAAGCTCATAGAAAGTCTAACTCTAGTGTCACTTCCCCAAACCCAAGTTCATCACGTTACACCTATGTGGGTTATGTAATATAATTTGGAGGCACAAAATGTTAGACTTGTTGTTTCTCATCTGCTTGCACATGGTTCATCCCATACTATATCTTATGAATGATTGTTTTCATTATTCCAAAAACAGTAATTTGGAAAACCTTGGTATTAAAAATCTGGCACAGTTAAAAACTGTACCAAATTCTGGCATGGTTCTGGCACACTTTAAAATCGTGCCAAATTTTGGAACTGTTTAAAAGTGTGGCAAAATAGGGCACACTTTGAGTAAAATATAAAAACCCTAAAAAAATTAGTCCTCACGTTATTTTTTCCCCCGCCCTTTCTCCTCCCTCGCTTTGAGGTCTTCCACTTCCTCTCTCTCTCTACAAACCCTAACTCCAGCCTTCGATGTTACCGCCTTCGAAATCAACAACTATTAGAGGATTTTGACGACAAGTTATCACGATTGTGCTGGAGGTCGAGGATTTTGATGACATGGAGGCCTTCAGGATTAGGACAAGGATGAGGACGAGGAGGTTTCAACTCGATAATAATGACGACAATTGGGAGACGAATAGAGCGTTGAAGACGAGGTTCAGCTATTTGGAGAGGAGTCAGTTTGTAGAGGGACTCAAATCTAGTTTGGTATGTGTATTTATCTACCCTTCTTAATATTATTTGCTTCTCTGTAGAGATTAATTTCGATTTTTTTAGTTAACAACAACACTGGAAAATTGAGAGGTACAATAGTGATTGTTTTTAAAAATTTTAAAGGTGTACTGCTATGCTGTATTACGAAAGTACCTGTCAATTAGAACAAACAATTCAAGGCAGCCTAAATTAGAATAACTGAATACTGAATATGTTTTGACTTTAATTAGACTTAAAAAGAGGTATTATTTAGTAAAAAAACAAACATATTCAGAGTACTAGTTTTGGTTTGGATCTCAGCTGTGTAATTGATGTTTAGTTGTGATTTGTCACTAAAATGTTTTTTTCCTCCATTGAGGGGTTTTGTTAAAAACAAGTTATGTGTGAAGACTCTAGAGATATTTTTTTTCATGAGATTAGTTGTAGAGACTATTTATGGGCTAAGGTTGATTGATAAAGATATAATATATCCCTTGCTTTATTTTGTGGACTTAAATGACTTGCAGTTGATGTTGAGTATTGATTTTAACAATCAGTGTAGAATTTCATTTTTTGTTTTAAAATCAGTACTTCACATATGAAGTTTTTCAGTAAAATGTATTTCCTCCATTAAAATTCTGCAAGATAAAGTGTCTATATTTTCTACGCAAAAAAAAGTTTTTGGTGTAAAGAATTGAGACATATACTTTTCATGAAACTAATAGGAGGGAGTAAGATGAAAGTGTCTCTCAGGTTCATGATTAAACATCCAATTAATTCAATTAAGGATATAGAGTTACATAAGGTGAAAGGCACATACGTAATATTTAATATGAAATATCTTTTTAGCGAAGTTTTCTTCTAATTAATGAAGTTAACCAATACTTATTATTATATAACTCTACAGGTTTACAAAAAAAGAATAAAGTAAAAAAAATGCTCATTATTATACAACTTTGGGTATTCAGGATTCTTAGAGTTCCCAACTAATTTTAGACCCTCCAATCCGAACTCCCCATGGCACACTATGGGAGGTGGCCACAAGAGGATTTGATTTCTTAATCTTCAGATTGTAAGTGTAAGAGTCAAGTTGCTCGCTAGCCTCTTGGTGTTTGTACATATTTATTGACACGGCCTAATAATTTGGTCTTTCAGCACAACTAGCTTTTTTCACCGTTCAACTTTGAGCTCAATTTGAGTTTTTTTTCGCAATTTGTAGTTGTAGGAGGCTCGTGTGCTTACGTAAATAATGTTGCTGATGTGAATCAAGTATATGTTTTGTCATTGAAGACCTACTCAGATAGGGCCTTCGAGGGTGCTAGATGAGATGGGTTGAGGAGTCCAAAAATGGGGTACGCATGGTTACCACAACAATCAAAGGGGGTTCCCATGCGGTTGAATGATGTTAATAGGGGAATTATTCAGCTCGATTGGAGAATTTATTTGTAAGTACTTATATTTCTCATATTACAATATTTGCGTTATCTTTCTTATTATATTTTACTCATTGCTTTTGTATATCGTGATTTAGTTTTAGGCCGGGATTATTTGGGAATGGAGTGGTCACCATTATTTAATTATCACAGGGATTGAGATTGTATTATATGTTTTTGATCTTTAAAGTAATTTGCTTTATAAAAGGAGAATCTGAATTTGAGGCTTATGCAAATTGAATAACTCTTTAAGAATAAAATGGTGAACCTTTGGTTGTAATATAATCTAAACAAAATGATGACAATGTGTGGTTCTGTAGCGTGTTTTTTATGGTTGCTCATTTTTATAACACAATAGGTGGTATGATTGGTGTTAACGATTTTAACTTGCATATTTATGGATCATCAAGATATTAGTTTGTTTTACTTTGAATTTAAGGTGTTCTTTAGGATTTGAATTGATCCTGAGAGAAATATTATTGATGTGCATACATGGGAATCCAAAACGATCCAATACGTACTTTGTATTGGCTCATTGCATACATTGATGTGCATATATTACATACACGATCTAATAAACTGATTTCAATATCTTATCTCGTTGGCAGTGGAAAATTTGCTTTTCCTTGAATCACCAGTTGCTATTGGCTTTTCTTATTCCAATAAGGTATCCTATTTATACGCTGCAGGTGACCGAAACACAGGTACTTCATCTTTATATTTTATATGTGCTTGTGTTCTAAAGTATAAAGCAAATAGGGTTATTTCAGATTAAGTTTTGTCAATTCTGACTTCTATAGATTTTTTGGGATTCGGGTGTTTTGAATTTGTAGCTTAAAGGAAAAGAAGTCATTCTCTATAGATGCTCGACTATGTTTAATTTTACAACACATTTTTGCTGAGGGAAATTGGGGATCCACTACAGATTGAGTTGATAGTTGTTTAAGTAGCATTTCTTGATTTTGCAACATGAATTGAACATGAATTTGAAACTGCTTAGAATTTTTTTCCACTTTGATTGTAATTAAAGTCCCCCACTCAATAGTACCCTATTTCTGGACTCGATGCTTCTTCATCTAAGAGACTATATAGGAAAATATAAATTTCATTACCAAATTGCATGTCAATGATGGAAATCTTTATGCATGTTGCTTGATTTGATAAAGATGGGAAATCCTTATTCATGCTTCGGCATTCATGAAGATTTAATAAAGGTTAACCAAAAATTGAATCTGAAAATGTTCTTGATATGGTACGGATTAATATTAAAACTATCAAGAACATTAACATCAAAATGGAATCTGAAAATGACCTTCTTAGGTGGGCCAATGTTAATACGAAATTGATTGGGGGTTTAGTCACGATATAGGTGGGGCAATATTAATATGAAAATTGATTGCGGGTTCTGTCACGATATAGGTGGGGAAATATTAACTTGGACCTATTATTGTGCTTTTAAGATGCAGGGCGAGGAAAACATGGTTCCTAAGACAGGGTAGTAAGGGCAATATTCATACGAAATTGATTGCGGGTTCAGTTATGATATATGTGGGGGAATATTAACTTGGACCTATTATTGTGTCTTTTAAGATGCAGGGCGAGGAAAACATGGTTCCTAAGATAGGGTAGTAATATTATAACAGACTCCATTATAACTCGTAATAACTAAGCCTATTACTTGTCCATCATAAACTTGATCAACAAAAAGGCCAGTATGAAGGTTCAAATTTTGTCACGGAAATTGGTAAAACCCTAACCCCAACACCCTTAAATCTTCACAGCTACAAAATATCTGCCATAGACGATTATGATGGGTTATTCTAGAATTTTAAAAGGAGATCGATCATGATGGGTTTTATTAACGCATTGTTTTTCTTTCATTCTAAATAAGGGCGTGTTTAGTCTGAAAAAACAAGTGTATGTTTTAAGGAGCCATGTTAGGCCTGTCAATGGATCGGATTTTATCCGAATCTGAATCCGAATCCGATCCATTTATACGGATTTGGATCAAGCCAAAAACCCGATTACCCGATTATCCGTTTATGAAATGGAGAGGATTTGGATTCATATGATCCGATCTATTAATAATCCGATCCGATTAATATTTATAATATATATATATATTATATATATATATATATATAATATTTTTTATTAATATATATTGATTTTTTTAATAATTTAAATATATATTATATTTATTATTTATAATATTATACTAAACCTAAACCTAACACACTAAAAAAACAATACACACGCATGCACACGGCTAAGGCTAACACCCTAAAATAACCACACGTAGACACACTACGCACTAAACCGAAATCTAAAACTCTCTCTCTCTCTCTCACACACACACAAGAGCGGCGACGCCCTCTCTCCCTACTCCACACTTCCTCCTCTCCCCCCTCCTCTCCTCCTGCTCGCCTCTGATCTAAACCACACGCTCCTCCTGAGTCCGTCGTCGCAAAGCGTAACAGGTGTTTTTTTTCTTCTCGCATGCTCTTTGTACATTAGGTAACATGTATGGTAACTTAGGTGATTTTCTACCTGCTTAAGTTTACAGGTATGGTAACTTAGGTGATTTGCACAAATACATTAAGTAACAGGTAAGGTAACTTAGGTGATTAGATCTAAACGTTTTAGATGAGTACTTTTTGGATTGGATTCTAATAAGATGATATTGGGACTTTGTTATGAAAACGTTCATAACAAAGTAATTTTTTGTGTGCTGCTTAGTCCGATATGTATTTTTATAAGTAATCTTTTTGTTAATAAGAAAATATTTTGTTATCCCAGATTTATTTTTTAACCCAGATTTTTTACACAGATTTTTGTTCTTGTATTTGAAATTTCTACAGTTGGTTTAAGCTTCAGTTGAAATTTATTGTGCTGAAATTTCTAGACCTTGGTTTAATCTTGTGCTGAAATTTTTTTAAGTCTGAATTTTTTTTTCAATTAATATTTATGTACTGCTTGGCTGTTTATGTATTGAATCAATGTTTTTTCAGACCCAAATTAATGTTATTTACTATTTTATTTTGGTAGGTATGTCTTCATTGGATCCTTGTCAAAATTCGAGCGGTGTGGGTGGAAATGATTTTATCGACGTTGATTGCCAACAACGAGACGATGAGCAAGAACCATCAAAGAGGACTAGGCGCCATACATCATCGGTATGGAATGTTTTTGTTAAATTTAAAGATACTAAAGGTGAAGACAAGGCCAAGTGTGGTCGTTGAAAAAAAATACTTGTTGGGTATAGTAGTAAAGGTACTAGTCACCTTAGGTCCCATATAACTAGGTGTACGGGGTCTCAAATTGACATTTCTCAACAAATGATAAAAGATTCTAAAAAAATTGCGGATGACACCATAAATATTGAAACCTTTAAGTTTGATCAGAAAAAAGTAGGAGGGACCTCGCTATAATGATAGTGAAATATAATTATGCATTTAACATGGTGGAGCATGAATTTTTTGAGAAGTTTTGTAATGTCCTGAATCCTCAATTTAAATTCGTGTCAAGAAACACCATTAGGTCTGATATTATGGAGTTGCATGGAGAAGAAAAGATTAAACTTTGCAATGTTTTGGAAAGTCAGTCATCTAAAGTAACATTGAATACGGATTTATGGATTTCCGACCATCAAAACATTGCCTATTGTTGTTTGACAACGCACTACATTGATGATAAATGGGTTTTACAAAAGAAAATCATTAACTATAGGTGTATTGAATACCCACATGATGGTGAAACATTGTTTAAGTTCATTTTGGATTTGATTTTGGAATGGAATTTGGATAAAAAATTATTTTCAATGGTGGAGGATAATGCGGGTGCTAATGATGTAATGGTTAGGCACTTAAGAAGTTGGTTGAGTAATAAATCTTTGATTGGTTTGGGTGGTGATTTGTATCATGTTCGCTGTAGTGCCCATATTCTTAATTTGATTGTTCAAGATGGGTTGAAAGTGATTTGGGGTCTTATTCTTAGCATTAGAGACACTATTAGATATTTGCACAAGTCACCATATGGAAAACAAAAATTTGATGTTGCATGCAATCAAAGCAAGATAAGGGGTAAAAAAAAGTTCCTAAGGATGTACCTAATCGACGAAACTCCATGTACTTAATGCTTGAAATGACTTTAGATTTGCAAGAAGCTTTTACTTGCTTGGCACAAATTGATAAAAATTACACACATTGTCCATTCGAAGATGAGTGTGGTGTGGCAAAATTTGTGTGCGGTTGTTTGAAAAAATTCTATGATGCTACACGCCAATTTAGTGGTAAAAATTTTCCGATTGCAAATGTTTTCTTTGCCGATGTTTGTAAAATTCAATTAATGTTGACGAGTTTGGAGGAAAGTGAGCACGAGTGCCTTCGTTTGATGTCTATCCCAATGAGGGAAAAGTTTGAAAAATATTGGGATGAATGTAGTTTAGTGTTGGCTATTGCCGTTGTGCTTGATCCGAGGTGTAAGATGGCGTATGTTGAGTTCTATTATAATAAAATCTATGGTGTTCGTGCTAGTAGTTATGTGGGGAGAGTGCGTAGTGCTTTTATGGATTTGTATTTGGAGTATGGGGGTGATAATTCTTTTGGTGTAGGTTCAATGGGGACTCGAGATGTGATTGAAGGAATTGGGAGTAGTACATCTCACACAGGGGGTCTTAGTGTGATTAATGAGGATTTAGAGTTTCGTACTTGGTATAATCAATCCGCCAATGTTAATGCTTTTCAAAAAACTGAGGTGGATCAATACTTGGAAGAACCTGTTTACCAAAGAAAAGAACATTTTAACATTTTGACGTGGTGGTAAATGTGTACTGGTAAGCTTCCTACCTTGGCACAAATTGCACATGATATTTTAGCTGTCCCGACAACTAGAGTTGCCTCCGAATCTGCCTTTTGTATTGTAGGTAGAGTTATTGATGAGACGCGTGCATCTTTGCTTCCCGAGATTGTTGAAGATTTAGTTACCACTTCGGATTGGATAGAATCACAAAAAACGTCAAGTAAGTAGTTATTTAATTTGTCATTATTTTAATGTTTTTTCTTTTCTTCAAATATTTAAATCTTTATAATATTTGTTTCAGTTGTTCAAGAATCATAAGGTTTGTTTCAGCGGTAGCATAGAAGAAGATAATCACTAAGTAAGTTCATTATTTTCATTTATTTTTTAACATACGTTATCTTACAATATTTGTATTTATGTTTGAATGATAAATGTCCATTATTTTCTTTTGTTTTTCAGGGTGGCTTTGAAGGAGAAAGTTGTAGTGAAGATGTGGTTTTGTATTTTGATTTTGAACTTTTATCCAAGTCATGTTTGTAATTTTTGGTTTTTGAATGTTGTTGGATTTGATCTTGGGTTTATTTGTGATGAATGGTGTGTTTAATATTTGAATGGTGGACTTCTATCTTGGTGTTAGTTTGATTTTGAATAATGGACTTTTTATCTAAGAATAAATGTTGGAATTTTATCTTGGAAACATTTGCAAATTAAATTTATGAAATAAGAGATGAAAATAAAAATCGAATTTCGAAATATCATTATTTGGATTAGAAACTATCATTATGAAATAAGAGATGAAATAAAAAATGTTGCAAATTAAGTGGTTAAAAAATGTAATTTTAACTTAAAATTACATTTTTTTTAATGAAAATCATAATTAAAATAAATAAATAAATAAATAATCGGATCAGATCGGATAAACGGATCGGATTAACGGAATCTTAACAAATCGGATTCGGAACCCTAACAGATAATCCGTCGGATAATCGGATCAGATCCGAATCTGTTTAACTTAAACGGATTTGGATTTGGATTTTCCTAATCCGGTCCGAATCCGATTTGTTTACAGGCCTAAGCCACGTGGCACTATCTAAATGGAGGACTTAACAAACATACCATTGACAATGCTAGGCCAGTATTTCTGTTAGGTTTATTATTATTGTTGTTATTGTTATTATTATTATTATTATGGAAAGACAACACTGGTTTCAATTCCATTGATTTAAAAAAATTGGGATTAGTATTTTAATTATTGAAATATTAAGTATAAAATTGAAAATGAGTTCAAACATCAAAATTAATTTGTAATTTCTCTAAAATTTATCTACCAGCTTGAAGTGGGAGGGACTAGCTTGAGTATGCCTTTTCTATACATAAATAAGGAAACAATGGGTAAAACAACATGCAATTACTTAAAAGGGATCTTGATTTGGCTAACAATTTTGAAGATGAAGTAGATACGATTGATGCATATGCAATGCAACCACTTTGAAATAAAGGCAAACTTAAAATAAAACAGTTGAACAACTTCATATTCACTACCTAATCCACTAATAGATAGGATTGAGGAGCGAACCCGAACCGAACTATAATATCTCACCGGACCACACACCGAGCCCACTAAATAGCCTCCATGTGTGCACCACTGTACAAACGCAATCGGGCATGCACACGTGTCACATGCATCGCGATGGTGTTAGGCATCACCTTAGGACACATCATACACCCAAAGGGTGCTAGTCCTTTGTAGGAGTATACCATTTACATACAAATAATAACATATCCAACATATGCCTTTATATACTCAACTAATGTTTTGACGTAGAGTCTAGCGTCTATAGAAGTCAGAATTAACAAAACATAGTTTTGTTAATAAATTAAACATAGTCGAGAATCTATAGATAATTAATTCTTTTCTCCTTTTTTTAAAAACGTCTTAGAATTAACAGCTTTCATTTTACAACACAGGTATTGTGTTGTAAAATCAACAACTTTTAATTTGACAATATCTTAGATTTTAATCTAGACTGCTTAGAATTAACAACAACTTTTATTTTACAACACTGTTTTCTTAAACTTCTTCTTTTCCTTAGTTTCAAACTTCTTCTTTTGTCAATCCAAGACTCTGCACCACCAATTCACGAATTGAACAAAGAGTTGGCTGAATGAAACTAATACGAGTTTCATCCAGAATAGGCCCAACGGAGAATAAATTCAGTCGGAATCATCAACAAATTAGCCCCAAAAATTCAAAATTTGGCCAAAACAATTTTCATATGAAAAATTATCAACTCACCAAGCTGATTCGACTCTCTGTCGAATCATTCAGCATAAACACTTAGCAAATCGACCTAGAATCTAAAGTTTACACAAAAAATCCTCACCAGGAAATGCATTGGAAATGAGATTATCTCTTGTAAAGAGAGTATCGATAGTAAATGATTTCAAGAACCTCAGCCTCATCACTTATCATTGGCTATTTATGACCGTCTTTGCATTTTCAGGGCAACAAATTTTTCTTTGTCTTGTTATGGTTCAACAACCAAATTAAATGAATTCTCAGCTCAAGTGAAGATCAAATGTATGGCTTTGAGGTCAGCTATTTTCCTTAAGACCTGGGCTGGTATAAGGTCAAAATGAGGCGCGCCTTGAGGCGAGGTGAAGGATATGAGGCATGAGGTTTATGCCTAGAAGGGCCCGTACCGAGGCTTACACCTTGTGTGGAAGAGGCGTACTCCTTGAGGCGTATGAGGCGTGCGCCTCTTTTTTACTGATGATTAAAAGAAAAACAAGTCACATGGGATTTGTATTTTAATTTTCTTAAAAAAAATTCGTATGAGGCTAAAAACCCTAGCATCCAAAATGAAAGAACACCGAAAGACCAAACGAAAGACCACCGATCATAGAAATCGACTTTCGATCAGAAATAGATAGTCGTACGGGGTAAATTTCATATTTTAAAAGGTGTTTCTTGATATCCCCTTGTTTTTTATATTTTCTGCTCTTTATATATATATATGTATGTATGTATTTTACTTATATATTGTACTCTATCCCCCTATTTTATATATGTAAATATGTATATATGTATTTTACTTATATATCCCCTTGTTTTTATCCTGCTATATTATTTTTTGCTGCTGTATATATATATATATTGCTGCTTATCGTTGTGAAATCAATGTTTACATCGTTTGTTTTCATGATAGATGTGATACATAATTTGTTCCTCATTTAATTATTATTTTTATATCAATTTTTAGTGACTTTTGTGGAAAAAAGTTGAGGCTTACGCCTCGCCTCATAGAGGTAAAACGCCTCAACTACGACTCGCGTCTTTTAAAACCTTGGTTACAGTCGAGTTACTCTTGTGCCCTAGTTCAAAACTCTTAGCTATTGAGGGCTCAAACCAAGAAAGTAAGCAGACCATCAGACTCTCATCTTAAAGACTATTCGTTACTTTCATGTGTTGAGTATATAAAGGCATGTGTTGATATTGAGTATTTTCATTTTCAAATAATATCAAAGGAAGGCTAATATCAAGTCGTTGCTTTCATGTACTCTTAAACATACTCCCACTCCCACAAATTACTCTTTCCATATCTCCTTTTTCTCCATCTGTAATAAAATGTTGCTATGTATGTTAATGTACATAATTATGTATACATATTGTAACTGGATATATAATACTCCTGCAGGAACCATCAACTGGATCATACGCGAGTATTTTCAGACTTATTGCTTGGTTTTGATAAGAAAGTCCTCCAAGCAGCCTTCAATGTATGTGTTTGGATAATACTCTTTTATTACTTGAAACAATCCACCCATGAAAATGGCTTGCATATTTATATTTTCCATATCTTGAAAATGGCTTGCATATTTTTATAATAGTGATTCAAAAAGTGAACGGGAGGGGTAAACATGTATTTAAAAAATAAAAGCTCTTTAAACATTAGTAAGTTTATGTATTTTTAGCCGAGTTCTTAGAATGCATCACTACGCATTTAGTTCTATAAAATTAGTAGGTTCATGTATTCTTAGTTGAGTCATCACTATTCTAGTAGGTTTATGCTATAAAATTAGTAGGTTTATCAAGACATTAGCTTAAAATCATGCCATTAAAGGGTAAAAACACAAAACAACCACAAGCGACCCCGTAGGAGGCATTAACACTTTGCACGGGACCAGTGTAACTCTTACGAATTGATCGCGTACTCATGGGGCTCTCGATTTGAGAATATGATGATAATTTAAAATATATAGATTAGGCTTAAAAACATGCCGTTAAATGGTGAAAACCCAAACTAGTTTGCAAACGGCCTTGTAAGAGGCATGAATACCTCGCACGGGACCAATGTAACTCGTAGGAATTGACCGTGTAGTCACGAGATTCCCATTTTGAGAATATGATGATAATTTGAAATTTTATAGACTTAGGCTTAAAAACATGCCGTTAGATGGTGAAAATATAAAATAACCTCCAAACGACCTCGTGAGAAGCACGAAAATCTCGCACGGGACCAACGTAACTCGTAAAAATTGATCGCATGGTCATGGGACTCTTGATTTGAGAATATGATGATAATTTGAAAATATCTAGACTTAGGCTTAAAAATATGTCCGTTGGTTAAAAATCCAAACCAGTCCCCAAATAGTCCCGTAAGTGGCATGAACACCTCACACATGACCAATGTAACTCGTAGGAACTGGCTGTGTAGTCACGGGACTCTCGGTTTGAGAATATGAAGATAATTTTAAAATATCTAAAGTAAGCTTAAAAACATGTCATTAGAGAGTGAAAACCCAAACAAGCCTTCAAACGGCCCCGTTAGAGGCACAAACACCTCGCACGAGACCAATGTAACTTGTAGGAACTGACTGCATAGTCACGGGACTTAGTTTGAGAATATGATGATAATTTAAAAATATATTGATTAGGCTTAAAAAATGTCGTTAAAGGGTGAAAACCCAAACCCCAAACAGCCTTGTAGGAGGCATTAACACCTTACACGGAGCCAATGTAACTCGAAGAAACTGACCGCGTAGTCACGAGACTCTTGTTTTGAAAATATAACAAGAATTTGAAAATATATAGATTAGGCTTAAAAACATGCCGTCAAAGTGTGAAAATCCAAATCAGTCCCCAAATGGCCTCGTAAGAGGCGTGGATACCTCGCACGGGACCGGTGTAACTCATAGGAACTGACCACATAGTCACGGGATTCTCAGTTTGAGAATATGACGATAATTTGAAAATATCTAGATTTAGGATTAAAAACATGCCGTTGGAGGGTGAAAACGCAAGACAACCCCCAAACGGACTCGTGAGAAGCACGAACACCTCGCACGAGAATAATGTAACTCGTAGGAACTGTGTTGAAACACGAGGCCCCCAAATTTGAAAATTGCTTTTCAATTAACTATTAATTTCCTAAAAGTGTGGAATAGGATGGTTCAACACAACACACACAAACAACAAATTTTAATTTCTTTCAAATTAAAGTTAAACAAAACTCAAAGTGATATTAAATTAAACAACTAATAAATTTTTCACTTAAACCAAATTAATTTAACCCAATTCCTAAAATTTTCCTAACAAGATTAATTCATTTTTCGTAAATTAGGCCAAACCAAAATTTTCCAAATTATATTAATGACTTGAATTAAATTAATCCAAATTTCACCCAAATTATTTTTTGCACCAAATTAAACAAGAGTAGTGAATTAAACCATATTGTATCCTTTAGTCCTAAGCATGCGTTCTAGGTGATTTCGCTGCGAAGGAAACCCCAAATGGGAAAAACTTCGGACGACCCTAGACTTAAATCTACTAAGTACGAAATTTTACAAATACAAGATAGATGACTTACACAACTCAACTCGACTCCTTCAAGCCCTTAACGCATTTTCTTGTGTCAACCTATGCTTTGCCGACAGTCCCAGAACTCCACCAGAACCTTGGAATCCACCAATGAGATCTTTGGACAACCTTCAACCCACACTCGGAGCCTTTCTCTGAGTGGTAACGCCACAACAACAAACAAGTCTTCTTCTTTAAGGGATGTAGAAGTAAACTTAAACAAATCTTCAATTGGTAGAGTAGACCCCGGTGCTAAGTAAACCTAAACAAATTTAACCATTTGTTTTGTTTAAAGATTCCAAGTTCTTCGATGAAGAACTTGGAATCTTTAAACAAAACAAATGGGCATATACTTTTGTGTTTTGGAAGAATTTAGGCCATCTAAATTAAACATACAAAAGGGACTTTTTTAAACATTATATTTTTCTCTCAAAAACTCTAAAATTTAGGTGAAAAGTCTTGATAAAAATGTTGTCCCAAAGTGGTTAAAACCTGTCAAAAAGTAGTGGGGACAAAAGGTGGGAAAATGGGGAAAAACTACTAAAAACTGTTCCCGCCTGAAATCTCGTTCGAACGACTTTTTCGTTCGAACGACCTTTCTAATGAAAAGTCAGTGATCAAAAGTGAAACTCATTGGTAAAACTCGTTCGAACGGCATTCTCGTTCGAACAAAAATTTTGAACGAAAAATCAGAATATGCATTTTTCATTTTAAGCCCATAAAATTTTATTTTATATAAAAATTACACCTAATAAAAAATTATTCCAAGTCTCTACAAATATATATAGCATTCAGAATATGTTGATGACGCATAAACGAGGCACACAAACCGACAAATGATGATGTCCACTTGAAATGCTCGCGTGACGTCTTCAACTTTACGTGTCATAGGCTTGAAGGATACTCGTGATTACTATCCTATGACTCAAAATGTTTTTGTCCTGAATTTTGAAAAAACAACATTAAGACTCAATTGGAAATTCATGTCCTTACAAATATCACCCTTTATCTATTCCGGGACAAAAACCAAACAAAAATCCTAAAGGGCCGTCAAGCTCAAAGAGACTCAAAACATCCCACCCTGAAAACGATAGGACCCCAATTTAAAAAATTATTCTTTCAATTAAGTATGATAATTTCCTAACACATGCAGAATTGAGATGGTTCAACTAAACAACTACATAAACTAAAAAATAATTTCTTCAAAAATTAAAACTAAAGTAAAATAAATATTAATTTTCTCAAAATTAAAATTATATTAAAAATCAAATTTGAGAATTTTTACTTTAAGCCCAAAAATCAATTTAATACAAGCCCTAGAAATTTGCCTAACAAAAAATATTTAATTTTTGCAAATTAGTCCAAACCAAAATTTACCAAATTAAGGTTAATGACTTGAATTAAATTAATTAAATTATACCCAAACTAATTTAGCACCAAATTAAACAAGAGTATGGAATTAAACCAAATTTTATCTTTTTACCTAAGCATGCATCTAAGGTGGGTTTTACAAGATAAAATAAATTCACAATCACTATGCCGCGATGTACGAGGAAAACCCAGATGGGAAAAACCTCGGATGGCCATAGCCTTATGTCCACTAAGTATAGTATTTTTACAAGTACAAGACAAATGACTTACTCAACTCGACTCGACTCTCTTCAAGACCCTGATGCGTCTTCTTATACAAACCTCCGCCTAGTCGACAATCTCGGAATCCATCGAAACCTTGGAATCTACCAATGAAGCTTTTAGGAAAACCATCAACCCGCATCCAAAGCATTTCTTCGAGTGAGAATGCCACAACAAACTTTTCTCCTTTTTGGAATAGAGAAGAACCAAAACAACTCTTTTATGGGATGAGAATTAACCCGATGCCAAACACTCCAAGCAATATATATATATATATATATATATATATATATATATATATATATATATATATATATATATATATATATATATATATATATATATATATATGTATGTATGTGTGTGTGTGTGTGTGTGTGTGGTACTTGGAATAAACTAATATGGGTGTAATCAAAAGTGTTTAAGAATGATTTCCTTGAAAACCAAACACTCAAAACTTGAACTTTTTGATGGAGGAATTAAGCTCTCAAAACTCTCTCTTAGAGGTTGTAAAAGATGATAAAGTTAATTTGAAAAAGTTGGTTCCCGCACATATTAAAACCGACAAAAGATAGTGGGAACAAAAGTAGTGTGAAGATGGAGAAAACTGTCAACGAATTTTTCCGTCGGAAATCTAGTTCGAATGAGATTCTCGTTCGAACGAAGTTTCGTTCGAACGACCATCTAACGATGTTCCAGTGAAAAAATGGGAAAAGTCATTGGCAAACTCGTTCAAACGAAATTCTCGTTTGAATGTAAACTCGTTCGAATAACAATTTCGAAAGAAATCTCAAAATGTTCATTTTTTCATTTTAAGCCCAAAAACTTTAATTTAAATAAACAGTACACCCATTAAAAATTATTCCAAGTCTCCTACAAATATATCTAAAAGCATTCATACCTTTGGAGTCTTGAAATATGATGTTGATGACGTGAAACGTATCACTGAAACTCGACAATGATTTTGTCTTGATAAGTAGGCCACAACGTCTTCAACGCAAACTTGTGATAGGTTTGAAGGATACACAAGAACACTATCCTATGACTCAAATAGTTTTGTCAAGAATTGAGCCAAAACTACAAAGGACTCAATTGGAAATTTGTGTCCTTACAAATCTCCCCCTTTGGATATTCTGGGACAAAAACCAAAACAAAATCCTAAAGGACCATCAAGCTCTACTAGACTCGAAAACTTCCCACCCAAAATAAAAACAAGAAGCTTGACTCACGGACCACTTAGGATAAATATATTTGCCGATGAAAGTTGCCACTTAGAAAAATTCCTGCACACTTAAAGAAACTATCAAACGCATAGGGAATATCAATTATATTAAATGCACGTAAAATAAATACTCCCCCTAAATTAATTCTTCCTTTATCAACTATGATCAACCTAAGAAGGTCACGAATCCCCTTAAGTTAAATCCCCTAAACTAAGATATGATTATAATAGGATAAGATACCATTTCTCCCCTATCATTCTCCCCCTTTTTGTTCAGGAATAGACAAAGGTGATAGAATTAGTAAAATACTCATTTCTCCCCCAATAGAATTAAGTGATAAATATGGGAAAAGAAAGTAAATCATGAATGTGCATAAGGAGATAATACCATGAAAGCATATGGGAAACAATAAAAGTAACTAATCCAAACATATATTAATGGATACCAACTATGATGCGATAAAAATGATATCAATTTGGCTAATATAAGAGACTAACCATGTGATATCAAACTAAATATTCAACACAATAGATACCAATTATGAAGAAAAAAGTATAAATGGACTAGCTAATTTGGCAAAGGCTTAAACAAATAAAAATATCATATATGTATACACAATAGATATAAAAAGATGCACAAGAACGCATATATAGATATAAACACACAAATGACACAAAATATTATAGTATGAGTTTTCCACACTCTTATGGCATAAATGTGTCATATGAAAACGGAAGTGAAAGGGTGTGAACAAGATACCAATGAATTAAAACCCAATCACTTAAACATGTTCACGGAGTTCTCATTTTATTGCAAAACTTTATCAACTTAAGATTTAGCCTTATGTGACAAGATAAATTGAACTCTATGAAAAAACAAACACAATGCATACAAGCCTAGAATATTGATGATTCTACAAACCAATAGAGTCATAAAAATGAAAGAGCAACTAGGATAAATGAATATTGTGCAAACCGTTGATATACCATCCAAACTCCCTCAAAGTATGCATATATAATTTTGAATGACAATATCAATCTAAACAAATATAGGCCTTGGCTAAATATTTTCTATTAATGCCATATTCTTTTTATGCCTTTGGACCACGTATTTCTTTTAGGTCCATTCCAAACGGTGGCTTACTCGCAATGGATAATATTTCCTTTCGGAGCCCTTGCCCGTGCATATATATATATATATATATATATATATATATATATATCACAAATCTCACGTGCAACGAATTTTAACATACACTAGTCCTCCTAGGTCACATAATACGTAGATGACTAGATTGGTAGGAGAACACCTCACAAAGCTCAAATATACATGTGAAGTTAAAAACTTAAAAGAGCTTGTGCATGTGTGAAAAGGCATATAAAAGTGAATCCATTAAGCAAGACAAACTTACACTACTCCATGTAAGCATGATAAAGAACATTTCAAGGATTAACATTCTAACCAAAAGTTCTAGCCACATGGAAGCGAAAAATAAGGTATTCAAGCACAAATATATGCCATAAAAGGTGTGTAAAACAAAAATACACAAAAAAAAAAATCTTTTTGAGTTTTTAAATTTTTTAACCAAACAAACAAAAAAATTTACTCAAAAGACACACAAAAGTCATTTATATTTTTCATTAAGCCTAAATTACTAAAAGGTAAAACACAAATGATAAACAAAAATCTTTTTGTATTTTTCATTTAATGCAAACTAAAATAAATATAATATAAATCATAATTCTATCATGTTATAAATCATGGAGTATAGACTAGAAACATGATAAACAAGCATACAATTAACACGATAAGATAGCATGAAGTAAAAAAGCTAAAGTATGCAAACAACAAACACATTCAACCTTTGGATTTAGCAAGGGAGGTATTGTGTGAAAGTAAATAAGAATAAAAAATCCCATCTTGTAAAGCTACCAAGTCGGATCTCCTAACCCAAACTAATGATGAATGACGATCTCGGGATACAGGAATCTTGGCTACCTCAGTTGCCTTACGTTGGGATTTTCTAGGACCTCTTTTAAGATTAAAACAAAACTTCCTAATATTTTATCTCGTTTCTCCTAACGACACTCCAAATCAAATTTGACTTTACTAGACTCTTTTAATCTATTTTCTAAATCTAAGATATGAGACTCTGATAAACCATTGTGCTCTTCAATGCGAAAATCTCATTTTTCAAGGATTCCATTAAGCCCTTAAGGCTATCTCTCTAACCTTCTACATACTCAATCTTCTGTCGAAGAGTTATCTCTCGTATTCTAAGGTCATCAACTAACGTACTCTTATCAACGACCTTGGCATGCTATCTAAAACTAGCTTCTAACTTCAAATTTTCTATTTTTGATTTAATAGATTCTTCATATAGTTCTTAAAATGCAAATTGAAGTTCACTTACATTAACATCTTCTTCATTTTCACTCTATCTTTCTTCTCCACTTTCATTACCATCATCTTTTATAGCTTCACAAACAAGGGCCTCAGAAGTATTACATTTTAAGATGTCATCATTGGATGATTTCTCACTATCACTTACATAACTATCAATGAACGCGATAAAGGTACGTTCAATGGGGGAATTGGGTCCCTCTTCCTTATCATTATCACTAAGGGTTGCATTGTAGAAAATTGGTTACTTACCCTCTCTCCTTAGTCTAGTGGGGAACTCAAAAACCCTATGGCCATACCCTTCACAACCATACCACCTATTTGACTTGTCCCTATTTAAGTTTTCATTAAAAGTTATAGGGATCTTTTCGTCTTTATCATGCTTAGATTTTTCAATTTTTTTAAAATCATTTTTAAATTTGCCTTATTTAAATTTAAGAAATTTATGAAATTTCCTAGCAGACATAGCCAGATCTTCTGAGTCACTATCACTCTCGTCATCCACAACTTGTTTTTTCTCCTTACGGGCTTTCAAAGCAATTCCCTAATCAATTTTCTTTTCGATTTTGGAGGGGAACATAGCAAGTTCGTAGGTTTGGAAATCATCTACTAGTTCCTCAAGTTTGGTAGAATGTAAGGTGGGTAAAAAATTTAAAATGGTCACCTTAGGGATAAATCTATCGGGTAGGGACCTAAGAATTTTCTTTACAACTCGGTTGTCGGGTATTTTTCTCCTAAATTAAATGAAGAATTTACTATATTGGAGAGTCTAGCATAAAATTCATCAAATGTTTCTTTTTCATTCATATTAATGCTTTTAAATTGAGGGGTGAGGTTTTGGAGTTTTGAACTTTTTACGACACTGGTTCCTTCATGAGTGAGTTGTAAAATATCCCAAGCTTCCTTAGCGGTTTCACATGTCATGATACATCGAAATTCATCCGGTGTGACCCCGCCTACTAAAATAAGAGGTGGCCAGCCTGATACCATAATAATCACAGGAATCATAGATGGTCCATTCTTAGCATCACTGTCGTTAAAATAATAGTACGAGATAACCACCAATTATTTTAGAAAACGGACTGTCAAATTAAAATTTTGTAAGTAAAAGAAAAACACTTAGAATATCCCATTTGCAAAAATGGTGGGTACCAAAAATCAACGGTTAACAATATATCAAGATGCATAAAGTAATAACCGAATAAGTTATCGATTAACAGACTAATACATATAGGTTACACTGAGTATTACAATTAAATTTCACAATATAATAAATGAATACAAAGCATGGGCAACACGCCCGAATAAATAAACTGAACATAACTAGAGTATAATGGGAAGAAGCGTCTATAACAAATATCCTACAACATCTGCAAAATTCTATAGCTCCAGGACAACTGGAATGGAAAGCTCAATAGGGATGTCCTTGCGAAGGAGCACCTGAACGAACAATGAGTTCATGAAAAACAAAGAAATATAGATGGGTCATGGCCCGGTTTGATATGATTACCATGTGACTAAAATGCATGACAGTTATGTACGCAACTATCTCTCGCAATTATCATAAAATTTCTCACCTCTCAATCTAAAAGCACAACCTAGCGCAATATCAATGCTAATGCTCAATGATCATATAAGCATGGGAGAACTCATCTACATAATTACTCAAGCAGACATCATAACATTTATTCACAACTTAAATGCACAATTCCTTTTTCTCTTTAGGAAATACATATATGGCAATTCATTTTATAAAATGTTTACCAATTCAATTCTTATCACATATCTTTCTATTTACCTTCTTCCATCCAGGAAATGTATTTAAAGCAACTTTTAATATCATAAAATGCTTTTTCATATCATAACTTCTCAATTTCGCTTCTTCCATTCAGGAAATGTATTTAAAGCCATTTTATGATCATAAAATGCTTTAACATCAATAATGTCCCACATTATTATAAATAGTTATATTTCATATCATATAATGTTTCTAAGACCGCCCGTTCGGGTTTCTGCACTGTGCGATCCCCTAAATGGCTATCATCTTCTAGGGCCTATCAAATAAGACAACCTGGGATCCTACAATGCGAGACATCAGGAAGCGGTCATATACCTGCGAGTGAGTCATAACCACACCCAGAATTACCCCACTAGTGCAAAATAAACATACAATAACCGGTCATATGGTCGAGAACTATATTCACCCTGCATTCATTAGCCAGGGGACTTCACCTCACGTGCGCAACTTCCCTTATGATAGCGATTTAGAGAGGTGTGTTTACGTAAATTATAATTTACGAAAATCATTTCTTTTTCCATTTGAAAACATTCACATTGTTCATCCTCAAAAATCAATTATTCTCAATGATTAAATACCAATTTTAGAATATTCATTTCTTATTATTAAATTCATATTTTATTAATGACCTAAGACCCGAAGTGCCAATATCCTCACACTAGTCTCCAAAAGTCCAAAATAATACCATAAATCATCAAAGTGAGTCTCCCTCAATAATAGTCTCCCAAAAGTCTCAACATCATCATTTTCCCCTTCTATACATTTTAGGTTAACTTCCTATATCATTTGGAACATTAACTTATATAAACTTTCCCTTTGAATAAGACAAATTATCCCCATGCTAGCCTAGGACAATTGTCTACCCATCACAATCCTCTAAAACTCTTTATTACTTCCCAAGAGAAGGTTCCTAAGCCTTGAATGTAAAAAGAAAAGGACTCAAAACAAAACTAGAAAAATCCCTCAAAAATAGGATTTTCAAATCGATTCGCCTAGGGTCGAATCGATTCTCCCCTGGATGCGAATCGATTCGCCCAAAAATGAATCGATTCGCTGAGGAAAAACCAACATACTTTCCCAGCCCGAATCGATTCTGCCTTAGTCCGAATCAATTCGGTCCCCCAAACCTATATCCTTCTCCATATCCGAATCGATTCGTTTAGGGGGCGAATCGATTCGGCCCTGCAGAAATGCCCAATTTGGGCTACGGGTTATATGAACCCTAAAATCCCAAAACCCCAAATCTTCCATTTTCTCCAACCTCAACAACAACTAATTCTACCAAATGATTCTTACACAATTACTAACTAATTCATTTTCCTCAAATCCAATTAAACTACAAGATTAAGGGTTTAAACACCAAAATCATCAAAAACCCATTTATGGTTTAAATCTCCAAAAACTAACTATACATGCAATTTATCACATTAAATCATGATCTAGCAAATAAGAAACTTGCCTCAAGTTTTTATTCTCGGATTTTCCTCCGGTAGCAATGATTTCCAGCTCCAATCTTCCATTTTTCTCTCTTTTCTCCCATTTCTCCCAAGCTCTCTCTCTCTCTCTCTCTCTCTCTCTCTCTCTCTCTCGGCTTATAACATGAGATAAGGGATAAAAGGGTTTGGGAGACTTAAACGGGTCTTAAACATAAATTCCCTCTTTTAAGTGTTAATACACCATTAAAATGACTCGTAACTACTTAATTGAGTCATAACCTGTCAAAAGTGCCCGGAACTCAAAAATACAATATGACACTTATTTTTATTATCTCGACTATTCCAAAACTAACCACACTCCCTAGATTGGCCTCCGAAATAACTTATAATATTTTTATGTTCCAACTTCATTTTATTTCATTAATAATACTCCAACTTACATATAAGTCATAACCGTCGTTTAAAGTACAACGACGCAATAAAAAAAATATAAAGCTATTTACCTTCTCATATCAGTAAATAGGTAAAACACGGTAAATATTATCCCTTAATATCATGGAAAATAATATTTACTCCAACTTCCTCTATTTTATAAAATTAGCCCATCAGGCAAAATAATATAAAATAGTTGCACAAAAGTCTGGGTTGTTACATACTCCCCCCCTTAGAAGGGAATTTTACCCTCAAAATTCAGGTGTACCATATACTACGATTAGGGGTGTACTATTCTTAACTATCATTCTTTCATCCTTAGCAAAATCCTCAGTATTGTGGCGTCCCCATTGGACTTGGACTAAGATTGTCACTATTTGATCTTAGTCTACATTCTTCGTGCTCTAAAATAGCACCTAGTCGCTTTATGAACTATCGATTCTACCTTTCTGCGACGGAAGAAGATGTCTAAATAACTCGGCACAAGTTTCCCTTCCTTCTTGAATCACGTTATACCCTTCTTAGGGAATACTTCATTAAAACTAATTCCCTACGTCCAATACTACCAGACCTCTATTCGAGTCAGCGTAGACCTTGAAAGTATGTGTTTCAATGAGCCCAATCATTTGAGAAATATTCCTGGACCACTTCAAGTCCAAGGAATATATTGTCCGTTGGTTCCAAACAACGAGCAGGCAAATTACTCAATCCGGCTACACCAGGCCATAGACGGTGCCATACATTATAGAAAAATGAACCAAATTATTGTACGGAATTTCGATTCATAAAATCTACTGCCCTCATCCTTCCTTTAAGCCTAATGTGCACATTTGAAGTGTGCCTTTAGGCATTTGGTTAACTTTCTCCGTTCATTCATCCACTTTCATGTGGTAAGATATACCCCATTTCTATATGGTTCCCATTTCTTTCTGGAAACTTTACCAAAACTTTGACACAAAAATCTAGTCTCGGTCCAACACTATATTAATAGTCTCCTCATATAGTTCCAAAACTTCGCCGTAAAGAGCTGGGCGTACTCCTCCATAAATAGTCCGCCCACATTGGCCAGAAAAGCAATGATTTGGTCAAACGATCAACAATTTTCTCAAATAGGATCATGACCATTTCGGTGTCGGTAATCCAATAAAGATGTCCATGGATATACCCATCCTTGTTCCACACTACTCTCTTCACACTAGTAGGTGAAAGGGTCAATCACGGACGTGAATGCTCTTGCTACAGCATCCTCTCGATTAAGCTCGTTCCACTTGGCTTTCCATGCCTTCACTAATCTCTCCGATGGGTTTTCTACTCAGCGCATCAGCTACCCCATTCGCATTTCCTTAACGAAAGGGAATATCCATTTGATAGTCCTTTACGTACTCTAAACACCAACTATGCCACCACAATACATATTGCAACAACTTGTTGCTCGTGAAAGGACCAAATTTCCTGCTCATGATGTAGTGCCTCAATTTCTTTAAGGCGAATACTATCGCTATGAACTCTAAATCAAGCGTGGGATAATACTTCTCACAAGGTTTAAGTTTGTGAGATTCATTAACAATGGGTCCATACTCCAGTATTAATACTTCTCGTTCCTTGCAAAGACTCGTTCGTTAAATCCACTCTCGATCTTAACAACACAAGTGCAAGAGTAAAAGTCAGCTCATCCGTTTAACTCCCAGAAAGTTAGGTTACCGACGTAACGTTCTATCTAAGAGAGGCCTCACCTCCTTTGGCCTAACATTCCAAATCACTCGAGATCCCATATTTCTTGTTTCTAGGGACCTAATCCCTCTTAGAGTTAACCCACAAACCTATTCGTGGTCAACTCCCTACCACCTTCCTAAAACAACGTCACATGCCCTAAGGGCCTTACGTCCTAATAATCCTAAAGTTGATGTATATATCCTATTCAGTTCGTATAAATATTATCCTAATTATATCCCTAGTGTCTAAGACCTTTCCCAACTTCCGACATTCGCTCGGTTTCATTCGTGGGACGTCTCACAAAGCGAAATCCTAATAAGGAACCCTCCCGTTACACTACTACCTCGCATCGTCGGTCATCAAGATATAACGGTCTAAGACACATGAACGGGACCGCTAAAATTCTAACTCGTAACCCTACCAATGCACTTCTACTTCTATGTCTTACCATTTCAAATAATTGAAAATTTTAACTAATCGGACGTTTACTTTCTGTAAATTCTTACAAATACTTAATCCCAATATATATACATACATTTTTCTTAAACGGCCTTCTCATCAAGGCATAACCATAAGTCTCAATCTGACTTCCATATCTTAGTCTCCCTCGCATCGATCGGAGGAGAGAACTATTAACAGTGCTTATTTATCGCACTTTAATAGCCCTTTAATCACTCAATCACGTGATTCTCGGCTAAACCTTCCAACCCAGCATTCTAACAACAAAAAGAAAGAAAGAAAAGAAAAGAAAATACAACATCTCTCCACTCCCAACGTCATTAAGTTTCATGCGTGGAGCGTCTCGCAAAGAGAAATCCAAACAAGGAACCCCTCCAATACACTACTACTTAACTTTGTTGGTCGTATAGATAAGGCAACATCATACATGAAAAATGAATGAAATAAAATAAAAGGAAATTCTTGCATACCTTAAACCGTCTCTATAAAGTCCCAATCCTGTATCCAGGTGAGATATTATAGAACAACTAGTTCCTTTCTGGAACTAGAAATATGATAGCCTCGCAATTTATTCGCTTGCTATCATTCCAACCAAACCAAGAAGATCTCCACTCGTATAATACATATAATCGAGTAGCACATACCAAACATATACTTTTAAAATATCATCACTCGCCTTATAACAAGTGAAAGAAAAATATAGAAGCTCCCTACCACGGAAGTCATATAGATACACTCACTATAATAACATCGATACTACCACAAGCTCAATTTACACACCCGAATCTAGAGTTAATACCATACTACTCCATCTTATCATACATAATACAGCACCCTTAACTAAGGTGGAACTCCCGCCAACATTCTTGCCAATTTCTTTGGCCACTACCAATGGTTCTCAGATACAGTATTCTAGTCTTATCTGAACCAAACAACTTCCCCTAATTCCCCAACTTGGCACCCTATTCTTGTCCTTGTTTTCCAAACAACAAGATGAAAATGCGTGGTTCTACATTCCACGTCAAAACTGTTTCTCCATCTCTAGCTACCTGGCGATTACCCACATAGTTCCCTTAACTTCCTCAACAAAAGAGAACATACTACCGTCCTCCTCTGCCTTAGTTCAATGAGTCTTCCCCGGGAGGATGTCCACCAATGGGGTTTCATGAACACTACTTCTCCATAAGTGTGAATAACACTTATTCGTGAGCCTATCATTCCACTGAAGGGCTCTTCCTTCCTTATATCTACCTGAATTCGGGGCACGGTTTCCTTAACCGTGTAAATCTTTATTCACGGTCGGCATCAGATCGAACCTCGTGTGAATATTTGAGAATCTACTTTCTCGTCATTCCAGTTATCCCAGAGAAACTCGCTGTTGAAAATATCTAACGGGTTTCTCCATGGGCAAAAACCTCCTGTTCCACTAAAATATGGCGACTACCATTTCCGCCATTTCAACATTACTCCTACGGGTGAAAGATTTTCCTCCATTCTTTGCACCTGGGCACTTCTATACCCCTCTCTAGACCAAAGCTCCTAGGCCTTATATTCTCATCGAATGAGATCACACTTTCCCCATCTGTCTTAACTTCAACACGTGGTCCTTGTTAAGGGACTTTTTTAACTTCAAATATAGCGTCGCTAGGAATTATGAACTTAGTACCACTCTCTACTGTAGAGGTACTTGGAAAACTATATCTACTGTACTTAGTAGTCGCGGTAGCAATATAAGATAATGCTACGAAGGGATAGACCTCCACAGCGGCCCTCATCCCCGACTATAGCTTACAGTTCTTAGTAATCCCGTCTCGTGACGCTTTCATAACGGCTTTCCCTGACGCCCTTCATCAATCGACCTACGAATCTCAAATGAGCGTGCAAAAGATTCTCTGATTTCTTGCTCTATAGCAGAAGAACGAAACCTCACCAGAGAAATCAACGTTCTTAATCCTAAGGCTCTATAACAAATCAAGTGTAACGCTAAAAACATAGTATGTCCGTACAGATTCCTAAGGACACTAGAACCTGATGCTCTGATACCATCAGTGACAACCCGCCTACTAAAATAAGAGGTGGACAGCTCGATACCCTAATAATCACAGGAATCATAGATGGTCCATTCTTAGCATCACTATCGTTAAAATAATAGTACGACATAACCACCAATTATTTTAGAAAACGGACTGTCAAATTAAAATTTTGTAAGTAAAAGAAAAACACTTAGACAATCCCATTTGCAAAAACGGTGGGTACCAAAAATCAACGGTTAACAATATATCAAGATGAATAAAGTAATAATTGAATAAGCTGTCGGTTAATAGACTAATACAAACAGGTTACACTGAGTATTACAATTAAATATCACAATATAATAAATGAATACAAAGCATGGGCAACATGCCCGAATAAATAAACTGAACATAATAAGAGTACAATGGGAAGAAGCATCTATAACAAATATCCTACAACATCCGCAAAATGCTATAGCTCCAGGACAACTGGAATGGAAAGATCAATACGAAAGTCCTTGCGAAGGAGCACCTGAACGGACAATGAGTTCATGTAAAACAAAGAAATATAGACGGGTCAGGGCCCAGTTTGATATGATTACCATGTGACTAAAATGCATGACAGTTATGTACGCAACTATCTCTCGCAATTATCATAAAATTTCTCACCTCTCAATCTAAAAGAACAACCTAGCGCAATATCAGTGCTAATTCTCAATGATCATATAAGCATGAGAGAACTCATCTACATAATTACTTAAGGAGACATCATAACATTTATTCACAACTTAAATGCATAATTCCTTTTTCTCTTTAGGATATACATATATGGCAATTCATTTTGTAAAATGTTTACCAATTCAATTCTTATCACATATCTTTCTATTTCCCTTCTTCCATCCAGGAAATGTATTTAAAGCAACTTTTATTATCATAAAAGGCTTTTTCATATCATAACTTCTCTATGTCCCTTCTTCCATCCAGGAAATGTATTTAAAGCCATTTTATTATCATAAAATGCTTTAATATCAATAATGTCCCACATTATTATAAATAGTTATATTTCATATCATATAACGTTTCTAAGACTTCCAGTCCGGGTTTCCCCACTGTGCGCGCCCCTAAATGGCTATCATCTTCCAGGGCCTATCAAACAATACAACCTGGGATCCTACAATGCGAGACGTCGGGAAGCGACCATATACCTGCGAGTGAGTCATAACCACACCCGGAATTACCCCACTAGTGCAAAATAAACATACAATAACCGGTCATATGGCCGAGGACTACATTCACCCTGCATTCATTATCCAGGGGACTTCGCCTCACGCGCGCAAATTCCCTTATGATAGCGATTTAGAGAGGTGTGTTTACGTAAATTATCATTTATGAAAATAATTTCTTTTTCCATTTGAAAACATTCACATTGTTCATTCTCAAAAATCATTTATTCTCAATGATTAAATACCAATTTTAGAATTTGCATTTCCTATTCTTAAAGTCATATTTTATTAATGACCTAAGACCCGAAGTGCCAATATCCTAACACTAGTCTCCAAGAGTCCAAAATAATACCATAAATCATCAAAGTGAGTCTCCCTCAATAATAGTCTCCCAAAAGTGTCAACATCATCATTTTCCCCTTCTATACATTTTAGTCTAACTTCCTATATCATTTGGTACATTAACCTATATAAACTAGCCCTTTGAACAAGCCAAATTATCCCCATGCTGGCCTAGGACATTTGTCTACCCATCACAATCCTCTAAAACTCTTTATTACTTCCCGAGAGAAAGTTCCTAAGCCTTGAACGTAAAAGAAAAGGACTAGAAACAAAACTAGAAAAATCCCTCAAGAATAGGATTTTCGAATCGATTCGCCTAGGGTCGAATTGATTCTCCCCTGGATGCGAATCGATTCGCCCAAAAACGAATCGATTCACTGAGGAAAAACCAACCTACTATCCTAGATCGAATCGATTCGGACTTAGTCCGAATTGATTCGGTCCCCCAAACCTATATCCTTCTCCATATGCGAATCGATTCGCTTAGGGGGCGAATCGATTCGGCCCTACAGAATTGCCCAATTTGGGCTACGGGTTGTATGAACCCTAAAATCGCAAAACCCCAAATCTTCCATTTTCTCCAACCTCAACAACAACTAATTCTACCAAATGATTCTTACACAATTACTAACTAATTCATTTTCCTCAAATCAAATTAAACTACTAGATTAAGGGTTTAAACACCAAAATCATCAAAAACCCATTTATGGTTTAAATCTCCAAAAACTAACTATACATGCAATTTATCACATTAAATCATGATCTAGCATGTAAGAAACTTGCCTCAAGTTTGTAGTCTCGGATTCTCCTTTGGTAGCAATGATTTCCAGCTCCAATCTTCCATTTTTCTCTCTTTTCTCCCATTTCTCCCAAGCTCTCTCTTCTCTCTCTCTCTCTCTCTCTCTCTCTCTCTCTCTCTCTCTCTCTCTTGGCTTATAACATGAGATAAGGGATAAAAGGGTTTGGGGGACTTAAATGGGTCTTAAACATAAATTCCCTCTTTTAAGTGTTAATACACCATTAAAATGACTCGTAAATACTTAATTGAGTCATAACCTGTCAAAAGTGCCCGGAACTCAAAAATACAATATGACACTTATTTTTACTATCTCGACTATTCCAAAACTAACCGCACCCCCTAGATTGGCCTTCAGAATAACGTATAATATTTTTATGTTCCAACTTCATTTTATTTCATTAATAATACTCCAACTTACATATAAGTCATAACCGTCGTTTAAAGTAAAATGACGCAATAAAACACAATATAAAGTTATTTACCTTCTCATATCAGTAAATAGGCAAAACACGGTAAATATTATCCCTTAATATCATGGGAAATAATATTTACTCCAACTTCCTCTATTTTATAAAATTAGCCCATCAGGCAAAATAATATAAAATAGTCGCTCAAAAGTTTGGGTTGTTACATACTCCCCCCCTTAGAAGGGAATTTTACCCTCAAAATTCAGGCGTACCATATACTACGATTAGGGGTGTACTATTCTAAACTATCATTCTTTCATCCTTAGAAAAATCCTCAGTATTGTGGCATCCCCATTGGACTTGGACTAAGATTGTCACTATTCGATCTTATTCTACATTCTTCGTGCTCTAAAATAGCACCTAGTCGCTCTATGAACTATCGATTCTACCTTTCTGCGATGGAAGAAGATGTCTACATAACTCTGCACAAGTTTCCCTTCCTTCCTGAATCACGTTATACCCTTCTTAGGGAATACTGCATTAAAACTAATTACCTACATCCAATACTACATGACCTTTATTCGAGTCGGCGTAGCCCTTGAAAGTATGCAGTTCAATGAGCCCAATCATTTGAGAAATATTCCTGGACCACTTCAAGTCTAAGGAATATATTGTCCGTTGGCTCCAAACAACGAGCAGGCGAATTACTCAATCCGGTTACACGAGGCCATTGACGGTGCCATCCATTATAGAAAAATGAACCAAATTATTATACGAAATTTTGATTCATAAAATCTACTACCCCCATCCTTCCTTTAAGCCTAATGCGCACATTCAAAGTGTGCCTTTTGGCATTTGGTTAACTTTCTCCGTTCATTCATCCACTTTCATGTGGTAAGATATACCCCATTTCTATACGGTTCCCATTTCTTTCTGGAAACTTTACCAAAACTTTGAAACAAAAATCTAGTCTCGGTCCAACACTATATTGATAGGCTCCTCATACAGTTCCAAAACTTTGACGTAAAGAGCTGGGCGTACTCCTCCATAAATAGTCCGCCCACATTGGTCGGAAAAGCAATGATTTGGTCAAACGATCAACAATTTTCTCAAATAGGATCATGACCATTTCAGTGTCGGCAATCTAATAAAGATGTCCATGGATATATCCGTCCTCATTCCACACTACTCTCTTCACACTAGTAGGTGAAAGGGTCGATCACGAACATGAATACTCTTGCTACAGCATCATCTCGACGAAGCTCATTCCACTTGGCTATCCATGCCTTCACTAATCTCTCCGATGGGTTTTTTACTCGGCGCATCAGCTACCCCATTCACATTTCCTTAACGAAACGGAATATCCATTTGATAGTCCTTTACGAACTCTAAACACCAACTCTGCCACCACAACACATATTGCAACAACTTGTTGCTCGTGAAAGGACCAAATTTCCTGCCCAGGAATTAGTGCCTCTATTTCTTTAAGGCGAATACTACCACTACGAACTCTAAATAAAGCATGGGATAATACTTCTCACAAGGTTTAAGTTTGTGAGATTCATTAACAATGGAACCATGCTCCAGTATTAATACTTCCCGTTCCTGGCAGAGACCCGTTCATTAAATCCACTCTCGATCTTAACAACACGAGTGCATGAGTAAAAGTCAGCTCATCCTTTTAACTCCCAGAAAGTTAGGTTACCGACGTAACGCTCTATCTAAGAGAGGCCTCACCTCCTTTGTCCCAACATTCTGAATCACTCGAGATCCCATATTTCTTGTTTCTAGGGACCTAATCCCTCTTAGAGTTAACCCACATACCTATTCATGGTCAGCTCTCTACCGCCTTCCTAAAACAACTTCACATGCCCTAAGTGACTTACGTCCTAATAATCCTAAATTCGATGTATATATCCTATTCAGGTCGTATAAATATTATTCTAATTATATCCCTAGTGTCCAAGACCTTTCCCAACTTCCGACATTCGCTAGGTTTCATGCATGGGACGTCTCACAAAGCGAAATCCAAATAAGGAACCCTCCCGTTACACTACTACCTCGCATCTTCGGTCATCAAGATATAACAGTCTAATACACATGAACGGGACCGCTAAAATTCTAACTCGTAACCCAACCAATGCGCTTCTACTTCTATGTCTTACCATTTCAAATAATTGAAAATTTCAACTAATCGGACGTTTACTTTCTGTAAATTCTTACAAATACTTAATCCCAATATATATGCATACATTTTTCTTAAACGACCTTCTCATCAAGGCATAACTATAAGTCTTAATCTGAGTTCCATATCTTAGTCTCCCTCGCATCGATCAGAGGAGAGAACTATTCACAATGATTATATATCGCACTTTAATAGCCCTTTAATCACTCAATCACGTGATTCTCGGTTAAACCTTCCAACCTAGCATTCCAACAACAAAAAGAAAGAAAGAAAAGAAAAGAAAATACAACATCTCTCCACTCCCAACGTCGTTAAGGTTCATGCGTGGAGCGTCTCTCAAAGCGAAATCCAAACAAGGAACCCCTCCAATACACTACTACTTAACTTTGTTGGTCGTAGAGATAAGGCAACATCATACATGAAAAATGAATGAAATAAAATAAAAGTAAATTCTTGCATACCTTAAACCATCTCTATAAAGTCCCAATCCTGTATCCAGGTGAGATATTATAAAACAACTAGTTCCTTTCTGGAACTACAAATACGATAGCCTCGTAATTTATTCGCTTGCTATCGTTCCAACCAAAACAAGAAGATCTCCACTCGTATAATACATATAATATGAGTAGTGAAAAATAAACATACAATAACCGGTCATATGATCGAGGACTATATTCACCCTGCATTCATTAGCCAGGGGACTTCACCTCACGCACGCAACTTCCCTTATGATAGCGATTTAGAGAGGTGTGTTTACGTAAATTATCATTTACGAAAATCATTTCTTTTTCCATTTGTTAACATTCACATTGTTCATTCTCAAAAATCATTTATTCTCAATGATTAAATACCAATTTTAGAATATGCATTTCTTATTCTTAAAGTCATATTTTATTAATGACGTAAGGCCCGAAGTGCCAATATCCTCACACTAGTCTCCAAGAGTTCAAAATAATACCATAAATCATCAAAGTGAGTCTCCCTCAATAATAGTCTCCCAAAAGTCTCAACATCATCATTTTCCCCTTCTATACATTTTAGGTTAACTTCCTATATCACTTGGAACATTAACTTATATAAACTAGCCCTTAGAACAAGCCCAATTATCCCCATGCTAGCCTAGGACATTTGTCTACCCATCACAATCCTCTAAAACTCTTTATTACTTCCCAAGAGAAGGTTCCTAAGCCTTGAACCTAAAAGAAAAGGACACAAAACAAAACTAGAAAATTCCCTCAAAAATAAGATTTTCGAATCAATTCGCCTAGGGCCGAATCGATTCGCCCCTGGATGCGAATCGATTCGCCCAAAAATGAATCAATTCGTTGAGGAAAAAAAAACTACTGTCCCATCCCAAATCGATTCGGTCCCCCAAACCTGTATCCTTCCTCATATCCGAATTGATTCGCTTAGGGGGCGAATCGATCGGCCCTGCGGAATTGCCCAATTTGGGCTACGAGTTGTATGAACCCTAAAATCCCAAAACCCCAAATCTTTCATTTTCTCCAACCTCAACAACAACTAATTCTACCAAATGATTCTTACACAATTACAAACTAATTCATTTTCCTCAAATCAAATTAAACTACAAGATTAAGGGTTTAAACACTAAAATCATCAAAAACCCATTTATGGTTTAAATCTCCAAAAAGTAACTATACATACAATTTATCACATTAAATCATGATCTAGCAAGTAAGAAACTTGCCTCAAGTTTGTAGTCTCGGATTCTCCTCTGGTAGTAACGATTTCCATCTCCAATCTTCCATTTTTCTCTGTTTTCTCCCATTTCTCCCAAGCTCTCTCTTCTCTCTCTCTCTCTCTCTCTCTCTCTCTCTCTCTCTCTCTCTCTCCCTCTCTCTTGGCTTATAACATAAGATAAGGGATAAAAGGGTTTGGGAGACTTCAATGGGTCTTAAACATAAATTCCCTTTTTTAAGTGTTAATACACCATTAAAATGACTCGTAAATACTTAATTGAGTCATAACCTGTCAAAAGTGTTCAAAACTCAAAAATACAATATGGCACTTATTTTGACTATCTCGACTATTCCAAAACTAACCGCACCCCCTAGATTGGCTTCCGGAATAACGTATAATATTTTTATGTTCCAACTTCATTTATTTTATTAATAATACTCCAATCTACATATAAGTCATAACCGTCGTTTAAAGTACAACGACGCAATAAAACACAATATAAAGCTATTTACCTTCTCATATCAGTAAATAGGCGAAACACGGTAAATATTATCCCTTAATATCGCGGGAAATAATATTTACTCCAACTTCCTCTATTTTATAAAATTATCCCATCAGGAAAAATAATATAAAATAGTCGCTCAAAAGTCTGGGTTGTTACATAAACAAGGCATTTAAACCTCGGGAATTAAAATTTACAAGTTTAAATTCATTCTCACTCCATCTATCAGCGCGTTTGGGAATACCCTCATTGTCAACATTACTCTAGTTTTTCTTACTAATTAAATGGTTCTCCAAGCTTTACATTGTGAATGCATAGTGATCATATAGATATAAATAGAATACAACTTTTTAAAGGAGATTTTAAGACCAGAAACCTATCCAACCATTGAGAGCCACGACACCAGATATTAATCGAGTCGCATACAACCTTCAGCCACATTAAAAGAATTCGTAAGGAGCAGCTTCATCCACTCACTGGTCTCGCATGGATATAATGTATACCATGGCCTATTCAAGTATCGGTGCTCCTGTTGAGTTATGAAAGTCCATTTGGATCCGCTCAGCACCTTCATGGAGTTCGCAAGGAGGTCCAAAATGACATCATCAAAATGCTCATCTTTATTACAGCAACTAAGCTTTTTTCTCTGTGTAACTGCCTTTATCTTGATCATACTCAATAGATTTGGGAATAAGCACATTCTGTAACGACAATTATCAAAATGGGATATACAACCTTTATCATCCGAGGAGGGTATTGATTATGCAGTCTAGAATGTCAGTAAATAGGATGTTCATTGTGTCAGCTTCGATGATACCACAAGTCACAACATGCTTTCAAACTGTGAGTGAAGATAACTCGCACTCGTGGCACTATATATTCGGGCATCTCAGTTTCAAGGGACTATAAAAGAGAGGAGAATTTCTTCAAAACTAGTTCAGCTCATTCTTTGGTGCAGATGGTTTACTGGGAAATATAGATGGAGAAGTTTTATTGGGAAGTGAGAGAGAAAAGGAATGGATTTTTATTTTCAAAAAAATATCATATTTATTTAGAGAGAAAATCAAACGATTGTAGAGAAACCAAAGGACATAGTCTTGAAAATTGATTGCCCAAATTTCTAATACTACCGACAGAAAATCAATAATGTTACCATGCTTATTTTAAAAGCTAAGGCTAAATGCATTAAATTATATGTATACCTCTAATACTATAGTATTAGAGGTATAATATAGATTATAGACCGCAATTGTTATACATCACCACGTGTACTGCATTTAAGTTCTCCTTTTTAATGTAAAAATGTGTACCCTTTTTAGTTTCTCCCTCTTACCCCTCCGACTTCTATCTCTGTGTATTCTGAGTTCTTTTACTGTAATAACGTGTGCCCCTTTTACATTCTTTCTCTTACCCCTCCGTCTCCCGTCTCTTTGTATTTCCAAATTTCTTTATCATGAATATTGTTGTACTAAATTCAATGAATAGGTTCCCTCAGCCAGTGCTACCACCAGTACATAACCAACAACACGAGATTATTTTCGTGTCTTAAAAACCTAATCTTTCCCTCCGCCATTAGCTATCTTTACACTAAAATACACCTCGATTTGTCGTTCACTCTCTCTAGATTTTCCAGTAATGGTAGTGCAAGAAAAGAGAGAGAATTCTCATCAGGAAGGTAAAGTTTTGCACCATAAATCTATCTCTCTAGCTTAATTACAAACATTAGGGACTGAGAGTTAGGACTCCCATCTTCTTCACCTTAAACCCACTATGCGATTCACTCTCTTTTACTGAAAAATCATCATTTTTGTGTTCATCATTTATTTTTGTTAATAAAAATCATCATTTATTGAATTGTCTGTGTTTGGCAGGATAAATGGGTCTCGGGTCTGTGGTTTGGTGGAGCAGCTTGGTTGTTATTCGGGTAATGGGTTATGGTTGTAGTGGGTTTGGTAGGATAAATGGGTCTCGGGTTATGAAAACTTGTAAATATTATTCACACAAATATTTATATCATATATATAATACACGTCACCGTATATATATATAAAAATCTAGGCTACCGGTGTACTATGACCATACACAAAGCCTAAAAAATTTAAGTCTATGAACCGACTTCATTTCAATTAATTATACACAAATTAGTTTTCATTATTTTGGTGTATCCCTACCAAGTGTACCCAGACTCTCTATCTCTCGGCCTGAAATTCAAGAGTTTCAATCCCTCATTCAATTTCATGCAATCAAGTCTAATCATTTAAACAACAAGATTACAATATGCTAAATCATGAACTTACATATTCAATTTCATTAGTCCTTTAATTAATTCAAGGTTAGGTATTCATAAATTAAAAATAAAGAGTATGTGGAGAAAGATGCAGGCAAGGGGCATCATGAAAACAAAAATAAAAATAAAGAGGATGTCATTCTGATAGATGCCATATGTATCTTTGGAGGATTCACTGAGGAGAACTATCTTCTACGGCCAAAAAATCTCACCTCAAAAGTATCCAAAAAGAAGGAGTATAGTTCAACCATGTCTCTTTACCTCATCTGGCTCCAAAAGAATGTGTTATAATAGTCTTTTCAGAAGCTGACTTGAGGTGGGTTCATTTGCCTCATGAGGACCCATTCATCATCACAGTGATAATGGGGAATGATAATATGAAATGGGTTCTCATTAACACGGGAACTTCTATAGACATCCCATTCTTAGATGCCTTTAAGTCTACCCGTCTCGGTGCAAAGTGCATGTAGCCAGTCACCACTCCTCTCATTGGGTTCAACGGAGAGAGGACCTATTCCTTGGGGTATATCACTCTTCCCTCACCCTTAGTTCCAAATATTAATGCAAAATTATATGTAACAAGTTCATAGCAAAGGACCTACCCTTCGTCAACAAAGTAATAATGGGCAAATCATCACTTAACGACTTAAACATCTTACCTCCACCACCATGAATGTCTGAGCTCCCTCGAGAAAATCTGGGGATAGAATTGATGAGTTTATATACCTCATCCTGCAAGATTAGGACTATTTCCCTCGTGGTTAGGAGTACAACTGACGGAAGACCTTGGCTTTAAGGTCTAAGGACCTAAAAATCGAGTTTCAAGGACTTTAGTATTAGCTCAAAACTTAAACCAATGTTTCAAAACCTAAAATAAAGCATTGCAAGGACCTCAGACTTAGATCTAGGTTTAAGATACGATCTAAGAACCCAAACTTCAAGTTGCAAGGATTCCATCCATGGCTTAAGACTACTAGTCAAAGGTTACAAGACCCAAAAAAGACTACAGTCCATAGGTCTATATAACCCAAAACTCATAATCAAAGGGTTAAAGACCCAATAAAGACTAAAAAGAATTACTAAAATTTTCATCCATAATTCTGAGAGGCTAAGGTCTAGAGAGCCATAAAACTTCCTATACATAAGGGTTTTTCTCGCACCAATATTTTTCCTTTCACAAAGTTATATAAAAGAAAAATAAATTGTCCAAAACTTTAATTTTTAATTGGATAAAAAGTGCAAGGCTCTAAGTTCGGAGGTCTTAGGACCCTTATAATGACATCACAGTTTAAATTTCTAGGTCTGTAGGTCTTAAGAACATTATAAGGACTTTAATTTTAAAATTCTCCAAGTTTAGAAATCTTATGACCTTTTGAGGGATTGCAGATTCGAAATTTACCTAGTTCAAAGGTCTTATGACCCTTTTGGGGGACTTCAGGTAAAAAAGTTTATCAAGTCCAAAGATCTTATAACCCAATTGTTAAACTCCAAACTTTCCAACGGCTAAGCTCAGAGGTCTAAGGGCCCTTTGTGGCACTACAACATCTAAAACACCTAATCCCATAGGTCTCAAGACCTATTGGGGGCTCAAGGTTAAATAATTTTGAAGTTCTGAGGTTTGATGAATCTTCACGAAGCTATATCTCATACTCTAAAGTTCAAACCATTAGCGTTACATGTTTTTAAGATTATAAAACCCTTTGAGGACTAAAGTTACCAGTCCAAATTTTGAATTTAAGGTCTTAGGACCCTTTACATATTTGACTTTAAACCTTCCAGGCCAAAATTTCTTAAGGGGCTAACTGTTTGTACAAGTTAGGGGCATTTAGTAATAAAAAGTGAAAATATCAGGTATCTTATGGCTATAAGGTCTAGGGACCCATCACAAAACCTCATTATTCAATTTAAAAACCTCACAAGTGCATGACTTTAGGTCTTAGGACCCTCATATCCACATCAACAAGTTTTCTACATAGGTTACATTACTTTTGAGAAAGCGTGTTATGTAGACTAAATAAACATCAACAACAAATTTAGAGGGGGTGAATAGGTTTGAATATAACTTATGACCAATTTTTTTATTTCAAATATTTTTTCTTCACATTTAAGTTACTCAAAATGAGTTTTACCAATTTGATTATTCAGTGATAAGATTAACACAAACAATTATGTAAATAGGTGAATGTAGATGAACAAAACTAGATCTAACACACCTAAGACAATTTTAATTCAATTCACTATATTCAGATTAGATCTAAGTGATGTGTGAATAAATGTGTGCATATGAGTATAAATCAATCACAAACTCACACAAGACAGATTTACGAGAGGGTTAAAAACTTTTTACACTCCAATTCTCATTTCTAATTAAAAAATAATTTTACAAAAGGTCAGAAGGTACCTATCACACAATCCTTATAGTTTAATCACTAATGAACCTTTCAACTCTTTCTCATTATTAATGAGAGTCCACAACGCGTTCCATGCTAAGATTGAAGAAGTCCATATTTTCCTTGGAATTACGCCACACTCTAAACTCTCCAATAAGCCGAAGTGCCTCCTCTTTTAGATCTAGAAGTTATAGACCATAGTAATTCAGAAAAGGTAGATTGAATTAACAAAGATTGGTGTATAGATCTGAATAAAAACACACTCAGTTATCTCTCAAAGACTTAGATTGAGTATAGATCTAAGTTTATACAATTTTGTATGGAACGAATGAAATTTTAAAAAGAAGTAAAGACAAAATTCTCTCAACCTCGAAAATGCTCTCACAAATGAATTTTAGTTATGATGTTTTTTAATCACAATAAACGAAAGAGAAATGGTCCTTTAAATAGAATTTTCCAAAAAGTTAGTTATTCTGTGCGCACGGTTAGATCCAATCGTTCACATGATTTTCTCCACTAAGAACATCGGGGGAAACCCATTCGAACGGGCACAAAAGTAGTCCGCTCGAATAGGCCTTTATACCAAGATCCTAAAAATATTTTAAAACACCAACTAGAGCTTTACCAATCCCCAAAAACATTTCTTAAATATTCTGAGAATTCTTTAAAAAATTGTAACCATTTGTTCCAATAATTTTCAAAGACCACACACATTTTCAAAAAAACGTTTTGTGTGTGTTTTGCCATAATCAATTCAAAATATACTAAAGAGGATATATTCTTCAAACTTCAATGAGAATGCATGGCGACGAAAGTCTACAATGAGGGGTGATGCATGATCTTCAATCTTCAAGGAGATTGCGCCGCACTCATAACGAATCAAGTCTATTTGAATTGATGAACTCAATGGCTCAATGTTTAATCACGGGAATATATATATATATATATATATATATATATATATATATATATATATATATATATATACAAAATTTACATTTTCATTCTTCTCCTTTGGCTATTTTATGCCAAAACTTCCCAAAAGATAAAAACAACTTATTGCCCCTACAAGACATACATTCCAGTAGCCATATAAAAATGAATGTAGTAGGAAGTAATGTACAAAATCCGTTAGACCAAACAAAAATCCAAGAGTAGTGGGATGGAGTCAAATCCATCAATGTTAAGCTTGAAATCACAAAAAATAACAAAGAGCATCACGTAGTTAATGCATGCACAAAGAAAAAATCCCCCTACTTGGGAATCCTATGATAAGTATCAAGTGATATATATGAGATAAAGACATGTGATAAATAATATGTTCATGTGAATAACAATCATCTAATATCAAGATTCTAGTAAGATCAACAATGTGATAAAGCATGTTAATAACATAATGATGCTCTCAATATATTAAAAATCCCAAGCAAAAATAATTGTGCCTATCATAGATATTTCTCCCAATTTTAAAACAAAGTGAGAAACAACTTTCTACCCCTTAATAAGTTAAAGGAAAAAATCACTTCCCATTTTTGACATAAATGGCAAAAAAAGGAAATAAAGTTTTCTCCTCATTTATTTCAAGGCATAAAGTTTTCTCCCCTTTTTGACATCGAAAAGTTAGAGAAGAAATAGTATAAATAACGGGTATAGCAAGGCAACTAACAAATTCATATAAGCAAGAAAAACTAGCGAAGAAAAGTCTTGTAAAGCTTGTGAATAACCAAGATACAACATGGTTCAGGGAGTATTTTTGCTTAGGTGTAGAGATCTAGTCATGTATCGGTTCAAAATGAGTAACTGCAGATTCACACACTGATTCAAATATACTAAAAGGCGATCAAAAGGTTGTTATTGACTGAGAGCATGGGTTGTGCAAATGGACCACTTTCATTCTGTGCGAGCGGAGCACAAAGCAAGTGTACAAAAACTCTAAATATCTTATCAAAAACTCAAGCACCCCTTAAAATCCCAACTCTCATAAACTTAAAAGTATGAATGAATGAAAACGAATGCAGATGCATGAAAATCATTCACTTTGACATTAATAGAATCAATTTGTGATATAATGCACAAAAAGTTCAAAAATAACAACTCACATGCATATATACAAATGCAAGAAAACAACATGTCAAACATGATTCAACCACCTGACATATATATATTTCATTTAAATATTGATTAAAAACATGGATTAAAAACACATTTAACTTATACTCAATCAATGCAACATTAAAGGAATAAAATTCTTATTAAATCAATATTTTATAATTTTTTAATGTTAATCAAGGTATAATTCATGTGACAATAAAGAAAAATATAATCAACATAAATACACATAATCAAATCATACAAATATTATAAATAAAGCTTAAAAAACCATTGAATCGGTATTCTTTTGAACTCAAAATGATAGTTTTAAGCCATTAAGTCCCTTAAGCATGTTGATAAAAAAATACTTTTGAAATGAGATCAAAAAGAAAATTTCTTTTTTGAAAATCTTAACCCTAACTTGTTTTTATGTTGGTTCAAGCTCTTGGCTTATGGCTCTTTTTCAACATATTTTGACCTCTCACATCTTTTGAATTTTCACATGCCTAGATTTCACCTACCCAAAAACATTTGAATTTTAAAATGGGCGTAAACGCTCTAGCGGTAGCCCTTATCAATGCTTTTAAAAATAATCATTTTTCAACTCCTTCACATATGGACCAACGAAACATCAATAAGATCTCAATAATTTTATTATGATCAAATTACTCTTTATAAGTAAGATCAACACGATAAACATTATATGTGACATGTGATATGCATGTGCAAGTAGTGTGAAATCAAATACCATAAATGTCAACAAATTTGGCAATAATAATTTACCAAACAATTGAACCGATTAAACAATGTATATCTAATGATTTAGAATTCATTGTTTAATCATCATTCAAATTAAATCAATTATCAAATCATAATGAATAGAAGACTTAATCACATATATCAGAAAAAGAATAAATATAAAATCTTTTTTAATTTTAAAAAAATGAATGCAGCATGAATATTTATAAAATCGTGTTTAGATAAGAAAATAATGCGTAGAAAGAAAATGCATGAAGAATGCGCATATGTATGAAAATTTTACCAACACGTGAAACAAGATATCAATTGACGTCACTCACCAACAAAGATTTGTTTTCCCCACAAATTAAGAATGAACTAGGAATGCAAACTTATAAGAACCTAGTCATCCTAAGAAAACTGCCTACCTAGTTAGCGAGGGGTGTTGCATCCTTCGAGTTAATGGGATATTTAATTTAACCTCTTTCATCCAACTTTCTGTTGATTTCCTAACAAGTTAACCTAAACTCTAGGCGTGTTCCTAGGAAATTTCCTAAAACTTTTGGAATCCATTGTCCATTCCTCCTAGGATTCTTATGCATAGTCCTTAGAATTTGAGTATATGGTCCAAGCGTAGGTCTACGAAACTCTCTTCTTGACTCACCTCTATAATGCATTAGGAAATCCATCAGCCTATCAAATTTTCCATTATGTTCCCTAAAAAATGATCCAATGAGCAACTTTCCTCCTATTTCTAATAAACCTATTGTTTCTCCCTCTCAGGTACCTATAAGCTTGATTTGTGTGGCCTTGTACCTTAAAAAAAAGGTACATTTATTCTCACAATATTTTTCACATTATTTCTCACCTCCTTTCTCTCATATTGATCTTTCAAACCAACTTTTTCAAGCAATTTTATTTTAAAACAAAAATGCGCAACATGATTTGATTTACCACAAAAATCACAACCAAAAGTCTTTTTAGCAATATCGGATTTATATTCAACCTCATTCTTTTGAAGCATAAGAGTTTGTACCTTATCCTCTTTTTAAACAATTGAACTTTCGACATTTAATTTTTTTTTCAATATTTTCTCAAACTTTGAACATAGAAAAACAATCCCATGATTGTTCTGTATTTGTTGAGCATTAATCAATAAAATGATATAAACTTTATAAACTTTAATTTTAAATCACTTTCATGCTCTAATTCAAGTTTTAACTTTTCAATGTCAATTTTCAAAATTGAATTTTTAAGCTCAAAATTATTATTTTTTCTTTTAAAATGATTACATTTTGTGATTTCAAAGACCCGCATCGCTTTGTCAAAATTTGAACAACTTTTTAAGTTCAAAATACTTTGAATGCACCTTTTCAAAATTTTCTTCTTTCTCATCAAGTTTATTTTGCAAAACTTTCATCTTGTTGAAAAACTTAATGTTTAATTATTTAAGTTTTAAGTTTTAGGGACTTGAAAATTTTCATTTTAAGCCTCTTGAATGCCATACATTTCATCATCACTTTCATCTTAAGATCTAGGGATAGAGATGTGTGCACTCTTGCTATCACATGGTAAGGAATCATTAAGGGCCATATTTTTAGAAGATTTTGTCATTTTCTTCTTAACCACACTGTCTAAAGACACACCATCATCTATCCTTACCATGAATGAAAACTTACTTTCATTTAACCTAAAAAGGAATTGGTTTCCTTAAAGTCATGTGAAGAATAATCACTCAACGAGTCAACTCAAGAAAGAGATGAGTTGTTTTCACACTTTTGAGAAAGTTAAAATTCAATTTGCAAAGATTGTAATATCTTCTCAAGATAACTTTTAGTGTTTTCACAAACAATAAGCTCTTCATTAACTTTTTCAAATTCCAGAGTTAAATCACCTTTAATTTCATCAGCAAACTAGAGTTTTTATAAATCAAGTCTCAAAGAACAATTCAATTTACATAAATCGAAATTTTGTTCTCTCATGGAAAAAATATCTCCAAACAACTCACCTTTCTCATTTTCAAGCATTTTCAACTTTTGATTGGTAAGTTGACTAGTTATTTTAAATTCTATAAAATTTTCTTTTTATTGTTCATGAAGTTTGACTTGATTAGCCAATCTAACATTCAACTTTTTGATTTTGAGAAGTTCAACATTCAACACTTAATTCTTTTGACTTAAGGCTTTGACATTTATGATTTCATCAAAATCACCATTCGTAGATTTTTTATTTTTCCAAGAATTAGATGATATAGATACACTCTTATCAAATCTATATTTAAATTGATCTAAACTCTCACTTTGATTCATAAGAATAGGATCCGAAGTAATGCAACAATCAATAATTTTCAAATAGGATAATCAATTTCCATCAAGGTCACAAAAATTAGATCTACTCACAAGCAAACTCGATTTAATCAAACAACACAAGAAATACACAAAGAACACAAGGATCAACTCAAGAATGTTAATGTTATTCAAATGAGCACTTGACTCTGATACCAATTGAGAAATCATGTTATGTGCACTATGTAAACATCCAAAACAAACCTATGGGGGTGAATAGGTTTGAATACAACTTATGACCAATTTTTTTATTTCAAACTTTTTTATTTTCACATTGAAGTTACTAATTTGATTATTCAATGACTAGATTAACACACACAATTATGCAAATAGGTAGATTTAGATGAAAAAAACTAGATCTAACACACCTAAGCCAATTTTAGTTAAATTCACCAGATTCAGATCAAGTGATATGTGTGAACAAATGTGTGCTTATGAGTATAAATCAATCACAAACTCACACAAGATAGATTTATGAGAAGGTGAAAAACCTCGATGCACTCCAATTCCCATTTCTATTTGTAAATCAATTTTACAAAAGGTGAAATGGTACCTCTCACAAAATCCCTATCGTGTAGGAACCTATAAATCTTTCAACTCTTCCCATTAATCAATGAGAATCTGCAACAATATCCACATCGTGAATGAAGAAGTCCATTTTCCTCTTTGGAATTATGCCACACTCCAAATTCTTAAATAATCTGAAGTGCCTCCTCTTTTAGATATAGAAATGATAGATCATATAGTAATTCAGAAAAAGTAGATTGAATTAACCAAGGTTAATGTGTTGATTTGAATGAAAACACTCTCAATTCTCTCTCAAAGACATATATCAATTATAGATATAAGTTTTTACAATTTTGGAGTGAACGGGTGAAATTAAAAAGAGAAGCAAATGCAAAATGCTCTCTATTGGAATTTGTATGTTATTTATGTAATTGGCCATAAGGGTAATTTGGTCCCCCAATGTATTTCCTCCTTAGATTAAATAAGCCCCTAAAATTATAGGGGCCATAATTGAATTCTAACATTCTAGTTGGTATCAGAGCTAAAAACACAAAAAGAAGAGGGAGAAATCTGCATCCCTATTATTCCTTTTTCTTCCACAAAATCCTAAACTCTAACCCTGCTACCCCAGCCACCTCCGGCAACCCCCACAAGCAGTGGAACCCTAGGTGATCGAAACCCTAGGGTGCCTAGTCCCTCTGCTGGCCAGCCCCTCCCTTTTACATCGTCAAACCCTAGTTTTGGGTTAAAACTTCAAGATGCATAGGGTTAAAAAATTTTGAGCAGATTTATGCATTTGGGGGGTTGACTTCTCTTATCTGAAGAGACTCTTATTATTTACCTATAATGTGGTAGATTATTGATATGATTTTTTATCATTTAAAGCAGCACACATTTATGGGTATTTAAAGTTCTTTCTTCATTTATTTTATGCAACTGAAAGTATAATTCACTCATTTTTCATCTTTTGTGATCTAGTGATTATTGGTTATTGTTCCGTTATCTTTTTGGTGTCTACGTGACTATTTTTGTACGATGGTTTTTATAGGCTATTTTTGTATGTTTCTTTCAGTAATTGTTATTACTTCTGTGTTCATAATATTTGGTGTTATTACTAATTTGGTGAACAATGTCTGATGTGAGAATTGTCAAAGCTAAGAACCCATCATTTGATTTTATGACCACTCACAATCCACCCTCACAGAAAGTCATGGCTCAGTTACTTAATGGTCAGAATTTTTCTTGTGAGCTCGATCGTTCCGTTTATTCTGTGGTACAAAATGCAAAATTGATTGGCTTCTTGAGAAGATTTCAATACCGAAGGAATTTTATCCAAGCTTCAGTCAGTGTTTTGTTACTAATTGCACTATTCCGGGATGGATGTTCAACTCTATGAAGTTAAGTGTTTATGTGATTTTTTAGTTTTATGAGTTTGTTATGCTCCTATGGAGGTATAACTATTATATAATCTCATTCACATAATGAGAATTTGGGTATTTGAATTGTGTAAGGAGATATCACATGCCTATCAAGGTAATGATTCGGTTTTTGACATTTTATGGCTATCTTACTTAGAGATGGGAGGAATATGATTTGTATTTTCCTTTAGCTGACATAGTGGATCTTATTGTATAGGTTTTACAATCACTTATAGCTCGAGAAAAGAAGCAAAATGATTTACCAATTTTTGATGGGCCTTAGGGCTGCTTTTGAGCTTTCTCGGACACATATTTTGAACATTTCACTCCTTACTCCACTAAGTGAAGTGTATGCAGTGTGTGAGAAACATGAGTTATGCTTAAGCTTACATCCTCATATGTGGTGATATCTAAGTCTCCTTCTGCAGCTGATCAGATGGGTTTTGTAGCCAATATAGAGAGTTGGTATTTGGGTTCTTCTTCTGCTCCATCTTGGGGTACAAGTCCTAAACAGAAGAAAATAATTTGTGAGCATTATAATAGAGAGGGGCATGCAAAGCTCACCTATTTCAAATTGTATCCTGAGTTAAGAAATAAGAAGGATTGAACTCATGTAGTTACCATTGCTAAAGGTCCCACTGATTCTACTCCTGATGATCTGAATGCCATGATTGAGCAAGCTGTTAGTTCCAAGATGGATTGAATTCTACATTTGTTTGGTCATCTTCAAGCTCCTACTAATAGGCCTAATACTATGACTGCATCCTCCTCAGGTACTCCTCGTGCATACCATGCTCACACAACTGTCACTTCTTCTACTTGGGTTATGTATTCTTGTGCCAATGATTATATGACGGGTGAGAAGGATATTTCTACTTCATCTACGCAACACTTTCATAAACAAGTTCACATTAATAATGGAAATTCTAGTAACACCCTGTATTTCTAAGTATTTTAAAATTTAATTGATTCAGCTATTTTAAATTACACCTATGCGTTTATTAAAATATTAATCATGAGACATAAAGATTAATATTTATGGAATAAAATTACCGAATGAGAAGTAAATAATTGTTTTATGTCATAGCGAGTGATATCGACGTGACCATGTTATGTCTCAATCGGGAGTCGAGTGTAGAGAATATGAGGTCGAGATTGAAAATTTATGTAGATTGACTCGAATGGAGATTTCAAGGTCACAGTTGGTTCCAAATGCGTCGAGATAATCAAAATGGTGCACTCGGGGTTAATAATTGGGTCTCGGGACCTTTTTAGACATAACAGGGTCACACGAGGGTATTTTAGGTCATTTAGACTTGGCCCGTTAGCCCAATTTTGGGATTTGGGATTAAAAGCCTAGTGTACACCCCATTCTAGCACCCCCTGCGTTACCATGAACCTAGGCCATACTCTCAGTACTGACCTAGAGGCCATCGGGCATCCCCAGGCTCCGTTTGACTAAAATTTAAACTCCTCATCTCGATCGAGATTGAATAAATCGTCAAAGGGTATTGAAACCCCTTTCCAACGGTTCGCCCCGTGAGCGATTCTGACTTACGGTGCAGACGAACGACCTGTTTTCCCTAAAAATTGATCAGAAGGCCACCGGACGCTCCCGGGATTCATTTGACCAAAGTCAAATCTTTAGTTCGGCCAAGTCTAAATGAATCTTCAAAGGGCACTGAAGTCCCTTTCCAATGCTTCACTCCGAGTCCAATTCTGAGTTATGGTACGGACGAACGATCCGTTTTACTCCAAAAGGTCATCGAACACGTTCAGGCTGCGATTGACCAAAGACAACTCCCCAAACTGAGTCAAACTCTTTGGAATTCAAAGTTCATCTCCTAATCTTTCCAATGGTCCACCCCGTGAATGATTCTGACTTACCATGTTGACGAACTATCCATTTGCGTCTGAACGATCCCCCGTCCAAAGGACTGACGAGGGCTTCTGAGCCACATTTTCCCTAAAGACAACTGCCGGACCTGGGATTAGTCCCAAGGACTTTCGAAGGTCGCTGGATTACCTTCCTAGCGGTATGCCCCTTTCGCGATTCGGATCAACGGATTGCTTTTTACGATCATTTTTCCAAAGGAATCTGAAAGAGACTGCCAAACTGCAGGTTAAAAATCCTGCCTGCCGATTGGCAAAACTAAACATATGCCGATCGGCAATGCCCTGGGCCTATAAAAAGGAGGGCCTGATCTCATTACAAAAGGGACCCAATATCTGAGATCCATCACTCTCAGCGAACTCAGAAAACCTCTCTCGAAGGCAACGTGATTTCTACATCCAAATTCCTTTCCAACCCTCACTTTTCAACATCTTTTTCTTCAAATTTGGAAAATTAACTACCCTTCATCGTCACCCAAGTGTAAGGGCTGCTCTCCAACATTCAAGTTCAATCTCAAGATCTTCAAGAAGGTTCAACTTTCTCAACTCTCTCTTTAAATTCTCCTAAATTCGCATTAACTTGTTTTATTACTTAGCACTTTTTCTCCCCATTGCACATATCCTAATATACCTTTTATTTAGTATTATTTTCATATAAAAAACAAAAAACAAGAAAAAGTGGGTTTGCCCATAAATTCCAAACGGGAATTCTCACACTTTTCTCATACCTTTATCACACTTCTCACAACTAAAACACCTTTTTACATGCACACACACATAAGAGAAGTCCCTGATTGGATTTATGGGATAAACCCCACCCCTCGTTTTACATTTGTACTGCGTGGACTTTGATGCCTCTATAGGCTACGTAGGTGTCTCAGGGTAAAACCCGAGACTCAAGTCCTATTTTTTCCAATTTTTTAATTTTCTAATTATTTAACTTAATTCTCTTAGATTCTATATATTTACATATACATATATTTCTTCTTAATGGCATATTATTCCATACGCATTATCATTCCATTATAACGATCAACGCAAGGATAATCGTGTAAATCATATTTTCTAATATTACTATTAGGAAGATTCCTATGGATGACTTGCTTTATCTCTTTCATGATACTAGTCGATGATTCCTATCTCCCCTACATATACACATGAACACGTATCATGGGGAAATAAAAGAAAATAACAACAATCCATGAGAGACCGCAAGGACGGAATGGGTGCCTAACACCTTCCCATTTGGTAACTTAGCCTCTGAACCCTACTCGAATCACTTTTTGGTTTCGTGTATATGAGTATGCCTTTGATGTTATCCTTCGGGATGGCTCCACCTTCCTTTGTCTGTTTTGAGTAAAATAGACTGGCGACTCCATCTCTCTATATTTTTTACCTCATACATCACCGACGACGGCCGAAGCGCTCCCGAGAGGGATGTGCGGGACCGAGATCCTCCCACCATAGAGAGTTACCCCTTCGTTCTCTCTCTCCGTGAGGATCGGGCATGGCCATAGTGGCGACTCCGCTCGGGACTTATATGAGGGGTAGACTCTATTTTACATGGGTGTTTTATTTTCTTATATATTTCCCTATTTTGCATGTTCCCCTTTATTATTCTTATGTACCTCATGCTTATGCTTCTATTCACACACTTGTAGAAGATTCTCCATGTATACTTTGCACCATGTGCACCGAGGATCACATACATCCACATGTTGCACACATCACTTACCCATGCTTGGTATACTATTGGTACTTGTGCGTTGCTCATATTTGGCATGATCAAGAAAGATACTCTCATCATAAGATACTAATAAGGGAATCATGCATGATTCACACGACATTACCAAAGAGCATTGTGATTTACCAAATTTTGTCTAGTAACTGGAGGGTCACTTCGTGAGGGGCGCTGGTTCGGCAGGGCACAGTTAGACTAAGGGATATGACTCTCACCTTCCATTGGCCAAGTACCTTAGACGTATATCGAACGGTTCCCACATATTATACCGCATGAACGAAGTCATGACGAGAGGTATATCACAGGGAACTGTTCATGTATACTGAGTATATCTTGCTCTTACACGTACCGTCCCCATAAGGTATATAATAAGGCAATTCACGCACACTCAGGTATATCAAATGGCTTATCAACACGTACCGAGTGCCCTCAAAAGCAAGACATATATCATGGAAGTCACACCAAAGGGGGGAACCCTTTTCAATTCACCCAACCAACTTCATACCCACATATAGGTGTCAAACCTAGGACACACACGTTAGATTTCCGGTTTTGACCCGAAACTCTGCTGAAATTTTGGGTTGGCCTGCTGCCCAAATTTTCACCCATTTTTAAATGGGACCCTTCCCGTGAGCCTGGTTACAAGTCCAACCATATCTTTACATATGTTACAAACCCAACTTTTCCAGGCTTGGGTCCCATCCGGAATTTCATTTTGCATTTAGGAAAACTTAATACAAGTGAGAACATAATAATTATAATAATCATGATGAGACCCGTCTCTAAAAAATATTTCTCTTTTCTTTATCAAAGTAAAAAAAATATCTTTTCTTTATCAAAAATCCAAAAATATATCTCCTTTCTTTATCAAAAATCCAAAAATATTTTGTCTTTCAATCTCAAAAAGAAAAAAAATGTCAAAAATATTTTCATTCTTCTTTTTTAAAAAATAAATCCCATTTTACGCCTTCTCGGATCAATTGCACGCCCTTGGCCTAGCTTCTTATTGGGTTCGGTTTTTAGTCAAATAACCCCGGATTTCCATCTGTTCCCCTGCTACTTCTTCCGAGTCTAGAATCCATTTACTTTCCATGGAGAACACAGATCAAGTACCGGTTGAGCATCCAGATCTGACAATAGTCTTATCTCAGCTCGTGTCTAACATTGACAACCTACAGACTGAAGTCCGCGTGATGCAACGAAACTAGGTTCTTATTCCCCAAGGTCTCGAGGCCCTATTCCCTCACACTATGGGTCCACCCGAGCCTATTTAGGTTCTCGAAGAGTATCAACATGGTCCACGTGCCCCTTCTGCTAATGGATCTTCGCCTGCCCATCTTCCTATGCCAAACCTTTCCCAGCCTAGGGATAACTTGCCTATGATCATGGATCCAAAAGTGTAAGAGTTGAACAAGGTCAAAGAAGATATCAAGAAGCTAACTAAGAAGTTCAACCAAGTCATAATTTCTGAAATTACATGGACTATACCCACATGTCTCCTTATCCTAAAGCGAGGTTACTCGAGAAGTTTAAGATGCCAAATATCGAGAAATTCAGAGGAAGTGGACCCCGATTGTTCATCTACGCAGTTATCACTGTTCTATGAACCTCCTATGGGCTTCTGAAGAAGTGATGGCCTAATTATTTCAGTAAACTTTGAAGGATAGTGCCCTCCGATGGTTTTTGTCTCTCGAGGAGTCCAAAATCTGTAGCTGGGAGGATGTAGCCCGAGAATTCATATCGCAGTACAAATAAAACGAAGAGCTTGAGGTCAGCCGTCGTGATTTAGAGCTGCTCAAATAGAACCCTGGGGAATCAGTCAATAACTTCATAGCCCGATGGAGGGAAAAAGCTGCCATCATGACAATCGGCCATCTGAGGAAGAACGAGTCAACATAGTGAAGAATAATTTCTTACCCCATGTCCGAGCAATAATGGAGGGCAATACTATCCCCACTTCCGAGGTCTCAGAGAAGCCGGAGTAGAAATCGAGGAGGGTCTTGCTAAGACAGAAGTTGAACCAAAGAAAGTGTCCAGACAGTTCACTCCCAGAAAATATAACAAACCTGTCAATACTACAATCTCACCAATCAACAACATCTCTAAACCAACCACCTCGTGGTCACCAAAAAGTCGCCCTATTCTAGTCCGAAAGGAATACACCGAGCTTTATGCTCCCCTCTCCAAAGTTTATTAAGCCCTGTTAATTCGAAACCTTATCAAACCTTTGGACCCCCGTCCTTTGCCAAATCCACTGCAAATAAACTTCAAGGTAGATGCCCATTGCACCTTTCACCAAACTGCTGGACATACCACCAACCAATGCTTTCACCTTTGAAAGATAATCCAAGGTCTAATTGACCGGGGTACCATTGCCCCACTAGCCAATCCTAAGCCAAACACTACTCACAACCCATTCCCAAATCATGCGAATGCCATCTTCCTAGAAGGGAACACAAAATTTGATCCCTCAACTCAAATCATGCCTATATACTCTCCCAAATCTCTCCAAACTTGCCCATATTTCGTCCTACACCCTGCTAGCCTCGTTGATCAGGCACTGTCACTCCTTACCAGAGCATGCATCGATGTCCGTACCCATTCAGAAAATAGAAGTATGGAATTATCAGAAGTATTAAACCAACTCCTAGAGTTTGGGATGAAATTACCATCGCAGATGATCATTGATTGCCAGAGGTTCAGTACATTGTTCTTGGAAGCACGAGAATGGGTTCGAAAGTCAGACAGTTGGGTGGTACTAATGGATGAAGTCAGACTAGATGACGTTGTCCAGATCATGGAAGAATTATTTAGGAAAACTAATAATATTTGCGGTATGACTGAGTTAAATTATACTCTGAAGTTATAAGGGCACCTAGTCCCTTCACCCTTACATCTCCCCGCAGAATGGGAGGACCTGTACGAAGAATCCATTGAAGTCGTGGAACGCATTGACTTTACATGGAAAGATAAAATTGTTGCCACCGGATGGGGGGAAGGATTCAAAGATTCAAATGGAGCGCAAGATTCTGAGAAAACTGGCCCGATAGCCGACATGGGTGGGATGATATCATTTGAAGAACTCCTCAGAGAAATAAGCAAGGTAGCAGAACAACCCTAAATTGATGAAGAAATAGGGTTCATGTTCTTCCCTTCTTCTATAAATCACATGACCAGATCAGGGAGGCATTACCAAATCCCAAGATTACTACCAACCAATGACAAAGGGAAGGGTGTTGAAAACCTTCCTATGCCAGAGATGACCCTCGAGGTCGATCAACTGAAGAAAACTTAGGCTAACATCACTTTATGGGGGATTTTCATGTCTTTCCAGCTACACAGTAATGCTTTGATCAAGGTTCTCACTGGACCCACAGTTCCTCCTTCTACCATACCATAAGAAGCGATAAATTTAGTCAGATCCCTTAACTCTACTCGAATGCTATACATTTTAGAAGAAGAAATCCCCAGAATCAGGCCAAACCATAATCATGCACTCAACATCTCCGTCGAAGTTATGAGGAAGACCGTACCACTATCTCTTGTCGATAATGGATCCGCCTTGAATGTCTGCCCATTAAGAACCTTCAAATGCTTAGGACATAAGGAAAGTGACCTCGCTCTAACCTCTGTTGTTGTACGTGCCTATGCTAATACCCGTCGGGAAGTTATGGGATACATAAAACTTGTAATAGGGGTTGGCCCTATGAACCCTATTATTGAATTCCAAGTTAATGACATCCCAGCTTGTTTCAACCTGTTTCTTGGATAACCTTGGCTCCACAGTATCAAGGGTGTGCCTTCCTCATTCCATAAGAAATTGAAGTTCTTCGCCGACGGATGAGTCATCACCATTTTGGGTGAAGACGACAATATCAAGAGTGCAAGTACTAGCAATCCAATCCTTGAGATACCGCATTCGTCAAATGATATGCTCCTATCAGGATTTCGAGTTGAGCCACTTCTACTCCTGACAGGGGACGATTTCAAATAAAGGGTTTGTCCAGAATACGACCCTCATAGCAACGTCAATGTGATTCAAATGTTTAAAAAACATGCACTTCATGCCCAGACTGGGTCTAGGACAAAGACATCAAGGGATAATTGAGCCCTTTGTACTGAAATTTTTTTTCCCTCCTTGTGGTTTGGGGTATCAACCATCAGAACAAGAGCTCAGAATGATCCATTAGTCTCGACCAAAGAGAAGATTAGACTGCATCCAGACTATCCCAGGTGACTCCTTGAATGGACGATTCATTAAAGAGGGCGAAGACTTCCCCTTTTACGGCTTTTCAAAACCATGGTATGACTATACAGACAAGAAGATGAAATCCAAAATAGAGATATTTTTCAAAGACGGCTACCTATGGGCCGAAAGTTCCCAACACCATGTACAACCGATCATCAAAGATACCGAAGATTTCGAGGGAAGTGACTCTGAGGATTCGTTTAACTTACAGACACTGGGGCTGGTACTCTGCATGGTTCCTTGAAGCACTAGATCACTGGATCCATCCCACCTGATTAAAGCTGTTGATACACCTCTCCTCAACTATTATGATGCGCCAGTTCTACCTGTTGAAATACCACCTAACCCTAATGTTTACCCCATCTCTTCTTCTGTTGTCTATCTTTGCTCTAATGTAATCGAGACCTCCTTTGATGAGGTTCTGAACGCTGTTTTTCCTATCAATGAAATAAATGAAGATTTTGAGTATCTTGCTATGCCTTACATTGATTGTTTCGATTCTAATCAAACTTTTGATGATGATGATTTTGCAAATGAAAAATTCTTAACTTATTAATAACAAACAAAACACTCGCGTTCAAGTTAAGGAAGAAGAAACTGTTGTTGTTAACCTCAATTTTAGTAGCTAATTGCGCTACATTATGATAGGGGCTACCCTCGACGAGCATGAGCGTGCACAACTTGAAGAATTACTGAAGGAATTCATGGATGTCTTTGCATGGTCCTATGACGATATGACCGGTATTAATCCCGAAATAGCTCTACATGAGATCCCCACTCTTGCAGATTACAAGCCGATTAAACAAAAGCTGAGAAAGCTCTGCACCGATTGGTCACTCAAAGTCAAAGAAGAAGTGGTCAAACAGTTGAACGTGGGCTTCATTCGCATAATCTAATATCCCACATGGCTAGCCAACATAGTGCCTGTGCCAAAATTAGGAGGGAAAGTTCGGATGCGCATAGACTACCGGGACTTGAACAAAGCCTCTCCGAAAGATGATTAACCGCTACCCAATATCGACATAATCGTGGACAACAGAGTTAGTAATGCTCTTAAGTCATTCGTCGATGAGTTTTCGAGATACAACCAAATCAAAATGCACCCAGATCACCAAGAAAATACCGCATTCATCACCCCATGGGGAATATTTTACTACACTGTTATGCCATTTGGTCTCAAGAATGCTGAGGCTACCTATTAGAGGGCTGCCACATCCATCCTGCAAGATCTGATTCATAAAGAAGTCGAGGTCTATATGGATGATATGATTATCAAATACAAGACTAGAGAAGGTTATGTTCCCTCTCTCTAAAAATTCTTCGAACGACTGCGACAGTATCAGATGATACTCAATCCACATAAATGTGTCTTTGGCATTACCAATGGGAAAATCTTGGTATTTATGATCAGTGAGATGGGGATAGAAGCAGATCCTGCCAAGTTGAAAGCCATATTTGAGATGCCACCTCCCCAAATGGAGAAAAAAGTTTGTGGATTCCTTAGAAAATTACAATACATAAGCCGGTTCATCAACCAGCTAACCTTTATCTGCAAACCTATCTTCAAACTCCTCTGAAAAGATTCAACTAAGGTTTGGAACGAGGCCTGCCAAGAAGATTTTGACCGAATCAAGCAATATCTGACCCAACCTTCGGTACTCATGCCACCACAGCCTGGTCTCCCCATACTCCTATACCTAACCATAACCGACACTGCAGTTGAGGCTTTGTTAGCTCAATACCTTAAAGAATCATGCAAAGAAGGATCCATATATTATGCCAATCGCAAATTGACCGGATACGAAGTCAACTACACTACTTTGGAAAAGGCATGTGTCGCGCTTGTTTGGGTCACCCAAAAGTTATGACACTATATGCTCTCCTTCCCCATCAAACTTGTATCCTAAATGGACCCCATAAAATACCTGCTTGAGAAACCCGCCTTATCCATACGAATGGCTCAATGGTTGATGCTCCTAGACGAGTTTGATATCATATACATCACACAAAAATCCATGAAAGGAAGAGTTATCTCTGACTACCTCGCTGACTACCCCATGAAAGAAGCTGATGTTTGGATCTCCGAATTCACAGATGAAAACATCCTCTGCGCTGCTCAACACAACCTTCGATGGCAAATGTTCTTTGATGGCACTGCCAATAAAAAGGGATATGGCATTGGGATACTTCTTATCGCCCCAGATGACTCCCACACTCCCATAGCTATCAAATTAGATTTTCCCTACACCAATAACATGACTGAATACGAGGTGTGTACGGAAGGCCTCAAAGTTGCTCTTAAGAAAGGTATTCAATGCCTAGATGTCTATGGGGATTCTACCCTCATCATCGGTCAAGTGCTCAAAAAATGGAAAGTCATGGATGAGAAACTCCAACCCTTCCATGCCCACTTAAAAGAACTAGCCTCCCAATTCTAAGATATCACCTTCTACTAGCTGCCTCGAGTAACGAATAACCTAGCCGATGTGCTTGCTACCTTGGCCTCCATGGTTCACATGCTTGAAGGAATAATAATGTCCCCCTTCCTAGTTCAAAAGCAATACCAACCCACGGCTACCACATTGAGCTCATCACCAAATAAGATCCCGAGATAGTTAATTGCTATTACTATGATATCTGGCACCTCTTCAAGCATGGTAGGTATCTCGAAGGCTCCAACAAGATATACCGATTAACCCTCCAAAAACTGGCCTCTCAGTACATTATCTGTCACAAAGTACTATTCCAAAGAAAGTTCGATGGAACCCATCTACACTGCATGGGAGGGGCTGACATTGAATAATTATTACAGAAAATCCATAGCGGTGAATGCGGACCCCATGCGAACGGTCACATGCTTACCAAGAAGATCATCCGATAAGGCTACTACTGGACCCCCATGGCCCAGGATTACACCGCCTATATTCGGATATTCCTTAAATGCCAACAATTTTCTAACCTTCAACACCTGCCTTTACGAGAATTATACAACATAACTTCCCCCTGGTCGTTCTCCACTTGGGGCATCGACATCATAGGGAAGGTTACGCCTAAGGATTCCAATGGGCATGAATTCATCCTAGTTGCTATTGATTACTTCACCAAATGGGTCAAAGCCGAGTCATACGCAATCCTGAACGCCAAGAAAATGGCCAAATTCATCAGGAAGAACATCATCTGCCAATATGGGGTCTCGCACGAACTAGTGTCAGATAACGGGTTGCACTTCGAGGAAGAATTCATAGAAGTGGTCAATGAGTATGGGATTCAGAGACACAAATCTTCTCCCTACCGACCTCAAACCAATGCTGCAGTAGAAGCCCCCCAATAAGAACCTCAAACCCATTATCAGTAAAATAATCAAAATCTATCAAGATTGGGCCGATCAAATTCCTTACGCCCTCTAAGGCTATTGAACCTCGATCCAAACTTATACTGGGGCTACCCCTTACTCTCTGGTTTACGACATGGAAGAAGTCCTACCTATTGAGCTAGAAATCCCTTCACTTCGCGTCATGCTCGAAAGCCAAGTCAATATGGAGGACTGGCATTAAATCCGTCTCAATGAGTTGTCACTCTTGGACGAAAGGAGACTGAAAGTATTATATCAGATACAAGGGTACCATCGCCAAATAGCGCGTTCATTAGATAAGAGAGTCAAGGACCGTGATGTTCGAGAAGGGGACTTAGCCCTTAAAAAAATCATAGAACACAATTGGGACCCGAGAGGGAAGCTAAATCCCAATTGGCGTGGCCCCTACATTGTAAAGAAGATCTTGTCCTAAGGTGCCGCTATGATCACCAACCTTGGTGGAGAAGAGATGGATCGTCCAGGTAACCTGGACCATCTTAAGAAATTCTACCCCTAGTCCAAAATCTTGGTGCACTATGACTCTCATCATCTCCCTTCTGTTCTAAAAAAATCTCTTCATTTCCCTTTATCTAGAACTACGTGGGCCTAATCCTCTATAAAACCATTTCAGAAAAATTAAAACTTTTCAAAACCCCCAGAGATACGTAGGTAGCTCATGCTTCCTACATGAGCACGACCCTTTCTTTTTCGTAAAAACCTATTCTTTTCTTATCTTCGAGAACGACAGTTCACTCTGACATATACTTGAACAAAAGGACTATGCATGCCTTATCGATCGGTATAGGTAATTCCAAATATAAAATTCATCAAAAGGTGCAGTCGGATGATAAAAAAACATGTTTATTTCACTAATAATAAATTATAGTGCAATTACATAAAAAAGGAGCGGATAACTCCCTTCCCCCTACCTTCCTAAAAAGCCAAATAAATTCCCAAATTTATTTCCCATTACAAAATAAACTCTCCAAGAGTCCTACCCACAGCTACCAAAGGAGCCCGCTCCATCATCATCTACATCTTGGGGTCCCCAAGCTTCCCCTGCCTGAATAGAGTCCCGCAGACGCTCCATAAATCGATAAGCTCGAACCAGCCTCGAAAAATGCACAACACCTTCCTCCATGGTATCAGATAAGACAAGCCACCATGGTCCAGTCTCCACTACCAACATCTTGTTAACTACTCTTCTCCACAATCACTTCATATAATCCCTGGGGATGTACTAGACTCTCCCAACAGACTGGAAAGGACGGCTCAATGGACGCCGACCCTCCCACAAAAAACCAAGCCTCATGCATAGACGCTCTATCAGATCTTCTACCAGAAGGAAATCTAGTGTTTGAGGTGGCACGACCTACTCCCAACCAAATTGGCACAGAAGTCGCCAAGGGAAATAGAAAGAGGTCTGTCTGAGACCAACTAGCCGAACGTACGGGTATTCCCCCCGCTCTAGAATAGGCAGTAACTGTCCCCATCAAGGCACTGATTAGCGCAAATTTAGAGCCCCATGCTCCACAAACCAGTTCTCCCAGATCTTAATATCCAGGCCAACACTGATAAAGTGACATAAAAAGAAGTTGGGCACAACCGACAAAGGATATTTTGAAGAAGTCACCAGGCAGAATATTTCAAATAACCACATGAACAACATCACAAGGCTGCCCCTCAGAAAGTCTGAACGACCTTCTCGCCAGGCATCCAGGTCATTCAAAGTCTCCACCAATATCACCGTCGCAGGATTGCGATGGTATGACATCCATGAAGTAATGATGCAAGTTGTGGGTCCACCAGCAGTTCCCCAGTCAACAGTAATAATTTCGAAACCAAGCCCAGAACGACCTCTCCAGCATATCCAACATCACTAAACTCCCGTAAATGCATGGACTGCAACACCACCGGAAAGGAGATCATTCCTCCCGTAACCAGTGGTCTGCATGCCAAAGGCGAAATATGAAGAAGCTCGATCAATAAATCCCTAAGAGAACGGGAAAACTCAGGTAAGGCCCAGCAACACTGGGATTTATCCCCAGTATGGCAGAACATTCCTCGTAGGTAGGACAAATATCATCTAACCCGAAGCGGAAGATATGATCCTCTGGATACCAAAACTCGACAACCACCATCATCATGTTCCACTCGATGGTCCGGTTGCGCCACAAAGAGACTCGTCGTATGTGAAAAGCGTCATAATCAACATTATAAGAGCACATTGCTTCTAAGGCTTCGAGGTAGTTAGAAAACGCAATGCTACCAGAGAGAGCCATCTTGCAAGACTAAGAGATAGTAAGAAAGTAAGAATGTGGAAAATGAAGAAAGTGAAAATGTGAGGAGGAAAGACCATCCACACCCCCTTTTTATACTTGGAAAATCCCAGGCCAAGACACAACCCTTACAGAAATTAGAGGGAATCCTGCCCCATAAGGTACCAAAACCTGAAGAGAGTGTCAATCAAAGCCTTAATTGATTAGACTGGTAGGACAAGGGGCTTGCCAATCGGCAACCCCCTATTTTTGGAAACTTACCTTTTTCCTCTTTTGCGAAAATAAAAAAATAAAAAACTCAGTGAAAATAAATTGATATTCTCCATAAGATTTCAAACCCCTTTTCATCTTTAAGAATAACTTTTTCTTCACTTCTAAAAAATCCATGCTTACGGTCTCAGCAACAAAGTAAAAAGCGCATATGCATTCATCCATCATTAACAGAAGATAATAAAAAACTCCATTGCATTGCATAGATATTTTTTCCGTGTTACATCAATTTTGCAGGGAATAAAGAAAAATAGAAAAAAAATGGAACTCAGCTCGAACCCACATTCTCTCTCTCACCCACCCTTTCCCTCTCTCTCCTAAGAGCTTCCATACCTGCGATGAGATGACGCACCACCGCTACCTAAACCAGACTCCTCCCCGAATGAGGCAAACGACACCAAGCAAGGAGGAATAGGAACCGAGTGTCGAATATGGGCAGTCGTCGAAGATATCCAGTCCCTAATGTCCCTCAGTCAAGTGGTGGACACCCGAACTTACTGCAAAAAAAGGCCTAATTAGTATCATGAAAAGAAGATCAAAAGAAACCATAAAAGAAAGAATAAAAGAACAGAAAGGTATACCAAAGGATGAAGAACCTCCTCTATCAAACCCAACTCCACCGGGTCCATCGCATGAGGAAGATGCAACATAGGCACCACCCCTCCATCAGCCCGTCGAATGTTGTATGAAGGGGTATGCAACCGCACAAAGGGAACCTCCGAAGTCACCACCATTACAGATGTCGACGGACCACCACCTCCTCCTCAGCAATCTGTCGGACCACCCTCTCCCCAAGATACCAGGAGTGGCCAAACTCATGCGCCAGCAAATGCCTCATCTATGCATTCACCCCAATAGGTAAAAGGTCACCTAAAAAATCCAACAGATATAAGTCAATATGGAATCAGAGCATATAAAGACCAAGAATAAAAAAGGAAAAGGTCTTACCCTATCACTCGTCAAGCCATTCAAGACCTGACGCACCGCCTGCAGAGAAAGAGACTTCCTCGACTGTTGATTGGCCTTTCACCACCGGTACAACTAACAAAAGTCCCTAATAGTCTCATCCTTCAAAGCAACTAGTTGGGTATTACACCCAATCACCTCATAGAACCACGTCTGCCAAAGACAAGAATCCGCGATAAAAAATAGACGCACAAGAAAAATGCGAATGCATGAAAGGAAAATGCACAAACTAAAGAATACCTCAAGAAGATACGTGGCTCCAGTAAAAGTCTAGCGACAGCACAAGCTAAATGCATCCAGAGAAAAATAAAGGGTCGCCAAAGTCAGGCTCCCCCAATCATAGAGAGGGATGTTCGAAAACATCCTCAAGTATGGAAAAAACCACAAGTGAACAACGTCGCCGCTCGACGCCACCAGAAATCCCGCCAACACCAGCAAAACAAACAACCGAGCGATCTGCCTCACCTGTAGCCCATCCTCCACATCAATCACCCTACCTAGAAAAACATCCCTCAGCAGAGATAAACGGATAGAGTCCCCAAATACTATCCTCCTCATGTCACCTATCGCCACTTGCACCGCCTCCAACCTCACCTGCAAAAAATGATCCACCTCTATCTTCTCTCTATAACAATCCAGACCCAGCAGTTGCTGCACATTTATAGGAGTCACATTCATCTCCCCTAAGCCAAAATGGAAGGTGTGGGTAGTGTCCCACCATCTCTCCCCCAAAGTACATAAGATCGTCATCGAATGAGTTGTCTCATCCAGCACCGACGCCAGGCTCCCAAAGCCTGTTGATAATACTACCCAACGTACCACAGATGGAAGGTTCTCCCAGAAATCCTTAAGCCCCGTCGTCCCGCGAGTATGCATACTCGACAAAGAAACATCGGACTATTAAAGAAAAACCTTGTCAAAATTTAAGAAAAAAGGAAATCACCAAAAAAGAATTCCAGAAGTCATTTTGTACTTACATAACCACCGGGGTTCACCACCCTGGAAGAGCGATGGTGCGACTGCTCCCACAGCAAAGTTCGCTCATCCGCAACAAGCTCAAACGCATCAAAAAAATTTCACTCCCCAAAGAAAGAGGCGCCTTGTCCCTTCAATCCACATTCGTCCAGTCATGAACAACTAACCACTCCCTGTGTATCACAGTGCTCACAAAAGTGGCCATTTTTTAGGTTGTGGAATGTTAAGACGATTCGCAGAAGAAAATCGCAGAGAGAGAGAAGGCAAGAAGTTGTGAAAAATGAGGGGAACCCGCCCCTTTTTATAGGAAGCCAAGGGTCATGCCGATCGGTACTGACCTTCCAGCTTCTCGAGGAAGTCCAAAAGTCTGTGACACTGTCGAATGGGACCCTCCACACCATGCCGACTGGCACCCCCCTTGAATTTTTGTACAAAAACTCCCAAAAAATACCATAAAATCGTGAAAGTCCTCAGGAAATTCCTAAAACTCCCGGGGAAGATGTAGAACATTTTCACAAAGAAAATTTATTTTTCTCTCACTCTCCCTCAAGCTGAACCCCTACTTCCCCAGCGGAACCCTTAAAAGACAAGTGAATCTCTCCCCGACAACGTCCCCAGAGGACCCCTAAAGCATCCTAAACTTCAAATTATCTCCTATTCCCTAAAAGTCTCAAATTTCCTCGAGAAAAATGTCCAAACCCTAGACCATCAAATCACTGCCCCAGTGGAATTGACAACATCAAATTGGCTATTCCCCTGCAAAGTCTCCTGAAGACACGAAAGTTCTCTTAGCAATCAATTCCCCATATCAAATCAAAATCACGAGGTAATTTCCTGGACAGAGTTCCCCGAGAACGTCACAATTTAAGCCCTCAGAATTGGCTTCGATTCTCAAAATTGGTCATCTCAACTTAAGCCCTCAGAATTGGCTTCGACCCACAGAATTGGTCATCCCAATTTAAGCCCTCAGAATTGGCTTCGACCCACAGAATTGGTCATCTCAATTTAAGCCCTCAGAATTGGCTCCGACCCCCAGAATTGATCATCATAATTTAAGCCTTCAGAATTGGCTTCGACCCGTAGAATTGGTCATCTTAATTTAAGCCCTCATAATTGGCTTCGAGCCTCAGAATTGGTCATCACAATTTAAGCCCTCAGAATTGGCTTCGACCCATAGAATTGGTCATCTCAATTTAAGCCCTCAGAAATAGCTTTGACTCGCAGAATTGGTCATCATAATTTAAGCCCTCAGAATTGGTTCGACACGTAGAATTGGTCATCTCAATTTAGGCCCCCAGAATTGGCTTCGACCCCCTGAATTGGTCCTCTCAATTTAATCCCTCAGAATTGGATTTGACCCACAGAATTGGTCATCTCAATTTAAACCCTCATAATTGGTTTTGACCCGCAGAATTGGTCATCTCAATTTAAGCCCTCAGAATTGGCTTCAACCCGTAGAATTGGTTATCACAATTTAAGCCCTCAGAATTGGCTTCAACCTGCATAATCAGTTATCCTCACCCTTAGGTCCTCAGAATCGGCCTCGACCATCTGAATAGGTCATCCTCATCCTTAGGTCCTCAGAACCATCCTCTACCCTTTGAATTGATCATCCTCATCCTTAGGTCCTCAAAACCGGCCTTGACCCTCTGAATCGGTCATCCTCATCCGTAAGTCTTCAGAATCGGCATTGACCCTCTGAATCGGTCATCCTCTCCCTTAGGTTCACAGAATCGACCTCTTTTAAAGGCATCATGCGGTGTCTATTCGACGGCTATCCTTTGTTCCAAACTCACCCATCGAGGGGGTCTATAGATACCCCATTCTAGCACCCCCTGCATCACCATGAACCTAGGTCATACTCTGAGTACTTAACTAAAGGACATCGAGCACCCCTAAGATCCATTTGACCAAAAGTTAAACTCCTCAGCTCGACCGAGACTAAATAAATCCTCGAAGGGCACTAAAACCCCTTTTCAACGGTCCTCCCTTTGCGCAATTTTGTCTTAATCCCCAAAACTTGATCAGGTGGCCACCGGACGCTCCCGGGATTCATTTGACCAAATTCAATTATTTAGTTCGGGCAAGACTAAATGAATCTTCAAAGGGCACTGAATTCCCTTTCCAACGGTTCACTCTGAGTCCAATTCTAACTTATGGTACGGACGAACGATCCGTTTTACTCCAAAAGGTCATCGAACGTGTTCAGGCTGTGGTTGACCAAAGCCAACTCCCCAAACCGAGTCAAACTCTTTGGAATTCAAAGTTCATCTCCTAATCTTTCCAATGGTCCACCCCGTGAATGATTCTGACTTACCATGCGGGCGAACTATCCATTTGCGTCTCAACGATCCCCCGTCCAAAGGACTGACGAGCGCTTCTGAGCCAAATTTTCCCTAAAGACAACTCTCGAACCTGGGATTAGTCCCAAGTACTTTCAAAGGTTGTTGTATTACCTTCCTAGAGGTATGCCCCTTGCGATATTCGGATCAACGGATTGCATTTTACGATCGTTTTTCCAAAGGAATCTGAAAGAGACTGCCTACCGGTAGTGTGCCTAAAAGCACCTACCGATTGGTAGAACTAGACCTATGCCGATCGGTAATGCCCTAGGCCTATAAAAAGGAAGGCATGATCTCATTACAAAAAGGTACCCAAGATCTGAGATCCATCACTCTCAGCGAACTCAGAAAACCTCTCTCGAAGACAACGTGATTTCTACATCCAAATTCCTTTCCAATCCTCACTTTTCATCATCTTTTTCATTAAATTTGGAAAATTAACTACCCTTCATCATCATCCAAGTGTAAGGGCTGCTCTCAAACAGTCAAGATCAAGCTCAAGATCTTCAAGAAGGTCCAACTTTCTCAACTCTCTCTTTAAATTCTCCTAAATTCGCATTAACTTATTTTATTACTTAGCACTTTTTCTCCCCATCTCACATATCCTAATATACTTTTTATTTAGTATTATTGCACATCTCTTGTATTATTGCACATCTCTTATTTTTCATATAAAAAACCAAAAAAAGAAAAAGAAAAAGTGGGTTTGCCCATAAATTCCAAACGGGAATATTCACAGTTTTCTCACACCTTTATCACACTTGTCTCACAACTAAAACACCTTTTTACACGCACACACACATACGAGAAGTCCCCGGTTGTATTTATGGGATAAACCCCACCCCTCATTTTGCATGCGAACTACATGGACTTTGAGGCCTCTATAGGCTACGTAGGTGTCTCAGGGTAAAACCCGAGACTCAAGTCCTATTTTTTCCAATTTTTTAATTTTCTAATTCTTTAACTTAATTCTCTTAGATTCTATATATTTACATATACATATATTTGTTCTTAATGTCTTATTATTCCATACGTGTTATCGTTCCATTATAACGATCAATGCAAGGATAATCGTGTAAATCATATTTTCTAATATTACTTTTGGGAACATTCCTATGGATGACTCGCTTTATCTCTTCTATTATACAAGTCGATGATTCCTATATCCACTACATATACACATGCACACATATCATGGGGAAATAGAGGAAAAGAATAACAATCCATGAGAGATCGCAAGGGCGGAATGGGTGCCTAACACCTTCCCATTACGTAACTTATCCTCCGAACCCTACTCGAATCACTTTTTGGTTTCGTATGTATCAGTATGTCTTTGATGCTATCCATCGGTATGGATCCACCTTCTTTCATCTATTTTGAGTAAAATAGACTTGCGACTCCATCTCTCTACCTTTTTCACCTCACACATCACTAACGACGGTCGAAGCTCTCTCGAGAGGGATGCACGGGACCGAGATCCTCCCACCACTGAGAGATACCCCTTTCTTATCTCTCTCCGCGAGGATCGAGGATGGCCACACCTAGGTTTAAGATTTTGAGGTAGCCACAGTTCATATTCTAAACCATAGAAATTGAGAGAAGAGGGAAGGAAGAAAGGAGGAGAGCTTCATGAGCCAAATTTAAAAGAGAAATTGGGTGTGTTATCGCCAATTCATCTTCTACAACCCGTAATCAGACCCTACGAACCTATAAAGGCAAGTGATTAACTAGCTTCTGATTTAATTTTTCAAAAACTCTTGTTCATATCATGGTATATGTAGACAAATCCATCTTCGGGGAGGATTGTCATATGAAAATGGGCTTTTGGTGATTTGGGAATTAGATGTAGAGTTAAATGTCCAATTGATGTTGAAATACCATATGATATTGTTGGAATCTGATTATATTCAAAATCCAAAAGCAAAACTCATCTAATTAAGAAATTATGTAATCAAATTTTGAGAAGAGAATTGAATGACCCTTATAAACCCAATTCGCAAAGTAATTGATGAAAATAGGAATCATCGATGTTTAATGATGTTTATAATGATTAGAAACTGTTTGAAATGTGTGATAAACATTGGGTATGACTGGGTTGAAGTTTGGGATGAATCCATGGAGGTGTAAGGAATAAAAATGGAGAAAATCCAATTGGGGAAGAAGCTGTCAGTGAAGCAGCATCGATCCATCGATCGATTTCATTGATCGATCAACGATGCCTGTTTTTGGGCAGTTTCTATTATTTTATTTTTGGACATTGGTTTTGATAAAATTTCCAAGGTTTATTTATTTTGGGTAAATAGAAGGGATATCTAATTACCTAGGGATTATGGGTAAATATTACGGGATGAAAAACGCTGAGAATTTAAAGAATAAATTTAGTGAGATATATTCATTAATATTTAAAATACAAGTCGATTAGGTGAGTCCGAGTATTTTAGCTAGATTAAGCTACATGAATTATTTAATTGATGTGAATGTTAAATAAATCAAGAGTCGGGGAATAGACTCGGAGATTTTAGACTAGTGCTACGGGTGTTAGGCATGGTTTAGCCGAATTTATTATATATATATATATATATATATATATATATATATATATATGTGAGTGTGTGTTTGGGGGGGTATTTTATAAATATTAATGTGCATAATATTTATGTGAAAGCATACCCCTCTAATGCTATCATGGGAGGTTGCGTGATGTAGTCGAATCCCCTGGCTAGTGAATGCAGGGAAAGTATAATTCCCAAGTCATATCACCCGGTATTTTATTGTGTGATTTATTTTCGAGGTGAGACGCTTTGGATATGATTCAGTCTCACTCTCGGAGGAATATAATTGCCTCCACTACGTTTACGATTTTATTTACCTATTTCGGTGTGAGTTAATAGACTTATGGTAATCGGGTTAGAGTGAGTATACCTGGGATATGATAGCATTGTAGAGACAAGCATCCAATGAGTTATTGCTTGGGAGGATGGTTATTATATGCGACATATGTGTGATTGTTGCAGTATAATTATATGTATATAATAGAGAAGCTAATTATATAAGGGTTAAATATATACAGTGTGATTGTATTACATATATAACTTCTGTGAATGTTATATAAATAATTAAAGTGGAAATGATTAAGTAAGTTAATGAGTAAAATAACTTATGAATCAAAGGTTGGAAGTACTCGAGATAGAGTGGGGTGATAAAAACATTTGTAATAGGTCGAGTTAAGTGGTATAGTATAACTAAATGGGTTAGGAGGTAAGTGTTAGGTTTGCACCATAGTTGAGGGGTGAGTAATATCTCAAGAGAGTGAGAGACCCTCTTAAATATGAAAAGTGTTAATGCATATTTAATTATTGCATCTTAATTACTAGCTAAATATTTTTCAAAAGGTTTTGGACTCTGACCCGTGTCAAAAATATTTTTCAAAACATTTTAGGTGTTCTGCTACAGGGATGCCAAGCTTGAGGACTCATTCTAGGGATGCGTAGCTACAGTATTTGTGGAGGCTTGCAGGATTTTGTGTAGACGCTTTAGTTATTCATTCCTATATTAGGATTTTGATTTATTACTTCATTTGATCATGTTAGCCCTTTCAGTTGATGCACTTTTAGTTTTATTTATCAGATAATGTATTGGGATTTAGTTTTATATTTGTAGACTTATGATTTGGATTTTATTTTGGGAACCGATGGTTTATTTGGTGTTTTTTATTTATCTATATATCGTGTGATGATTTAGACTATCATATTTGTTGTGGATGAGTTATAATATTTTTATTTTTCTGCATGTGGTACATCAATGAAAATAAATATTGACACCGTCTTAATTTAACATAATTGGTTAGTAATTTAAAAAAGTTTCAACAGTGATGCTAAGATTGAACCAAATGAGATTCCTATTTATTTTGATAAAGAACTGATCACCCGTGATTAAAATAGGTAGGGTGTCACACTTCTACTCCCATTCTCAGCAAAGGAGATATATGTCTTTCTACGGACATTACTTTGCACTCAGTTTTACTTGTACCTAATCATGCTATGAACTTATAATTTGTTAATCGTTCAGTAAGAAGTTTTACTGTGCTGCTGTTTTCTTGTCTGATTGGTATTATCTTTAGGACCTACGTACGAGGAGAATTGTTAGCAGTGGATACGAGTGCGATTGGCCCTAATACTTTGGGGATCCTCCACCAGGATATGTCAATTTTGAATATCTTTGTACGTTATTTTTCGACCTCATTAAAGCTTTCAATTCTTCAAATTTCCAATGTGTTGTCTGCCCTTTATTTAATCATAATAGAACTAATTACACCCCTCATATGCATTGGACCCCTTGTATGTTTTATCTAATACATTCTGATGTTTGGGGGGGCCTCACCTATTACAGTTTTTTTCGGGTATTGATATTATGTCACTTTTATTGATGATTACTTGACGTGTACGTGGGTTTAATTTCTTCATAAAAAATATGATATGATTATCTTTTTTACCAGTTCTTATAACTTGTCAAAACTCAATTTAATGTTGTTAAATGGATTCGTTTGATAATGCTAAAGAGTACATCTCGAATGAGTTTATCTCTCGTCTTCACAAACAGGGTATTCTTCAGCAACTCACTTGCCCATATACTCGTAAACAAAATGGGGTTGTTGAAAGAAAAAAATAGACGTCTCATAGATGTGGTATGTTGTCTATTATGGGGGATTCAAGTTCCTCAATCTTATTGTCACTTAGTTCTCTTAACGGGCACTTATCTTTTGAATCGTACTCCATGTCAAGTCATATAGAGTAAATCCCATTTATAACTTATTTATCCTGATAAGATTATTTTCTCTATAATCCGTGCATGCTTCTGTAACAACCCCCACTTTCTCACTGTAAGGACACAAATTTCCAATAGAGTCCTTTGCTGTTTTGGCTCAATTCTGGACAAACGTTTGAGTCATATGATAGAGTTCTTGACCATCCTTCAAGCCCATGACCTACTAAAGTTGAAGACGTAGCGACCAAGTTTAAAGCTTCATCAAAATGCTAAGTTTATTGTGCCTCGTTTCTACGTCAACAACATTTTTTTCGTTTACTCCTAAGGTATGAATGCATTACATATTTATATAGGAGCTTGGAACAATTTGTATTGGGTGTAAGTTTTGTTTAAAGCGTTGTTTATTTTCATAAAGTTACTTTAAAACTTAAAAATAAAGTTTCTAGGCGAAAATAAAATTTTTTAGGCTTTCTGGATTTTCGTACGAACGAGTTTTTCTTCGAACGATAATATCGTTCGAACGAGGTTTGCCAAAGAGCTTGCCACTGGAACTTCGTTCGATATATTCGAACGAGAATATCGTTCGAACGAGTTGGTTTATTCGAACGAGAATATCGTTCGAATGAGTTTGGTAATGAGATTTCCCATCAGGCAACTGGAACTTTGTTAGAAGGGTCGTTCGAACGAGACTTCGTTCGAACGAAAATCTCGTTCGAACGAGATTTCGGGCGGGAAATTAAAATGGCAGTTTTGAGCAGTTTTTCCCACTTTTTCCACTACTCTTACCCACTAACTTTTTACAGACTTATCAAGTGTGGGAACCTACTTTGGAAAACCAACTTTTTCATATCCTACCATCTCCAAGAGAGAGTTTGAGAGAAAAAAGTCTAAAAAGTTCAAGTTCAAGTTTGAGTGTTTATTTTTCAAGATAAAATCTTTAAACACTTTTGCTTTACACCCATAGTTTGTTTATTCCAAGCTTCCATATAAATAAATATCTTGCTTGGAGTGTTTAGCACGGTTTATCTCTACACCTTGACGAAGAGAAGTTTGGGTTTACTTCTACATCCCTCAAAGAATAAGTCTCCTATTTTGCTACGGCATTCTCACATGGTGAAATGCACCATGTGTGGTTGACGATGTACCTAAAGTCTCATTAGTGAATTCCAAGATTTCGGTGGATCTCCGGGGTTGTCGATTAGGCGGAGGTGTTTATAAGAAAATGCGTCAAGGCTTAAAAGGGGTCGAGTCGAGGAAGTAAGTCATCTGTCTTGTAATTGTAAAACCATACTTAGTGGACTTAAGGCTAGGGTCGTCCGAGATTTTTTCCCGTTGTGGGTTTTTTCTCGTACATCACGGCATAGTGGATTAATTTTTTATTTTATCTTTTGCAAAATCACCTAGAACGCATGGTTAGGACTAAAAGATAAAATTGGTTTAAATCACTACTTCTGTAACTTGGTGCTAAATTAATTTGGGTAATGTTTATGTTAATTTAATTCAAGTCATCACTTAATTTGATAAAATTGGTTTGGCCTAATTTGGTAATATTGAAAATATGACTTAGGAAAATTTCTAGGACTTGGGTTGAGTTAATATGTTTAAGTGAAATATGTTTTTGTTAATTAATCTAATTTCACTTTTAACTTTGTTTAATTTTAATTTGTAAAAGAAATTAAAATTAGTTAATTTGTTTAATTGAACCATCTCGCTTCCGCGTCGAAAAAGGAAATTGAAATTACTTTATGCAGTAAAGATTTCAAAATTGGGGGTCTCGTGTTCTAACAAGTGGTATCAGAGCATTTATTGAGAGAAACTCACGTTTTCAAATTGGTATTAGAGCTGGAGCGCTAATTTATCGCGTTAAAGATCCGTTTTTCGGCCTTTATAATTTTTGTGCTCCTTGTATTTTTTTAGGTGGTTCATTTTTGTTACTCACTCTCATTTTTTTGTATCTCTCGATGGGACGTCTTAATGATAATTTGTCCATTTCTAATGATAATGATGTTTTTGCTATTCGAGAGGAATTTAATGAGCTTAATAAGTGTAATGAAAAATTAAGAGAATTAAATTTGAGATTTGCAAAAAGAATTAAATTTCTTGAAAATGAAAATTCTTGTTTTAAAGCTAAAGTTGAACTTTTGCAAAGCTCGCTATCTCAAAAAGATATTTTTCGTAAAAAAGATGTGGACATAAATTACAATTTTAATATTTTAGAAAAGTCCAAGAAAGAGAGTGATTGTCGAGAAAAGACTCTTAGGGACAAGTTTGCTCACATTGAGGGGGAGCGTGATAATCTTCTAGGAGTTATAGAAAATTTAAAGAAGGAGTCCCGTAAAATTGAGGAGTCTAATTTATTACTTGAGTCCAAAATTTTAAAAATGAAAAATGATTTACAAGACTCGAGTAATTGTGATATGATTTACAAGACTCGAGTAATTGTGATAATGGTTCTAGCTCATCTTGTTAAAATATTTTCGTTGCTAAGGACTTTAAAAAAGGTCACACCTTAAGTAACATTCCTCGTGTTTAGACATGCTTGCATTGTGGTAGGAAAGGTCACCTGAGGTTATTTTGTTTTGATCTTAAAAGAAGTCCTAGGAAGTCTATGTCTAGAATTTTATTAGTTCCCAAATCCCATCATTTTAAATATACTTCTATATGGGTTAGGAAATCTTTTTTAGACGCGCTAGATATTAGATTTGTTGATTCTCAATTTCTTTCACATGAAACCTCACTTGTTAAATCTAAAGGTTCAATGTGTTAGTTGTTTTCATACTCTAGTTGTTTGTGCTTCATATTATATATCATTTCTAGGTGTATGCATGTTTAATCATTTTCTAGTCTATGATCCATGCTTAATCACATGCTAGAATTATGATTTTTGTTTATCTTTTGTATTATACTTCTTTCATTTTAGTTTGCATTAAATGAAAAATACAAAAAGATTTTGTTTATCATTTGTGTTTCATCCTTTTATAATTTAGGCTTAATGAAAAATACAAATGATTTTTTGTGTGTCTTTTGAGTAAATATTTTTGTTGTTTGGTTTAAAAGTTTCAAAAACTCAAAAAGATTTTTTATGTGTGTATTTTAGTTTGACACACTCTATGTGGCATACACTTGTGTTAGAAATCCCATCTTTTTCGCCCCCATGTGGCTAGAACTTTTGGTTTAGATTGTCAATCCTTATTATGTTATTTACCATGCTTACATGGAGTAGTTCGATTTTGTGTTAATATAATGGATTCTATTTTTATATGCCTCAATTCACACATGCACGAGCTCTTTTGAAATTTTAACTTCATATGTATATTTGATCTTCGTGAGGTGTTCTCCTACCAATCTTGTCATCTATATGTTATGTGACCTAGGAGGACTAGTGCATGTTAAAATCCATTGCACGTGAGATTTGTGAGATATAAATATGTTATGTATAAATGTGCACAGGGAAGGGCTCCAAAAGTAATTATTATCCTTTGCGAATAGTAAGCCACCGTTTGTTTGGACCTAAAAGAAATACGTGGTCCAAAGGCCTAAAAATAAAATATGGCATTAAAAAGAAAAATAATTGCCAATGCCTGTTTTATTGATATATTCATTCAAATAATATATGCTTACTGCGAGAGATTGGATGGTATATCAACGGTTTGCACAATGTCCGTTTATCCTAGTTATACTTTAATGTCATGACTCTATTGGTTTGTAGAATCATCAAAAGTCTAGGCTTGCATGCATTGTGTATGTTTGTTCATTGAGTTCATCTTATATTGTCACGTGAGGTTATATTCAAATGTGATGAATTTTTCAATCAATTGAGAACTCCGTGAACATATTTTAAGTGATTGGGTCTAAATTTAATTGTTGCTAGTTCACACCCCAACACTTCCGTTTCCATATGACACATTTTTGCCATACGAGTGTGAAAAGCTTATCTTATTTTGTGTCATTTGTGTGTTTATATCTATATATATGTGCGTGTGCATCTTTGGTATATCTAGAGTATGTATATATATGATATTTTATTTGGTCTTTGCCTTTCTTTCTAGTCCATCTATGCTTTAATTCATAATTGGTATCTATCTTGTTGCATTCTTTGTTGATATCACATGCTTAACACTTTATGTATCATTTTGGTATCATTTTCTTGCATCTTAGTTGGTATCCTCATTCTTTATATGGATTAGTTATGCTTTTGTTGCCTATATGATTTCATGTTATTATCACTCTAAGCTTCATCGTGTTTAAATTAGTTTATATCCTTTGTCTATTCCTGAACAAAAAGAGGGAAAATGATAGGGGGAGAAATGGTATCTAATCATATTATAATCGTATCTTAGTTTGGGAGATTTATCTTAGGGGGAGACGTCTTTCTAAGTAGGTCATGTGTTTGATAAAGGAGAGAATAAGGTCATGTGCTTGATAAAGGGGAGAATTAATTTAGGGGGAGTACTTATTTAATTGAATTTAATATTTTGATATTCCCTATGCGTTTGATAGTTTGCTTAAGTGTGTAGGAATTCTTCTAAGTGGAAACTTTCATCGTCGGCAAAGATATTGATCCTTGGGTTGTTTGAGTCAATCCATGTAATTTTATTTTGCGTGGGACACTTTTATAAGTCTAGTAGAGCTTGATGGCCCGTTAGGATTTTTGTTGGATTTTGTCCTGGAATAGCCAAAGGGGGAGATTTGTAAGGTCACAAATTTCCAATTGAGTCCTTTGTTGTTTTGGCTCAATTTCGGACAAAAATATTTGAGTCATAGGATAGAGTTCTTGACCATCCTTCAAGCCTATGACCTATTAAAGTTGAAGACGTAGTGGACAAGTTTAAAGCTTCATCAAAATGCCGAGTTTATTGTGCCTCATTTCTACGTCAACAACATTTGTTCCGTTTACTCCTAAGGTATGAATGCATTATATATTTATATAGGAGCTTGGAACAATTTGTATTGGGTGTAAGTTTTGTTTAAACTGTTGTTTGTTTTCAGAAAGTTACTATAAAACTTTAAAATAAAGTTTCTGGGCTAAAATTGAATTTTTTAGGCTTTCTGGATTTTCGTTCGATATTGTCGTTCGAACGAGGTTTGCCAGCGAGCTTGCCACTGGAACTTCATTCAATAATGTTGTTCGAATGAGTTGCTTTGTTCGAACGAGAATGTCGTTCGAATGAGTTTGGCAACGAGATTTCCCATCATGCCACTGGAACTTCGTTAGAAGGGTCGTTCGAACGAGATTTCAAGCGGGAAATTAAAATGGCAGTTTTGAGCAGTTTTTCCCACTTTTTCCACTACTCTTCCCCACTAACTTTTGAAAGACTTATCAAGTGAGGGAACCTACTTTGGAAAAACAAAATTTTCATATCCTTCCATCTCCAAGAGAGAGTTTGAGAGCAAAAAGTCTAAAAAGAAAAAGTTCAAGTTTGAGTGTTTATTTTTCAAGATAAAATCTTTAAACACTTTTGTTTTACACCCATAGTTTGTTTATTCCAAGCTTCCATATAAATAAATATCTTTCTTGGAGTGTTTAGCACCGATTTATCTCTACACCTTGAAGAAGAGAAGTCTAGGTTTACTTCTACATCCCTCAAAGAAGAAGTCTCCTATTTTGCTGCGGCATTATCACATGGTGAAAGGCATCATGTGTGGTTGACGGTGTACCTAAAGTCTCATTGGTGAATTCCAAGACTCCGATGGAGCTCTGGGGTTGTCGACTAGGAGGAGGTGTTTACAAGAAGACGCGTCAAGGTTTGAAATGGGTCGAGTCGAGGAAGTAAGTCATTTGTCTTGTAATTCTAAAACCATACTTAGCGAACTTAAGGCTAGGGTCGTCCGAGGTTTTTTCCCGTTGTGGGATTTTCCTCGTACATCACGGCGTAGTGGATTAATTATTTATTTTATCTTTGGCAAAATCACCTAGAATTCATACTTAGGACTAAAAGATAAAATTGGTTTAAATCAATACTTGTGTAATTTGGTTCTAAATTAATTTGGGTAATGTTTGTGTTAATTTAATTCAAGTCATCACTTAATTTGATAAAATTGGTTTGGCCTAATTTGGTAATATTGAAAATATGACTTAGGAAAATTTCTAGGACTTGGGTTGAGTTAATATGTTTAAGTGAAATATATTTTTATTAATTAATTTAATTTCACTTTGAACTTTGTTTAATTTTAATTTGTAAAAGAAATTAAAATTAGATAATGTATTTAATTGAACCATCTCGCTTCCGCATCTAAAAAGGAAATTGAAATTACTTTTTGTAGTAAAAATTTCAAAATTGGGGGCCTCATGTTCCAACAAGTAGTATCAGAGCATTGATTGAGAGAAACTCACGTTTTCACTCACGTAAAGGCTGGACAGGCCCAATATGCCAAAGATATGGCTTATTAAAACTTTATACCATTCTCAGTACTGAAGGAATAAAAACTTCATTCATTTATATTAAAATTCACAATGAATAAAACCTCCGAATAAAACTGATTCAACACACGAATAAATAAAACCGAGTCATCATACAAGTTCGAAAAATGTAAAACTAAATACAACTGATATAAATAAACACCTGGGCTTATGCCCGTACAAATCTCAATATAAAATAAAATGACAAAGTGACTGAAGTATAACTTATACTAGAGTTAATGAAGCGAAGCCCACTACATCCAATGCAAATGCAAGCCTAATCCATCGTCTATCATGATTTCCCTATCATTAAGAATACCTGGAGGGAAAACATTTATAATTTGGGTCAGAGCCCGAGGTGTGCAAGGATTCTTCACCGGCAAATATGCAATTTGTTACTAACTCATACTTCACATCTCCCCATCGAGGCTCGCATGTAAAGATTACCACACCTCTTATCTAGAGGGAGTCTTACTCATATCCTCAATAAAAATTCCAATTGTAACTTCCATCAATTTATCAGTCATCTAAAGAATAATCCGTTCAGCTATGCAACAACTAAAAAAAATGAGAACCCATATCTGACACTCCAACTCCCCGATTAGATTCCATAATATAAATTTCATAATTTATACAAACTAAGAGTAAAATCTTATATCATCATATCCTACAACCCTTGTCTATTTCTTCAATTCATTTAATGATTATAATTCATAATCCCTATCGTCTACCCCATTAGACTATAAGTTTCACTATATTAAATTACGAAATTATTATTCTCATTAATAATTGTCTATCACAATTTTCATTAGGACTTATCCAGTCCTTAATTATCCACATCATTCATACTAGTCCAACTTTATTATCATTAAGGACTGTCTACATCATTAATATAAAAGGGGCACATTCCCTTATAAGGTATACCACAATGGGTAAAAGGGTATGTATGTATATATGTATGTATGTATATATATATATATATATATATGACACACAAAGGCATCTTCCATTGGTGTCCTGTTCGTGCCATATCGACAAGTTCGAAGGAATCCTTACATCCTAAGCGGATAGTCCGAAGGAATCCTTACATTCTAAGTGGACACCACAAAGCACATAATTTGGGGGCAGTCCTTATGCAGGATACCTATTCACGGCCCATACACAGTGGTGATACAGGAACAATCAATGTCAACCCTACCCCTCAAGGGTGGAGCCTCCACGTAGTACCAATATGGCCTACACATCATCAAGCCCACTTATGTCGATGCATGGTACGCGACCCGATGTGCGAACCCCCAGCCGATAGGATAGTCCACTGGTATGTCCACAAAAATACATATAAATACATATTATTATCCCATATGTTTAAGTAGTTACTCTATAACTTCTTTAATCTAAATATATCTCAATCCATATAGATTATAGCCTCCTTGGCTTACCCACAACATTTTAGTCAATTATTCTGTAACTCATTTTAAGTCGTTATCTTACAACTACTTCCGATTAAATATTAAGTCTTATAAAAATCCTTTTCGGACTTAAACCACATTCGCATCATAATTTATTACTCTTTAAATAAATAGTCAAAGTTTTTTCCAAAACTAACCCTTCCAAAACATTTTAGGTATAGTTATTCCCCAATTACCCTTACCAACACAATGATAGGTATAGTTATTCACAAACTATCCTTGCCCATACTTTTAATAATTTTAGCATGTTGTCCTCTTGACTCAAACTTTAATCATTCTAGATTATTACTTATTATTAGCTTCTTAATACCATTTTAATAAGGTTTATATGTACATATATAAGGAATTAACTAACGAGAAAAGGGTTATATGTACATATATAAAAAAATCCTCTAATAAGGTTAACTAGTATCACCTTAACTACCATACCCAAAATCACTCATTCGGTTCGTGTCTAAATCCTTCAGAATTTATTGCACCAAAACCCCCATTGTTAGATCAAATACCCTTTAATAAATTCTATATTGAAGAATTATATATATATATATATATATATTAAATCGGCTACCCCCCGAGCTTAACTGTCGTAGCACTAGCCCTAATTTTCGAGTCAATTTTCCCGACTCTAAATAATTAATTACACATTAATTCATTTATTATAATGATGTCACCTAACTAAAATGTCTGGGCTCACTCCTTTGTCCCGTAATATAACCCTTCAGAATTTTATTGCTCAAATTCCCAAAAATAAGTTTACACACTTATAAATTTCCTAAATTATTAACTTCATACCATGAATAATTACTCAACTATCTAGTTATTTGTGATTATTATTAAGTGGTAAGGGGCATAATATTGTTCCATCAATTTCCCTTCCTTAACTTTTATTCCTTTACTGTACATAAATCAAATAGAAATCACTAACCCAAAGCTCAAAACAAAAACTACAGTAAAAATGGACGATGAGAGAGGAAATCCCAACATCGCTTGAATGACCGGGTCCCCCTCTTTGTGCGACATAATGCGTCGCTCGAACGATGTGTTTCGTCATTTGAGCGACCCTTGCTTCTTCCTCCTTTTTTCGATGCTTATTGACAGTTCACCCAACCATGAAAAATTAGAAACCCAGAATAGATTTCTACCCAGAATTACATTCTAGCTAGCCTATATAATTTATCATGTGTTAACTATTAATGGTTTGAACCTTCAGATTGTTTTCCCACATTAAGTCATGATAAATTCATTAAGAAAGGGTAATAATTTAAGGCGTCTTTATCCAGATTTCAGTACATAATCTCACAATAACAATATCTCCATTATTTACTCAATTCTTCCATAACAATCATCAATAACTTAAGGAAAACTAACACCAAAATTTAAATTTATCAGTACCAAATTTCTGGGATAGATTCTACGTATAAGTCAACCCTTTACATGAGTTATTCATCATCAATTCCAATATAATCAAATTTCTAGACATCTCAAAACATGATTCAACCTTAAATCTAAACATGGAGTTAACATTTATATAAGAATAGCACAAATTGAATAAATATGGCAAGAGAATCCTTGCCTTAAAATATGTAGAAGGAATCCTCTTGAAGCTCCCTTGATTTTCCCCTTTGTTCATGACCCTTTTCTCCTCTTTTGGAATTTATCCTTTTTCTCTCCCGTGGCTTCTAATCTAGGTTTTCTCTAATGATAGTGGGGGAGTGGTTTACCCCACTTAAACACTTAATATATGGCTAATCCCGAGCTGGACTTTAGGCCCCAACTTTAGACCCCCAAATAAGCCCAAATACTTATTCTAATTAGCCCGATAATTACCCAACTCATATATATATACCCCGGAACCAATTCTGAGGGTCTAAAATGTCCAAACGAGCCCGCAATACCTCTCAAAGTGTGTTCCAAAATATTTTTATCCCAAAATATATTTAATTATGACATGACACACCCCAATACTTTTTATAAAAATAAAATCCCTCTTGATTTATTTTCAAATCATTAAAGTCCAATTCTAAAATTTATAAATAATACCGAGTCTAATTACTCACAACCCGGATTAACTAATTTCACCGAATTAATTTAATTTTTATTAAATCTTATTTTATTCCAAAAATATACGGCGCATTACAGTTCCACTACATTTTCTTTTTCATAATAAATCTCATACTCGCACTAAACTTAATGATAAATATATTCATCGCATTTTTATAGGATATTCTAATATGTCCAAAGGGTATTGTCATTATGATCATGTCACACGTCATATGCATCATACTTTAGATGTCATATTACATGAAAAGATGTCATTATTTGGTGACTCTACTTTTGTGCATTCTTCTACTCTACCTCTTACGGACTCACATATTGTTTACCCAGTACCTATGTTTGATTATACTAATCATGTCTCTCTAGCTAATCAACCTTTCCATGTGTATTCCCGTCTACCGCCCTCACAGATCTTTCCTATCACTATTCCTCCTCACTACATAACACTTTTTATTCAATTGAACAGCTTTTTTAGACTATTGTTGAGACTACTAATGAGCTTGCATATGATGACCTTGTTGCTCCAGACCTTGGGCCTTGGTACCTCGCTCGGGATCATAGATGGACCTTATGCTTGTTCTAAGAAACATCATATTTCAAAGTTTGTTTTTTTATAATGGCTTGTCAGGTATTTATCATGCTTTTGTTATGTTACTTCCTCCACTTAGATCCCATGGAATTTCTGAAGTTTTCCAGGATTTACCTTAGGTTGATGCTATGAAGTGTGAGGTTGATGCTTTACACTCTAATCATGCTTGGAACATAGTTCTTTTACTAAAAAGGGCTATGACAGTTGGCTGCAGGTGGGTCTTATTCTTAATTGATAGATATAAGTCAGGCTTTATTGCGAAGGGCATTACTCTGATTTTGGGAAAAGATTTTTTCTCTACCTCGGCTCTAGTTGCGAAACTAAACATTTCTCGCTTATTGATCTCCTTAGCTGCTTCGTCCCCTTGGCGGCTTCACCATCTTGATGTCATAAATTCTTTTCTTTAGAGCGACCTTGATGAGGTCATCCACATGGGTCCTCCACTGGCTTTCATGGTGAGGGGAAGTATGCTAGGAATTTTTGTCATCTCAAAAAATCTTCACATGGGATGAAACAGTCACCAGAAGCCTGGTTCTCTAGATTCAGTGAGGCTATCATTGAATTCAAATTTACTCGGTGCCATTTTGACCATACATATTTCATCAGGAGAGATTTATACGGAGAGAATGTCATATTACTTGTATGTGTTAGTGATATTACAGTTACTGGAGATCACTTTGTTGGAATTATACAAGTTAAGGTCGATTTTGGAAAGGTGTTTGATGTGAAAAACTGCAGTCAACTTCAATATTTTTTAGGCATGGAAGTAGTCGGGTCTTGTCATGTCATTTCTCTCTCATATAGAAAATATGTTTTTATATTTAGGAGGATACAGGGATGATTGGGTGAAAATAGTCTTCATCTCATATGATTCCTAATTTAAATCTTTTTTAAAAGATCCCTTTATGAATCATCTTTGGTGGGTTGTATAATTTATTTAGCTAATACAAACTGAATATATCATTTGTTGTTGGGAGCATTAGTCAATTTATGCATAAGCCTTGACAGACTCATTTGGATGCAGTTTATAACCTTTTGCAGTATCTTAATTCTTGTCTTAGACTTGGATTATTTTATACAACAGACCCTCAACTTAGAGGATTGCAGAGACACGTTGATTTAGATTATGGAGGATATTATGATGGTTTCTCTACTATTGATTTTTATAACTTTTTTGGTAGTCATATCATCTCTTAGAAAAGGAAACTCCATAATCATAAAAGGAAACACCATCCATAGTTTGACCAATCCCCAATTACTTTTCTTAAGTGTTCTTAAATTGTTTTAAAAACTTTTAACCACTTGTTCCAATAATTTTCAAAGACCTCACACATTTTCAGAAAATTATTCTGTGCATGTGTGTGTATTTAGCCATAATGAATTCACAATCTACTAAAAAGGATATAGTCTTCAAACTCCAATGTGAATGCATGGAAACAGAATATGAATGAGTGGCAATGAAAGTCCTCAATGAGTGACGATTCATGATCTTCAATCTTCAATCTTCAAAGTCCATCTAACCTAAACTAAATCGCTCCTTACTTATAATGAATCAAGTTTAATTGACTTGATGGACTCAATGACTCAATATCTTGTCATTGGAATATAGTTAAATATATATATGAGTACAAAATTTACATGTTCAGCTTTATTAAGTAATCTTGGGGGGGCTGAGGGCGTATTACCCACTGATAGGTATATATAGAGCAAAACATTCCTTGATAAATAAATAAATAAATTATGAAGTAAACATTGAAGAAAAGCAAAGAAAAGCAACTACATGATTCCAGAATTTATTCTTCATTAAAGATAGGGAGTGGAAATTACAAGAAATAGTGCACGACCAACCAACAGTTTAAAAAAACAAAAAATTAAATAAAATTTTTTCAAGGCTTGAGGTTTTGAAGGTCTATATGGGATTCAATTTTTTAGGACAAATAGGCAGTGACTTTCTCTCCAATTACTTTTTGCTGGGCTTTGAGGGAAAAGGCTTTAATAGAGTCATCGTCAGCACTACCCTCTTCATCGGAGGTCTCTTCATCTAACTGATGGGCTACAATAAATAAACTCGAGACGTCCACATTAAGAATTAATGGTTGGACATTATCCTTGCAATCATCAAAACCAGCACTAAGTTCAAGGGAAGATATTTCTTAAAATCTTCAGACTCCATGTAGATATCCAACTGGTTCTGTACGTTATGGGTCTTACCCTAAAGCTCTTTGTGCCTTACCAAGACCTCAACATAAGTATTTTGCAACTCATGGACCTTGGAGGTCAGCTATTGTTTCATAGTGGTTAAGTCTTTAATCGACTGCTTAAAGAGATCTACCTCATTATCAACTCGAAGAAGTATAGATTTAAAGCTCTAAAGCTCTATCTTCTAGCCTTGGAAAGCCTCTAATGTCACCTTGAGCTCAACCTAACCAAGAGTATGTAGATGCTAAACCTTGGTAAAGGAATCTTATGTATTAGCCAATAAGGATGCACTGTCTTAAAGAGTTTTTTCTTTAATGAGCTTATCATCCTTCAAGAAGATGACATGTGCCTTCAAAGAATCCCTGTCTTCTTTAAGAGCCTTCCAATATAACCTTTGGTTGTTCACCCGGGTGAGGTCCCAACTGCTCCATATCTCAATTTTTTTCTTCCACACCCTGTTACCATCAATAATGTCAGATAACAAGGCCTCTATCAAATGTCGAGCCTACAAGAGAAAAGGGGCATGAGAACAAATAAAAGAAAATAAATAACTAAGGAAAGAATTAGAGAAGCATATATACACATGTCCACGAGATGAACTAACTCCTCAGCATTGGCAGGGGTTCCCCTACTCCTCAGCATCGCCATTATATCAGAGCTATTTGTTTTGTCTAACGAGAAAAAGGCATCCATGATTGATACATAAGAGTCCATCTCCTCAAATGAATAAGGTCTAGAATAACTCTCCACCACAAGTGATGAAAGGTTCCTTCCTCACCAGTAATCAACCCCTTACATATTAGGGACCACTATTGTCTTCTATATCCCCCCCCCCCCCCCCCCCCCCACCTAAGGGGTCACCACCTTCTGAAAAGATTTTTTTATAAGACCAAGGGATGTAAGTCCATTGGTGTAAAGGGATCATTATGGGTTGACTTAGAGGTCCTACCTACCCCGAGTCTGCTTGTAGCAAGGGTAGGGTTTTTACAGGCTCCAACATTGAGCCCTTATCATGGTTAAACCCCAATATAGCCTCCTCCACCAAACAAACTTGAGGAACTAGAATATTCCCTAAAGCATTAAACTTCATGCGTTTGGTGGTCTTAGTCCTCTTCTTCTTGTTAACCAAATCGTCAATAGGAATATATTGAACAAGCCTCCGGACTATCCTCCGGTCTTCCCGTTCATCGCCAGGAATAAAAACTATGGAAATTTAGTTTTTAAAGAGTTAGAGGCTGGGGCAATAGTAAGAGAAAAATAAATAAAAAGCCACTTACTCGAAGAACAGTCACATTCAAGTAGAATGGGATTGTTAACCGAGGTAAATATTCCTTCAGTCCTTGGGAGCTCAGTCTTCCCCCTAAGCAAATCTTCCTCACCCTCAGAGGCTTTAGGAAATCTCATCGGGAGCTTAAGTGGCATCCTTTCTCTTTCGAGGCACAAAAAAGTAAGGTTCAGACCCCAGAATGTCTGTCACCACAATCTAGGAACTTCAAGGGCTCCCCTAGACGCTAGAGGCTTGGGCTCCAACCCCAACCCACAGTTTAAGAGACTCATGGTTCTAACTAAGAATTCAAAAGGGGGTAAAATACAACTTATGAGCCTCTATAGTCCTGTTTAGCTCCAACATGGTGGGTTCAACATCCGCTGTAAAAGAAAAGAAAGTTTTATTCCCAAAACAGAGGTCAACCCGAGTACCAAAGGAAAAGGAAAAATTATACTTACCTACTGCCAGAGGGGTGCACTAGAGGGTAGGGCAACGGATGGACTCAATAGGATCTATGGTGGCCCAAGTTTCCCTAATAAAGAACAAAGTTTCCTTCCAAAATTTTGGGGTGTTGTGTTTGTCCGTAGAAAAGGTTGCCACGGTAGGCTTAGGGGCTAAATACTTTAGATCCTTTTACATTAATGTTAAAAAAATGAATTATTTTAAGCTGATAACCTTTAAGGAATATGCCCTAATAGCAATCGAACAAACCTCCATGCCATACTATTATAGAAAAAATGCTATTTCTCATTATATACAAAATTTAAATATATAAAAAAATAATTTTCACCTTGAATTTTATGTTCTGCTTTAAAATCTTGATTCCTTCTTTTTAATAAGCGTTTGAACATGTTGTTTTTCCTTCATGTTCTCAATATAATTTTATAAAATTAATTTATTTATCAATATTCCTTCGCTGTATAATATCCTAATTTTTTTGAATCTGTCGTGTCGATGTGTCCATCGTATAGTGTCCATGTCCATGCTTCTTATATTAGCTTCAAAATTCACTACAACAGGTCTCTCAATTATAGGTATTCGAAAAAGACTGGAGATATACAAAGGGGAAATTCTACACAATCGAATGAGTGATTGCTACTAAGTTGAAGTATCAAGCTATAAAATCAAGTATATTTATTGCAAAACTAAGCTATGATATCAGGTGTCCGTATCGAGTTTCTTATGTTCTATGTAGAATTTATTCTATGGAGTTGCTCATAACATCTCATTGTATTTTTTAGAACCAAAAAAATTATATCGCGGAATTACACGTGATTGAATTAGATTCAATCCAATCAACTAAAAATGAAATTACTATCATTAATCAAATAGGAGTGTTATTGTCTAAAATTGGTAATATGATAAATATATGTCTTAGATGAATAATACCAATAATAAACTACAACAAATATAGAAGAAAGTGATTTGAACTTGAGAGAGATGAGATATAGATAAGGAGACAAGATATTCAACGTGGTTCAGCCTAAAGAGGTGTTTACGTCAATGGATACAAAGTACCTTTGTATTAGGGCAAGGTACAGGCTCTCAAGGATATCTCTAGAGTTGAGTGTATGTTGTTTTCTTCATGTCCCAGCTAAGAGATATAGTGGGCTATTTATAGTAGAGGTGGGAAGAAGAGGGGGTGTAGTGCCTTTATATGTCAGACAATCATACCTTTTTACATTATTGATGACAACCAATCATGAGGCAGTGACAATTTTGTAAATAAGGGAAAAATCACAAAACATCTGGGGGTGTACTAGTAATAACATTAATTGGGTAATGAACAGTCACCAAATAAGAAATAGTAGGTACTTATAATCATACCCATTTTGTGTTACTCGAGAGACATCACCGAGCTTATAAAGCGTTATTCTCTTGTTCGTTCACGTTACCCTAAATTTTAAAATTTCTTTCTTCTCTTCTAAGTGGTTTTTCTCCATTTTTTAGAGTTGTATTCCTTTGCTACCTTTTCACTGTAAGAACTTCTCCTTCTTTGCATTTCTTTGGTATTTCATTACTGAAAATATGGTTTATATGGTAAATGAGAGTTTGATGGATCTTTTTAGATCCACTCACAGAATTCCATTGTTGGTAAAAACTGAATTATTAATTGGTCCTTGTGATATTTGTGCTTTAGAGGAGGAGCACTAGATACCCACCATATTTATTACTGAGTGTGGGGTTACTTTTCCCTCCAACCATTTATTTTTGGCATTTTGTCAATATATCGATGTAGTCTCTGCTCAAGTTTCCCCAAATACTTGAAGGGTCATTAATGGGGTTTACCACATTATGAGTAGTGTATGACAAATAATGGAATTAAAGAGTTAATGTATCGTTATATATAGGGTATCACCAATAAAAACATTTATTATTTAAAGACGAGATAATCTAACAGATCTCTTGTCGTGAATTTACCTGATTCTAACAAAGATTATTATGATCGTGATTTAATTGTGAAGGATTGGAAGTTTTCCCCTCTTCCGGAGGGTGAGGTGTATAGTGGTCTCACGTTCTCTCAAGAGAGCCATGGAATAGGTTGGCACATGAACACACATCATGGATATAATTTTCTATTTTCTATTTTTCAGAGAAAAGGAAAAAAAATCCCCCGAACCTCTAAAGTCAATTTTATCGACTTGAAGATCGTTTGGTCAATCCAGAAGAGGATTGGTACTGAAGATTATCCTCACTCGGGTTCCTTTATACTCGGATACCATAGTTATATTACTTCCTTTGTTACCCGACCAACCTAGGATATACCAACAATCCCTATTATCTTAAACAACCCTGCTTCCTCCTCCTTAGGTTCTAGTTTTGAGTCTTCCCACCAAGCAGAGGGTATTTTTTTTTAGTGGTGAGCACTTCTTTGTCTTGGGAACCTTTAGACATAGATTTAATACCAAGCAACATTACTTTCCTAGACATGGTAAAGAGAAATATTCCTAACCTCCTCATCGCAGATTCCTAACCTCCACATCGGCACTAAGTCCACTCGTCCTGCAAGTAAAAAGACCGAAGTTGGGGGTTACAGTCAAACTATTCTTATGGATATTTCCCCTACCAAAGAGAAAGAGCCTCAGTATAAGAGGTTAAGGAGGGGTTTGGATCCATCTCTAGAGGTAGCTGGAAAGGAGCCCGTTGATAAGGGCAAGGGTGACGCTTAATCTATTATAGTGAATCTTGAGCTTTCACGGGGATTAATTGGAGTTGGAGTTCTTTCTGCCAATGAGGTAGCTACATTCTCCATCCCTCACTTAAGGCTAATTAACCAGGTAATCACAATCAATCCCTCGCAAGTGTATTGTATGTTATTCCCTCATTATCATATTTTTTACCATTTTTTGCTAACTTCCTTCCCCGGATGTTTGTATTATAGTTTCTGATTAATTATGATCAGCTTCTGAGGAGGAATGATAAGATGAAAGTGTTCTCTTCTAAACTCCCTCATCCTTGAGGGGGCCTTGCGATATGGTGCTCCTACAATCGGTCTCATCCCCGATGCTAAGTCAATGACAAAATCTATTTTCCGCCTCGGTGGTATCCTGGGTATATCTTGGAACACGTCCTCAAAATCCCTCACTACAGTAATTAAATCTAAGGGAACGACCACCTCCTGTGAGGTCTCCTTCTCGATGTAATATAAATGAGTGCGCGATCCTCCCTCGGGAAGAGGCATCACCACCAGGAACACCTCTTGTCCCGGAATCGAAAACAAAATTGTCCTCTTATAGCAAGCTACCGTCGCTCTGTAGCCTGCTAAACAGTCCATACATAGAATCACGTCATACCCCTCTATATCTAACACTAGGAGGTACTCCGCTAAGCTCAGTCTCCCAATTATAATTTTGACCCCTCTATAGATCGCATATATCAATGAACCACTACCATCGATGGCTCTACACACATAAGGAAATAGTCGACTATCTCTACTAAATCGGCGGCTCATGCAAATTTAGTCTTAATAAATGAGTGAGATGCTCCAGTGTCAAATAGTAATATTTTCTCAGATCCATGAATAGAAAATATACCCGCTACTGCAGGTAGCGCCGGAGGTACTGGAGGTATAGGCACATCTCAGATGTTGAATTCACGCCCGTAGTGCATCTAGACCTGCTGCTGGAGTGGGGTTGGCGCTGGTGCTGGAGTTATCTTGCTGAGCACCCTAACAGTACGCCCTAAAAAGCTGGGGGCAAGCCCTACTCTTGTGACCCTGCTGGCCACATGTGAAACACTGCCCCTGAAACTGCCTCTAACCTTGGCCCTGCTGGCCCTGATGTAGGCCTTGGTGGCCCTGTCCCTACTGGCCACCCCCGGGTTCCGCTGGCCCTGACGACCCTGAGGAACTAGCTGTTGCTGTTGGGGACCCAGCTCGCCCTGTCTATCCGATCGGTACTCACCAATTCTAAATCTCTTGGTAGAGTTCCCTTACCGAGATTTTTGCCCCTGTGTTCCCCCTGTGTGTTGATGCTGGGGTGATGTCCCCTAACACTGTTCCCCCAAGTCTTTCCCTACAGCATAGTCTCTGCTCCCCTCTTACTTTCCTTCCCATGGAAACGGAAGTCCTAACAGTGCAAAAGTGTCGCGTTAACAACATAAGTATACGTCATCAACGCAGGATTACCAATCAAGTGTTGCCTGATCCTCTAGGCCAAGCCGTCCACAAACTTTGCCTTCTTCCCCACTTCATTTCTCACCTCGTCTGGCATAAAATTTGCCATGCGGGTGAAATCCTCCTTATAGTCAGTAACTGAGCGGTCACCCTAACATACCTCACCAAACGTCTTCCTCATCTTTGCGTCCACTGCCGACGAAAAAATACTTGCGGTCAAACCACACTCAGAACTCCGAAATAGTCATCGAGTCTCTCTCCTTAGCTGTGGTCACTAACTCCCACCACTAAAGGGTTGCCCCTATTAGCCTGCAGGTTACCAACATCTGTCGGTGAACCTCACTGCAGTCTAGCATCCGTAGGTGTCGTTGAATGTTCTTCTTCCAAAGACATGCCTCCACTACATCCGTGCCACCCTGAAACTTTGGCGGATGACCCTTATAGAAGGTCTCTCTGATGTTATTCCAAGTGGGTGGGACTTGTTGGAAAAAAATAGCTAGTGCTACGGGCTGCTAAGCCTGATGCTGAGGGAAGTGGGATTCTATGGCACTCATAGATGTCTCTACCTCTTGTCCCACTATCACTTCTACCTGAGTAGTAGACATCATCTCTGGTGGTGGTGGTGGTGGTACCTGCTGCTCCTAAGGATCCTCCCCCACCTCATCTCTGGATGCGGCCCTCTCAACTCTCTCTCTCCTCGTCGGCATCTAAAAATAGATCGAATTGTATAAGTACACGGTTTATACAAAATTTATTAGCAGAAGTATGATATATCAAGGCACGCAAAAATATAAGCAACAGTCCTAATAATAGGGCTCTATGTCAAACCAATGATACCCTGAAAATGAAGTAAGCCGTACAGATTCTATGGACACTAGAACCTGATGCTCTGATACCATCTGTGACACCCCATATAATTAAACATCAGGTGATCAGGCCTTCATAAAATTAAATCAGGCTTCTCATATGGTTCATTCTTAGCATCACTGTCGAAAAATAAATTAATTACTAACCACCTAAGTTAATTAAATCGGAGCCAAATTTTTTCTTTCAAATAAAACAAGATAATAGAATAGTTTGAAAACTAAAACAACATACACAAGATACTAGAATCCAAAACAACATAAATATGTAAAAGAACATAAACCAAGCCGAATAAACCGTCGGCTAAAACCACAACCAAGCAAAAATCCGCAACCAACTACAAAGTAAAACTGATAAAAATTTGCAACTGTAATGGAGTCAACTGACAACATGTCTACGTATAAAACATAAGAATGAGATCCTATGCTAAATCTGAAAGAAAGAGTCAACTACTTGATGATCCTATTAACATCCACAGTGCTACAGGTATGAATCCCTGGAATGAACTCAAGTAAGGCGTCCTTGTGGCTGGACACCTAAAAGGTTTTAAAGACATTTTTGTAACAAGAGTTAGTACTCAAAACAGTTTGAAAACATTTGGCAAGTAATTTATCGCAATTAAAATCGGTTAATGATTACACATGTTAGATTCAGGCACACTCTCATGAGTTTCCTCACCTCTCATATAATGTGAACACCTAACATCCTATACTTAGCCCACCTAGCCATCATACCAAAGCTATCTCGACTAAAGTATATAACCGATCTTATCAATGGTATACTCTCCCGTACCGCCCATACAACACGCTTTATTATTACATCCTCGTTTATTTCAGTTTTCATATAACATTCACATGTGTTATGTTTAATCATCATAATCAAGTCTCACTAGTTAATTCATAACGCATTTCAGATTTATCATTCGACTTCAATAATTAAGTTTCACTACTTAATTCACTATAGATATTCCCAATCTATTTTTAATCCTAAAAATAAGTTTCTCACTACTTAATTTATCATTTATATGTATATCCATATATATATATATCATCTACAAGTCTGTTTTCGCACGTAAGTAGAATATCATGAAGTATATATATTTCACATAATATATATTATAAGGATTATTGGTCCGGCTAATCATCAACCCCAATCATCCTATCATTTACATTGGTCCGGATATCCCTCGACCCCAAAGTAACTATTATGCATATGTATATTGGTCTGGATACTCATCGACCCCAATATCTTTTAACTTCAATTTGGTATGGATCATCATCGCCCCAAATCAAGCTTTCATGTACTGGTCCGGATAATTATCGACCTCAATACCGAATTAAGCATACGTTAAGTATTCACACAACCTAAGTATAAATAAAATAGGTATTCACACAAACAAATTATTTATACTAGTACGTAATATTTTTCTCTCTAATATTCACCATACTTTACCTATGTATAAATGATGATGCTGGAAACAGCACCACCCTTCAAGGTGTTTGTAAGCTCTATTCAATGTCAACAATGGCAGCATAAGAGTACATACACATATAGTAGAAGGAGGTGAGGAGAAGAGGATTCACATCGGAAGTGGTTCAGCCAATCTGGCCTACGTCCACTGTGCAAGTGTATGATGTGTATCACTGTATGAGGTCTCTAATGGCCATGGATACAATCTCTCAAGCTTTCTCTCTCTACTGTGTATTTGAACAGAGTTTTAGATAGGGTTGATTAAAATCTATCCCCTCACAGAAGGAGAAGATAAGTATATATAGTACATGGGTGGGGTAGTGTACCCCCCATGCATGCAATGAGCATGTGTGAGTTGATCTAGCCAATGTGATGAAGACATCTGTCCCTGTCACATGTAGAGAATGATGATGAAATATTCCCCCCACGTGGGGGGAATGATTTGTTATAACTGATTTGTGTCAACGTGTCCTTAGCCGCACATATGCCAATAAGAGCTCGGCCTCCATGCTTGGTCATGACCTCGGCCTAGAAGAGTCTGAGGCTGGTAAGGTCCAGCTACACATCCAATTCGAGATGAGTCATAATGGTCTCGGCTTAAGTGAAGTCGAGGTAAGGTATTGAGGTCGGCCTGGGCCGAGGTTAAACTGGAGTCTGGCTGGAACGTCGATTGATTCACGGATAGGGTTGACCTTGGTAGAAGTATGGCTCCTTATAACCTCGGCCTACCCCCGGCCGAGGTTGTCATTCTCAGGTGAAATGACATTGCTGGCCCCCTGATTCATGCAGTCTCCCCCTGAGGAGGTTGATAGTGGTGTTGGCCAGGGCCGACCCTTCTATGGCCGAGGCCGCTGGTCACTAACCCAAGGCTTTTCCAACGTCTGTCGAGTATGATGTCTTCTGAGTCGAGGTGACACTTGGGGCATATCAATCACCCCCGAGCCCTTAGTTACATGTGAAATCAGGTGACTGTACGATCTCTACACCTCCGAGGTCTTTCTTCTTTGTACCAGTGTTAATTTGACACTTGTTCATTGCTGAAGTGAGGCGTGCCTGGCAAGCATGTGATGTCAGTCGTCCTTTTGGGATCCCAAGGCAATTATGGGCCTAGGGAAGCATGCATCCATATTAAGGGTTTAAACCCTATTTTCCCTCTTTCTTCTTCACTTCTCCCATTTCTGGCACGATTCATTTCTGCATCTTTCTCTCTCTAGAAAATCTTTAGTTCGAGGCATTTTGGTTGGTGATTCCTCGCAGTCTCTTCCTTCTCTCCTACTATTTTGTCTTCAGGTATCCTCTGTCATTCTTTTCTCTTCATTTTCCTTATTTTACCCTTACTTTTGTGTTCGCCAGAACTCCATACTTTCAGGGGAACTGTTCTTGCTCTAGGTTTGATAGTTTGATCCTTAGATTGCATCATTCCATTAACCAGTCCTGTTTGTAGTTTAGGAGAGTTGTAAGTGTGGGGTCTGCCTCTTATGCTCAGACCCCTTTACTAACTCCTAAAGGAGTTCCCTTCTCTCATAGAGAAGACTTTAGAGAAAATTAGGCAAATAGAAAGAGCGCAGGAGGAAGCTCGTAGGTCAGAGGAATTCCCTGTCAGACCTATCTTTCCACCACCTCTGAAGGTAGTATACCCTGAACCATCAGAACCAGCTAAACCAGCCGAAGTACCTGCTAAACCCTCACCAATGTCTGAGTCTGAGTCTTCCACGTCAGACCCTATGTCTGTGGATCCTTTCCAAGAGGCCATGGACCTCTCAAATCAACAGGATTAGGTCCCTGATCAAATAAAGGTCTCCAGTCGGGCCTCGTCCCATCAAAATTCAAGCACATCGTCCTCTTCCTCAGAGGTCTAGATTGTTAAACTGAGAGTGGCTATTCTACCACTACTTGACGCCATTCCCCTATCGGCTGTCACTAGGGTTGAGTTTGCTCAGAGGTTCCCAAGTAATCCTCCAACGTCTACTCCGGCCGACGTTGAGCTGGATGATGACGATGATGACGATGATGTTGAGAGTGACGTCGACGTCTCTGAGGCGGTCGAGATTGAGAGTTCAGTTACTGAGGTAGACCTTCTTTGCTTCAGATACCTATACTCCATCAGCCCCTCCATAAAGCTCAGGAGACCTCTGAGGGAAGAGAGGGCTTACCACGGCCGAGATGGTGAGATCTGCTTATACGAGCAGATGTTCAAGTTGGTCTTTCGTTTGCCCATCCACCCCATCATTAGGTCTATCCTAGCCTACATCAACTTGTCCCATTCCCGATTGTCACCCAATGCTTGGAGGGTGATAATTGGGGCCATCATCTTATGGAGGGTTGTTCACCACTCAGACCTTCCAGTCCATGTCTTTGTAGGTTGTTATGTCCCTTCATCTGCCAAAAACCATCTGAGCTATTATCATTTTGTAGCTCAAAAGCCTGAGAAGAAGATGCTCCAAATAACTCAGACTTCTAACCATAACTGGAAGCCTCGCTATTTCTTCGCTTCAGGGCTATGGTAATTTGGTCCATGTGTCCCTTCTTCCCCACTAGAGCCTAGAATGCCCATAAGATGGGGAAAGGTTACAATGTCTGCCAAGGCCGACCCTTCTCTAAGCCTACAAAACCTTCAGAAGGTCAAAGACCTTCAGGATCAGGGGATGCATGGTCTGCTCGTCAAATTTGAACACCTGATAACCCCCCACTACCTCTCTGTGACTGGTTTAGGGGGAAGTCCTCTAACAGAGCTTGGTAAGTATTTTTTATTCAAGTTATACCTCTGAGTTTATGCATGTCTGACCCTATAACTCAGACCTTTCAATTTTACAGAGCGACCGAAGGAAATATCAGATGAGCTTTGGGAAATGGCTGCACCGAGTTTGACAAAGCTTGTAAAAAAGGCAGGTCTGAATGATCCTCCTCCAGCCCCCTCAACCTCGAAGGCTCAGGCCACTAAGAAGAGAAGTGCTACCGACCCTACCCCTAAGGATCAGAGGCAGAAAAAGAAAGGTGGGGACTCTACCATCCCAATATCTTCTGCTGATGCCTTGGCTGCTCGCATAGAGTAACTAAAAATCAATGACAGCATAATAGGCCATAGTCTGCAGGCACTAGATTCCTTCGGCTCTGCCATGACCAAGGCTGATAAACATTTTTACCGATCAATGGACACACCTCTACTGGTTGAATTTAGCCTCCACAGGTCTATTCAGGTATGACTTCAGATTTTAGTATTATCTTCAAAGTGTAGCCTCTGATTTGACTTTTAACTCATATACACGATCACATAATTTGCAGGGCATGGCCGCTATGCATCATCTCTCCAATTGGACTCTGAGGAAGTAACCCCTCATCCAGAAGGGTCAAGAGGCCGAGAAGGTGCAAAGCACTCTGAATGTCGAAATAGACCGTCTGAAGTCTGAGTTTGATGAGTCTGAGAAGAAGGTGAAGGGGCTGGAGAAAGAGATCTCCAAACATAAAAAGGACCATGCTGTGGCTCTGAAGGCAAATGATGATGTTCTCCAGCAGATGGTAGACTCTGCAGTGAAGGCAGCCCTTGAAGATGCCTCTGAGGGGATTTTGGCAGACTACAAAGTCTCGGACGAGTTTATGAGCTTTGGTTTTGAATAGCTTGAAAGAGGTATCAAGGCTACTGTCAAATGGGCGGCTGCTAAGGAGAAGGAGGCAGGGAGTCTGAAGGCCTCTGACTTCGTAGGTCTGGGTTTTGCTGACCCTCAGTTTTCCCAAGCACTTCAGGAGGTTAAAGAGGAGGTCGCTGCCCCTGCAGATACTGTGCCCCTGGACGGTACAGAGACAGGGATAGCTAACCACAGAGATGACGAGGCTGAGGTGACAAACATTGGCCAAGAAAATCAGGCCGAGGATGCCAGCACTCTTCCTTCTAATCCTTAGGCTTAATTGTGAAGCTTTATTTTGTAACCCCTGACTGTTTGTAATCTCTGAAGAACATCATTAACTCATATTTTTTTGAATCTTACAATTGTATGACAACCTCTGAGGAGGATTTTCACTTCATTTGTTTTGTTGAATGCTTGTTTGCCATGTGATGTTTTAGCTCTGAAGTCTTGTTGCAATGTTTATGTTTAAACTAATTTAACAGTCTTGCCTCAGATCATTTCGCCAAATTAATGATGTTAAGGGTCTGAGGTCATCCAAGTATGAGGTCTGACCTCAGACCTTGTCACCAAATAATGATGTTATGAGGTCTGAGGTCATCACTAAGATGTTATACCCATAAATAATATCACCAAATTAATGATGTTAAGGGCCTGAGGTCATCCAAGTATGAGGTCTAAATTCAGACCTTGTCACCATATAATGATGTTAAGGGTCTGAGGTCATCACTAAGATGTTATCCCCATAAATAATATCACCAAATTAATGATGTTAAGGTTCTGAGGTCATCCAAGTATGAGGTCTGACCTCAGACCTTGTCACCAAATAATGATGTTATGAGGTCTGAGGACATCACTAAGATGTTATCCCCATAAATAATATCACCAAATTAATGATGTTAAGGGTATAAGGTCATCCAAGTATGAGGTCTGACCTCAGACCTTGTCACCAAATAATGATGTTAAGGGTCTGAGGTCATCACTAAGATGTTATCCCCATAAATAATATCACCAAATTAATTATGTTATGAGGTCTGAGGTCATCACTTAAGACGTTATCCCCATAAATAATATCACCAAATTAATGATGTTAAGGGTCTGAGGTAATCCAAGTATGAGGTCTGACCTCAGACCTTGTCACCAAATAATGATGTTATGAGGTCTGAGGTAATCACTTAAGATGTTATCCCCATAAATAATATCACTAAATTAATGATGTTAAGGGTCTGAAGTCATCCAAGTATGAGGTCTAGCCTCAGACCTTGTCACCATATAATGATGTTAAGGGTCTGAGATCATCCAATTATGGTGTCTGACCTCAGACCTTGTCACCACTTAATGATGTTGTAAGGGTCTGAGGTCATCACCTAAGATGTTATCCTCATAATTTCTACCATTAGAGCATAATGAAGCAAGAATCGACATGGAAAATGATCTCTTATTAATAATCTCTTCATAAGATGGTACATTTATATAACTTTCTGCAACATCATATGCAATACTTCTTCAGATGATCATCATTCCAGGGATTGGCAAAAGGTTCCCCTTCTAGGTTTTCTAGCCTGTAGGTCCCGGGTACAACCTCTTCTGTCACTTTGTAGGGACCATGCCAGTTTGGGTGGAGCTTGTTTATTTTCTGCAAGGTCTTCTTCAGTACTAGGTCTCCCACGATGATGGGTCTTGACTTCACCCTCTGATTGTAGAATTTTGCTGCTCTCTGCTAGTAAGTTGCTCGCCTGATTTCTGCGTCTTCTCTTCTCTCTTCAATAAGATCTAGGTCTAGTCTCCTCTATTCCCCATTTTTATCAGGGTCATAGGTCTGAACCCTATGAGTAGGGAGTCCCACTTCTGTTGGTATGACGACCTCTTAGCCATGTGCGAACATGAACGGGGTTTCTCCTGTTGGTGTCCTTGTCGTGGTTCTGTAGGCCCATAACACAGTGTAAACCTCTTCAGTCCATCTTCCCTTCGCTTCTTCTAACCTCTTCTTGATTCCGTCAAGGATTGTTCTGTTCATGACTTCGGTCTGACCGTTTGCCTGAGGTCGTCCAGGAGATGAGAAGAAATGCTTTATCCCAACTCTTACGCAATACTTTTTTAAAGAGGAGTTCTTGAGCTGGGTTCCATTATCTGAGATGAGAGTGTTTGGGAGGCCATGTCTGCATATGATGTTCCTCCAAATAAATTGGAAGGTCTTCTATTTTGTGATTGTTATCATCGGCTCTGCCTCCACCCACTTTGAGAAGTAGTCGATGGCTACTATCAAGAATTGATAACTATTGGCAGCTCTTGGTAGGGGCCCTACTAAGTCAATTCCCCATACTTCAAATGGACATGGAGAGGTGATTGACGTCATAAGTTGATGAGGTTGATGAAGAATAGTGGAGAATCTCTGACATTTATCGCACCTCTTTACATAAGTAGTAGCATCTTTGGCCAAGGTCGGCCACCAGTATCCTTGGGTAATAATTCTATTGGCCAAGGGTCTTCCTCCTATGTGACTAGAGCAAGAGCCCTCGTGAACTTCCTGTAAGACGCGTGGAACTTCGGTGGGGTGCACACATCTGAGGAGAGGTAACAAAAATCCCTTCTTGTACAGGACGTCTCCTACTATGGAGAACTTGGCAACCTTATATCTCAGTTTCCTCCTCTCTAGCTTCGATTCGAGTAGCTCACCCTATTTGATATATCTGACGAGAGGGTCCATCCATGAGTCTCTGAGGTTCAAATTGAGACAAGGGTTACATACGTCCTCCTCCTCGATGGTCTCTTTTCCTAAGACTTTGACCGAAACTATCCTTCCGACATCTATCTTCGTTGCCGAGGCTAACCTTGCCAATGCATCTACATGGCTGTTACTTTATCGAGGCACTCTCTTCAGTTTTGTCTCTTCAAAATATTCTAACATCGTTATCACCCTCTTAAGATACTTAGCCATCCTTTCATCTTTGGCTTCATAGACTCCCAATACTTGATTGACAACTAACCTTGAGTCGCTATGAAGTAGGAGTCATCTTACACCCAGAGTCTTTGCCAATGAGAGACCTGCTATCATGGCTTCATATTTCGACTCGTTGTTAGATGCCTTGAAGTTGAACCTCAAATCGTATTCAATGTTGGCACCATCTGGAGCTGAAAGTATCAACCCTGCACCGCTTCCACTATCGCAGGAAGAACCATCAACGAAGAGGTTATAAATGTCCGTATCTGATGAGAAGGCCCCTTCTGACATGACTCTTTGTTTGAAGAGGTACCAATCCTCCTCGTTCTCCGCTACTCTGCCCCTGATCTTTTTGGATACGACCTCTTCCTGGCCTCGAAAGACGTTTTGTGCCACCTCTTCCTGCTCTTGGAAGACGTTTGGTGCCATCTCTTCCTGCTCTCGGAAGACGTTTGGTGTCATCTCTTCCTGATCTCGGAAGACACTGTTGTTTGACCCTTTATCACCCTCTAGGTCATTCTCTGCCTCAGCCTCTTCCCATGTGAACTCAGCAACAAAGTCTGCGAGGGCCTGCCCTTTGATGGCTGTCCTAGGTTGGTAGGTAAGGTCATACTCCCCCAACTCAATGGCCCATATCATTAATCTTCCAGACTTCTCAGGTTTATGTAGGACATGTCTTAGTGGGGATTCGGTGGGGACAACTATGGAATGGGCTTGGAAGTAGGGCTTCATCTTCCTCGAAGCATGTAACAGGGCGTAGGCTAATTTTTCCATACGAGGGTAATTTTGTTCAGACCCTTGAAGGGTTTTACTATTTAAATACACAGGCCTTTGGATTCCAATGTCTTCTCGTACTATGGCTGCACTCATAGCCGATTCAGAGACTACTAGATACACATACAATTTCTCTCCTACTATGGGCCGAGATAACAACAAGGGAGACCCAAGGTAAGAGTTGAGTTGGCTAAAAGCTTCTTCGCACTCTTCCTTCCACTGGAAGGCCTTTCTAAGAACTTTAAAAAATGGAAGACACTTGTCCGTTGCCCTGGAAACAAACCTGTTGAGTGCGGCCACTCTCCCCGTGAGTCTTTGGACGTCCTTGATACTCCTCGGTGTCTTCATATCAAGTAAAGCCTTGATCTTATCTGGGTTTGCTTCGATTCCTCTTTGATTGACGATGAATCCTAGAAACTTCCCATCTCCTAACCCGAAGACACACTTTGCTGGATTGAGTTTCATCATGTATAAGTCCATAGTATCGAAGGTCTTTTCAAGGTCCGCCACATGAGTGCAGGATTTTAATCTCTTCGTCAGCATATCGTCCACATACACCTCTATAGTCTTGCCTATTTGATCTTCGAACATCTTATTAACAAGACGTTGGTACGTTGCCCCCACATTTTTCAGACCGAAGGGAAACACTTTGTAACAGTACATCCCTTTGTCAGTAATGAAGGCTATCTTCTATGAGTCTTCCGCATCCACGAAGATGTAATTGTATCTTGAATACGCGTCCATGAAGCTCATGAGCTCGTGCCCTACAGTAGCATCTACCATATGATCTATCCTGGGTAAGGGGTAGCTATCCTTCGGGCAAGACTTTGTTCAAGTCTGTGAAATCAATGCATATTCTCCACTTTCCATTGGCCTTGGGCACGATGACTGCGTTCGATAACCACTTTGGGTATATGACTTCTCTAATAAATTCGGCCTCTTCTAATTTTTTAACCTCTTCTCGGATGACATCGTACTTCTCCCTGGAGTAAACTCTTCATCTTTGTTTGATAGGCTTGGCGTCTTTGGTCACGTTGAGCTTGTGACTCATAACCTCAGGGTTGATATCGGGCATGTCTGCGTGACTCCAAGCGAAGACACTCTGCCTCTTCCTCAGGAAGCTTATTAGCTCTTCTTTAATTTTTGTCTTTAGGGTTTTGCCGACCTGGATAGTTTTTTCCGGTTCATCCTCATTGAGGATAATGGATTCTACCTCTTTCGCGGCCTCTCCCTTATTCAATTTAGTTTCATCTCTTGGGTCCAACGTATCAATGCTATAAGTGGTGGTTGCCCACTTATGGGCCTCTCTCTCTTCGGCCGAGTTGAAGTAACATTCTCGTGTTATGTTCTGGTCACCTTGCACTTCCCCTACCCCATAGGGGGTCGGGAATTTTAGCATCTGGTGGACCATCGACGACACAACTTTAAACTCCTTAAGGGCCACTCTTCCTAGGATGAGGTTATAGGCTGAGAAGACGTTTTCGTCCATCACAAAAAAAATTATCTTTCGGGTCAACCTCTTAGGCAACTTGTCACCCATCTGTACGTCCATCTCATACATGCCCAATGGGTGGACCTTTTTGCCGCTGAAGCCCATTAAAGGATGATGGTAGGGTACCATCCTAGCTCTGCTAAGACTTAGGCTCTTGAAGCAAGGCCAAAACATCACGTCTGCTGAACTCCCTCCATCCACGAGGATCCTTTGCACCTCGCACCCATGCAACCTTATTGTTATTACCAAAGGGTCATCATGTGGGGCAAGATACCTTTGAAGTCGAGTCCGGAGAACCCAACTATAAGGGTGTCCATATCCACCTTCTTTCTCTTCTGCGCTGTATCGGAAGACGTTAGATTTACAACTTTGAGTTTGGCCACTGACTTGCCCTCTGGCACATGAGCTTTCCTGTCATCCACTTCAGAGCTGCCTCCCGCGAGTCCTCCGTATTTGGTGTCAACACCAAAGGAGATCATGCCAACCTTCTTCACCGGGGTGTTGTCATCTTTTGGCGAAAGGTCCGGATCGTCTTCATCATCACGTTCTGAATCATTGTCTCTTCTAGCTGGGGCATCGTCACGGCATCTGTCATTTCTCCTCTTCTTAGGGTAATCTCTTCCCCCTTTAGGAGCCTTACCATCAACATACTTCCTCAACTTTCTGGACTTTAACATCTTTTCAATCTCATCCTTCAAGGCGAAGCATCTGTCTGTAACATGGCCATGGTCCTGGTGGAACTCACACCACAAGTTTTTGTTCCTATTATGTGGAGGGGCCTTTAGCTTCTCTGGACATCTTAGAGTCCTGTCATTCTTGATCTCGTTGAGGATATGCTCACAGCTCACGGTTAGAGGAGTATAGTGGGCTAACTTGTCATCGACTGACCTCTTCTTTCCATCTTTATTTATTTGGGACTTCCCATTACTACCTCGGTTCTCATCCTCATACTTGGTTGCCATTGCCTCTTCGGTATTCATGACTTTTCCTACAGTTGCCAGTAGCTCCGCCACAGACCTGGGAGGGTCTTCCGCGAGTTTCCACAATAACTTCCCTTTCTTAAGACCTCCTATGAGGGCGGTCATGGCTATATTCTCTTCATAGTCTTCAACCTCGAGTTTTTCTTTGTTGAACTTGGTGATGTTGTCTCTTAGTCTCTTGTCCTTGCCTTGCTTGACATACAGTAGATGAGTGGTCTTCTTTTGAGGTCTTACCCCAAAGTAAAAGTTGTGAATGAATCGTTCAGCCAAGCCCTTGAAGTTTTCAATTGAATTCTTCAGAAGAGAGGTAAACTAACTTTGCGCTGCTCCTGTCTAGGTCCCAGAGAAGGCCCTACACTTCAACTCATCCGATATCGAGTAGATGTTCGCCGTCGACTGATACATCTCAATGTGATGTACAGGGTTGGTGCTACCATCATACTTGGGAGACACCACTGGTGGTTTAAACTTAGCAGGGGTCGGGAAGCTCACTATCTTAGCCACGAATGGAGAGCCTTCAGAGTAACCCCTTTGCAATGGATCCCTACTTTTGATGAGGTCTCCTATCTTATCTTCAAGACGTTGGATAGAGTCATTCCATGGTCTCCTACCATCGGCCTGACCGAGGTTGTCCCCAGCCACCTCCAAGGGATGGACTGAGGGTTCCCCTGCTGCAGCACAACGTCAACTGTTGACCTCTTCCTAGTCTCTGCCCCTTCCTTCACGGGGTAGGCCTTGGTCAGGCCGACCTTGTTTGCCTCCTCTTTGCGAGCCGGCTGCACTTCTCGACCTTGATAACCTCTGTCTTAGGTCATTCACTGGGCCCAACCTCTCAAAAGCTGACCCTCTGCTCAATCAATCAAAAGCTGATCCTCGTTGTTGGGCCTCTTCACCTCTTCAGCAGACACAACCTCGGCTCTGCTGAAGAGGACGTACCGTATTATTCAAAACCTCATACGGCTCATAATAATCTTCCAGGACCTCTTCCGCCTCTAGATCATCATACCTGTCCTCCGGGCAAGGGTTACCTTGCCTCCCCAGGCGTAAGCACCTAGGGTCAGTAACGTCCCTCCTCCGCTAGGGTGCAGGTTGGTCCTTTATTGGTGCCTGGGGTGGTCCCCTGGCATCAGGATGAGGCTGGACCACCGCCGGAGTGATCATTTCTGGTGAAACTCCAGGTGGCCTCATCATAGTTTGGCTGAGTTGTGCAAACTGCTCCCGCATAACATGTTATGTTGCAGCCAAAGACCTCAAGGCTGCAGCCACCTCCGCCATTTCGGACTGAGGCGGTGCCTGGCTAGAACTAGGTCCTCCCGCTGCAGGAAGCGAAAGAGACGGTGGTAATTCTGGTGCTATATGTTAACACTAAAGAGTTTGAGTAGCAGATGAGCTTAATACCTTAAAGGACCTATTTCAATGGTGAAGCAGATCCACACAAGGGGCGATGCCTGGTTCACCACTAGAGTCTCCAATGAGGTTAAGCTGAAGAGGAGGGAGCGATAACTTTTATGTTCCCACAAACAGTGCCAAAATGATGATGCTGGAAACAGCACCACCCTTCAAGGTGTTTGTGAGCTCTATTCAATGTCAACAATGGCAGCATAAGAGTACATACACATATAGTAGAAGGAGGTGAGGAGAAGAGGATTCACACCAGAATATAAGTGGTTCAGCCAATCTGGCCTAAGTCCACTGTGCAAGTGTATGATGTGTATCACTGTATGAGGGCTCTAATGGTCATGGATACAATCTCTCAAGCTTTCTCTCTCTACTGTGTATTTGAACAGAGTTTTATCTAGGGTTGCTTAAAATTGATCCCCTTACAAAAGGAGAAGATAAGTATATATAGTACATGGGTGGTGTAGTGTACCCCCCATGCATGCAATGGTCATGTGTGAGTTGATCTAGCCAATGTGATGAAGACATCTGTCCCTGTCACATGTAGAGAATGATGATGAAATATTTCCCCCACGTGGGGGGAATGATTTGTTATAACTGATTTCTGTCAACGTGTCCTTATCCGCACATATGACAATAAGAACTCGGCCTCCATGCTTGGTCATGACCTCAGCCTGGAAGAGTCCGAGGCTGGTAAGGTCCAGCTACACATCCAATCCGAGATGAGTAATAATGGTCTCGGCTTAAGTGAAGCCGAGGTAAGGTATTGAGGTCGGCCTGGGCCGAGGTTAAACTGGAGTCTGGCTGGAACGTCGGATGATTCACTGATGGGGTTGACCTTGGTAGATGTATGGCTCCTTCTAACCTCGGCCTACCCTCGGTCGAGATTGTCATTCTCAGGTGAACTGACACTGCTGGCCCCCTGATTTATGCAGTCTCCCCCTGAGGAGGTTGATAGTGGTGTCGGCCAGGGCCGACCCTGCTATGGCCGAGGCCGCTGGTCACTAACCCAAGGCTTTTCCAACGTCGGCCATGTCTTCGGCCGAGTATGATGTCTTTTGAGCCGAGGTGACACTTGGGGCATATCAACCATTTATTTTCGAGTTTACTTCACTTTCATACTCTCCTCGTAGGCCTACTATAAAATAATATATATCCCAATATTATTTTTAAAAGTTCATAAGTATTCCCCGACCACCTACATTTAGGAATACAAGAGGAAAAAGAAAGATTTCATAAATTTTAAAGCAACGGATCGATCCGCCTCCCAGGACCAGACTGGTTCATTTTCCGTTAAAGCCGAACGAATTCGCTTACCAGGACCGAACCGATTCATTTTTCCTGCAGCTCTGTTCTCTGTTTCACAAAAGGATTTTTACACCTTTTTTATACCCAAATATCCTAAATTCCTTACCACATTTATAATTAATTGTTCCTAACTATTTCGATCAGAGTTAGGATGATTTTTAACGTTTCAAACACATTAAAACCTCACCAAAAACAATCAAGAATGAATCAGCCCCCAAAACTCTTTCATAAACTAGTTTTGTGTTCATCCATTAAATTCCATTCAAAACCTAGATTTAAATCCATAGTAACAATCCAAACTCTTCTTATTTACAATCCTCTACAAATATAAACCCTAATTACATGCATTTTTTCCAATATGAAATCAATTGGTACTCTTCATCAAGGTGGTTTTGAAATCAAAATCAATCTATTCATAAAATCCCTACACATGGGTATTATAACTTCAATTCAATTTGCAATAAACACTTGACTTAGATTGATTAATCTGATCTTGTGATTTTTAGTTGATGATTGATTTCTTCTTCTCCAGTCTTATTTTCCAATTGACTTGAGGTGCAAGAAACCCTTCACCACCTTCTCAATTCTCTCCTTAGGCTTTGGGAAAAATGGTTTTCTCTTTTCTCTAATGGACTATCTAATATTTTATGTGTTGAGCCCTAACCCCAATCTCTAAATATCAGATATATGGCTCTAATTTTCGTAGGTCCCTTGACCTCTTTTAGAAAAATGACCGCAACGCCTCTAATAGGTGCATGTTTGGTCCAAAATTGACCTGGGGCCCAAACTATACCCTCGGGTGCACTATTCCGACTATTTCGAACCATCCAGAATCATTCATGACCTCTAAATTCCCATCCGATTCACTTAAAATATATTTCTCATTCATCACCTCAAAATAGTCTACACGTGACTCCTGGTGAGATAAACTGGAATACGCACATATCACTTGCTATGCCATATAATGATAATAATTTATTATTTACTATTCAAACTTTGTAAATTTTATCAAAATATTAATCATTATCTATCTCTTGATTAATATTTAATAATTACATTTATTAATTAAATCACATTAAATTACTTAACTCGCGTAATTTAGATAGAACGTATTTTCCTAATTTATTTTTGAATTAATTAATTTAAAAATATGTAGAAATACGGGGTGTTACATACCTCCCCATTACAAAGGAATTTTTTCCTCAAAATTTGGACATACCTGTGGTAAATAACTCTGGATACTGCTCTCGCATGTTATCTTCCTGCTCCCAAATCGACTCCTTAACATTATGGTGACCCCACTGAACTCGCGCCAAGGGCACCACCTTGGACCGTAGTTTACGCTCACCACGATCTAGAATAACCATGGGCCTCTCCTCATATAGGACGGCTGGATGTAAGTCAATCTCCTCAAGTGGAACGTGTCAATAAGCCCTCTCATTCCTCCTATATTTCTACAGTGATGACACATGGAGCACATCGTGTATCCCCTGAAGATGCTCAGGAAGTCCTAGTCTGTTTGCTACCGGTCCCACCCTCTCTATAATGGGAAACGACCGCACATACCTCGGTGCTAACTTCCCTTTCTTGCCGAATCTCATAATCCCCTTTATAGGAGATACTCGAACCAACACCTGATCACCAACCTCTAACTCCACTTGTCTCCTGTTGGCGTCAGCATAACTCTTTTGCCTTTCCTGAGCTATCCAAATGTATCCTAAAATTAACTCAATCTTGGCAGTAGTCTCCTGAATCATCTCGGGTCTAAACAATTTGTTGTCCCCCACCTCTAACCAATATGTGAGCGAACGAAAAGGTCTCCCATACAGTGCCTTAAACGGTGCCATCCCAATAGTAAATTGGTAAGAGTTATTATACGCAAACTCTACCAATGAAAGGTATCGCTCCCAACCTCACTCGAAGTCCAGGATAAACATCCCCTGTATATACTCTGGCATCTGGTTCACCCTCTCTATCTGTCCGTCCGTCTGGGGGTGATATGTCGTACTCAATCTCAAGTCAGTACCCATAGCCTCCTGAAAGCTCTGCCAGAAATGCAACACAAATACTTTGTCTCTATCAGACACAATATTAATCGGGACTCCATGCAGCTTAACAATTTCCGAATAAATAGTTACGCGTACTACATCGTGTCATAGTCTGTGCGAATTGGAAAGAAGTGGGCAACCTTGGTCAATTGATCCACTATCACCTATATCGAATCATTACCCTGCTGCAAAGTAGGTAACCCAATAATAAAATCCATCGAGATTCTCTCCCATTTCTACACGGGAATCTCAAGTGGTTGTAGCATCCTCAAAGGTCTCTGATAGTCAACCTTCACTAGATGATAAGTAACACACTTTGAGACAAACTATGTTATGTCTCTGTTCATGCCGGCCCACCAGTACTGTCTCTTCATATCCTGGTACATCTTGTACCCACCGGGATGTACAACAAATCTGGAACCATGAGACTCAATCATAACTTTTTGTCTCAAATCCTCATCCTCGGGTACTACTAGCCTCCCATTAAAGTGCATGCCTCCCTAGGAGCTAACTGAGTAGGCCTTTGCACCCTCAACTAATAACTTTCGTACTCTATCCTACAAAACTGATCTTTTGCCTATGCCTTCACTACTCGCATAAAAATCTCAGGAATGATAGCCATAACTGCCATGTACTATTTGACAACCTCATCCTCCTGCTAGAGCTCACTCCACTTTGCTTTCCACACCTCTACTAAATTTCCAGTAGGTCTTCGACTCAACGCATTTGCCACCATGTTAACCCTTCCAGGATTATACTGTATATCAAACTGGTAGCCCTTCATGAATACTAGCCATCGCCTTTGCCTCATATTCAGATCCTTTTGTGTGAAGAGATACTGAAGTGACTTATGATCCATGAACAATGTGAATTGCTCCCCAACAGGTAATGTCTCCATATCCTCAACGCAAAAACGCCTACTGCCAACTCTAGGTCGTGGGTGGGGTAATTTTTCTCGTGGGGCTTTAGCTTTCGAGATGCATAAGCTATCACCCTCTCTTCATGCTGCAACACACCCCCAATTCCCTGTAAGGATGCATCCGTGTAGACCCGATACTCCGCTCCACTCCTAGGCAATGCAAGTATGGGTTCTGAAGTCAATATATCCTTCAGCTCATCGAAGTCCAATTGACATTGGTCACTCCACACAAATGTTACTCCCTTACGAGTCAAGTTTGTCAAAGGCCCAGAAATATTTGAGAACACCTTGGGGAAGCGACGGTAATATTTGGCCAATCCCAAGAAACTGCAAATCTCTATCGGTGTAGTGGGATGCCCCCACTCCCTCATCGTTGATACTTCACTTGGATCAACAGCTATGCCACTATTGGACATAATGTGGCCGAGAAACTATACCTCTCGAAGCCAAAATCCACATTTACTGAATTTGGCGTACAATTGATGGTCCCGTAATGTTTGCAGAGCTGTCCATAAATTCTAGGCATGCTCCTCCTCCGTCCGTGAGTAAACCAGGATGTCAATGATGAATACTATGAAAAACTAATCCCAAAACTCCCAGAATACTCCGTTGATGAGATCCATTAACACTGCAGGCGTATTTGTGAGCCCAAATGGCATCATTTTGAACTCGTAAGACTCGTATCGCGATAGGAAAGTGATCTTAGGATTATCCTCCTCCTGAATATGTAACTGGTGATAGCCTGACCTCAATTCAACCTTGTACAAGTATGCAACCCCTATTAACTCATCAATCCTAGGTAACAGATACTTATTCCGTATCATCACCTTGTTCAACTCCCTGTAATCCACGCATAAGCAAAGTGAACCATCCCTTTTCTTCATAAATAACACTGAAGCACCCGAAGGTGATATACTCTGTTGTATGAAACTCTGACCCAAGCGATGAAGAATATGTTCTCTAAGCTCCCGCATCTCTAAGGGGGCCATGCGATACGGTGCTCTGGCAATTGGTCTCGTCCCCGGTTCTATGCCGATGACAAACTCTATTTCCCGGCTTGGTGTTAGCCTGGGTATCTCTTGGAACACGTCCTCAAAATCCCTCACTACAGGAATTGAATCTAAGGGAATGACCACCTCCTGCGAGGTCTCCTACTCGATGTAATATAAATGAGTGCGCGATCCTCCCTCGGGAAGAGGCATCGCCACCAACAACATATCCTGTCCCGGAATTAAAAACACAATCGTCCTCTCATAGTAATCAACCATCGCTCTGTAGCTTTCTAACCAGTCCATACCTAGAATTACGTCACACCCCTCCATATCGAACACTAGGGGGTCTGCCGCTAAGCTCAGTCTCCCAATTGTAATATCGACTCCTCTACAGATCTCATATATCAGTGAACCAATACCCATCGATGACTCTACACATATAAGGAGATTGTCGACTATCTCTAATAAACAGACAACTCGTCCTTATCTAGTCTTAATAAATGAGTGAGATGCTCTGGTATCAAATAATACTTTGTTGGAGTGCGAGGCCCCCAATTCTAATTTATTATTTCCTTTTTATGTAAACTCGATGCGGAAGCAGTGTGATGGTTCAACTTTAAAACAACAAATTTTAATTTCTTAAAAAAATTAAAATTACACCAAGTGAAGTAAAATTAATCAATTAATATATTCACTTAAACCAATTAATTCATCCAAGTCCTAGAATTTGCCTAAGTCATATTTATCAATATTAGCAAATTAGGCGAAACCAAATTTTAGCAAATGACTTGAATTAAATAAACTTTACCCAATATTTAATTTAGCACCAAATTAAATGAGTGTGATGATTTAAACCAAATTTTATCTTGAATTATTCTAAACATGCGTTCTACGTTATTTTGCAAGATAAAATAAATCAATCACACTACGCCGCGATGTACGAGGAAAAACCCAAGACGGGAAACAACCTCGGACGGCCCTGGCCACAAATCCACTAGATACGGAATTACAAGTACAAGACAGAAAGGCTTACAACGCACGACTCGATCCCTCTCAAGCCTCGACGCTTCTTCTTGTAGACACCTCTCCCTAGAGGATAACCTAGGAACACCACCGCGGTCTCGGAATCCACCGATAGGACTTTATATGGTCACCGTCACCCGTACATGGAGCCTTTCTCCAAGTGGGTAGAATCGCAACAAAACGTCTTCTTCTTTGATGGATGTAGAAGCAAACCAAAACTTCTCTTTGAAACGGAAGAGATAAACCGGTGCCAAACTCCAAGCAATTGATATGTATATATGTGAACTTGGATAAACAATATGGGTGTAAAACTAGAGTGATAAAATATTTTCTCTTGAAAAATAGCACTCAAAACTTGAACATTTTCCTTAAACAATTTTAGCTCTCAAACTCTCTCTAAGAGATGGAATGGAATGGAAAAGTTAGATTAGAAAAATGGTTTCCCGCACATACATATTCAGCAAAAAGATAGTGGGGTAACCTAGTGGGAAATGGGTAAAAACTGCCAAAAAACTGCCATTTAACTATTCCCGCCAAATCTCGTTCGAACGACATTTTCGTTCGAACGAGATTTCTAACGAAGTTCCAGAATGTTTAAAGAGGGAACTCGTTAGAAGTCTCGTTGGATATCTCGTTCGAACACAGGTTCGTTCGAATGACATATCGAACGACATTCCAGTGGCCTAATATGGGAACTCGTTGGCAGGTTCGTTCGAACGACTCTATCGAACGAAAAACCAGAAAGTTTGAATATTCTTGTTTAAGCCCAGAAAACTTTATAAACATTTATTTAGAGTTTTAATTAATTCTTTCTTAAAACAAAACGCAATTTTTATAAAACCTAACACCCAATAAACTTGTTCCAAGCTCCTATATATATAATATTGCATTCATACCTTGGGAGCATGGAACTATGGTTGATGACGTAGAAACGAGGCACGCAAACCGGCATATTTGATGAAGCTTTATACTCTTTGCCACTACGTCTTCAACAAACACTTCATAGGCTTGAGAATATTACAATTAAATATTATCCTATGAATAAATGTTTTTGTCCGGAATTGAGCCAAAACTATATATGGACTCAATTGGAAATTTGTGTCCTTACAAATCTCCCCCCTTGGCTATTCCGGGATAAAAACCAAAAAAAAATCCTAAAGGGCCGTCAAGCTCACTAGACTCAAAACATAACCCACCCAAACTTGACTCAACCCAAGGATCAAACGCTTTTCCATTGAAAGATGCCGCTTTAGAAGAATTCCTGCACACTTAAGCAAACTATCAAACGCATAGGGAATATCAAAGTATTAAATGCAATTAAAATAAATACTCCCTCACAATTAATTCTCCCCTTTATCAAAACAATCTACCAAAGAAGGTCGTGACTCCCCCTAAGTTAAATCTCCTACATTAAGGTACGATTACAATAGGATTAGATATCATTTCTCCCCCTATCATTCTCCCCCTTTTTGTTCAGGAATAGGCAAAGGATATATAACTAATAAACACAGTGAAGCTTAAAGTCATAAGACGTGAAAACATATGAGCAACAAAAGCATAACTAATCCATTATAGATACTAAAAATGAAGTATAAGCATAGAAGGACTAGAAAGCAAGGCAAAGACAAACAAATATCATATATATATATAAACTAGAAATATACCAATGAAGCACTTGCATATATATATATAGATATAAACATACATATAACACAAAATACAATAAGTTTGCACACTCGTATGGCAAAAATGTGTCATATGGAAACGTAAGTCTTGGGGTGTGAACTAGCAATAATTAAATTTAGACCCAAACACTTAATAAACATTCACGGAGTTCTCATTTGATTGCAAACTTTATCACATTTAAATATAACCTCATGTGACAATATGAAGATTGAACTCAATGAACAAACATACACAATGCATACAAGCCTAGCATGATGATGATTCTACAAACCAAATAGAGTCATGACATTAAAGACAACTAGGATAAACGGACATTGTGCAAACCGTTGATATACCATCCAATTCTCCCTCAATAAGCATATATATTCTTTTGCTTTTGAATGAATATATCAAACAAACATAGGCCTTGGTAATTGTTTTCTTTTTAATGCCAAATATTCTATTTTTAGGCCTTTGAATCACGTATTTCTTTTAGATCCAATAAACGGTGGCTTACTATCGCAAAGGATTTAATTCATCCTTTCGGAGCCCTTCCCCGTGCACATTTAGATATATAATTTTTTATCTCACAAAGCTCACGTGCAACGGATTGTGACATGCACTAGTCCTCCTAGGTCATAGATATGTAGATGACTAGATTGGTAGGAGAACACCTCAAAAAGCTCAAATATAACATGTGACATTAAGATTTCAAAAGAGCTCGTGCATGTGTGAAAAGAGGCATATAAAAATAGAATCCATTTAAACAATACAAAATCCAACTGCTCCATATAAAACATGGTAAAGAACATTTCAAGGATTGAAAATCTAAACCAAAAGTTCTAGCCACGTGGGAGCGTAAAAGATGGGATTCAAACACAAATATATGCCACATAAAGTGTGTCAAACTAAAATACACACAAAATAAAATCTTTTTGAGTTTTTGACATTTTTAACCAAAAATAAAGATATATACTCAAAAGAATGAACAAAAATCATTTGTATTTTTCATTAAGCTTAAATGAAATAAATAAAACAAAAATGATAAACAAAAATCTTTTTATATTTTTCAATTAATTCAATCACAAAATATAATACAAAAAGATAAACAAGTCATAATTTCTAGCATGTGATATGAAATAAGGCAATGAATAGAAAATGACTAAACATGCATACATCTAGCAATGATATATAATATGAAGCACAAAAAGCTAGAGTATGCATAAAACACTAACACATTCAACCTTTAAATTTAGCAAGGGAGGTTTCATGTGATAGTAAATGAGAATCAACAAATCTTGTATCTAGCGTATTTAATAATGATTTCCTAACCCATATAGATTTATATTTAACATGATGGGGATTAGGAAATAATGAAATGATAGATAAAGATTTCCTTGGACTTCTTTTAAGATCAAAACAAAATGACCTAAGGTGACCTTTCCTACCACAATGCAAGCATGTGTAAACACGAGGAATGTTACCTAAGGTGTGACCCTTTTTAAAGACCTTGGACAAAGTTGACCCTCTAAAACAAACAATGGTTTTAGCTTTAGCAATGGAAGAATTTGAGCATGATGTGCTAGAACCATTAGAACTACTACTAGAGTCTTGAAAATCATTTTTCATTTTTAAAATTTCGGACTCAAGTAATAAATTAGACTCCTCAAAATTATGGGACTCCTTCTTTAAATTTTCAATAATTCCTAGAAGGTTAACACGCTCTCCCTCAATATGAGCAAACATGTCCCTAAGAGTCTTTTCACTACTTTCACTCTCTTTCTTGGACTTTTCTAAAATATCAAAATTTGAATGTAAGTCCATGAGCTTTTCACGAAAAATATCTTTTTGAGATAAGGAGATTTGCAAAGACTCAATGTGAGCTTTAAAACAAGAATTTTCATTTTCAAGAAATTTAATTCTTTTTACAAATCTCAAATTTAATTCCTTTAAATTTTCGTTACATTTGTTAAGCCCATTTAATTCCTCTCGAAAATCAAAAATTTTATTTTCATTAAAATTGGACAAATTTTCATTAAGACGTCCCATTGAGAGGAAAAAAATATGAGAGTGATAAAAAAATTGAACCACCTAAAAAGGTAAGGAAATACAAAAAGCCGAAAAACGGATCTTTAACGCGATAACTTAGCGCTCCGGCTCTGATACCACTTGTTGGAGTGCGAGGCCCCCAATTCTAATTTATTATTTCCTTTTTATGTAAACTCGATGCGGAAGCGGTGTGATGGTTCAACTTTAAAACAACAAATTTTAATTTCTTAAACAAATTAAAATTACACCAAGTGAAGTAAAATTAATCAATTAATATATTCACTTAAACCAATTAATTCATCCAAGTCCTAGAATTTGCCTAAGTCATATTTATCAATATTAGCAAATTAGGCGAAACCAAATTTTAGCAAATGACTTGAATTAAATAAACTTTACCCAATATTTAATTTAGAACCAAATTAAATGAGTGTGATGATTTAAACCAAATTTTATCTTGAATTATTCTAAACATGCGTTCTACGTTATTTTGCAAGATAAAATAAATCAATCACACTACGCCGCGATGTACGAGGAAAAACCCAAGACGGGAACCAACCTCGGACGGCCCTAGCCACAAATCCACTAGATACGGAATTACAAGTACAAGACATAAAGGCTTACAACGCACGACTCGATCCCTCTCAAGCCTCGACGCTTCTTCTTGTAGACACCTCTTCCTAGCGGATAACCTAGGAACACCACCGCGGTCTCGGAATCCACCGATAGGACTTTATATGGTCACCGTCACCCGTACATGGAGCCTTTCTCCAAGTGGGTAGAATCACAACAAAACGTCTTCTTCTTTGATGGATGTAGAAGCAAACCAAAACTTCTCTTTGAAACGGAAGAGATAAATCGGTTGTGACACCCCGCCTAATAAAATACCGGGTGATCAGTCCTATACCAAATTTAAAACAGGAATCCCAGTTGGATCATCCTTAGCATCACTGTCGAAAACTTTTTAAAACTTACTAACCACCTAGTATTCCAAAAACTGGTGCCAATTTTAACTTTTTAATAAAACCAAAACAGTACATGCGGAATATATAAACCATTCTCACAACTGAATGAAAAAGAACTGAATCATAAATACACAACATGCCGAATAAATCACCGGCCACCAAAGAAATAATCCAAATACAATTATTCAACATCTGAAAACTGTACCGAGAAGTCTGGGCGACAAGCCCTAAATAAAACTGAAACTGATACAAGATTCCTACTCTAGGAATGAATGAATGATGCGTCTAATCCAAACTCCTGCTAGCATCCACATATGCCGCAGCTCCGTGTCCCTGGTATAGAATATCAATCCTGGCGTCCCTGTGGCTGGACACCTAAAAGGTTTTGAAAATAGTTTTATAGCAAGGGTTAGAACCCAAAACATTTTGAAAATATTTAGCAAGTGAATTAACTGCAGTAATTTAAAATGCATGAATGCGCTTCATATTTAAGTTAGTGTCTCACTCCCTTGTGGACATTCTCACCCCTCCACTATTGTGCACACCTACCGGTTACCTTAACCCCTCCTAGTTGTGCTACCCCGTCCAACTAGTCTTGGTATAACCTTCCCTTGCCATACAACTCTAACCCGAGTATAATGATTCTTGAATTTTAAGTTATTTCACCATTAACTTAATTAATTCCTCTTAAATAATAACATATAACCGTGTCACAAGTTATATAAAGTACATACGTCAAACACTGTATTATTTCCACCAATAATTAACTTAATTAATTTCTCATTAATTAACAACATATAACTGTAACCCAAGTTATATAAGGTAAATACATCATGCACTGTATTATCACCTACATATAATATTTACTACTATATTATACGTACCTTTATAAACATCCACACATATATCATACGCGTATCCATCCTTCCGAGTATACCCTCATCGGATGATTCCCTCTATAATGCTATCTCACTAGGTGTGCTCGCAAAACCTAGTTTCCCCAAGTTAGAATCGCTCACCAACTTGGACTAAAATATAACGAAGTGGAGGCGGTCATATTCCTTCCCTGAAAGTGAGATAAATCTCTCACCCATATATACCGGACGCTATGACCTGGGGATATACTCGCCCTACTCCTCAAGCTAGGGGATTCACCCACATCGCGCAACCTCCCTTGATAGCATTAGAGTATTTAAATTGAATAAATATCTAGTCACTGATATTTACTATCACACACAATATATACATATATATATATATACTATCACTACTCGTATATATATATATTATGAACCCCTGGTTTTTACCGTGTACTCAAACTCCCGCACACTGCCTGTAATTTAATGTCACACACAATACATACAAGTATATATATATACTACCACTACACCGTATATATATATATATATATATATATATATATATATTAATAACCCCGGCTTTACCGTGTACTCAAAATCCCATACACTGCCTGTAAGTTTCTGAGTCTGTGGCCCGACTCAAATGTAATTAATTTTCTCACTTAATAACTTATCCTCTTCCCGAGTCTATGGTCCGACTCTAATATAATTAATTCACACCTTAATTAATATAATACTTTCCCCGAGTCTATGGTCCAACTCTCCTTAAATTAATTAACACACATTTTAATTTAATACCTCCCCGAGTCTATCGCCAGACTCTAATCAAATTAGCTAACAAATTAATTAATCAACCCAAATTCCGAGTCTGTGGTCCGACTCTAATATAATTAATTATCACATTAATTAATAAGTACCCTTCACGAGTCTACAATCCGATCCTGATTAAACTAATTATCCCACCCATTAATTTAATCATACCCGAGTCTACAAACCGACTTTAATTAAATTAATTATCGCATTTATTAATTTAATAACTTGGTGTCACTCAACCATTGTCCCCGGACTCACTTACATAGCCCGGAACTTAATATTTGCCGAGTCTTTGTTCCTATCACAACGGAACACACAATATGCATTCACAACCCAAGTAATCCTATAAAACAGTAGGTATTTACACAACCCAATTCTTCATACTTGTATGTAATATATTTCTCTCTAATATTCACCGTACTTATTTGCTTTACGAATTTATCTCACTTTCGTATTAATTCAAGTATTCACACAACTCTAAGGGTCCTAGTTACCCCTTGTTATATCAATTCAGTAGTTACCCTTGTTAACCCACTGACCTAACGAATTTAAGCTCGCTCATGCTTTTTTTTTCGTAATTATATTCTTATCATCTCGAATTAGAGTACGTCACAATCAAGCCTATGAATCTCCACTTTAACTCTCTCACAACATTAAAGTCCAACACTCAATCATAGACCTACTTCCATATCATTATTCCATCAATATTTTTCTTTAAGGTCCCAAACACTTCCCCGATAAAATTTTAGACATTTGAGGCTAAAAAAGAAAAAATCTCAAATTTTCTGACAGATTAAACACCCTCTAGTAAAATTTCGATTTCTCCCTCTACATAACTCCGATTGACCTGATTCCAAGTTCATTGGATAGCTAAGAGAAATACCTTTCCAGTAATGTATGGCTCACACTCTAATTCGAAGTAAAATTCAAATCGCACACGTTTAAAGTCACGTTAAAAGTCTGGTAGATTACTATGTTGACAGATCAAACACCCTCTAGTAAAAGGTCGATTACTCCCTCTACAGAACTCCTATTGATCTGATTCCAAGTTCATTGGATAGATAAGAGAAATACCTTTCCAGGCATGTATGGTTCACACTCTAATTCGAAGTACAACTCAAATGGAATACGTTTAAAGTTGTATAAAAAAATTCTGCCAGATTGACCTCTTGTGTTCATCAAATAAACCCTAAGTCATTCAAGATTCATGTTCTTCATCCAAGAACTCATAAAGATTCCATTAACAAAACCCCATTTTATACCCATTTATCCCCAAAATAAATTTTAGTTACACATCACTAAAATATGAATTGGATATCACAATTTAGGAGTAAAAACAGTTAGCCACTTGCCTGAAAGTGTTCGTAGTGTCTGATTCCGTTGGCGGAGTCCCTCAATTTGGCTCCAAAAGCTCCCAATTTGTTCTTGATTTGCTTTCCCCCAAATCCCCTCTCAAACCCTAGGTTTGGAGTTGTGTTGGCTGCTGATTTCCTAATCTCTCATTATGTTAAAAACCCTTAATCCCGTTTTTCACCTAATGGGCTTAATTAAAGTGGGCCAACTCACCCCGTGTGGGCCCGGCTATGCCCAAAAATACCCCGAGACCCAATTACTACCCCCGGGTACTCTTTTCTGACTATCTCGACCCATCCGGACTCAACCGCGCACTCAGAATTGGCATCCGAATTAATTTATAAAAAATCCTTATCTCACACCCCATTAAGTCTATACCGACTTCCGGCTGGAATAAGTGCATACCCCGTCATTAATACCCGAAATGACGTAATTAAATTATTACTATTCACTTAGTAAATAAATTTCCCTAAACATTAACCATTTACTCCTTGATTAATATTTAAATATATATATTGTCATAATTAATTCAATTAAAATTACAACACACCAGTAATTTAAAATCCCGAATTAATTAAATATTAAATGCACAAAAGTACGGGGTGTTACATCGGTGCCAAACTCCAAGCAATTGATATGTATATATGTGAACTTGGATAAACAATATGGGTGTAAAACTAGAGTGATAAAATATTTTCTCTTGAAAAATAGCACTCAAAACTTGAACATTTTTCTTAAACAATTTTAGCTCTCAAACTCTCTCTAAGAGATGGAATGGAATGGAAAAGTTAGATTAGAAAAATGGTTTCCCGCACATACATATTCAGCAAAAAGATAGTGGGGTAAACTAGTGGGAAAATGGGTAAAAACTGCCAAAAAACTACCATTTAACTGTTCCCGCCAAATCTCGTTCGAATGGCATTTTCGTTCGAACGAAATCTCGTTCGAACGAGAATTCTAACGAAGTTCCATAATGTTTAAAGAGGGAACTCGTTAGAAGTCTCATTGGATATCTCGTTCGAACACAGGTTCGTTCGAATGACATATCGAACGATATTACAGTGGCCTAATATGGGAACTCGTTGGCAGGTTCGTTCGAACGACATTTTCGTTCGAACGACTCTATCGAACGAAAAACCAGAAAGTTTGAATATTCTTGCTTAAGCCCAAAAAACTTTATAAACATTTATTTAAAGTTTTAATTAATTCTTTCTTAAAACAAAACGAAGTTTTTATAAAACCTAACACCCAATAAACTTGTTCCAAGCTCCTATATATATAATATTGCATTCATACCTTGGGAGCATGGAACTATGGTTGATGACGTAGAAACGAGGCACGCAAACCGGCATATTTGATGAAGCTTTATACTCTTTGCCACTACGTCTTCAACAAACACTTCATAGGCTTGAGAATATTACAATTAAATACTATCCTATGAATAAATGTTTTTGTCCGGAATTGAGCCAAAACTATATATGGACTTAATTGGAAATTTGTGTCCTTACATACTCTACCCTCATATCCATGAATCGAAAATGTACCCGCTAGTGCAGGTAGCGTCAGAGGTGATGGAGGTATAGGCACATCCCGTACGTTGAATACACACCCATAGTGCATCTAGCCCAGCTACTTGGCTGGTGCTGGAGCAGGAGTCTGCTTCCCCTGTTGGGTACCCTCACAGTGCACCCCAAAAAGTTGTGTGCGAGCCCTACTCTTGTGACCCTACTGGCCCTGGTGGCCTGTCCCTGCTGGCTACCCTCTGGTTCCCCTGACCTGACGACCCTGAGGAACCATCTGCTACTGTTGGGGACCCTGTTGGCCCTGTCTATCCGATCGGTACCCACCAAATCTAAATGTTTTGGCAGAGTTTCCTTATCGAGAGTTCTGCCCCTGTGTGCCCCAGTCTGCTGCTGCTGGGGCGATGTCCCACTAACACTGCTCCCATGAGTCTTTCCCTTCTGCATAGACTCTACTCCCCTCTTAGTTCCTTTCCCATGGAAACGGGAGTTTGATAGTGCAAAAATGTCGCGTTAACAACATCAGTATAAATCATCAATACGGGATTACGAATCAAGTGTTGCTTGATCCTCCGGGCCAAGTAATCCATAAACTTTGCCTTCTTACTCTCTTCGTTGCTCACCTTATCTGGCACAAAACTTCTTCCTCATCTCTGCCTCCACTGCCGACGGAAAATACTTGTGGTCAAACTGCACCCAGAACTCCAAAATAGTCATCGAATCTTTCTCCTCCACTGTGGTCCCTGCCTCCCACAACTGAAGGGCTTCCCCTGTTAGCCTGAAGGTGGCCAACATATGTTGCTAAACCTCACTGCAATCTAGCATGCGTAGGTGTCGCTGAATGTTCTTCTTCCAAATACATGCATCCACTACATCCCTGCCACCCTGAAACTCGGATGGATGACCCTTCTAGAAGGTCTCTCTGATGCTATGCCAAGTGGGTAGTCCTTGTTGGGCCGAAATAGCTGGTGTTGTGAGCTGCTGAGCCTGAGGGTGAGGGAAGTGGGCTGCCATGGCCCTCATGGCTGTCTCTACTGCCTGTGCCACTATCACTACGACTTGAGTGGTAGAAATCATCACTGGTGGTGGTGGCGGTACCTGCTGGTCCTGAGGATCCTCCCCCACCTCATCTTTGGCTGCGGCCCTCTCAGCTCGCCCTCTCCTCGGTGGCTCTAAAAATAGATCAAATTGTATAAGTCACTTTATACAAAATTTATTAGCAGAAGTATGATATATCAAGGCACACAAAGATATAAGCAAAAGTTTTAATAATAGAGCTCTATATCAAACAAACGATACGCTAAAAACGTAGTAAGCCGTACAGATCCTATGGAGACTAGAACCTAATGCACTGATACCATCTGTGGAACCCCGTCTAATTAAACATCGAGTGATCATGCCTTTATCAAATTAAAATAGATTTCTCATATGGTTCATTCTTAGCATCACTCCCAAAAAATAAATTAATTACTAACGACTTAAGTTAATTAAATCGGTGCCACATTTTATCTTCCAAATAAAATAGGATAATAAAATAGTTTGAAAACTAAAATCACATACACAAGATACTAGAATCCAAACCAACACTAATATGTAAAAGCAACTAAGTCAAGACGAATAAACTATCGGCTAAACCCACAACCAAGAAAAAATTTCCAACCCAACTACAAATTAAATTGATACAAATCTGGAACTGTAATGGAGTCAACTGACAATGTCTACATATAAAACATGAGAATGAGATCCTATGCTATATCTGAATGAAAGAGTCGGCTACTCAATGATCCTGTTAGCATCCACAGTGCTACAGCGCTGAATCCCTGGAATGAACTCAAGTAAGGTGCCCTTGTGGCGGGACACCTAAAAGGTTTTGAAAACATTTTTACAGCAAGAGTTAGTACTCAAAACAGTTTGAAAACATTTAGAAAGTAATTTATTGCAATTAAAATCGGTTATTCATTACACATGTTAGATTCATGCACACTCTCATGAGTCTCCTCACCTCTCATCTAATGTTCACACCTAACGTCCTATACTTAGCCCACCTAGCCATCATACCCAAGCTATCTCGACTAAAGTATATAACCAATCTTATCAATTGTATACTTTCCCGTACCGCCCATATATCACGCTTTATTATTACATCCTCACGTATTTCAGTTTTTATATAACATTCACATGTGTTATGTTTAATCATAATCAAGTCTCACCACTTAATTCATAACACATTTCAGATTTATCATTCGACTTCTATAATTAGGTTTCACTACTTAATTCACTATATATATTTTTAATCTTAAAATTAAGTTTCCCTCTACTTAATTTATCATTTATATATATATATATATATATATAAAATAAAGGAGGAGGGTTTTTTGGTCTCCCCCAACTAACGGTTTAGATTACATCTTGAGGGGTTTGGTGTTTATCAACTAGCGGCTGAGATTAACTCCGATGGACTTCTTATCTTGAGGCACGTGTAACTCATTCATGTCGGTAGGAAACACGTTTGGTCTCACCCTTTTTGCATTGCGATTAAATAAAGAGCACAAGGCTCAAGAAAAGATATGGCTGACAAGCAATATCTTGTGTTAAAACACACGCGTTCTCTCTCTCTCTCCCCACTTTTACCAGAGCACAAGGCTGGATGATGTCTATATTCCCTTCACACCTCTTTTGAATCCAGAAGAGAAGAGGAGAGTTAAGGCTCCGGTGTGAATCGAGGCTAGATGTTGAGCATCCTCCATGTACACGCACCCTAAACCTTAAGATCCTCTCTCCACATCGTTTTTTATTTTTACAGGTTCGTTCGTTTTTGCCACAACTTTGATGTAGCCATCATCTAACTCAGTGCCTCTGTGTGTGGGACAGAACATGGCATTTTTTTTGTAGCTATTTGATTACAAAACCCAAAATTGTAATCTTTCCATTTTCTTGAGATTTAAAGCCTGCTCATTCTCTCTCTCTTCAGAAAGTTACAGATTTGGTGTTGTTCACGAGAGCCATTAAGTTACAAATCTTGGGTTGATTATCACGGATTCTCTCTCTCCCTACCTTAGTTTTTGTAAGGTATTCTCCTATTTCATAATTGATGTTAATCTTTTTTCCTTATATTTCTCACAGTGTTGAGTACAGGAATTTGGGGTGTCAATTTTTTTGGGAGTTTTGGGTTCGGCTCTCCTAATCCTCTGTTGTTTTGGATCTGTGGGAGAAATACAACAGATGTATCAGGTATAGGGTTCTTTTTTATTGCATAAAAGCTGTGGCAAAAATAGCCATTTTGGAATACAGCCATTTTGGAATTTTACAGCCATTTATCAGGTATACGACACATGTATCAGGTATACGGTTCTCAGATCTATCGGAGAAATACAGCCATTTTGGAATTTTAGCTTCAATGATGTGAAACAGGGAACAAAATGCCAATGTGGGATTTTGGCTTAAGTTATGCGAAACAGGGGAGTAAATACCCTTTGGGGATTTTGATGTTTTTCTAGGGTTTGAGCGGAGGCATTGGAGTAGCTTTAGAGTGTGTATAATGGGTTTTGGCATCTCCCACGCTTTGTCCATTTCTTCTATCTCTTTGGTTGGTTTTTATTTTAGTTTTGGATAGAAAATTTAGAAAAATGACTTTTATTAGAAAATGTGTATTTTTTATAATCAGATTCACTACTTTCATATAACTTTATTAGACATGGTGTATGTATAAAGGTAAAACTGATGTATTGATCTATAAATTGGCTTGATCAGTCGTTTACCAATTTTTTTCTGAAATGGATAGTGAAACAAAGAACTCGGTCCAATTTCTTCATGGTGGGTGACGAGACTTTTCTAACACATGGATGATCGTTTCAAAAGATATGACTTATTGTTCTTGCAATAGCGTCGGCAAGCCCTGGTGGGTGGGGTGGCTCAATACAACGGAGCTCGTGTGCTCCTGCTCCGCCAAGAACGCAACATGGCAGATCTCCGCTTTTATGTAAGATTTTTTTATATGCTTTTTCCTTTTTTAGTGTTTATCAACTAGCGGCTGAGATTAACTCCGATGGACTTCTTATCTTGAGGCACGTGTAACTCATTCATGTCGGTAGGAAACACGTTTGGTCTCACCCTTTTTGCATTGCGATTAAATAAAGAGCACAAGGCTCAAGAAAAGATATGGCTGACAAGCAATATCTTGCATTAAAACACACGCGTTCTCTCTCTCTCTCCCCACTTTTACCAGAGCACAAGGCTCGATGATTTCTATATTCCCTTCACACCTCTTTTGCATCCAGAAGAGAAGAGGAGAGTTAAGGCTCCGGTGTGAATCGAGGCTAGATGTTGAGCATCCTCCATGTACACGCACCCTAAACCTTAAGATCATCTCTCCACATCGTTTTTTATTTTTACAGGTTCGTTCGTTTTTGCCACAACTTTGATGTAGCCTTCATCTAACTCAGTGCCTCTGTGTGTGGGACAGAACATGGCATTTTTTTTGCAGCTATTTGATTACAAAACCCAAAATTGTAATCTTTCCATTTTCTTGAGATTTAAAGCCTGCTCATTCTCTCTCTCTTCAGAAAGTTACAGATTTGGTGTTGTTCACGAGAGCCATTAAGTTACAAATCTTGGGTTGATTATCACGGATTCTCTCTCTCCCTACCTTAGTTTTTGTAAGGTATTCTCCTATTTCATAATTGATGTTAATCTTTTTCCTTATATTTTCTCACAGTGTTGAGTACAGGAATTTGGGGTGTCAATTTTTTTGGGAGTTTTGGGTTCGACTCTCCTAATCCCTTGTTGTTTTGGATCTGTGGGAGAAATACAGCACATGTATCAGGTATACGATTCTTTTTTATTGCATAAAATTTGTGGCAAAAATAGCCATTTTGGAATACAGCCATTTTGGAATTTTACAGCCATTTATCAGGTATACGACACATGTATCAGGTATACGGTTCTCAGATCTGTCGGAGAAATACAGCCATTTTGGAATTTTAGCTTCAATGATGTGAAACAGGGAACAAAATGCCAATGTGGGATTTTGGCTTAAGTTATGCGAAACAGGGGAGTAAATACCCTTTTGGGATTTTGATGTTTTTCTAGGGTTTGAGCGGAGGCATTGGAGTAGCTTTAGAGTGTGTATAATGGGTTTTGGCATCTCCCACGCTTTGTCCATTTCTTCTATCTCTTTGGTTGGTTTTTATTTTAGTTTTGGATTAAAAATTTAGAAAAATTACTTTTATTAGAAAATGTGTATTTTTTATAATCAGATTCACTACTTTCATATAACTTTATTAGACATGGTGTATGTATAAAGGTAAAACTGATGTATTGATCTATAAATTGGCTTGATCAGTCGTTTACCAATTTTTCTGAAATGGATAGTGAAACAAAGAACTCGGTCCAATTTCTTCATGGTGGGTGACGAGACTTTTCTAACACATGGATGATCGTTTCAAAAGATATGACTTATTGTTCTTGCAATAGCGTCGGCAAGCCCTGGTGGGTGGGGTGGCTCAATACAACGGAGCTCGCGTGCTCCTGCTCCGCCAAGAACGCCACATGGCAGATCTCCGCTTTTATGTAAGCTTTTTTTATATGCTTCTTCCTTTTTTCTAAGGCCGATTGGAGAACTCTCTCTCTCACCTGATCCTCCTTTTTTCTTCAGATATAGATCTTATGGGTTTTCACAGGGGGTGGAATGTAGATGGGTTTTCACAGGGGGTGGCATGTAGCTGAGGTGTTTAATGAATAATAATGAGGGTGAGAGAGTTTGGAAGTTTTGAAATGTTGGAACATTCTGTTGATGTTTTCATATCATTGGGTGTTGACTGCGGGATGTAAAAATGTTGTTGGAAAATTTGGTGATCAACTGATGAAGATGCTAGATTTGGTCTTCGCAGTTGTTCAAAAATGTTATTTCTTCTTATTATAAAGTAGTATAATCTATCAATCATACAACCTCTTATTTTGAAATTGATTCTATATTTTTGGAAATGGTTCCAGACATAAATTTCTGAACCTATTTGATGATGTTCTAGATTTTAGATTTTGGATTTTGGATTTGTAATTTTTACATTTTTTTTCCATTTCATCTTCTTCAGTTATATTGTAAGACGCAAACAGAAAAAAAAAAAAACTGTGATTAGAAACATCCATATACAGATTTAAGACCCAAAGATGTATGGATGATATTAAAGTAAATGGAAGGCACCCTATGCATATCCTTTTTTGTCATGTGTTCTTGCCTTCAAATGCATTATAGATTTGATACAGATTAATCTTTTTTTTCTTAACAGTGAACTTGCAACTCATTCCAAAATCACTGATATGGAGTCGTTGAAAATTTGTACCCAAAATTAATAATAGGTAAATGAATTTAAAATAATCAATAGGAAAATAGTGTTTTAAAAAAAATCATTAAAAAAATATGAATATATTTTTAAAGAAAAATTATATCAATTTTATCTTAAAAAATATTTTTTAACAAAAATATTCTAATTTCACTTTTAGAAAATATATAGGCAAAAAATAAAATAATATAAATCAAGAAACGCATGAGTGCCTAATGTGTCAACTGCACATGTGTAATGTGCATTCACTTCGTGTTATACCTTTACTCGGATACGATATTTGAGTGAGTCGAGTCGTCTTGGGAAGTTAAGTAGCATTTATAGCGTGCAATCAGCATGGGCAATCGTGACATGTAATGTTACAGAACGTGTAGCTATAAAATGTTACAAAAGTGTGTAACGTCGTTATCAAATATGATGAAATTTAATCAGTACAAGTACACCCTAATTGGGAGTAAATTTATGAGCGTGCCATCGACACCGGCACAAATTTATCACGGGAATAAATTTATCGTCGTGCCATCGGCACGGGTACACCCTAGTATTTATATATATCATCTACAAGTCTACTTTCGCACGTAAGTAGAATATCATGAAGTATATATATTTCACACAATATATACTATAAGGATTATTGGTCCAGCTAATCATCGAACCCAATCACCTTATCATTTATATTGGTCCGGATATCCCTCGACCCCAAAGTAAATGTTATGCATATGTATATTGGTCCGGATACTCATCGACCCTAATATCTTTAAACTTCGATTTGGTCTGGATCATCATCGACCCCAAATCAAGCTTTCATGTATTGGTCCGGATAATCATCGACCCCAATACCGAATTAAGTATACTTTAAGTATTCACACAATATAAGTATCAATAAAATAGTTAGTCCCATAACCAAATTATTCATACTAGTACGTAATATTTTTCTCTCTAATATTCACCGTAACTTTACCATTTATTTATGATTTTACTTCGCTTTCGTACTCTGCTCGTAGGCCTACTAAAAAATAATATATCTCCCAATATTTTTTTAAAAAGTGCATAAATATTCCCCCAACACATATATTTAGGAATAGAAGAGGAAAAAGAAAGATTTTATAAATTTCGTAGCACCGGACCGATCTGCCTCCCAGGACCGGATCAGTTCATTTTTCCTGCAACTCTATTCTCTATTTCGCAGGAGTGTTTTTACACCTTTTTTATACCAAAATCTCCTAAATTCCATACCAAATTCATAATCAAATGTTCCTAACTATTTCTATCAGAGTCGAGATGATTGCTAACATTTCAAACACATTAAAACCTCATCGAAAACAATCAAGAACGAATCAACCCCCAAAACTCTTTCATAAACTAGTTTGTGTTCATCCATTCAAATCCTATATTTAAATCCGTAGTAACAATCCAAAACCTTCTAATTTACAATCCTCTACAAATATAAATCCTAACTACATGCAATTTTTCCCAACATGAAATCAATTAGTACTCTTCATCAATGTTTTAAAATAAAAATCAATATATTCATGAAATCCCTACACATGGGTATTATAACTTCAATTCAATTTACAATAAACACTTGCCTTAAATTGATTGATCTGATCTTGTGATTTTTAGTTGATGATTGATTGCTTCTTCTCCAATCTTCTTTTCCAATTGACTTGAGGTGCAAGAAACCCTTCACCACCTTCTCAATTCTCTCCTTAGGCTCTGGGAAAAATGGTTTTCTCTTTTCTCTAATGGACTCTCTAATCTTTTGTGTTTTGATCCCTAAGCCCAATCTCTAAATATCAGATATATGGCTCTAATTTTCGTATGTACCTTGACCTCTTTTAGTAAAATGATCGTAACGCCCCTAATAGGTGCCTGTTTGGTCCAAAATTGACCCGGGGCCCAAACTATACCCTCGGGTGCACTATTCTGACTATTTCGAACCATTTGGAATCATTCATGACTTCTAAATTCCCATCCGGGTCACTTAAAATATATTTCTCATTCCTTACCTCAAAATAGTCTACATGTGACTCCTGGTGAGATAAACTAGAATATGCACATATCACTCGCTATGCCGTATAATGATAATAATTTATTATTTACTATTCACACCTAGTAAATTTCATCAAAATATTAATCACTATCTATCTGTTGATTAATATTTAATATTTACATTTATTAATTAAATCACAATAATTACTTAACTCGCGTAATTTAGATAAAAACGTATTTTCCTAATTTATTTTTGAATTAATTAATTTTAAAACACGCAGAAATACAGGGTTTTACAATAGATGGAGATAAACATATCGCACCATCCACTGATTTACCTAACTTTATTCAATTACTTTCTAATAAAAGAGGAAAAGTTAAAGCCAAAAACGTCATCAGAATGTAAAATTCGCCAAATTAAATCAGTACGATTGGTTATATTCACCCCCTGATCATAACCATCTATCTGCACAATACCATTTTCTTTCTCAAATAGATAAAGAAAAACTTAAACTTGAAGTAATGATAATAAACTATGTGTAACTTAGTCCTTGTTATCACATTTATAACCTTCTTTTTACACTTTCTTTTCCCATTAGTCTCAACCTATAAAGTATGGACTCGACACGTAATATGTAATTCGACACGACATGCAACACGTAATTTTTTCAAAAATCAGGATACGCATATTACATATATATGTTAATGAAATAAATGGATTTTTTCTATAAAATACATTATTAGAGCATTCTTAACGTAAAATTAAGAAAATGAAACATATAAAATAAAATTCAAACACACTTTATTATAAAAATTCACAAACAAAGTCGTATCACCATTCACAAATTTGTATATAATATATATTCATTAAAAAAAGATAAAAGGAGAAAAAACTAAGAAGCAATAAAGATAAAAAATGGGGTCTTCGTAGAAAACATAAGAAGAAATAGGTTTTCTTAACAAACATTAAAAGAAAGTTAATTAAAACATTAGAAGAAATAGGTTTTTCATAAGAAACATTAGAAGAAAAAAGGATGAAAGCGTCTTTCTATATAGATAGATAGATAGATAGATAGATAGATAGATAGATAGATAGATAGATAGATAGATAGATAGATAGAGAGAGAGAGAGAGAGAGAGAGAGAGAGAGAGAGGAACTAACCAACTAACTGTTGCAAAGAAGAGGAGTGAAAAAGTTAGGATTTTTCCCAACTATTGTGAGAGAAGACTGTGCAAAGAAGATGAGGAAAAACTAGGATTTGGGGAGTTCGTAAGACAGAGAGAAAAGCTAGGGTCCCATTTAATTTTGGAAATCTATTTTTCATTTCCATTATATCTTTACGAATATGCCATTAAGATGGGAAGGATGAGTGGAAAACTATTTTGCAACTTTAGCAATTCTAGAAAACATGTATTTTATGATTTTCAGATTAGCTTGTATTGGAAAACAATTTTTCAGGAAATCACATTCTTATTTCCATCTAGAGGGCATACTTTTCCAAATTATAACACAAAATATGGAAAATGAAAATGGAAAACTATTTTCCACAACTAAACTGTGACACCCCACCTAATAAAATCCCGGGTAATCAATCCTATACCAGATGAAAACATGAATCTCATATGGTTCATTCTTAACAACATTTTCGAAATCCAATTTCATTACTAATAACTTATTAGGCGGGTGTCAAAATTTTATTTAACTAATCTTTTTAACCAAACCAACCAAGGAAACCATCACAATAGTTTATTTACATCGAACTGAAATGAAATAAGGTAACCGAACTCTCGGTACAACATAATACAACAAAATCGAATTCTACAAACTAAAACGCACCAAAAGAATTAATGAATACAGTGGGGCTATCAGCCCGAGTATTTCTACAATATCTCCTATCTAGATCACAAGGATAGAAGCGTCTAAATAAACCTTCATACATCCACGGCTACTGCAACAACGTTTGACTCGAAGGAATCATCATCCAGGCATCCCTGTGTCTGGACACCTAATATATATAAATATATAGAAAGATAGGTATAATAGAGAAACGGGTCAGAGCCCGAGTTTTGAAAATATTTAGCAAGTGGTTCGAATGCTATATTTTTAAAATATGAAATCTCTCATATTTAAACTGGTATCGCACTCTCATTAGATACACCTCACCCCTCCTCTAATAGTGAACACCTATCGCATATATTTTAAACAACCCAGTTAAGCTACCCTACCTAACTAATCTCTTTCACCCATCCTCTAAGTCCGCATAACTATCACCTACCCTGTATGATATAATATACGTTATACCGAAAGCTATTACATAAGCTTTTATTGATATAATCTTCAATTTGATGCATATATATATATATATATATATATATATATATATATATATACCGTTCATTTTTTTAAACTTTCACTAGTTTCAAATACCATTCTCACTTTAGTATATAAGATCCCTTATATATCTTTTTCACTTTAATATCTGATTCACATTTGTATAAATTCGGATATAAATCTCTAGGAAGAAGAATAAACTCTTATTCATTTTACACTTTACACAAGTCTAAGTTATATGATATGTCGTCTTCATATACGAGAAATATACTATACACAACAAGTATATTCACACTTGTATCATAATCATAAGTATAATAACCATCCCACCAAGATATAACTCGAGGATGCAGTCTCAAAGTGCTATCATCATCCGAGTATACTCAACTTAACCCATGTACCAATTCAGACTTACTCATGATCATGGTAGGAAATACTAAATGTTGGAGTTGGTCATATTTCCTCCTTAAAGTGGATCATTATCTCACCTCTATGCGGGTAAATATGACATGGGGATATACTCTCCCTGCTCCGCAAGCCATGGCATTCACCCACATCGCGCAACCTCCCTGGATAGCACTAGAGATATATGTATACATAAATATATCGTTCACATACCAATATATTTATAACCAAATCACACACACACACACACACACACACACACACACACACACACATATATATATATACCAGTTCTCAATATGCCCGGGCTATAATTGCCAAACTCTTATAGCGATGGCCAAAATATCCCGAACGTTCCCATTCGTAATAGTATATAAGTATTTGCACACTTAAAATACTAAACTTATAAGCATTCTTTTATTTAATATTTACTTACCTCAATCACTTTTAAGGATTTATATATAATCTCGAATATACCAATTTGTAATACTTAAATAAGTATACAAACTACTTATCTTAATTCTATAGGTATCGCATCACCTATAATAATAGTCGTCAATAGACGTACCGGATAGTCGCTCAATCCTCTTTAGCCCATATCCTAAATTCCATCCTAATCGCATCCTGGGATTTACTCAAGTGTAATCGTCCCTTATTTATTCTAACCGCATAATTATATTTATACACACTTGCTGAAGACTTCTCTAAAATGTTATTCGTCCTAAACATTCATTAAATTCATACCCCGGATTGTACACTCAACTAATCCAAGGTTCTCTCTTTCATCCCAAGGTTTACTCCCCCTAAATTCCATTATCTAGGAGTCCTAATATCACGTCTAGAATCCCCTACAATAATCTCCGATTTCTAATTTAATTTCCCCCTATACTTAAGGAAAAAACTTTCAAAAATCTGATAGGAACGAATCGATTCGCCTCTTTCCGAATCGATTCACCCTTATCGAATCGATTTGAAAATGTTCTACTTTCTTACTACTTAAGACCGAATCTATTCGCCTTGTCTGCATCGATTCGCCCTGCAAAAATCCGAAATCTGCTACGGGTTATCATCTTCTCCAAAACCCAAAAATCATCCCAACCTCCATTTTTGTGGTTTCTAATCTCAACCAATAACACTATAATCATAGTAACATTAATGTATAACTAACACATCAATTAATTTATGGGATAGAACAATTTCTCTTAGATTTAAACCCTAAAACTAATTAAACTCTCTTTAATCATTTCTTCTCATTTCTAACCATTTATACACGGCATTGACATGGATTTAACACTAGAAATGATCAACAGTTAATAATACATCAATTTGTAAACTCAAAATCAATTTTCCCAAATTTATTTCAAGGGTTTCAATCCAAAAATCATATAGTTTACCAACTACAATATGAGATACACACTCAAATGAATAAAGCAAGTAAACACTTACCTCGTGGATAAAATCCAACAATCTCGAGTCGAATCCCGCGGAGTTTGGCCCGGAATCCCCTTCCTCTTCCTCTTTTCCTTCTTCCTTTCTTTCCTTCTTATTTTATTTCCTTCTCTCTCTCATGCCTTATAAGAGAGAAATAAGTGTTATCCCTTATAAAGCCCAATTTTAACTCGTATACTCAAATACGAGTCCCTACTAGTCCAAAAGTTCCCAAAACCTAAACAATATCCCTGGATACTCTATTATTACTATCCCGTCCATTCCGAAACCAATCGTGCACTCGGAATCTCCATCCGAGTCACTTAACTAAAATTCACTAGTCGGACCCAACACTTCTCAACACGCGTGTTCTTCAACGTGAAGTATTTCCCATCGCTTTACCTAATTGCGACATGACATAAAAATATTTCAACTCATTTACATAATCCTAAAAGTACATGTAACACATCAGAATTAATCTAACACTTAATAAATCCCAAAACTACTATTCACCATAATTACTCAAGTTATCAAACTACTCCCATTTATGTAATTTAAATATCTATGAAAGTAGGGGGTATTACATACTCCCCCCCTTACAAAGTAATTTCGTACTCGAAATTCGGATACGACTTCTACCCCCAACCTAGGATCGTTAATCGCACTACATCCTAATACACCAAAGTCGAACAGTACTAAGGTAATGGTATTCTACCATATACTTATTCACGGTACCCACCTATCTCAAGGCTTATACTCTAATGCACTAGCTTAACAACAAACTTAACTGAATCTCTACATGCTAAAACATTACCTTGGTCGTAAGATTAACTCTAACAACAAAAAATCGCACCTAGTGCTTCTATAACTGCATAGAAAGAAAACGAGCCTATAATCACTACTCTAACGCATTGATCCCATCGGAAAACCGCTACTCTAAGCATCCGTTCATCTACATCATGACATCGAATTTCCTTCAAAAAGAAAACAACACTAGCGCTTGACTACTCCCGTCATTCTTACCGCTTATCTTAGGTGTGCTAACTCTTGCCGCACCTATATAATTGCATTATTACGTACCTCCTACGAAATTCCATCCAACACATTCCAAATCCATTGATAGATGCCCCAAAGCATAATCTTCAGCTTTATATGCTACGCCCCCCTCTATTTCGGACGATATATATACAAAATCAACTTACCAAAGTGTGCACACACCCTATAATTTGTGCCTGTTTGCACCACTTTTACAAACTTCACACGCGTAACACGTTCTCTAAAAATGGGCCTCATTTTCTTCTCGGCCTGGTGCTAACGCTTAGGTACTCTCAACCCGAATTACTCGAGATTCAATTCTTCCTATACCTGGAAATTTAATCCTTATCAAGGTTAATCCACCAATCTTCTCGTGGTTAACTCACTACAATTTCCCTATATCAGCGCCACTTGTCCCACCGGCCTTATTTTATGGTAGTCCTAAGATCGATGTGTTTTCCTGCAAACGTAAAATAAGTACTATACTAACTATATCCCTAGCAGCCAAGACCTTTCCTAACTCCCGACATTAGCTTAGTTTCATGCGTGGGACATCTCGCGAAGCGAAATCTAAACAAGGAACCCTCCCGTTATACTATTAACTCGCATTGTTGGTCATCAAGATATAACGGCCTAAGGCACACAATCGAGACTTCCAAAATCCTATCTCACAACCATATCAACGCTCTTCTAGCTCTATGTCTTTCCATTTCGGCTAAATGGAAAGTCTAACTAATTAGGGTGTTTATACTCTTCATAAGTGTTACAATCATCACATACAAACATGTTACCTCTGAATTATCCTCTTAATCACGGCATGGCTATAAGCCTCAAATCAATTCCTTAACCTTACCTCACCCATTTACTTACAATGTGAGAAATATTTTATCATTTTCTACAGCACTTCCGTTTCCATTAGCCCCTAATCATCATGTGAATCTCAGCTAATTTATCATCAAAACCAACATCCTAGCATATCAATAACATCTCTCCACTCCCAATGTCGTTAAGGTTCATGTGTGGAGTGTCTCACAAGCGAAATCCAAACAAGTAACCCCTCCAACACACTACTACTTAACTTTTTCGGTCGTGGAGGTATCTCAGTGTAAAACATACAACTGGGATATTCCTATCCCGTCGACCAACAAAATATGGTCATAACTCTTACTTCTCTTAAGGAGCCAAACCATAAAGCGCTTGTACTAACCGTGTCATTTTCTCGAATAACAACGAGTTTAAACTCACAGCTTAACTATAAATCATGCATACCTTAAATCATATCTATAAGGTCCCCATGCACTAAAATCATGATAATGAAATATCTACTCTTCGAAGTTCCATCTAAACATTTACTAAAGGCGAGATCAACCCATATCTAGGTGAGATATCGCAAAACAACCAGTCCCACCCTGGAACCGAGGATACGATAGCCTTGCAATTCCTAGCCTACTGTCGCTCTGACCATCCCAGAACAGATTATACTCAGAATAGTATTATACTCGTATAACACACACAAGAGGATGATTGCAAACCAAATAGAAGCTCAAAATACCAACACCCGTTTCCGCCGCGAATGAAGAAAAATGGAACCCCGCTATTGAGGAAAAGCATATAAATATACTCTCTATAATATTATCAATACTACCAATAAACTCGAATCACACACACGAATCTAGGGCTAACAAAATACTGTGACTCAATCTTATCACACAAAATATACATCCTTCATCTGAGGTGAAACTCATAATAATAACTTTGCCAATCACCTTGGTTGCTTCAAATGGTTCCTAGACATATTACACTTTCCTTAACCGAACTAAAACTACTTTAATCCATGCCCCATCTAGGCACCCAACTCTTGTCCTTTAACTCCTACCGAGCAAGATCAGAGCGTGTCGTTGTATGCTCCATATCACCATATTCCCCATCTCTGGGCTCCCTGACCATGTTAAGGTTATCACTATCTTGGACCTATAGCCTCGATCCTGACAATCCCCCTCATATTTACCTTAGCTCCTCTGACTAAAAGGAAACACACTACCGGCCTCAACGACCATGTTTCAATTAATCCCCGAGCATATTTCCACCTGTGGGGTCTCACGAACACAAATAATTCCAGTCTTTATCTTGGACTTAATTCTTCGACTCATCCAGCTCCATTCTCATGGAAGCGTTAACATTCCCAGTATAAGAGGCACGACATGGCCCTCGTATTCATCAGAAATTTGAGAAAAATCTCCATAACTGTTAGCAACACTTACTAATGAGCCTATCATTACATTGAAGGACTATCTCTTTATTGTACCTACATCATCAGGTACAAAGCTCACTTAACCATATAACTCTTTCTTCACTGTCGGCCCCTGACTGATCCTCACGTGAGAAGTTCAGAAACTTCATTTTCTTCATTTCTGGTAATTTAAAGGAATTCGTGATTAAATGCATCCGTAAGATTACTTTATGAGAAAAACATTCTACTCCCCCAAATATGGCGACCACCGTTCCCACCATTTCAACATTGCTCCAACGTGTGAAAAAAAACTCCTTAAATTTTCACATCAGGGCATTTCTATACCCCTCTCTAAGCCAAAGATTATGAGCATTCTACTTTCGTTGGATAACGATACACTACCTTCGCATAACTTAAGCTTCAACGAATGGTCCTTATCAAAGACCTTTCAAACTTATTCCCAATTTAACTTCATTGGGTAAGTCCAATTTAGCACCACTCTCTGCTATGGCGGTATGTGGATAATTATAACTAATACACTCTAGTAGTCATTGCAGCAATACATTAAAATGCTATAAAGGGAGTTACCTCAACTTCGGCCCTTATTCCTAACTTTAACTAATAGTTCCAACTAATCCCCGCCTCCTTCTGCCCTCGTAACGGACTTCCTTGATCGCCCTTCATCGATCAGCACATGAGTCTCACATGAGCCTACAATAGATTTACTATAATCTTACATAATAGCAGGAGAACGAAATCTCACAATAGGAATCAGCAATCCTAATGATAAGTCTCTATATTAAATAGAAAGCAACGTCGAAAGCCTAGTACATCTGCACAGATTCCTAAGAACACTAGAACCTGATACTCTGATATCATCGGTGACACCCTGCCTAATAAAATACCAGGTGATCAATCCTATACCACATTAAAACAAGAATCTCATATGGTTCATGATTAGCGTCACTGTCGAAAACTAATTTCATTACTAATAACTTATTAGGTTGGTGTCAAACTTTTATTTAACTAATCTTTTTAACCAAACCAACCAAAAAAACAATCACAACAATTTATATACATCGAACTGAAATGAAATAAGGTAACCGAACTCTCGGTACAATATAATACAACCAGATCGAATGCCGCAAACTAAAACGCGGTAAAAGAATTAATGAATACAGTTGGGCTATCAGCCCGAGTGTTTCCGCAATACCTCCTATCTAGATCACAAGGATAGAAGCGTCTAAATAAACCTGCATACATCCACAGCTGTTGCAGCAGCGTCTAACTCAAAAGAATCATCATCGAGGCATCCCTGTGTCTAGACACCTAATATATACACATATAGCAAGAGAGGGAAAATAGAGAAACGAGTTAGAGCCCGAGTTTTGAAAATATTTAGCAAGTGCTTCAAATGCTATATTTTTAAAATATGAAATTTCTCATATTTAAACTGGTATCGCACTCTCATGAGATACACTTCACCCCTCCTCTAATAATGCACACTTTTCGCATACATTTTAAACAACCCAGTTAAGCTACACTGCCTAACTAATCTCTTTCACCCATCCTCTAACTCCTTATAACTATCACCTACCTTGCGTGATATAATATACGTTATACCGAAAGCTATTACATAAGCTTTGAATGATATAATCTTCAATTTGATGTATATATATATATATATATATATATATATATATATATATATATATATATATATATATATATATATACCGTTCATTTTTCAAAACCTTCACTAGTTTAAAATACCATTCTCACTTTAGTATATAAGATCCCTTATATATATTTTTCACTTTAATATATTATTCACATTTGTATAAATTCGGATATAAATCTCCAGGAAGAATAATAAACTCTTATTCATTTTACACTTTACACAAGTCTAAGTTATATGATATCTTATCTACATATACGAGCAATATACTCTACACAACAAGCATATTCATACCTATATCACAATCATAAGTATAATAACCATCCCATCAAGCTATAACTCGAGGGTGCAGTCTCAAAGTGCTATCATCATTCGGGTATACTCAACTTAACCCAGGTACCAAGTCAGACTTACTCATGATCATGGTAGGAAACACAAAACGATGGAGGCGGTCATATTCCCTCCTGAAAGTGGAATCATTACCGCACCCATATGTTGGACAATATGACCTGGGGATATACTCTCCCTTCTCCGCAAGCTAGGGGATTCACCCACATCGCGTAACCTCCTTGGATAGCGTTAGAGATATATCTATACATAAATATATCATTCACACACCAATATATTTATAATCAAATCATATATATATATATTGTAACAACACCCGTATATATAATATATACCACTTCTCAATATGCCTTGGCTATAATTGTTGAACTCTTATAGCGATGGCCAAAATATCCCGAATGTTCCCATTCGTAATAGTGTATAAGTATTTACACACTTAAATACTAAACCTATAAGCATTATTTTACTTAAGATTTACTTACCTTTATCACTTTTAAGGATTTATATATAATCCCGAATATACCAATTCGTAATACTTAAATAAGTATACAAACTACTTATCTTAATTCTATAGGTATTGTATCACCTATAATAATATTCGTCAATAGATGTATCGGATAGCCGCTCAATCCTCTTTAGCCGATATCCTAAATTCCATCCTAATCGCATCCTAGGATTTACTCAAGTGTAATCGGCCCCTGTTTATTCTAACCGCATGAATATATGTATACACATTTGTCGAAGACTTCTCTCGAATGTTATTCATCCTAAACATTCATTAAATCTATACCTCGGATTGTACACTCAACTAATCCAAGGTTATCTATTTCATTCTAAGTTTTAATCACCCTAAATTCCATTTTCTAGGAGACCTAATATCACGTCTAGAATCCCCTACAATAATCTCCAATTTCTAATTTAATTTCCCCCTATACTTGAGGAAGAAAACATTCAAAAATATGACAGAATCGAATCGATTCTCCTGGATCGAATCGATTCGCCTCTTTCCGAATCTATTCGCCCTTACCGAATCGATTCGAAAATATTCTACTTTATTACTATTTAAGACCGAATCGATTCGGCTTGTCCGAATCGATTCGCCCTACGAAAATCCAAAATCTGCAACGGGTTATCATCTTCTCCAGAACCTAAAAATCATCCCAACCTCCATTTTTGTGGTTTCTAATCTCAACCAACAACACTATAATCATACTAACTCTAATTTATAACTAGCACGTCAATTAACTTATGGGATTTAAACCCTAAAACCAATTAAACTCTCTTTTATCATTTCCTCCCATTGCTAACATTTTATACACACCATTAACATGGGTTTAACACTAGAAGTCATCAAGAGTTAACAATACATCAATTTGTAAACTCAAAATCAATTTTTCCAAATGTATTTCAAGGGTTTCAACCCAAAAATCATATAGTTTACCAACTATAATATGAGATGCATACACTCAAATGAATAAAGCAAGTAAACACTTGCCTCGTGCATAAAATCCGATGGCCTCGAGTCGAATCCTGCGGAGTTTGGCCCGGAATACCCTTCCTCTTCCTCTTTTCCTTCTTCCTTTCTTTCCTTCCTCTTTTCTTTCCCTCTCTCTCTCGTGCCTTATAAGAGAGAAATAAGTGTTATCCCTTATAAAACCTAATTTTGACTCGTATACTCAAATGCACGTCCCTACTAGTCCAAAAGTCCTCGGAACTTAAACACTACCCCCGGATACTCTATTCTGACTATCTCGTCCATTTCGAAACCAACCGTGCACTCGAAATCTCCATCTGAGTCACTTAACTAAAATTCACTAGTCGAGCCCAACAATTCTCAACACGCGTTTTCTTCAACGTGAAGTATTTCCCATCACTTTACCCAATTGCGAGACGACATAAAAATATTTTGACTCATTTACCTAATCCCAAAAGTAGGTGTAACACATCGGAATTAGTCTAATACTTAATAAATCCCAAAACTACTATTCACTATAATTCCTCTAGTTATCAAATTACTCTCATTTATGTAATTTAAATATCTATAAAAGTACGGGGTATTACATAAACACCCTAGTTTTTTTTTAAATATGTTTTTTTCATTTTGTGCGATGGTAAGTTGGTAATGTTTTGCGGTGGTAATTGGTAAGTAATGTTTTTTGATTGTTTTCTTTTTATGTTATTTAACCAATGTTTAAGTTATTATATTTTTTGCCATGTTTTAAGTTTTAAAATTGTAAAATTAATCCTGCATGTCCTAATTTATGTGGCCAAAGCGTGTCGTAACGTGTCTCAACGTGTCCGGTCCAAAAAAAATAAAGACACTTTAGGATACGTCAGAGCGTATCACGTGTCTGACTCGAATTAAGATTGACTCGCATACAGAAAAATGTCCGTGCTTCTGCAATCTCAGCCCAAGCAAATTTCCCTACATTGCATAAACAATATAGTACCTTTGATTTTTTTCATGAATCGTAGTTGTTTAAAACTTTTAACACAACTGAGGATAACCATTCCGGACCCGAGCATGTCAAACAGACGACGAAAGTTTTATTTTCTGTGAAAAACTTTGTTTTCTATTGTTTATGCTCCAAGTTTCTTAATATATGCTTTGATATGTTGGCCACTTTTGCAGCCCATTGGCAGATCTCTAAATGTTGGCCTATAGATTCCCGATGTGGCTTGTAAGCCTTGTTTCAGTGGATTTGGCTTTATGCCCTTGTTAACGAAATCTCATGTTTCGAGTAAAACTATACAATTTTAACATTTATCATAGCAGTTGCACTTTTTAAGTTTTCCTCACAGTGTATTATCAATATGTCAAAGCCTAATGTGTATGCAATCATTTCAAGTTATATCAAAAACTTATTTTTCAAGTTGACCATTGAGAATATCTATAATAATTTTAGAATTTATATTATTTCTAAATTTCCAATACCATTTATATTTTAATTTACCAAACCTTTAAAAAAACAACAAATAACCTAAGAATTTTTGTTCAACACATCAATTTATTCATCGAAAGCCATCCACAAAAAAAAATTGTGAATATAATTGTGAAAGACAACAATACCTACCAGAATTGGCATCTAATCTGGATGATTTTTTTGCTCATCAAAATCCCATTTCCTCTAGTGAGTTTTCTCCCTAAGAGGCGCTAGAGTTGGCACGAGTCAGGTTAGTGGTGGAGCCACGATTGTGAGTTAGTGGGTGCGAAACTATGTGACGTACCCCGAGCGTTCGGGGGCGGGAGCCCCCGAGGCGATTTTTTTTTTAGTTATTTGTACTATTTGGGGCATAAATCTAGTACTGAAGAAAATTTCAACAAAAAAAAACATGCATTAATATTCAATTTCAACACTTAAAACCATTATCAAAAGGAAATAGGATAATTATTATAATGCAACTTTCCTAGACTTCATTTTCTGGAAAAATTGAATGATATATTAAGTGTCAATATCATCCAACACGTCTCTTTCGATATATTAATCAAACAGAATTAATCTAACATAAATAAGTTATTTAAAATTAATAGAATTAATGGAAAAGGATTAATCTAACATAAAAATCAGAATTAATCTAACATAAAATTTGTTGGAAAAAGATTAACCCATTGATGTTGAAATTTATTTTTGAATTTATTTAATAAATTTATTCAGTAAAATTTTAATCACTTTGTATGATTAATCACTTTGTAAATTTCAATAATAATTTCATTAATAAAATCAATGTAATGGTGGAGAAAATTTTCAATAATGATTTTTATCTTGAGTCCGTAATAATTTTCAGTAATAATTTCTGTAAACTAGGGCCGTTCATATTCAGGAATTTTTTATCTTGAACCCGTTAATGTGATGTAGACTAACAAATATGTAAATGGAGGAGATAAAGGGGACTTATCTTTTGTTTTGTTCTTGAATGTAGAGAGAAGATAAAGCTTTGGTTGGGTTGGAAAACTAGGGCCGACTGCTGTTGTATATGTATTGACTTAAGTTTCAAAAATTATCAATTTTAACCTTAACATTTAAGTTATTACACACAGATATATATAAAAAAATCCCAGAAATCCAGTGCATGCGCCCGCACCCTCTCGATTTTGTGTGGCTCCGCCCTGAGTCAGGTGATATCAATTAACGCCAAGCGAGTGAATTTGAGTTGCCTATGAGAGTATTCTCTATGATTTCTGTAGTACGAATTTGGATCAATATATCAATTAGTTATGGCAATACATATGTTATCCACCAAGCTAAGACTGGTCCCACTATTCTCAAGGTATTTATCCCAAGTCTTTTATTTTGAATGCATATCATACTGCTGCCAAATATCATGCCTACATCCATTTGTCACCCACTAATAAACTAAACCCCCCTCATATGGACCAAATTCCAACACAGACTTTAACCAACTTCATGCGATCTAGGTCTTCAATTAACTAATCCCCCTCCACCTTCTGGTTGTTTCATGAATGCAAAGAAAGCGGACTTTTTTCCAATAGAAAAGAAGCAAAATAAAGAAATATTCAAATCTAACAGAAGCCAAAAATCAGACAACATAGATGAATGGAACAATAAATGAAGAAAACCTGAACGGATAAACAAGAATTTATCAAATTAAAATCATCATAAATACTAATTATTATAGAATAGAAAGTGTAAATACGGATCGAACTCATAGAGATTTGTGAATTTTAATATTTAAAATAATTATAACTTTCCAACTAGACCAAATTATTTTGAGATGGGATGACAATATAAAATTATGATAATATGAATAAAGCGTGCAACTAAGAAATATGAAATCAAGTATGTGAGAAAATTAGGTAGGTGAATCCATTTATTACATTTAACTAATACTATGCATTAATTTAAATTCGTTGTTCCCAATTTCATAACTCAAACTAAACTCACTCTCGTTGCATTTAATTCAAAAAATAAAACATTTAAATTCACAATCAAATTTAATATCTTTAATTTTAGACGGCACAAATCACTATTCTCTTAAAAAGTTCACTTTTAAATTTTAAAGGTAGTGTTTAAGTATGCGATATGAATTAATTTAATGAAAGTTTAACCCATCAAAAAGTACTCACACTTAAAATAAAAAAATTAATTTTTTAAACAAATTCGAAGGTTTAAAACACTCTCACATGTCGCTTTAAATGAATACCGAAGTTTTGTAGCATTTAAAACACTTCCAGAAATAGAGGAGAATTTAATTACATGCAATATTAATTAAGCATAATAAACTTCATCTAGTCGTATTAAAGAAATTAAGGTATCATAATTGAAGAGAGAATTTTTTTTGCAAGAATGACCAGTAATTTTCATTAATAAATCAACTTACAAAAGAATATTGACTTAGAATCAATATTGACAAATTTCTTCTCACGAAAGAACAATTCTTGACACTCAAAATAAACTCTAAAACTACTAACAATTTCCTCTGAAGGCTCTCTAAAATCCTCTCTATGAAATAATAATCACAATTGTCCTACAAAGCCACAAAACCATCGACCATCAATTATTCCCTTGGGGAGCCACGGATGGCTGAAATCAGTCCATTTTTTTTCACATTTTTTTTCTTTTTTTTATGTGTTCCCAATTTTCGTCACTATTCACATCAGATTTTTTAAATTTGTTTTGCACCTTTAGAGCTTCATATTATCAAATTCATCAGAATTACAAACTTGTGAATCTTTTAAAATTCTTTCCGAAAAGTTATGACATGACTTCAACGGACACTCGAGTGAATTTATATAAATCATTTAGTACAATTGTATCAACCATGTTATATCGCGATATATCCTGACAAAATTTATATATCAACTCATTTATTGTCCAAACTCCCCGATACTTGTAAAAATGCAAAATAAAAATAATTAGTTCAAATTTATAGTCATAAAAATTTAGAAAATTACATAATTATCCTTAATTATATTTTAGACCCCGAAATTTATAACTTGCTCATTTCAATCCGGATGTCAACCAAATTTCAGAGATAACTTTATTTTGCCTAGATTAACATTTAAAAGTACTTATAAGCCCATAAAATTTTTGAAATTATGATTTTACTCCTGGAATTACTAAAATTTTATTTTGAATTCAAATTCTTTTCAAACTTGCATTTTTCAGTCAAATAACATAAATGACTCTAAAAACTCATTATTTATGATACAACGGACCTAATAAGGCCTAGATTTGGGTATAAATAATACAAAATCAGGTATTCATCAAATATCCATAAACTTAAACTTTGCTAGTCCTCGAGCAAAACTAAAATTTGAAAATCTAACTCATTTTCATAGGAATCACAATTGCACTTAACATATGTAGTAAGTCGTTAAACCCCTATGTTTCCCTAGTGGATGAGTTTTGTCTCGTGAGGGTTTACACTGAATATACCCACAAAATTTACAAACTTATAAATTATTCAAAAGTAATATAACCAAGTTTGAATGCAAACTTTATAAATGTAGTAGAACTTCACTTTTCAATCTCAATTTATCATGTGTGTGTGCATAGTCAATATACCCATATTTAAAAGATTTGATCATTACATTTCTTATTCAAAAGTTCATTTTGATTTCAAAACCTTGTGGAATGTTCTCACAATTGAATGGTCGAAAATTGATTATTTTCTCTCGGTATATGTGAATGAAAGAGTAATTTAAATGAAAAAATTTCACATATACATAATGAAAAATGGAATTCGCTTTAATGGATGAATATGACCTCATCAAAATAAAATCGATTACCTTTTGAAAATATTGAATCACACCATATATCCTATTAGCCACGATCTAGGGATGGGCAGACGAGCGCTATAACCTACCGCTCCCCAAAAAAATATCTTAGTTGTTGTAACATTTCAACTCATAACTCAAAAATTGTAAGCGAGTGTTACTTTCTTATTCAACCACCACACATCCTCACCCTCCCACTTCTCTTAAGTCTCTTACTTTTCAATATTTATTCTAGTTAATCTATCTCCTTCAACTCTTCCCATTTTTTGAAGATTTAAATGGCACATTGCATGGTTTTTACCATTTTATAAATGTCTTTTGTAGTTCTTAGAATCTAATCTTATATATTAAAAACCAATTTTACATTTCTATCTAAACAATTTGTTATTTATCCTTGGTTAGTCTTTATGAATGATTTTTATTCTAATTTTATAAATGATTGTGAACCTGTGATATGAATTTTATATTATGAATACAATTTGATACTAACTTCATAAATATTATGTCAAAAAACATTATAATTAACTAATTTTGATTTTGTATTATTTGGGTATAAATTTTGTAATTATTTCAAGAGCATATATCCATGCAATTTTCTATTTCAGTAATATATTAGATTGGTGAATATTTATGTGTGTGTGTGCGTGTATATATATATATATATATATGTGTGTGTGTGTGTGTGTGTGTGTGTGTGTGTTATTATCAATATAGGTGACTCATAATATTGAACGACATTAGCTGTTAAATACTAGAGTAATTATTTGGTAAAAAAAAATCAAAAATAACCTTAAAAAATTAGTTCAGAGATCCCGCATGCAAACACCGGACTTTGTCATTAACTCTTTCACAACTCACTAATTTTTTTAGTATACCCTGCCAATAACCCTAGCTCTGCCTCCGTATCCTATTCATCTTTTCTCCACATCATAACTAACTTTACTTGAGATCGATTAGGACTTTCTGAGATAATATTGTAGGCTCGGGTTTTAGATAGAAATAATGACGTTTGGAGTTCAAAAATTTTCTGAGAACATAGATGTTTTTGTTATTTTAACTTTTAGGCATTTTTTTTAAACCTCCTTTTTTTATTTTTCTTTACTCTTCATTTTCTCATTCTTTCTTTCTTTGTTTTTATTATTCTTTTCTCTTCACACATCATTCTTACAACCTCATTTTCATTTGGCCTTTTTCCTATCGTAATTTTACCTTAATATTATTAGAAAACGGGTATGGCTTCTTTTTATGGGTTTTTAACTTCCAGCTGGAGTTGGGTAGGATAACAATTTTTTAATAAAATGCTTATTTTTCTTTTTAGCCCAAATGGTCTTGCAATGGAATAATGTAAAAATATTGGAGTTTCGCTTAATTTTTGGGTTGTCATACGATGGCCTAATAATCTCATTTATCAAGTTTCATTAAGTTAATTTGTGTGTCAAGACAACTTACTAAGACTTCTAGTGCTTAAGATTCACATTTTTACTTTTTATTTTTAGTAATCGAATAAAATCAAAAAAATTGAGATCATTAACGAATTTATCACTGAAAAAAAGTATGAGTTATTTTAACTCGATTTGATTTAAATCTCTCGAAAATGATAAATCGCACAAAATCTCACCGTGTTAAAATCTCCACAATTATTCGTTAAGCATATTAACTTTCGTCTCAATATCCATTTTTTATCATATTATTTGGCTAATGTGTAAAAATTTCACAAATTGTGAGATTCTTGAATTAATTTTGTATTAAGAAATCATTCCAAAACTTAATCATATTAAAAATATTTTTCGATTTTTGAAAATTTTCCTGATTTTTTTATTTTTTTCTTCAAAAATACCATCCCTACCCTCAAACCTAAATTTTACATTATCCTTAATGTGTGCTTAAAATAAAAACATGGACAAAGCAAATAAAGTATAGAAGTAAAACGATGATATTACCCGTGAATTTACACTTATATTACCAACTTCAAACTAATCTCATGTGCATTGCATTATCAATCAAAAGATTGAACAATTGGGAGTCAACTTAATAGACAAAGTACACACAGAGGCACGTAATGAATGCAATGAGTGAAATTATGGTGACACGTGATTAAGATATGACACGGAGAGTTGTACACGAAGAGAGTGCCATTATAAAACCTCGAATGATACTTAAGACTAAGTTCCCCTCAAAATCAAGAATGAATATATAGGGCTCTAAATGAGACGAATCTCTAGTCAAGTCATCAATCTTCGCAAAACACTCAATTTACACTGGGAGTGGATGTCAATAGTGCAACCAACGTGATATAACATTCGTCACTTGGAAAAAACACTCAAATGATTTTATCAACTATCTCACCACTGATAGATAAACCTCATGTGTCAGCATAAGGGTCATCCAGTTTGGTTTACAGAGAAGGAATATATCTATCCTATCATCCCAATCACTCTCCTCTATGTGAGGAAATGAGTTCAAGAAAGGTAAGACGTCAACAATAAGATATTAGTCAATCGGCCCAAATTATTCCTCAAAATCTTTGAGACTCAATTCTAGAGACAACTTGGGTAGCCATGCATTTAAATCTATGGCGTTACTAACCAGCAAGGTAGTCATATCGTGCACTTTCTTAATGTACTTAACTTCATTTTCTCCCTCATCAGATGATTGGCTCTATAAATTGAACACGTTGAAACCCATGGTCATATTCCCAAATAAGAGGTTTACTTACCAACTCCAATATCGAATGATAGTGTCAGAAGTACCCAAAAAGGGTCAACTGAGGACGATCGAAATTTGCATAGATGAGTTTAGTATATGTTGTGTGTCGAAGAACACAAAGTCTACTAGAAAGATAAAAGCACCTAATTTTAATCAGCACATCCTATACAACACCTCTAGGTACCTTAACGAATCGATAAGCTAAGGACAAGGTCATCTTAATGAGCTTTAACTCCCCCAAACCTAGTTTCTCGTACACGGTATATGGTAGAAGGTTCATGCTCACCCCTAAATATAAGAGATCTTTCTTAATAGTGTATTCCCCTATCATCATAAAGATTGTTGCAGTCCTGGTATTATTATATTTTATGGGGTTTTATAAGAAATAATCGAGCTAGCTTGCTCGATGACAAATGCTTTTTGTATAACATTAGTTGTCCTTTTGAAGGTACAAAAGTCCTTTAAAATTTTAGTGTAAGATGGGACTCTTGTATTGTGTCAAGAAATGGGATATTAATGTACACTTTCTTGAGCACTTCCAACATGTTCTCCACTTGTGCCTTCTTCTTTTGAAGCTTAGGGACGTAGGTTGCTATGGATGGCTCAAGAGACTTGGGGGGGGGGGGGGGGGGTGACTTGACCCTGACCCTTTTCATGGTTCAGTGGGAGGGGGTATTTCTTCTCCTCAGTTTTTTCAGTTTCATTTTTGGTCGACTCTTGGACCTTAGTGTCTACTTCATTAGCGGGCCTAAGCATGATAATGGCTTGGATATGCTCTTAGGTTTGTGATGAACTAGAAACATCTTGAATGGAATATGGGGTTCTATACATGTACTCTTTGGGTTGGGTTCGGGTTGACTCAGGAACATCCTTTTCTCTCTCTCATTAAGACTTTGAGCTAGTTGGCTTATTTGTACTTTGATCTTGGAAATCGAGTGAGGGTTTTCATGAAAAACTTGTTGCGTTGACTGTTGGAATTGGAATGTATTTTGAAAAAGCAAAGGTAACGAATCGTCGAGATATTGAGCTTTTTGGGGCGTGAGATATTTAGGGGGAGTCTTTTGGAAACCCGGGGGTAGGTTAGCGAAAGCTTATCCTCTTTGGTACCGACCCTTGGACCACGAAAGATTAGGGTAGTCTTTCCATCTCGAATTGTAGGAGTTCGAATAAAATCCATACCTTGGCTTATTTTTATATAGGGAGTTCACCTGTTTTGCCAAAGCCTTGGTAGCCGGGAGTATAGGTCAATTTTGACCAAATGATCGAATGCGTCACAATGTAGACACAAAGAGGTGGCTACATGATGGATGGTGTCCAGTACGACATGGGTTCCCACTTTACTCATTTCAAGTTCTTCTAATAGAGGACCAATGTATCTATTTTAGCACTCATATCAAAGTTATAGTCAACTTAGTACGTGGTACAAACATTGGTCGAGCTTGACCTAAATTCTTAATTGGGTTCCCAATGTTGGAACTTTTTCGCTACGACATATAAAACATTCCAAACATCGATTGCACTCTTTTATATAAAGTCACCATTGCACATTGCTTCCAACACCTCTTGGGTGTTAAAGATAAACTCTTCGTATAAGATTTGGACTAAGTGTCCTAACTCGATCCCATGATGTGGATATTGCTCTAGAAAGTTCTTGAATCGTTATAAGTATACAGAAAGTGATTCTCCCCCTTGTTGGCTAAATGTGTTTAAGACGTGATGTATCGATACAATCTTTGGGTTTGGGAAGAATTGTTGGAGAGACTCTATGCTTATTTGGTTCTAGATAGTGATGGAGTGGGGTTCGAGTGATAGAAACCAACTTTTTGCCTTCTCTTTCAATGAGAACGGGAACAATTTCATTCTGACAACATCATCGGGGATTTATTGGTATTTCATGTTCCTGCAAATCTCATCAAATTCACGCATGTGGAGGTAAGGATCCTCTTTTTTGGTTAGACGAAACATGAGCAACAATTTGATTGTTTTTTAATGGAATTGGAAATCGTTCACGGTATGCTCGAGTAGAAATATGCATGAAGTTTGGCCACACCTAGTCAGATAAAAATAAGGGCACATGGTGCTAACTCATCTCCCATCTCAGTAAATATAAAAAATCTACCTATATAAGTATCGGGAATGATAGACTCCACAATCAACAAACGACCAGTACGATCTCAATACCAACTTCACATACACTGACCTGACTTGAATTTCTCTTTTTTGTCCTTTTCGATTTTTTTTTGAATTTTGAGATATATATATATATATATATATATATATATATATATATATATATATATATATATATATATATATATATATATATATATATATATATATATATATATATATGAAGAAAAGTAAAAGCAAATGATTTGACTCAAACCACGTAATTACTAGCTAACACAAAGAAAATTAAATTATCTAATCTAGATGAAAAGAATTTCAATTTTAAAATATAATTTTTTCAAGATTAATCGATGACAACGGGGGTCTCCGAATTATTATCCCTAATAAGACAGCTCATACACTTTGACAAGGAATAACTTAAAAGACAATCAACTACGATTATTGCCTCCAATCCCAATTTTGCCTCTAGGTAGGTGATCGGTATGAAAACACATTAAAAACCATTTTTCCTAATCAAGATAAATTTAACCTATTTGACAAGTCAGCATTGGAGTAGCTTTTAATTTTAGCCTCTCTAAGAGATTCCCAACGAGCTATGTGATATCACAAGTCCAACGTTTACTTGATTTTAAATTAAATGTGATAGTTCGAGATATTCAAATGCTTAGTTAATTAGTGATTTCAGGCCAAGGAAGAGTGATGAAATCCCCACATTATCTTTCACACGGGTTTTACCTTTAAATCAATTTATGCAATGTGCTAATTTAATTGTGAAATTAAACCACGTAGGAGCATACAAAATCATACCTTCGATGTAGACTTTTATTTGTTTACACCAGACCAACATTTAAGTTGACGTTGATTAGGGGATACGTTGCCTACGTTTCAGTCATTTCCGAGAGTTCTTTGTGCTCGTGACAAGATTGCATATGTATTCTTCATATCTTTTCGTCGTTGCACACTTTTTTCGAATTTTCTTCACTTTCGCCCATTATTTTTCTTCTTTTTAATAATTTTTTAGTGTGCTACTGAAAAATAACACAAAAAAACTACATTAACTCTAAAGTGCGATAAATTAATAAAAAATAACACGACACACGCACTAGGGGTGCATTTAACACACAACAAAAATAACTAAGCATACTTGTGAAACAAATTTTGATTTATTTCTTATTTTTTACATTCTAGAAATAACAATTATTTTTTGAATTTTTGAATTTTAAAAAAAAAAATTAGGGACTACTTATAAAAAAACAAAATCTGAAAATTTTTAGAAATTTTTTTTTTCGGATTCTTCTTGATTTTTGTATTTTTATGGAATCTTTCTAACAAAAATGCAAAACAGTTAAAAAAAGGGGTAAAATGCAAATTCAACCTTGAGGTTTGGAGCAATTTTCAATTTTAGACCGAAGATTGAAAAATTGTAAAGTTAACCCCGAAGTACAATTAGTATTTCAATCCAATCCACCGTTATCATTCTGTCAAAAAATGAGACGGAATGTTGACTGGGTTTCCACATGGCTTTCTTCTCCTTTTATCTTCTTTCTCTCATCACCCTCTCTTTCTTCCGTCTCTCACTTCACACACAAACAACTCTCTCTTTCTCTCACAGTTACATATATATATATATATAACTGTGTGCATGTGTATAGCTTTGTGTGTAAATATATAACTACTAATGTCAGTTGAAATATATATAATTGTGTGTGTGTATGTATAGAAGTGTGCATATATATAGCGTTGTGTGCGTGTGTATATAATTTTTTGGGTGTGTATTCCCACTGTGTGTATATATCTAGGTGGCGTGGCCAGAGGGAGAAAGTTGGGTTTAGGGGAGAAAAAGTGCCATGTAAAACACCAATCAACATTCCGTCTCATTTTTTTGACGGGATGATATCGGTGGATTAGATTAGAATACTAACTATACTTCGGAATTAACTTTGCAACTTTTCAAACTTCGGTCTAAAATTGAAAGTCACCCCAAACTTCAAGATAAAATTTGCATTCAACTCCGATAGTACAATTTTTTTAAGAAAAATTGAACAAATTTCCACCACCGGGGCCAAAAACTTGTTGTCAAATTAAAATTACTGCAAGTGCATGGGCTATTATATAATATCTAGTGTAAATACGGGTCGAACCCACAAAGATTTATTAATTGTAATATTTAAAATAATTACAACTTTCCAACTATACTAAATTTTTTAGAGATGGGATGAAAATATAAAATTATGCTAATATGAATAAACGTGCAACTACGAAATATGAAATCAACTATCTGAGAAAACTAGGATGTTAGATCCATTTATCACATTTAATTGATATTATGCATTAATTTAATTTATTCGTTCCTGATTTTATAACTCAAATTAAACTAACTCTCGTCGCATTTAATTCAAAAAAAAAACGTTCAAGTTCATAATCAAATTTAACGTCTCTAATTTTAGATGACTTAAATCCCTATTCCCTTAAAAAGTTCACTTTTAAATATCATAATGTTGTCTGTAAGCATGAGATATCAATTAATTTAATAAAAGTATAACCTATCAACAAGTATTCACACTTAAAATAAAAGTAAAAACCAATTTTTCAAACAAAGTTGAAAGTTTAAAATGCACTCTCACATTGTTTTGAATGAATAACGAATTTTTATAGCATTTGAAACACTTCAGGAAATAAAAGACGAATTTAAATTATACGCAATATTAATTAAACATAATAAACTTCACATAGTCTTAGTAAAAAATTAAGCTAGTATAATCGAAGACATGAAGAATTTGCAAGAATTAACACTAATTTTCATTAATAAATCAACCTATGAAAGACTAGTGCCTTACAATCAATGTTGACAAATTTCTTCTGATAAAAGAACAATTCTTGGTGCTAAAAATAAACTCTAAATCTATCAACAATTGTCTCTAAAGGCTCTCCAAGATTATCTCTGTGATATAATAATCCCAAGAGTCGTGTTTACATGCTAATGTATGAGGTGATTGAGTTAGTGTCTTTTACAAATTTAAGTGTGTGAATAAATAGGAGTCTTTCTATTGGCTCAAAATTCTGAAGTAATTTTTTTGAGTTCGACAAGTTATTGGTATTGAGAAGTGTAGTTATACTTGGATTCTTTTATATTGCTTCAATCTTTTTATTGCCTTGGTAACCTACAAAAAGGAAAGCCCAATTATCCCCTCTAGAAAAGGAATCAAATTTTAAATATCCAACAAGTGATGATGGCCTGATTAAAATGGTTGACATAAGTACTCAAGCCCTCTATGAGAACAACCCCGATAAAAATATCCCTCATCCTCTCACTTTGGCCTAACATCTCAACACCCATACCACCCCATGAAGACATCTCAAGCCCTTCCCCATCTCCTTCTAGAACAATCAGAGCTACCACTTGAATTCAAATCAAATCTCGAGGAAATTAAAATGTCCCTAGTACCTTGCGAGAGAAATACTGATGAGTACCTTTTTTCCCTTCATGAAGTAAACGTTGAGTGGTCTTAATATTTATAATGGTCGAGGAGGTGAGCCTTATCATGCCCCCAACCCAGCCAAAATTGTCATAATATGGAACTGTAGAGGTCTAGCCTTTACCTATTGTAAAAATAATAAGAATTATATATAACATCATGTAAGAATAATAAGAATTATGTATAACATAAAACTAATTCTTATATAACCTTTAATATCATCATGCAATCACAATTTCATTTTTAACAACATATTATATGGAAATATACTTTTTTTATGAAGATTTGATTTATTTGTAATCCATGGTGTATCTTGAGAACAACTTCCTAAAGCTCCTTGTTGTTCCTTCTTCTATAAAGCTTTGATTTATTTGTAGTCCTTGATGTATCTTGAGAACAACTTCCTAAAGCTCCTTGTTTTTCCTTCTTCAAGCTCTTATCTCTTCCTCTCTTAGATCCAGAATCTCTCTTGAAAAACAGCCGGGAATCCAAAATATGGAAATTTTGGAAAATCGAGATTTTTCCTTCCTAGCCTAAATATATTTTTGTGTGTTCTTGTGTACCAAATAGTGGAGATTGGTTCACTATATATAGGGTGGAAGGGGACCCAAAATTCCCTTTAAAACTGATCATCTACCATCCACTAAAGTAGCTAAAAGGACTCACAAATATACCAAAAGTCATGTGACCATGGAATAATAATTTTTTAAGATTAATACATTAATTTAATCAAATTCGTCCCCTTATTTGGACCACAGTGACTAAGCATAAATTCTTCTGAATTTATCCTCCTAAGTTGGTAATTTTAGTACCTCGAACAACGTAGTTGATTTGTTTTTATCCCATATCATTGCTAATGACTTCTTCTAACAAGTACCTCGAGTTCTGTGTATTTCTTACTGTTTTACAATTATTTAGTGCAAAGAAAAGAAAGAAAGAAACCGGAAGAAAGGAAGAGAACAAAGGAAGACAAGTCAAAGGGAAAAAGCGTAACTCTACACCCGAAGTTCGGATTTGAAGCCTAATGAAAGTTGAAGATAATCAAATCACAAGAGTGTAGGAAGAAATGGCAGTCAAATCGGAAACCTGGATCAAAAGATATGGCAAGTCAAAGTTGAAATTAATTCTGGAAGCTCAACTCTTGAAATTTCTTGTATAATTCCTTTTTATTAGTTGTAAAATGTGGAGAGGCATGGAAAAATTCATATTTGGGTATTGTAAAAATCCAAGCCCTAGAGTAATGAAGAGAGGAAGAGAGAGAGTCCCTTTTGGCATATAATTTCATATTTTCTTAGGATTTAAAAACCCTAGTTTGTAAGTTGAACAAGAGCTATTCAAGTTTCAAGTTCAGATTTCCTTCTTCTATTCAAGTATTGTTAATTTCTACTTTCCATTTCTTCCATATTGTAAGTTTAAATTGCTCTTGTAGTTTAATTTCGTTTCTCAATTCAAGTTTCTTTTCAATGCATAATAGACCTATGATTTCTTGCACATTTAGAAAAAAAAAATCATTTAATAAAATCATGTCTATCTAAGTTTTTTTAGGGTTGGGATGCATGAACCCATCCCAATGTAAATTACATATGTAGAAAATAGAATTAAAATTAAAATTTTGAAAGAGTCGTGAAAGATAATTCTACAATTATTATAGGTCTTTTAATCTCTCTTGCCCTAGGTACTTGGGATGTTTAAGAATATAATGTGTGTAAAATTGTTTAGCACCGCTTTATATTTCCCTTTGATTTCATATGATGCGGGATTGAACCTCATATATGTAATGCTTAGGATCTATAAAGACTGGATTCATTCAAACTTCTAATTTATAATTTTAGTATTCTGCTAAGTAATTACTAAGGATTGGGGGATTGTATTCCCAACCTGTTTTCCCTTCATTCTTATTAAGTCATGCTTAGTTAGTTAATTTTGCTCACATAGTTAATGCAGCAGTTTAATTTAGAATGCATCTAGTTAATTAGTTATTTCCCATCTCAATCATCTTTTTATTTCTTTTTAGAGCAAGTTAGGGCTAATAGTCTTACCTTTGTCATCACGTTCACTTGTCCTAGTTCCCTGAGGATTTGATACCCAGACTAGCCACTATACTCCGCAAGAGTGTAGTTAAAGGTTAGGTTTTTGTATTGCGGTTGGAAGCCAATAACAACGACTAGCGTATTTACACAGATGCTCGATTTTTCCACTCGACCACACACTAATTAGGAGAAATAATTAATTTATTTAATTTCTAATTACAAAATGTGGCCGAATTTTGTAATTATTAAATAATCAAATATTAATTCTAACAGTCTCCCACTTGGTCCTAATTAGGGGTGGCAATTTGGGTCAGTGGGTCGTGTTTTGACACGACACGACACGACACGACAAGGTTTTTTCGGACACGAACACGACACGACACGAATTCGTGTTTTTTTTAGCTGACACGAACACGACCCGAATAAAAAATAACACGGCACGACACGACACGACAACCATAATTTCTTAAATTTTAGGCTTAAAAAACACGATAACACGACACGACACGACTCATAATTTAGACACGAACACGACACGACACGACTTCGTGTCAAAAAAACACGACACGAACACGACACGAACACGAAATATCGTGTCAATTTCGGGTCAATTTCGTGTCGTTTTTTCGTGTCGTTTCTAAAATTGCCACCCCTAGTCCTAATAAGGTTATACATAACGAAATGATTAACAAAAGTTGCGCAAGTATCTTAGAACATCATTAAGCACCTTAACTAAATACTTCATTAGTGTGAGTCATGGTGGTTCCACACTAATTCAAGAGCATGGTTCCTTCCATGTACCACGCCACCAATGTCATACTTCATAAGGATAAATATGTGAGTTATCATAATGGTCTCATAATGTCTTCATAAAAAGAATGTTTTCGTCACATTCATTCACTCACATGCATGTATATAATTAAGACAGAAATTTATAATTCAGAAACAGTTTATTGATATCAAAAGTTGTGCCAAAAAACTAAGCAAATAGAAATTACACAATTAACTACTCGAGACCCATCTCTTTAGTAGGTTGCAAAAATATCTTCGGAGATAGCCCTTTTGTTAAAGGATCTGTTATATTATCATCAGTACTGATTTTGTTTCTAAACTTCTTCTTTGACAGATAGATACTTCATCTCAATATGTTTAGCTGCTTTCGAATATCTATCATTCTTTGAAAAGAAGACTGCTGCAACATTATCACAATAAATCTTCAGCGGCTTAGATACTGAACCCATAATACTAAGTCCTAAAATAAAATTTCGCAGCCATAACCCATGATTTGTAGCTTCAAAATAAGCCATAAACTCAGCCTCCATAGTTGAAGAAGCGATGACATGCTATTTAACACTTTTTTATGAAACGGTCCCTCCTCCCAGAAGGTAAACATAACCCAAGTGCTTTTCCTACTATCAAGGAATCCTCCGAAATTCGAGTCTAAATAACCAATCACCTCAAGGTGATCGAATATCCTATAAGTTAGCATGTAATCTTTGGTTCCTTGCAAGTACCTTAACACCTTCTTTGCAACCTTCCAATAGAAGTCACCTTGATTACTTTGATATCTGCCCAGCATCCCAATGGCAAAACTAATATCCGATCGAGTACAAACCTGTGCATATAATAAACTCCCTACAAGAGAAGCATATGGCAGACCTTTCATGTGATCCCTTTCCAATTCAGTTTGGGGACATTGACTTAAACTAAATTTCTCCCCTTTTAGAATTGGAACATTAATAGGATTACAATTTTGCATGCCAAACCTTTGTAAAACTTTTTTAATGTAAGTCTTTTGAGACAATCATATCAATCCACGTGATCGATCACGATAAATATCTATCCCGATCACGAAGGATGCCTCTCTTAAATATTTCATTTCAAAGTTTTGAGAAAGGTACTTCTTAGTGTCCTTTAGTAAACCAATATCACTACTGGCGATAAGTAAATCATCAACATATAGGACCAAAAATACAAACTTACTCTCACTGGTCCTTAGGTATATAGACCGATCAACAGTGTTTTCTTTAAACCCAAATTATGTAATGGTATAATGAAACTTAAAATATCATTGACGAGAAGCTTGTTTAAGTCCATATATGGATTTCTTTATCAAACAGACTTTGTGTTCTTGTCCTTTTTGAATGAAGCCCTTTGGTTGTTCCATGTAGACTTCTTCATCTAAACTTCCATTAAGAAAAGTTGTTTTAACATCCATTTGGTGTAGATCTAAGTTATAATAAGCGACGAGTGCTAGTAGGATTCTAAGTGAATCCTTCTTTGAAACATGAGAGAAAGTTTCACTATAGCAGTGCCTTCTTTTTTAGTAAAACCTTTGGAAACAAGTCTTGCTTCGATATTTCCATTTGGGTCGCGTTTGGTCTTATATATCCACTTAGACCCAACTGCTTTATGTCCTTTAGGCAAATCAATTAACTCCCAAACTTGATTAAAATCCATAGATTTTATTTCATCATTCATGGCATTAATCCATTTATTAGAATCTATGCTAGAACCAACTTTTTCATAAGACAACGGATCATCAATATCCCCCAATGTTAAATTCATTTTCTTGAAGATACACCACATAGTCATCTGAAATAGATGATCTCCGATTTCTCTGAGATTTCCTTTAAGCCATGTCTTGTGATGTTTCAATAATCGTCGCATTTAGTGGTTGTTGAGTATGTGGTTCATCCATTTGTTCTTCGTTGTTGTTCGGAGCAATAATCGATTCAACAACATTAGTATGAACAATAGGAACAGAAGGAACCTCATTGTGGCTATCTAGAATTCTTGGAAGAGGAGGATTTTCCTTGATTTCTTGAATAATCACATTTCGAACTTCATTACTCCCACTAACTTCACCATGTTTAATGCAATTAGGATTTTTGGTTTCAATAATTCTTGTTGTATGGTTAGGACAGTAGAATTTATATCCTTTGGATTTTTCTGGATACCTAATAAAATAACAAGTTAATTTTCTAGGGTCCAACTTCTTTTCATGTGGATTATAAATGCGTGCTTCTGCTGTACATCCCTAAATACGAAAATGACTTAAAGAGGGTTTCCAACCTTTCCACATTTCAAAAGGAGTTTTTAAAACTGCCTTACTAGGAGTCCTATTTAAGATATGTGCAGTAGTCATAAGAGCATGCATCCACAAAAACATAGGTAAATCAGTGCTACTTATCATACTCCTAACCATTTCAATAAGAGTACGGTTGCGCCTTTCAGCTACACCATTTTGCCAAGGTGAACCTGGCATGACGTATTATGCGCAAATAACTAAACATTCAAGGAGTTTAGCAAAAGGACTGGGATGTTGTCTCGTTTCATCATATTTTCCATAAAACTCACCACCTCTATCTGATCGAATGATTTTTACCCTTTTGCCCAATTGTGGTTCTACTTCTGTAATATAAACCTCAACCACGTTAACGGATTGAGCTTTATCATGTAATAAATAAAATGTGTAATATCAGGAAAAATCATCTATAAAAGTGATAAAGTATTTTTCTCCTCCAATAGAAGGAACATCAAAAGGACCACAAATATTTGTATGTATAATTTTAAGAAGATGGGTGCTTCTTGTGGCTCCTTTCTTTGTATGTTTGGTCTCTTTACCATTAATACATTCCACACATACACCAAAATTATACCAATCCAGATCAGGGATAATTCCCTTTTTAATAAGCCTTTCAAGTCTCTCTCTGGGTATGTGTCCTAATCTTTTATGCCACAAGTAAGTAGAATTCTCATTAAATGAGGGACGTTTAGTTCCAATATTACTATGCAGAGACAATAAAGATTCCAAAAAATGAGGATCAAGATTAATTTGAAACAAATCATTCGACAAAAAACCCGAGCCAAAAACAGAATTATTTTTATATAATGTAAAACCACCATTCTGAAAGTTAAAAGAAAAGCACCTTATTGAGAGTTTAGACAAGGAAATTAAATTTCTTGAAACAGTGGGTATAAAAAGAGTGTCTTCAAGATCCAAATAAAGGCAAGATTGTAATTTTAAATGAAAAACTCCAATAGCTTCAACTTTTTCTTTGGCCCGATTTCCCATGTAAAGAAAATCTTCATTTTGCTTTATTTCTCGATTCGAAAGGAAGCCCTGCATAGTATTTGAAACATGACATGTAGAACACGAATCAATCCACCATGTGTTAGAAGGAACCTCAATAAAGTTTGATTCGAAACATACATCAGCTCAAAGTGTACCTTTCTTTTCAAACCAAGCTTTACGCTTAATGAAGTCTTTCTGAATATACCCCTTCCTATGACAGAAGTGACATGTGACTGCTGATTTTTCCTTCTTTTGGTTGGAAGGACTAAGTTCATTGTTGGAAGGACCAGGACCACACTTTATGCCCTTTCATTTCTTTGTCTTACCAACTCCTTTATTGGACATCACATTTTCCACTTTCAATTTAAGCACCTTACCATTTTGCTGCTTAAAACGTCCTTCTTCCTGAACTAACATGCTTTGCAGTTCATTAAAATTCTATTTATCTTTTATGGTATTGTCATGAATCTAGAAAGACCCATAATCAGAAGGCAAGGAATTTAGGACAAATTGGACTAAGAAAGAATCGTCCACTGAACAACATAAAGTCCTTAGTTTGGCAGCAATATTGGTCATTTCAATAATATGTGCGTTCATGGTCTTAGTGCCATCGAACCACATAGCGGTCAAGTCGGTTATAAGTTTCTCAACCAGGGATTCGTCAGCAGTGTGAAACCTATTCTTAACTTTTGACAGACATTGTTTGGCGTTGGTGGTTTCGGGTAGGGAGGACTTTACATTTGGTGCAATGTACATTCTAATAAACATCAGACATAGCGTATTTGATTTGGACCATGTATTGTAAATTAAAACATCATCCTCACTGCTTTGTTCAGTAATAACAGCGGGTTCATCAGTAAGAAGTGTTATATCAATGTCCATAACACCAAGGCTAAATTCGATTTGATCGCACCATTCCGACAGATTAGTTCTGTCAAATTTCGGAAAGGTTGAGGCCTGAGAAAACAGGTTAATATTTGGTGCAAAATGCTCACTCTAATTAAAAATAACACACATAACTAAAAGTGCAAGGAAACTAATATATAAAATTGTCTAATTTTGATGGCAGAATTATAACAATTGTGTCAGAAATTGACCTTTAATAGTTATTAAATCACAAAATCATACAAAATATCTTTAATGGAATTTTAATACAGAAAATTGTGATTTAATAAACGCATTATTGGACAATTCAATATTCAATTAATAATTCTAAAGTTGATTAAATTTATATAATAACAAACTTTAGAATAAACATAAATTTGATATTTTTCGTAATGAGTCATTGGCCTGTGTTTGGCACGAGACGCTTTAATCAAAATATCAAAACAATAATATTTAATATTCAATGTTATAAATCACTGCCCGTGTTTGGCACGAAACTTATAAAAATATGAATATTAAATTATAATATTTTTAACATTCGATGTTATGAATCATTGGTCTGTGTATGGCACGAGACTCATAAAAATATCAATATTAAAAATTCTAATATATTTAATATTCACTGTTATGAATCATTGACCTGTGTTTGGCACGAGACTCATAAAAAATATGAATATTAAATTAACACAAGTGTAATATCTAATTATATGAAATATGTTGGCTTGTGTTTGACACGAATATTCAACTAAAATAGGTTTATTAGAACAAGTTTTATAAAATAGTTCTAAATGCAATACTTATACAATATAAAAACATGAAATTTTGCTAAAAATGGAAAATTTGAGTTAGCAACATGAATCTATAGAAAATCACTCCGGAATCTCAAAACTTTCGACGGAATTCAAAAATAAATTTTCTAGAGTGAGATATTGCCCCCGAGATTATTTTCATAAATCGGTCTCTGGTCCGTTTCCAATCAGACTACCAAATTTCATCGCATTCAGAGCAAGTTCGGGGGTAAAAATATTGTTCACCGCAAGCGCTTTCTGAAATTGTTTCTTCCCAAATTGCTTGAAATTTGTAGGGTTGATTGAAACGGATTAGATGACATCAAAACGACATATAAATGGTCTTAGTGTATCAAATGAAACTGTTTTATGTGAATTTTCAATTGTTATACAAAAACAAATTCCAACAAATTTGTTAAACATTTAAACTATTTTCAACAGATATGTTGAACAAATAGAATTTTGTTCAACAAATTGTTTAACAATCAAAAATTGTTTTAAACAAATCAAAATAAACAATACTATTTTAAACCAGATTTGTTATAAAATCAAATAGGAATGCTTAACAGCTTGAAAATCAAACAAGAATTCTTAATAGATTGAAAATTAAACAATAACAATAAAAAAAAAACTATTCTTAATCAGATTTATTAAAATCAAACAAACAAAACTGATTTTAATCAGATTTATTAAAATTAACCAAATTCTTAATAATTTGACAGAATCAATTTTGTTTCATAAAAATAATTTCTTACATATTTTAACATGTAACACAGATTATCATGATAAATCTCAATCACTGTTAAAAAAAATAGCACGTAACACTACTAATTATGATAACCAAATCAATGTTAAAATTGTCACGAAATTACTACTAATCGTGATAAATAAATTAGTAAATAAACAGTGCAAAATTAATTAAGAAAACCTGGGTTTATCAATTGAATTCCGATTGGGATAGCATGACAATATTTAAACTAGGCTCTAATACCACATATAACAATAATAAGAATTATGTATAACATCATGTAAAAATAATAAGAATTCTGTATAACATAAAACTAATTCTTATATGACCTCATGCAATCACAATTTCATTTTTAACTACAAATTATATGAAAAAAATACCTTTTTCCACGAAACTTTGATTTATTTGTAGTTCTTGATGTGTCTTGAGAACAACTTTCTAAAGCTCATTGTTGTTCCTTCTTCAAGCTCTTATCTCTTCCTCTTTTAGATCCAGAATCTCTCTTGGAAAACAGCCAGAAATCCAAAATATAAAAAAATTGAAAAATCAGAATTTTTCCTTCCTAGCCCAAATATATTTTTGTGTATTCTTGTGTACCACATAGTTGAAATTGGTTCACTATATATAGAGTGGAAGGGGACCCAAAATCAAAATTCTCTTTAAAACTGATCATCTACCATCCCCCAAAGTCGCTAAAGGGACTCACAAATATACCAAAAGTCATGTGACATTTGGAATAATAATGTTTTAACATTAATACACTAATTTAATCAAATTCGTCCCCTTATTTGGACCACACTAATTAGGAGAAATAATTAATTTATTTAATTCATAAGTACAAAATTTGGCCGAATTTTGTAATTATTAAATAATTAAATATTAATTCTAACACCTCTACCAACACTTGGGGGCCGTTTAGTTCGTGTTAAAATATCTTTCACCGTGTTAAAATAAAAAAGTTGAATGATTAGCTTGGGAATTTTGTTTCACCGTCTGTGTTTGGATGAACCACTTTTCATTAGGTGAAAATTTTAGCATTTTCACCATTTGTTGTTTGGATGGTTAAGAGCAATATAGTGAAAAAAATAAAATGATCATATTACCCTCACATTGCAAATGGATACAAAAATATTTATATTTAACATTTTTTCATCACACAAGTATCATAGCCATTAAAAAGTATTCATTTACCTCAAACTAAAATTTAACAAAATTCCCTCCCCCCCCCCCCCCCCCCCCCCCCAACTACTCATATTTGGCTATGCAAGACAAAATATAAATAAAAAGTTTAAAAAAACACTCCCAACTAAAAATAATAGTTCCAATTAAAACGAAAAACAGTCCAAATTAAAAAAGAAAAAAGTCCAAATTTAAAAATAAAAAAAAAATTAACAATGAAAAAACTGTCAATTATAAAAAAAACAGTCCCAATTAAAAAAAAAGATTCTCAACTATAAAAAAAGTAGTCCACGATTAAAAAAAAATAGTTCTTAATAATGAAAAAATAATCCCAATTAGAAAAAGAAAAAAACAGCCCCAATTATGGGAAAAAAATAGTTTTCAATTAAAAAAACACTTTCAACATTGAAAAAAATAGCCCCAATTTATAAAAAAAAACAGTCCTAATTAAAAAAAAGAGTCCCAACTATGGGGAAAAAAAAAATGCCCCAATTAGAAGAATTTAAAAAAAAAACAATCTCCCAACTATAAAACCGTTCCAATTAATAAAAAAAATTCCGAACACATTATCTTGCACCAAACAAATATTCATTTTTTTATTTTTTTTTATTTTTAAAAATTATTTTTCATTTTAATTTTTTAAAATTTATTTATTTTTTAAAAAAAAAATAATTTTTTAATTTTGTTTAATTTTTAAAATAAAAAAATAATTTTTTTTTAAATTTAAAAAAAATGAATATTTAATAATCGTGTTAATTGAGAGGGAAAAATGAATGTCTAATGATTATGTGATAGTTGTAAGTAGAAATAAGAAAGGTTAGTGTAATAATAATATAAATTTCGTTTTTTTCACCTGTTAAATTATTCACTTTACCAATAGTTTAAAATGACTAAAGTTTCACCTCACTTTTCACCATAATCATTTCATTTCACCATCTTAAATGTCAACCAAACACATATTTTACCTAAATGAATTATTTTTTAACATGGTAACAAATATTTCACAACAAACCAAACAGATCCTTGAGCGCACTCATTAAAAAACTAAGTCATAATTATTTATTTCTCTCCGAAATAGAATTCTCAGAGTTAGAAGGATTATCATTGTCAGTAAGCTTGTTTTCCTACTGCATTCATTTAGCTTGCTAAAAGATTCCCTGGTGGCATTTTTGCATGTTAAAAAAATAGGATTGACATCATTATTCTCTCCTATAGAAATGTTACCTTTGTCATTGTATATTCAGATCCTCGTGATGTTCCTTAGTTGTCTATTTATTATAGGAGACTTCAATAATATTTCACGCCAAGAAGATAAATTTGGTGGAGGAACCTATGCCTCATCCTCATTAAATGGGTTCAATGGTCTTATTGGAGATCGTAGTTTGATTGACCTTATTTTTGGGGAAACATCTATACTTGGTGATCACCACCAATTGAATTCAAAGAAGAGAGAAAACACAAGCACGTATATGAAAATTGTACTAACAAGTCAAAGAATAATGAGATTTGTATAACATCATTACTTATTTATATTAGTAGTAATCCTATTTATGCTAGTAGTAATCCTACTCTTACTAGAAAAGCATTAAAAGACTAAGATACCTTTTACTTACTATAATACTTCCTAAAGAGGACTAAAACCCCTTTTATAACATTTAATAGTCATGTTTAACAAAACCTTATTCTACATCATTCTCCCCTCCTTTGAAAGAGAACCTTTAAATGTTGTAGATGCGAGAAATTCCCAAAATATGCACAGTCGAGAAGATGGGGACATTTTGAGGTCCCAAAAGTAATTGTCAAAAATTTGGGAAATACTTAAATATTGTTCCACCAAAACTGACCCTGTTGTGGACTTTTTTTTTTGTGCAATGAACTCCTGATTAACAGGCCCATGACAAGCTCGAATAAAGAGGCTTATTAAAACAGGCCCAAAGACTAAGTAGTTACCCTAGGCTATCCAACGTAGCATTTTAGGTTTGCAGGAAACCCCAACAACGGACATGCCCCCTATTCTCTCCATTCTCGTCAAGGTTTATGGCCACAGGGGTCACAAATCATTTTTGGTTCGGGAAACCCTAGATCCAGCCCAGTGGCGGATCCAGAAATGTGAGTTGGGGGCCAAAAAATATATATTTATTTTTGTAGCGGGGCAAAACTATAAAAATATATATTTTTTCATAAAATTTTAAAACTTTAGGGTCAAAATTTAAAATTCTTTGAAGTTTTGGGGGGCCAAGGCCACCACTTGCCCCCCTTGTATCCGTCAGCCTTTGTTTTATGTCGGTAAGTTATTTTGTAATCATAGCAAGTCGTCGGAAGTCATGCAGGGTTGCCGGAGTTAAAGTGTTGATAAGCCAATACACCTTTTCTTTTGTTCAATTTCAACTTCTTTTTCTTTTCTTTCTTCAATTTTACACCAGGGAAGGATTGGGGCTGCAATTTGGCAGATTTCACTCTCCCTTTCCTTTTCTTTTTGTTCTTTTGAATCGCAGCCAAAGGGCAAGTTTGAGGGATTTGGACAACGAAAGGTTCTCAATAGGTTCTTGAAGGTTTATTTGGGTTGCGCTTAGGGTTTGTAAGGTTCTTAAGGGTTAAGGAAATTAGCACTTAGATATGGATTGAATTAGGGTAATTCTCGAATATTGAAATTGGGGTTGAGAGTTTGTATTGGAGGGGATATTGGTGGAGAAGAAGTAAAGCCCTCTAATTTTGACTAAGTTAGGATTTCTTGGTTCATCATTTGGGTCATAACTTTTCATAGGGCTGGCAATTGATTTTCAGAATTGGTCTTCAGATTCCTCTACCTGGGAGCCATTTATGGAGATGTAATGGGAGAATACATACCCACACACATACCAAGGAGCTCACCTCACTCTAATACCAATTCGATGCAAACACAACCGATTGGTTCTCAGAATAGATAAACACAAGCACGAATGTGAGAATTGTATTAATAAGCTAAAGAATAATGAGATTTCTATTACATCATTACATATTTATACTATTAGTAATCCCACTCTAACTAGGAAAGTACTAAAAGATTAAGATACTTTTCACCTAAAGATGAATAAACCGCTTTTATTACATTTAATACAAACGATTAACAAATCTAACCTATAAACCCTATTCCACATCACTTGGTCTCATAAAAGGTTTAGGCTTGCTCATATCACGTAATGCTAGATACGGGGTTAGAAAACGTCGATTGGGGAGTATTTTTCCAAGTGTCGCCGTTAAACATCTTCATGAAATCTCTTGTTGTCAATACATAGCGTCCCTAGTGGTATGTTAAATGGTTCAAATACCATTTTTGTAGTTAATACAAGTAGTTTTTATGGCAAAATTGACAACGCGTATGGTACTAAACGTTTAAACTTGACATATCATTCAGATAAATGGGACCCAACCTTTGGACGTAATCATGTGTCGCGCGGCATTTAGAGATTCAATATGAACCTAACGAATTTTTTTTTTCTTTTATGGTGGCGAAGCACATGATGTGCCGCTTGAGAATTAGCATCCAAAAGTTTGGGTATCTTTATGGTTTTTTTTACCTTTCACCTATTAATTGATCATGCTGACTTGCATAGTCAATTTATCCTATCATATTTTAATTTAACTCTACTCATTAGGAATACTCTTTGGTTCCAAGATTTACTTAAAAAACCTTTAAATTCGAGGCTATGTGGACTAGAGATAAATGTACTTACCTCGTTAGCTTGGAATGGAATACTAGTAAAATTAAACTTGTAACTTTAAGAGTTTGCCAAAAAAATACAAAGCAAGCAAAGTAGAAGGCTTGGAAAAAAGATTATTTCAAATCCATTAAATAGTAAACAGAGAAAATTCAGCAATCCATTCCCAGAAGAAGATTTGAGCATTTGCCACCGAATTGCAAACCAAGCTACGAAATCAGGTATCTTTTGTTGAAAATTTTAAATCATGTGTCTTTATTGCTTATCAGCTATGTTGAACAATTCCATAGAATTGCTCAAAACAATTCCATAGAGTTGCTCAAAACATCTCATTGTATTGCATTAAAGAACAAAAATTTCATATTGCAAAAATGCACTACATTGAATTGGATTAAAATCCATCAACCAAAATTGAAATCACTCTCATTACTTAAATAGGAGAACAAACAATCAAGAAATTCTTACAACCATCTTGTTCTTCTTGCCAGCAGATAACAACAAAATCTTCCCATCCACAATGTCTTCCTCCTCAATCTTCCTCCCCTCACTATCCACCCGTCCATTATTCAAATACAACCCCCCTTGCTTCAACAACCTTCTTGCAGCCGATTTGCTCTCAAGCAAACCGGTCGAAACCGATAAATCAATCACCGAAACACTCAACACCTCCCCATAACTCAAAGAACAACAAGGCACATCCTTAGCAATCCCCTCTATCGACTCCCAATCCAACTTCGTCTCCGCGCCAGGCTTCAACGCATTCGTCGCATTAATCGCCTCCGCCAAACCTTTCTCCCCATGAACGAACCTCGTAACCTCCTCCGCCAACCTTCTCTGTGCCGTATTCGGCTTATACTCCTCCCTCCCCATCGCCCTCTCCACTTCCTCAATCTCCTCCATACTCAAAAACGTCAAAATCCGCATAAACCTAATCACATCACAATCCGGCACCCCGAAAAAAAACTGATAAAACCTATACGCCGACAACATCTCCGCACTCAACCACACTGCCCCCTCCTCCGATTTTCCAAATTTGGTCCCGTCACTCTTCAACAAGAGTGGAAACGTCAAACCATATGCATCGTCACGCCGCAAAATCTTGCGAACCAAATCCGTCCCCGCCGTAATATTCCCCCACTGATCAGTCCCACCTATCTGCACACTCACACCCTCATTCTCATACAAATGAACAAAATCATAGCCTTGGAGTAATTGATAAGTAAACTCAGTAAAACTCAAACCTTGTTCTGACATTTCTAACCTTCTTTTAACACTCTCTTTACCCAACATAGTCCCAACCCGAGCATATCTCCCAATGTCACGTAAGAAGTCTAGCAAGGTAACATTTTTCCACCAGTCGTTGTTATTCAAGATTGTTACTTTTGGACCCAGGATGGAAGATAATGTTTTTGTTAATCCTAATGTGTTTTGGGTTAATGTGGTGGGGGTGAGGAGGGGGCGTTCGAGGGATTTGCCGGAGGGGTCTCCGATGAGGGCGGTGGCGCCGCCGATTAAGGCGACCGGGGAGTGGCCGCATTTGAGGAACCAGGAGAGAACGATTATGCCGATTAAGTTGCCAAGGTGGAGACTTTCGGCGGTGGGGTCGAAACCGCAATAGACTTTGAGAGGGGAGGAGGCGGAGCGGAGATTTTCGGAGGTGAGGGATTCGAGTAAGCCGCGTTCTTTGAGGATGTCTATTACGTTTGGTTGGGTTTGGTTGGGGGTTTTGAGAGGGGATGAGGAAATGGGGCGAGACAAAGATTGGATTTTGGAGAGGGAAAATAAATGGGAGGAGAAGTAGGATGTTTCGGTGCGGTTGAGGAGGAAAATGGATTTTAGTAAACAAGAAGAAACAGCCGCCATGGGCATTGGGTGTGTGTTTTCCACTTTCACTCTCTTATCTCATTAAGGATTACATGCGGGTGGATCATGGAACCAAAACTATTAGGCGACGTCCGTTTGTCAACAAAAAATAAATAAAAAAAAAGGAAAGAAAAGAAATATATATATATATTTTTTTACTTTTTATTGTGTTTGATTAGCAAAAAAATTATGAAAATATTATTTTAAAATTATTCTATAGGAAACTTTTTCTCTACTTTTATTATTATTATTATTATTATTATTATTATTCTATGAAACACGAACACGAATATGGGTGTCGTGTTCGACACGATACGAACATGGTGACGCGACAAATCTAAAAAAAATTAGGATACGACACGGCAGAGACACGACGAAAAATAAATATATTAAAAATTACACACACACACACACACATATATATATATAAGGATATTCTCAGGTGCACACTAAACCGTGCGCACCCGGTGCGGACTTTGTCTCGTTCCTCACGTGGTCCCCTCATGGTCCCTAAAGACATTTTGTTATTTTCTTTAGATGGTCCCCTCTTGTTTTATATCAAAACCTTATTTTAAGACTATATAATTAAAAGAATTATAGTTTAGACCCAAATTGGTATCAAGACCTTAAAGACTTTAGAAACTCGCCAAATTCCGACCAAACCCCTAATTTTGGTATCAGAGCCATAAGACGCTCCTTTTAGACTTATAAGACTTTAATGCCTTTGGAATTTGTCCCTCGCATTTACCAAGATATTTTTGGAACCAACCCAGAGTACCATCCCATACCTATAACTGATTTAGACTCAGTACGTTGTTTAACCACACACATAGACGGTTGTTCACACACTGAACAAATCCCAGCCAAACACGCAGATAGTAGACAAGTTACTGCTAGTGCTATTAATAGCATAATAGACCAAAATAGGTGTATACTCCTTATTTTAAGACAATTAATAAAAGACACTCAAACCCTAAAAACAGAGATAAAAAAATATCTCTAAAAGGCTACTAGAAATAGATAACCAAATCCCAATAGACCTAGTACAAGTTTTACAAGAAATAAATATTAAGACTAATCATATAGAACTCCTTAACAAAGACATTTTAGAAATTAAAACCTTAACTAAAAATCAAGACAGTGAGTTAATTAAACTTACTAAAGAACAAGCCAAGTTTATCCCTAGATTAGATAGTTATCTTTCTAATGGAGATAGTTAGATCATACTGGAATGAGGTACCAAGAGACCTCTCCATTCAAACATTATTAGACTTTTATCAAAGAATTTTAGAAAAGATAAACGATGATAGATTTTATTATAAGATAAATGAAAATGAGATTGTCAACGCTGCTAAAGCAACTAGACTCATACTAGAAAGATTAAATTTAATTTCTACATCCATAGCAGCTACACAAGACTATAAGAATAGCTTTGTTAAAGACTTGTATTTAGATTTAAAGGCTAACACAAAAGGATTAACCACCTTCTACACAGACTTTGTTAAATTCCAACAAAATTTAGCAAATTATCTTAATAATATGAAAAGCCATAACCTATCCAAAATGGATAGTATTATTAATCAACTTAGACTAGATATGTCCCAAGTAGAAGAAAAATACGAAGAAATTATAAATGGAATTAAGGTTGTATATAATAAGTCTTCCCAAGCAGAAATAGACTCGCCTTTTATTCTAACTCGTTTAGATAAAATAGAAAGGACTGTAGAATCTATAGAAGTTGAATCTATGCAACAACAAGAAACAGATAATGAAGTAAAAGACTATATTACAAATGTTGCCAAATCCTTAGTTAATTCTCTTACTAGACATAGTGAAGAAATTTCTGAGAAGACAAGAAAAGAGAATAAGAATTTTAAAGAAGAAATCCTTAGTCAAATAAAAAGACAAAAAAATTATTCAGACTTCTTAGAAAGAATTGAAAAAAGACTTGAACAAAAACAAGTATCCACCTGTAAATTTAGAGAACCCCCTCCTATAAAAATTAGATAATGGAATACCATAGGTAGACAAGTCGTAAATGACGGATTAGATAAGACTAGTAAGATAGTTATCTCTATCCCAAATATTGGACAGAGTAATCATATGCTCCAAAGACTTAAAGATTCATCCTCCAATGTTAGTACATAGTGGAAAGAAAGAAATTTCACCAATCCTCTCCAATGGAAAGAATGGGGTGAAGTTGATGGAAGATTGTTGAAGATTCCATTCATAATGGACAACTTCCAGCCGTTAGATACATAGACTTATTTAAAGAAGGTGCCACTCCTAAGACTCCTAATTATAACATGACTTACCATTGTAGGAATCACGTGTTAGAAAAATCTTATACTGAGCTCTAAGTGTTTGACTCAGAATGGCTTAGATCTAGAGGAACTGATAGGAGGTTATAATTCCTAACCTTTGGACTCTTTTAGGCAAGAATCTAAGGATTACATAGACCTCGGAATAATATCAACATATTATGTTGTTTAGTAGATAAAAGATGGAAAGATTTTGAGAAAAGCCTTATTGGGATAGCCCAACTGGAAATGTCAGACAACATAGGATACTTTAATGTCATTTCGGCATTTACAGTAACCGTAGACACAGCCAAATATTTTAAGTTAATCTTATATGCTAGTGGCTATGAAGGCTACATTATCCCAGATGCTAATATAAATATAGAATTCCAAAGCTATGTGAAGTTCTCTAAATTTCCTTATGAAGGAATGCAATCGAGAATTCCTAGCGGTAGACTTAATGAAGAAATTTTAGTTAGAACTAATGTTTCAGACGATAATCATACTTACAGTATTAGGAATACTGGACCTATGAAAGAAAAAGCTAAGACCCTTTAGCAATTGCCAAAATTCCAAGAAACTAAGACTATACAAAATAAACCTCTGTTTATTAATCAAGACGATGTCACTGGAAATGTTACTATCCAGTTTTCCCCCCCTAAGATTGTCAATAAGAATATCCAGACTGAAGAAGTTAGATTTAGGAATATGGGACAAACCATAATCAATGATCCTTCAGAAAGAGAATGTAGTAGTAAAATTAGTTCTAGTTTACTAAGACAAGCCCCTGTAATTAGACCTAGAAGATCATTTGAACAAAAAGACTTAGTTAAAGAAAAAGCTAGGATCCAAAACTTTGGACATGAACCCTCAGAATTGGACATGAAGACATTTAGAGATCACCTTAAGAAAAGTCATTCTGTTAGATTTCAAGAAAGAGAAAGACTTAATATGATAGCCCAAGATCGCATATTAAAATTAAAAGAATCTAAGAATACAAAGGAACTTCTTAGAAACTTAAGACTAATAGAAGAAGGAGAAGAAAGACTAATGCCAACTACATAAGTAGAACCTAATAAACAAGAGATAGGAAGAAGTAGTAGGCTAGAAGATGCTCCTCGACTTTTTAGTAAACCAATAGGAATAAATATTCTTATATACTCAAGCACTTTAGTTAAGACTAAACCTGACTATATAAAAGACTTTCCAACTAGTGACAAGAGTTTCACTCCTGTTGACAATGGCAAGTCAATCCATAAATCCAGTAGGTATATACCTTAACCTAGACAATTTTCAAAATAGGAAGAAAGCCTTAGATGAATGGCGTAATCAAATGAACATGTGTTTTGCATCTAATGAACAATGGGATGCAAGTTCATGTAAACAATACGCTGAGCAATCCATTAAAAGGTATTGCAAATGATTATTTAGATAGTTTAAGAAAGGCTACAAATGAAAACTCCTTAGCTAAGATTGAAAATATGAAAGAAAATATAGAAGAAATACCAATTGAAGAATATATTCAATTATTCACATCAGAATTCATTAGAGCTGGACATCTAGCTCAAATCAATGAACAAGACCTAGCAAAAACTAAGTTAGCCCTTCTTAGCATTTGCAAACTAGATAAGATAAATGAATATAGCAATAATTATGAGCAGCTATATTACCAAATTAAAGAATTTGGAGAGACCTTAAAAAATGAATACTTTAGAAAGATACCAGCCATGGGACAAATACTAATTAATGAATATAGGAATTGGCTAGGAGTAGCTAGAGTTAAGAATAATTCCCTTGGTGAAAGAATCAATTTTATCAAAGATTATATCATATCTAAGAGACGTAATATAACTCAAGGAAAGTTAATAGAAGAAACTTCCAAGCAGATCCCTACAATCAAAGACGAAAGAGACATCTCTCCAATCCAATGGGGATGCGGAAGTGAATCTAAGAAATTCAAAAAGAAATTAGATTGGAAACATAGGAAGTTTAAGACTAAACCTTTAGGATTTCCAAAGAAGTATAGATTTAGACCATCCAATACCCTTAGGGAAAAGAACTCTAAGACTAAGAAAAATAAATTTAAACAAAGAAGATATTTTAAGAAGAACACTAGTAAGTATAAGAAAGTTCCTAATTATAGGAAGGAAAAAGACGTAGCTCAATCTAAGACTGCCATCAAAGAATATTGGACTTGCGGCAAGGAAGGACACTTTGCTAAAGACTGTCATAACAAGAAAGATAAAGAAGGTATTAAGATTATTAATACAATATTAGACTATGTAGACCAAGAAGAATTAGATATCCTATATGTTATAGAAATATCAGACATAGAAGATGATGATAATACTAGTATCTATAGTGCCTATACAGATAGTGATTCAAAAGACTATAATAGTGATCCTGATGAGTATGAAGACTCTCGAGATACTTTAGATTTATATATGATGCAAGTTAATCAAAACGATTTAGATGACGAATATATAGACTTTGAAGAAGCTTGGTATAAATGTATATTGAGCCCCTTTTTAAAAAAGAGATGGACTGTTAGTACTCCCGAGTTACTAACCTATATACCTAGATGTTACTTTGACGAAAGACATTATTGCACATTTGAAATAAAATGTAGCAAGAAAGACTTTATATGTGTAGAATGCTTTGAGACTATACAAGCAGAATTATTTATGGTATGTGTTATTTATGAATTACACTACCATGAAAACTGTTGGAGAACTAGATTTAAAGCAATTTATACTAGCGAGTACGACGCTCAAATAGACTTAGATATTAAAACACATTATCAAGATATTGATATAAATATAGCCAAAAGACTACAAGAAAATGAAGAGTTAAAAGGAAAAGGAATTTCCTATGATTTAGAAGGATACCACTCTGATAATAGTTCAGAAGACCAAACATCCCTAAATTTTATAGATAAACCCCAAAAAGGAATATCTATTCAAGAAAAGAACAATTTAGGAATTTCTACTAAACCACATGCTTGTTTTGTATAATTTTTCGTCCAACACAAAGACTATCCTAAAAGACTTTCAACTTTTATAGATACAGGATGCTCTCAGAGTATTTGCAAGGCTAATGCCTTCCCTAAAGACTATTTTTTAGAAAGTACTTAAGAAATCTATGGTAAAGTGTCTAATGGAGATCCATTTACCTTATATTTCCAGACTATTCCTATTTATTTTAAATTAGGAAATCAAACCAACAAAACCGTTAATCATTGATTTTGGATAATGGATCCTCGTCCTAGTTTCACTGGAAACATTATTTTAGGACAAGACTTTATTAGTAAATATCATCCTTATACTCAGTATAACGATAAGATATTAATTAGTGATACAGAGGAATTTAATATTAAAGCCCTTCTAATAGATCACAAGACTGCCTTTGACCTTATGTAGGTCAAACCAAATTATAGACCCATAAAACATCAGAGTTCTTCAGCTTAGCATGGTGGACCTAGACCAACAACCCAACAAGAAGCCTTAGAAGTAACCAAACCCTTACAAAAGGATTGTAAGTGTCCAGACCAAAAGTGTTATAAGCAATTAACGCTTATACAACAAGACATTTTAGATCAAGCCCAGCATACCTTATTACCGTTCAAGCTATATCCAAACAGAAGAAAATGGATATAGAAGTAGAAAAGGAAAAGATTAGGAAATTAGCAGAGCATACTTTAGGCGAAAATCCCATCACTAAGTGGGATAAAAACCAAAGTTATTGTGAAATTATCCCTATTAACCCAGACGCCACTAATAATAGTGGAACCTATAAAAAAGGATACTCACAAGAAGACAGGGAAGATTTCAAGAAAGACATAGATGAATTGCTTAAGTTAGGCATTATTAGAGAGAGTAAAAGTAGACATAATATCCTTGCCTTTTATGTTTAAAATGAATCTGAACGTAAAAGAGGAAAAAGACGTATGGCTATGGATTATAGACAATTAAATAAGAATTGTGAATTTGATTCTTATAAGATACCAGACAAGAATAATTTAATCAATTTGATTGAAGATAGAATTATATTCAATAAGTTTGATTGCAAATCAGGCTTCTGGAAAATCAAGATGCATCCATACAGTATTACTTGGATAGCCTTTAGTGTGCCCCAAGGAAAATACGAATGGCTAGTAATGCCATTTGGATACTTGAATGCTCCTCAAGTATTCCAAAGAAGAATGGATCATATATTTTAACTTTATTCTGAATTTTGTCTTGTTTACATGGATGACATTCTTGTAGCCAGTAAGACTGAGATAGAGCATGTAGACTATCTTAAAAAGATTATTTTAGAATTAGACAAACATGGTATTGTTATTCCCGAAAGGAAAATGCAATTATTTCAGACTGAGATAGACTTTGTGGGAATGCATATTAATAAAGGAAAATTATCTTTAGCAGAACACATAACTAAAAAGATTATGAAGTTTCCAGATCAACTCAAAGATAGAAAATAATTACAATCATTTTTAGGATTGCTTAATTGTGCTGAAGACTTTATTAAAGACCTTGCTTCAAAAAGACAAAGTCTAACATCCAAATTAAAAGGAACAGACAAAACTAATCTTTTTTATTGGAACAAAGATGATTTTGAAGTCATAAGACAGATTAAATATACGGTCAAGAACATTCCTTTACTTGAACTGCCTAATGCAGAAGACTAGTTTATAGTAGAAACAGATGCCTCTAATAAACAATGGGGAGTAGTATACTTTGCCATTGATCATTAGACAAAAAAGAAGAAACTTTGTAGATATAGTTCTGGAACCTTTACAGACCCAGAAACCAGATACACTGCCCATGAAAAAGAAATTTTAGCTATAGTAAGGGCAACAGAAAAATATATGCTTTTTCTTAGACCTAAACATTTTACTGTTTATACTGACTCTTCTTATGCAGTAAAATTCAGAGACTTAGACTTGTCCAAATCAATGACTAATAGAATTATTAGATGGCAACAATTGCTTAATGGTTATGACTTCTCCGTTATACATATTAAGGGGAGTAAAAATACCATTCCAGACATTATATCAAGAGAGCCAATGTTTGCTAACACTAATATGATTTCATATATTATGTTGCAAACAGAAGATCTAGACATCATGAGTTACTCTGGGACGAATATACTAAACAAAGAAGATGTTGCAGACTATCTTAGATTCGTAAGGCCAAATGCCGGTATAACGCAAAGACAGACTCATATTCAAGACTCTTAAGAAAGATCAATCCTAGAGAACTTTGATGATATCCTAGTTCCTCCTGGAAAATCTAGATAATAAATTGTTTCTCAAAATAGACTCATTGGGAAGATGTATTTTCCCCAATATAGACCTGATCAAAGATATCCAGACTTAATAAAATTTAGACGAGAAATTTCAGATGATGAAAATACTCTCATAGACGCTATATAGTGGAATATACAGAATAGACTATGGATTGAGTTCAAACAAAATTTGGTAGCCATTGCCAGATTCATGAGGACTTAAAGACTTGCAGTTACCCAACTCAGTGGTACTGCTATGCCTAGACCTCAGACTCAGACTTATGCTCAGACTCTTGGAGAATCCTCCAAAACTAGACCTACTTATTTTTGTTATTAGAAAAAGACTTTTAAGACTAAGATCATTATACAGTTTGGTCGTAATAATCTCCCATTAGCAGAAGACTTTCAAAAAGAAACTAATAACATTATTGATAATTTTAATATGTTATTATCAGAAATAAATGGAGATGCTTTAATGATTAAAGGTTTCTTCAAAGACGTTCCAAAAATATATCTTTTTGGAAAATTAGATATGGTGCATATAACTCTTACAAACCACGGGTTCATTGGACTCGTTCAAATAAAGGATATTAAAGACTTTGTTGCTCTTGAAAAAATATTCCATGAGTATGTTAAGAAGGTATAAGACTTCCTTCCTCTATTTGCTAGAATCTATCAGATTGCTCCAAGTTCCTGTAGAGGAATGAGAGTTGAAGGATTTAGACTTATTAGATTTTCCAATTATATATTTGAAGACGTTGACATTCTATCGAAAGACGAGACTAAAGAATTAATTGTTGATAAATCCAAGCTCCAGATTGCTCATGCCGTGGAGATAATAGAAATCATGGAATTATTGACAGGTGAAGACAAATGGTACACTGCCTACCACAAAGAAGACCTAATAATCCAAGCTGATGAGCCATTCAATGGAAGGCTCAAGAAAGAAGCTAAAGAAATGGTAGAGATAGCTTTGCCAGCTAGCCTTAGAATTGTGGGCCTCATTGATGAATTTTTCAATAATGCTCTCCCAGGCCAAGACAAGGAAGAAGAAGACACGGACGGAACAAAGACGGGCCCTTCGTTAGCAGAAGAATTATTGAGGACAGAAGATGCCCTGCTCTAGACCTATGCATTATTACAAGACGACAAGACTCATCTAGATTCCCTCGCAGTGTAAAGAAGAAGACAGCTCGGACCTGCCCTATATGGGCCCAGGCAACCTCCTTTCATAAAGATAAAAGTAAACAGCTGAAGACGTTAGGTTCACGATAATTGCAAAACGCCAAGATTTCTTTTAAAAAAGCAAAAGACTTAAAATATTTCAAAGTTTAAGACTTTTAATTATTATATATCTCTTTAATAATTGTATGCTTTCAACCGGATCACTTTTTGTAACCGGTTACTAGTCATCTGTAAGCCTCCTTGTGCTATAAAAGGCGAGGTAGGGAGTAGGAATATATATCGAAGTTTAGAAGTTAGAAAGAGTGTGTAGGCTTGTAGTAAGTAATATGTACATGAGTGAGTAAACCTCTCATAGTTAGGGGAGAGGGGAGAGTTGTATTTACTTATGCAATGCAATAAAAGTATTTTCTTTTCCAGAAATCTATTATGTTAAGTTGTTATTATTTTCCAAATTGTCTCCAACTTTCTGTTCATAGAGGATTATTGTGTGGAACCTCTAGTGTAGCACACAAGGTGTTATACTGGTGAACCGCCGTCAGGTGCCGATTTGCTGTGAGTCGTTAGCCAGGTGGGAGTTAGGTGTGAAGGCGTACAGGTAGGAAACGGGTTCAACGCCAAAATAGTGGATTGAGGTGCGACACATAAAGAGAGAGTTGTAGGAGGCCGAGACCGAAAAAGAATAGTAGTAAGGTCGAAGAGAAGAAAGAAGTAAGATAAAGATATTGCAGACCAGAAGGAAGGTATAACTCGAACCAAACCCTTAACTATTTTACATATTATTATTTTAAAATAATCTTGTATGAGCCTACAAATCACTACAGACTTTTTAGAATTTGTTAATCAAACAAATTTAGACTTAACTAGAGAAATCCAAGATTGGACTCTTACATACACTAAAGATAAAGAACTTATAGAATCTGCTTTAATATACGCAGGTGGTACTTTCAAATATATAGACCAAATTATTGAGTGGTTAGGAAGAGAAGTACGTAGAATAGAAATAAGTAGAACAAGGATCCGTGATCTCTTTAGACAAAAATTAAGAACTGAAGATTTTGCAGAAGAACTATCAAGACCTGAAAAATATCAAGAATACACTAGGATACTTTAAGACAGTATAGACGTATTAAAATTTATTAGACGAAAAAGGTTAGCTGAAACAAAGGCTATTTTAATTAGAGCCGGAGGAATTTGCCCTCTCCTTAAAAACGTAGAGACAACTGCCCCTAGAACATACCGTAGATTTTTGTCATCTTATGGTGATAATAATTTAGACGAATTTATAGATAACGATATAATAGATATTATTAATCAAATATATAAAGAAACTAGACTGATAAACCCACGATACCCTATAAGGTATTTAAGACTAGAATATTTTCCATCAAAACCTCTTGCAATTTCTAGATTCCCTGAAGAAACTATTTATATAGATAATCCTCGCTATTCAGAACTCCAATACGATAGTGACGGAAGAAGCTTGAGAAGTAGCAATAGCCCTGAAACTTCTACACTTAGACATCCAGATTAATTAGGCTTTAAAATAAGCTGAAAAGACCTTAGAGACCATTGGGGTAGAAACTCATAATCCGTAAAACCTTAGAAAGAGAAGGTGGGCCCTAAGCGGTCCATAAAAGACAAACGTGATCCTAAGACTCATTTGGACATTAGTTAATCCGCATTCCATCCGCATAGAAAAATCTGCATAAGAGTCGGACTCTCTATATATATATCAAGGTTCTAAAAGGTGCGAGGCGTGGTAGAGGCGCGGAGGTCAAGCCTCAAGCCTTAGGACCCTAGGCGTAAAAAGGTGTTTTTCTTTTTTTTTTATTATTTTAATTATTCTAAGGGTAGTAATATAATAAAATAATACATACTTTGAATTTTGAAAATATATCCATATGCTTGGTAGCGATCTTTCTCATATTCATGCTCCATAACCAATATTTGTCAACTAATCCTTTTTTTTTTTAAAGTGTGCCTTAAACCTTTTACCAAGAATAAGGCGTAATAAGGCGTAGGCGATGCGTTTCTCTCAAGCCTCAAGCCTAGGCGGAGCCTAGGTGGGCCTTTTAGAACACACACACACACACACACACACACACATATATATATATAGGGAGAGGTTCAAAAGAGAACATTAAGAGTGAACATTTTAATGAACATTAAGGAAAAACACCCAAAACCCATTTATTTTAACTCCTATATTTAAATTGGTCTGCGGCAGCAGCACCCGAGACCATTCCGGCCAGCACCCCCACCTACCCACCCCTCACCCCCATAAGGGCTGCCATACCTGATACCATGGTGGTTGGGTGGTGGGTGGGAGGAGGGTGAGGGATTGGGGGGGGGGGGGGGGGAATGGTCTCGGGTGCCACTGGCGCGGACCAATTTCAACATAGAAATTAAAATAAATGGGTTTGGGGTGTTTTTTCTTAATGTTCATTAAAATGTTCACTCTTAATGTTCGCTTTTGAACCTTTCTATATATATATATATATATATATATATATATATAGAGAGAGAGAGAGAGAGAGAGAGAGAGAGAAGTGTCGTACGTGTATCGGAGTGTCCAACACGGGTACGTCACCTCCGGAGAAGTGTCCGTGCTTCATAGTTATTATTATTATTATTATTATTATTGTTGTTGTTGTTTTACAACTAGTACTAAAGTATTTACCAACAAATATTCATAATAATACGATATATATTGATATTTTTACTAATTAAATGTTCATAATATTTTATTTATATTTACTAATGTTTGAGTTAAAGGATGTTTATTAATTTAAATCATATTTTCTAGTGGTTGAAATAAGAAATATATAATACTTATATTTATTATAAAAGTATAATTATATATATATATATATATATATATATTTATTTATTTATTTATTTATAATTTTCTTGCAGTTTTCCTCCTATTAACCAAACACACACAAGAAAATAATTCTCTTATTCCTTTACTTCACTTCACTTCACTTCACTTCACTTTTCTTAGGAATTAGTTTCCCACTTAACTTTCTTGACAAACAAACAGAGCCTTAAGGAGTATCAGAAATTTTTTCTAGAATTTTAAGTTCTTTTGATATGTTTAATTCTCCATTAGATTTCGATTCTGAATTAAAATTTTATCTTTTGTTTGTATATGAAAAATGACATCAGAATGTATAATATATATTAATAATATTTTTTAATAATTATATTATTATACACAAACATGTAAGTACACAGTATTATAGTTCACAATTTTAAATTTATGAATTCAAATATGTATTTTTTTGTAAAATTTTTCTATTATTTAACAAATATAATAATTTATTATAGATAAATGTGTACTATATTGAAAGTTGATCAAATTAATTATTACATGAGTAGAAAAAAAATGTTTAACAAAATTTGGTCAACTTTAAATTAAATACAAATTGACATAGAAAAATTGTCTTCATAAAATAAGTATTTAGATTGAATATGTAGTTTTTATAATTTAATATTTTTAAGGGCGTTTTTGTCTTCACAGAAATATGTATATTTGGGATGAGAGATCTTAGGACCCAAAAAATATGCATACAGAATCGAGCTAAAAAAATATTTTACCAAGGACTATAATGGAAAACTCCCCCCACTTTTTTTTTTACCTTAATGGCTACTAAACTATAATAGTAGTTTTGTTAATTTATCCCCCAAGCTATATAGGTGGCATCAAGATAGTCTTTCGTCCAATTGTTATTGTAAAAACATGAGAAGGATTTGGGAGAACATTTCTTCATTTGGATATATGAGGGTCATGTGACACCCCGACTAATTAAATACCGGGTAGCTACTCCTTTATTAAATTAATTCAAAATGCCAAGTTGGCTCAATTAATAGCATCACTGTCGAAAACCTTTTAAAGATTACTAACCACCTAGTATTTAAAAAGTAAGTGCCAAATTTTAATTTAAGTCTGATTAACATGCAACAAGTGTAATGAAGAAATAAATAACACCATTCACCATATTGAAGTAAAACGAATAACCATCACAATAGAGTAAATAAAGTTTGAAGAAAAACTCCTCGCTACAAATCCCACAACTGAAAAGTAATCTGAATACTGAAACAATACATGCTAAAGTCTGAAAACTGAAATGTAAAAGATGCTCTAAATAGAAATGGGCAACATGCCCTACAACTGATAGATAGTGACTCTGGAATCTAAAAGATAGAAGCGTCTATAAGCAAATCCCTGTAGCTTCCACAAACAGCTACAGCTCGTCACCTGAATGAGAATCCTATGCTTGGTGTCCCTGTGGCTGGGCACCTAAAATGGTTTTACAAGAAAAAGATTTGAAAAGCAAACGGGTCAGAGCCCGAATGTGGAGTTATATTTTAAAACCTGCAAGTGCTTTAAAAACATTTAAAACATTAAATGCAAAATACATGTTAGGACGTACACTCACATGATATTCTCACCTCTCGTCTAACTGTGCACTCCTAACGTAAGTACCCATCTATAACGACACAAACCACTAGTTAAGCGACATCATCTCTAGCTAGACTATCATAGGTCCTATCCTTTTTACTCGGTTCTAATTAACATCATAACACTCGTAATTAAGTAGGGTTTAACGTAAACTCAGATGCTCAATATGCAATATATATATCACTATCAGCTAACTCGAAACAATACCGTAATTATATTCACAACAATAACGTGAAGTTTCCCATTAATTAAGTGTATATTATTCACATCATAAATATACAATACAAGCACCCCCGAGAACTAAGCTGCGGTGCACACATACTCTGCTATCCATCCCGGTACATCACGTACATAAGGATCACCTATTCCGAATCTCTCAGGAATAGTTCAGATAACACAAATCACAAATAGTGGAGGCGAACACAGTCACATCACATGGGTCACGCACATACGTACGCTCCCACGATCAGCGGACTTATTAACATCCCAATAAGTCTTTCTATGACCTATGTTCATCGAGGTACCAGTCTATATCCCCCCCGTAGGCACACAAGGATTAGAGGGTCCTAAGCGAACGCAACCTCCCGTGATAGCAAGTATGGTAGGTATGTCATACACACAATTCATATACCAATACTAAGTAAACACACGTCTTAGTAATATCGTATTTTAATCGTAGTACATATTGCACTCTCGTACTAACTATAATTATCACAATTTGTACTATTCCGGTTTGTAATCATACGCGCCATAATTTCTCACGTCGTAATAGACACTCACGTCTCAACCCAAACCGTCCATGTAATACAACCCTCGTATGTAAATTCCTTCTCATAAATACCCAAATGTCCCATTTCTATCATTACTACATCTACGGAATGATATCTATATCCTCGAATAAGTTTACGGAACTCCAAATATCAAAACAGTCCAAAAATGACCAAACTGTCAACTCGTTAGAAGTCTCGTTCGAACGAGACTGTTCGAACGAGATTCCTCTGCCAACTCGTTAGAAGTCTCGTTCGAACGAGGCTGTTCGAACGAGGTCCTAGTTGGTTCGAACGAACTGTACCTTCTAACGATATCTCGTTCGAACGAGATATCGAACGAAATCCATTCTCGTTAGCAGCGACTGGTCAACTCGTTAGAAGCTCGTTCGAACGACCTGGGTAGGGGCTTCTAACGAGATGCCAGATTCGTCCCAGATTTTTCCCTTCCTCGTTTTTAACCATTTTAACACTTCTAATCTCATCCAAAGTTCATCCCAACAACGTTTTATGGTCTCTAAGTGATCCTAAACATATTCAAGTCAACTCCTAACATGTTTTCAAGGATTAAATCTCTTCAATCATCAATCAACATATGAATGTCTACACTTTTCCCCAATTATCTCAAGAACATGAACCCTAACATTTTGAATCATGAATTAACCCAAGAAAATCCGTTTTAATTTCTTTTCAATCATGTATATCATCAGTAAAAACATCTACCTATCATTCTACATGCAATCCTTCTCAAATTTCTCAAGTTTTATGATCTAAACTACATGGGTTTTCATTATCTTTCAAGAACAATTGATATTCTCCAATTTCTAACATGGAAAAGACATTCTCAGAAATTAAATGGAATAAATTCACTTGCCTTGGTTTGATTTCTGACTTTGGTGTAGGTTTGATGATGTTTTTCTGCAGAATTTCCTCTCTCCAAGCTCCTTCTCTAATGGTGGCTTAAGGTGGCTAGGATTTGTTTTGGGGAAAGTTGTAAACCTAAAGATAACCTCCGTAGCTTAATGGTTTAATATGGGATGGTTAGTGGGCTTAGTGGGTTTAATCCACCTCAGATTTACATCTCTAATTTTCGTCACTTTTAATTCCTCAAAATGTAAAATTACCAAAATACCCTTTAAGTTGCCGGTATGGCCTAAAAATACCCCGGGACCCAAACTATACCCCCGGCTAGTGATTTCTGACTATCTCGACCCTTCCAGACGCGCTGGCGCACTCAAAACGACCATATGGATTATAGATTTTAAATTCACTTTTATTATCAAATTATTACACCGTGACGCGGCGGTCCCACGCGTCTCAATAAAATTTCCAAATTGCCGTATATAAATCTCACGACAAATTTCATAATACCAAATACATATATAATCATATATGCACATAATCAAATACCAACTCGCATCTCATTAGTATTTATAACCCGGATTAATTTCCAATTAATACGCATTTAATTAATTAATCCCCAAAATAAATATAGCCAAAAGTACGGGGTATTACATACTTCCCCCCTAATAACTGAATTTCGTCCCGAAATTCGAAACTAGAAAATACCTGCTAAAAATAACTCTGGATAACATTCGCGCATCTCATCCTCGCGCTCCCACGTGGACTCCTCGACATTGTGATGTCGCCACTGAACACGCACTAACGGAACCATCTTTGACCGCAGTTTCCTCTCGCTTCGGTCCAAAATAGCAATCGGCCCCTCTTCGTAGGAGCTATCCGGCTGGAGATCGATGTCCTCCACAGCAATGTGAGAATGAGCCAAATTATCTCTAAGGTATTTCCTCAGCGAGGAAATATGGAACACGTCGTGAATCCGATGCAAGTGCTCCGGTAGTCCAAGTCTATACGCAACCGGTCCGATCCGCTCAATAATAGGAAACGGCCCCACATACCTCGATGCCAACTTCCCCTTCTTCCCGAAACACATAATCCCCTTCATCGGAGATACCCTGAGCAAAACCTGGTCCCCCACTTGGAACTCCCTGAAAAATCTCTTCGCATCAGCATAACTCTTCTGCCTGTCTTGAGCTACCCGTATGCGACTCCGAATCAACTCAATCCTTGCCGAAGTATCCTGAATCACTTCTGGCCCAAGTAGTTTGTTGTCCCCCACCTCTAACCAACATGCTGGGGAACGACAAGGCCTACCGTACAACGCCTCAAACGGAGCCATGCCAATCCTGAACTGATAGGAGTTGTTGTAAGTAAACTCCACCAGTGGAAGGTACTGCTCCCATCCACCCCCGAAGTCAATAATGCACATGCGTAGCATGTCCTCCAACATCTGATTGGTGCGCTCTGTCTGCCCATCGGTTTGCGGATGATAAGCCGTACTCAACCGCAATTCCGTGCACATGGCCTCCTGAAAACTCTCCCAAAATCGCGAAACAAATATCTTATCCCTGTCAGACACGATATTTAGGGGCACACCGTGAAGTCTCACAATCTCTGAAATGAAGAGCTGGGCATACTGTCCCGTAGTGTAGTCAGTCCTTACGGGTAAGAAGTGAGCAACCTTGGACAACCTGTCCACAATTACCCAAACGGAGTCGTGACCCCTCTGCGACGTAGGTAACCCCGTGATAAAGTCCATGGATATGCTCTCTCACATCCACACCGGGACCTCCAATGGCTGTAGCAATCCTGCCGGTCTCTGGTGATCCACTTTTACGAGCTGACAAGTGGCGCATTTCGAGACAAACTCAGCGATATCTCTCTTCATACCGCTCCACCAATACTGCCGTCTCATGTATTGGTACATTTTGTCCCCTCCGGGATGTACCGCGAACCGTGAGCCGTGCGACTCTGCCATCACATCGTGCCGTAATTCTTCCCCTTCCGAAACTACCAATCTCCCATTGAAGCGCAATCCCCAGTCTGAGCTAACGGTATAGGACTCGGCTCCCTCTGCAAGTAATCGAACTATCTGCTCCTGACAGAACGAGTCATTAGCCTGTGCCCGTACTACTTTCGTGACAATCTGCGGTGTAACGGTCATCACAGACATGAAAGATCGAGCCACTGCATCCTGGTGTCCCAATTCCTTCCACTTAGCTTTCCACACCTCTGCCACCTCATCTGCTGGCCTGCGGCTCAACGCGTCTGCTACCACGTTAGCCTTACCCGGGTGATACTGGATGTCGAACTGGTAGTCTTTCACAAACTCAAGCCACCTACGCTGCCGCATATTTAATTCCTTCTGCGTGAATAGGTACTGTAGGGACTTGTGGTCCGTGAACAGTTGGAACTTCTCCCCCAAAAGATAGTGCCTCCAAATCCGTAGGGCAAATACCACTGCTGCCAACTCCAAATCATGCGTGGGGTAATTCTTCTCATGAGGCTTAAGCTTACGGGAAGCATAAGCTATGACCTGTCTCTCCTGCTACAATACACCTCCAAGCCCTTGCAAAGACGCGTCGGTGTAAACCAAATACTCAACTCCCGGTCTCGGCAATGCTAACACAGATGCTGAGGTCAATTTTTCCTTTAATTCATCGAATGCCAACTGACAGGTATCACTCCAGATGTATGGCACACCCTTACGAGTCAGATGTGTCAAAGGACCTGCTATCTCCGAGAAACTCCGAATAAACCTCCTGTAGTATTCTGCCAAGCCCAAGAAACTACGAATTTCAGTCGGTGTCGTGGGCTGTCCCCACTCCCTCACCGCTGATACCTTCCCCGGATCAACAGATATTCCCCGGTCGGAAATGATATGCCCCAAAAACTGGACTTCCTTCAGCCAAAACCCGCACTTCTCATATTTTGCATACAACTCGTTCTGACGGAGTGTCTGCAAAACCTGCCTCAAATGCTCGGCGTGCTTCTCCTCTGTCTGAGAGTAAACCAGAATATCATCAATGAAGACAATGACAAACTGGTCTAGGAAATCCCTAAACACTCTGTTCATCAAGTCCATAAACACTGCTGGAGCGTTGGTCAAGCCGAAAGGCATAACCCGAAACTCGTAAGAACCATATCTCGACAAGAACGCGGTCTTCGAGACATCCTCCTCCCTGATACGCAACTGATGGTATCCTGACCTCAAGTCAATCTTCGAGAAGAAAGAAGCTCCTCTCAACTGGTCGAATAAGTCATCGATTCGAGGCAACGGATACTTATTCCGTATCGTGACCTTATTCAACTCTCGGTAGTCCACACACAATCTCAGTGAACCATCCCTCTTCTTCACAAACAGAACTGGAGCGCCCCAAGGTGAGGTACTCCTGCGAATAAAGCCCTGGCCTAACAGCTGTTCTATCTGATCCCGTAACTCCCTCATCTCAGCTGGAGCCATACGGTACGGTGCGCGTGCTATAGGTCTCGTACCCGGTAGCAAATCTATAACAAAGTCTATCTCTCGACTGGGTGGTAAGCCTGGTATCTCCTGAAACACATCCGAATACTCCCTGACAACCGAGATCGAATCTAAAGGAATCACAACCTCCTTAGAGGTATCCTCCTCTATGTAATACAGATGAGCGGTCGATCCTCCCTCTGGGCGAGGCATCGCCACTATAAACATCTCTTACCCCGGAATGGCAAAAACAATGCTCCCGCTGAAGCAATCAATCATGGCCCTATATGCTACGAGCCAATCCATACCGATGATCACATCGTGAACGTGCATGTCTAATACTAACATGTCCGCAGGTAATACCAAACCACCAATCTCTATCCCCACTCCCCGGCATATAAAGAAAATGAGTGACCCACTCCCCAATGGTGAGTCGACACACGTCACTGTGCTCTCTGCCATAGCTAACAATCCTAAAGCTTTCGCGAAGTGCGTAGCTATAAAACAGTGTGTAGCACCCGTATCAAATAAAACCCGACCCATAGTGCCATGGATAGGAAACGTACCCTCAATCGCGGGCGGTGCCTGTGGAACTGCAGCCTGGTGGACGTTGTAGACACGTCCATACTGTAGCTGCCCCTGCTGAGCTGGGACTGCTGGAATGGGTGGCAATGCTGCCATCTGTGGCGGTGCGGGAAGAGCGGCGGGAAACATAGGCCTCTGTGGCTCCTGGCGAGCACCCTGCTGCTGCTGCTGTGGGGCCCTGCCCCTATCAGGACAATCCTGCTTCTTATGGCCAGTCTTGCCACAAACAAAGCACTTCCCTGGGAAGTTCCCTCCCCTCTGCCCCTGCTGTCCCCGGCCCTGGTGGCCGTTACCATTCCTCCCTTGGCCCTGCTGGCCCTGATGAAATTGCTGCCCATTCTGTCCCTGTTGGCCCTGATGGCCATTTGGACCCTGATGGCCCTGACGGAAACCTCCCTGTCCCTGCCTGTAGTTCCCTGACCAGAACCTCTTATTATCCCCCTGCTGGGTACCCTGCTCATTCTGTCTCTGTCCCTGACCAGATTGTGCCCCGCTGGCACCATGTCCTCCAGTCCTGCCCTGATGGCTAGACTCCCCCGACCGCTTGCCCTCGGCCATATGAAAACGGTGGTCCTGGCAGTGTAACAATGCAGCGTTAACCACATCAGAATACGTGGCCAACGATAGGTTCCCTAGCAGATGCTGACGGATCCTCCAATTCAACCCGTCGGTGAACTTCTCAATCTTCTTCTTCTCTGTTGGTATCTCGTCTGGAACGATGTTCAACAGATTAGTGAACTCGGCCTCATACTCGGCCACTGTCTTGCCTTCCTGCCTCAGACTCATCAATCTCCTCCTCATTTCCGTATGAACATCTGACGGAAAGTACTTGCGGTCGAACCGCACCCAGAACTCCTGAATCGTGAGAGTATCCCTCTCCTCCGCGGTGGTAATAGACTCCCACCACTGTAGTGCATATCCTACTAGCTTGAAAGTAGCTAGCACCTGTTTCTGAACATCAGTGCACTCATGCATCCTCAAATGCCTCTGTATGTCCTTCCTCCATTGGCTCGAGACTACCACATCTGAGCTACCTGCAAACTCTGGCGGATGCACTTTCTGAAAAGCGTCTCGTACACGCTCCCAAGCATACGGGAATGCATTAACCTGTGCTGGCGCGGCAACCGGCACCTGAGGTGGTGCCTGCTGAATCACGGCAATCGCGACATTTACCGCTTGGGCTACTATAGCTGCAACCTCAGCGGCGTTCATCATACCCTGAACTGGAGCGGGTTAGGGTTCGGGCATTGCATTCCTGGGAACTCATCGTGAACATCGTGGAGGCATCTGAAATAAGAACAAAGTTTATAAGTTCACGGTTATAAACTTAATATAGCTGAAGAACGAAGCATACACAAAAAGAGTACAACAGTCCTAAAATATAGGGCTCTATATCAAAGAAACGTAGCAGAAACATAATAGCCGTACAGATCCTAAAGGACTCTAGAACCTGATGCTCTGATACCACCTGTGACACCCCGACTAATTAAATACCGGGTAGCTACTCCTTTATTAAATTAATTCAAAATGCCAAGTTGGCTCAGTTAATAGCATCACTGTCGAAAACCTTTTAAAGATTACTAACCACCTAGTATTTAAAAAGTAAGTGCCAAATTTTAATTTAAGTCTGATTAACATGCAACAAGTGTAATGAAGAAATAAATAACACCATTCACCATGCTGAAGTAAAACGAATAACCATCACAATAGAGTAAATAAAGTTTGGAGGAAAACTCCTCGCTACAAATCCCACAACTGAAAAGTAATCTGAATACTGAAACAATACATGCTAAAGTCTGAAAACTGAAATGTAAAAGATGCTCTAAATAGAAATGGACAACATGCCCTACAACTGATAGATAGTGACTCTGGAATCCAAAAGATAGAAGCGTCTATAAGCAAATCCCTGTAGCTTCCACAAACTGCTACAGCTCGTCACCTGAATGAGAATCCTATGCTTGGTGTCCCTGTGGCTGGGCACCTAAAATGGTTTTACAAGAAAAAGATTTGAAAAGCAAACGGGTCAGAGCCCGAATGTGGAGTTATATTTTAAAACCTGCAAGTGCTTTAAAAACATTTAAAACATTAAATGCAAAATACATGTTAGGACGTACACTCACATGATATTCTCACCTCTCGTCTAACTGTGCACTCCTAACGTAAGTACCCATCTATAACGACACAAACCACTAGCTAAGCGACATCATCTCTAGCTAGACTATCACAGGTCCTATCCTTTTTACTCGGTTCTAATTAACATCATAACACTCGTAATTAAGTAGGGTTTAACGTAAACTCAGATGCTCAATATGCAATATATATATCACTATCAGCTAACTCGAAACAATACCGTAATTATATTCACAACAATAACGTGAAGTTTCCCATTAATTAAGTGTATATTATTCACATCATAAATATACAATACAAGCACCCCGAGAACTAAGCTGCGGTGCACACATACTCTGCTATCCATCCCGGTACATCACGTACATAAGGATCACCTATTCCAAATCTCTCAGGAATAGTTCAGATAACACAAATCACAAATAGTGGAGGCGAACACAGTCACATCACATGGGTCACGCACATACCTACGCTCCCACGATCAGCGGACTTATTAACATCCCAATAAGTCTTTCTCTGACCTATGTTCATCGAGGTACCAGTCTATATCCCCCCCGTAGGCACACAAGGATCAGAGGGTCCTAAGCGAACGCAACCTCCCGTGATAGCAAGTATGGTAGGTATGTCATACACACAATTCATATACCAATACTAAGTAAACACACGTCTTAGTAATATCGTATTTTAATCGTAGTACATATTGCACTCTCGTACTAACTATAATTATCACAATTTGTACTATTCCGGTTTGTAATCATACGCGCCATAATTTCTCACGTCGTAATAGACACTCACGTCTCAACCCAAACCGTCCATGTAATACAACCCTCGTATGTAAATTCCTTCTCATAAATACCCAAATGTCCCATTTCTATCATTACTACATCTACGGAATGATATCTATATCCTCGAATAAGTTTACGGAACTCCAAATATCAAAATAGTCCAAAAAGGACCAAACTGTCAACTCGTTAGAAGTCTCGTTCGAACGAGACTGTTCGAACGAGATTCCTCTGCCAACTCGTTAGAAGTCTCGTTCGAACGAGGCTGTTCGAACGAGGTCCCAGTTCGTTCGAACGAACTGTACCTTCTAACGATATCTCGTTCGAACGAGATATCGAATGAAATCCATTCTCGTTAGCAGCGACTGGTCAACTCGTTAGAAGCTCGTTCGAACGACCTGGGTAGGGGCTTCTAACGAGATGCCAGATTCGTCCCAGATTTTTCCCTTCCTCGTTTTTAACCATTTTAACACTTCTAATCTCATCCAAAGTTCATCCCAACAACGTTTTATGGTCTCTAAGTGATCCTAAACATATTCAAGTCAACTCCTAACATGTTTTTAAGGATTAAATCTCTTCAATCATCAATCAACATATGAATTTCTACACTTTTCCCCAATTATCTCAAGAACATGAACCCTAACATTTTGAATCATGAATTAACCCAAGAAAATCCGTTTTAATTTCTTTTCAATCATGTATATCATCAGTAAAAACATCTACCTATCATTCTACATGCAATCCTTCTCAAATTTCTCAAGTTTTATGATCTAAACTACATGGGTTTTCATTATCTTTCAAGAACAATTGATATTCTCCAATTTCTAACATGGAAAAGACATTCTCAGAAATTAAATGGAATAAATTCACTTGCCTTGGTTTGATTTCTGACTTTGGTGTAGGTTTGATGATGTTTTTCTGCAGAATTTCCTCTCTCCAAGCTCCTTCTCCAATGGTGGCTTAAGGTGGCTAGGATTTGTTTTGGGGAAAGTTGTAAACCTAAAGATAACCTCCGTAGCTTAATGGTTTAATATGGGATGGTTAGTGGGCTTAGTGGGTTTAATCCACCTCAGATTTACATCTCTAATTTTCGTCACTTTTAATTCCTCAAAATGTAAAATTACCAAAATACCCTTTAAGTTGCCGGTATGGCCTAAAAATACCCCGGGACCCAAACTATACCCCCGGCTAGTGATTTCTGACTATCTCGACCCTTCCGGACGCGTTGGCGCACTCAAAACGACCATACGGATTATAGATTTTAAATTCACTTTTATTATCAAATTATTACACCGTGACGCGGCGGTCCCACGCGTCTCAATAAAATTTCCAAATTGCCGTATATAAATCTCACGACAAATTTCATAATACCAAATACATATATAATCATATATGCACATAATCAAATACCAACTCGCATCTCATTAGTATTTATAACCCGGATTAATTTCCAATTAATACGCATTTAATTAATTAATCCCCAAAATAAATATAGCCAAAAGTACGGGGTATTACAGGTCATTTCCCATTTTTAATGACAACAAGGTGGAATTAATTTCCATGGCATTGATTTTCATGGAATTCAATTATTACCCACGGTTGATGTCTAAATTTGGGTTTAATAATGTTAGAACAATCTTAGCTCAAATTACCCAATATTTATAATCACGGATAAATATGACAAATTAGAGAAATAAGAAGAGTGTAAAGAGACACAAATGTTTTACGCGATTCAGCCCAAATATGGTGCCTACATCCACGGGGGTAATGTCGCTATATTTTTAGGGTTTAGTACAAGTCCCTCAGTAACACTTTCTAGGGTTAAAACGAAGTGGTTCTCTCCCTCAGCTAAGAGAAGTAGTAGTCTATTTATAGTAGTTGGAAGTTGAAGAGATGTAATAACTTGATATACTAGGTATTTACATCATTACACAATAATAGGCAGTTGGATTTTTATTCACGTGCATGTAAAATTTTATACACTAGGTATTTATATCTTTAGACAATATATATAATTTTCAATGATATATATAATCTAAGTTTATAAAACTTTATAATGTATACACGAAAGTTTTTTGATATACACATATAAATTTTGTGTATATAGACTGATTTATAATGTGTATAGTAGGGGCAAGAGATCTTAAGGTCCCAAAATAATGCAAACGGATTCGAGCTTAAAAAAATATTTGGACAAGAACTATAGTGAAGAACTCCAAATTTTTTTTAGAGTTTTCTATCTTATTGGCTACTAAACTGTATTAGTAGTTTCGCTAATTTAGTCCCCAAAGCTATGCAGGTGGCATCGAGATAGATCTTTCGTCTAATTGTTGTTGTCAAAAAAATAGGAGAACGATTTTGGGAAGACATTTCAATCCAATGGATATATGAGGGTCATTTCCCATTTTTTATGGCAACAAGGTGGAATTCATTTCCATGGCATCGGTTTTAATGGAATTTAGTTCTTGCCCACTCTCTAATGAATTGAATTACATGGAAAATTATTTTTTTTGTGTTTTAGGTGTTACTAGCTTAATGTAAGTTGGAATTATTTTCCAGGGTAAATAATTACTGTCAAACATGCTTAAAAGTTAGAAAATGAAAAGGATTTCTTATTGGCCATAAAAAATTGTGTTATCAAATAGGGCCTAACATTTCTTCGTAAGTTCTTAACCATTCAATGCTAACCATCAATACTCCCTCAACAACAAAATATCTCTCACTTTATTCCTCATATAGTGATAATTATTTAAGCTTTTAAATATATGTGAATGAGATTATATTCAAGGGGGGTCATTTAACATGGATTCATTAACACATTGTGATTTTAATCTTTGATTCAACTTCATATATAGTGTGAGATTTTGTCTCTAGAGCACTTGGAGATTGTAAGACATGTAAAGTCACAAACTATTTGTTATGTAAATCCTTTTAAGTTAAGAGGGTGTTCTTCTTAATATTAATCAGGAGTTTTCTTTTTGTTTGAGTGGGAGGTTTTGTCTCATTTGTAGTGTGTCATTTTCGTACTTGGAGAACTTTGGTGTAAGCTCTTGTAAATGTTTGATCAACACTACTATTGGAAAATTTTGTTCCAAATAATAAAACAACACATATTAACTCAGTCATTTAAATATAAGGTCCATATATAGAAACTATGAGTTAAATATAAGGCTCAAATTTAAAAATTATGAGTCAAATAGGGGACTCGTATTTGAAAGGTATCAATAAAATATGGAGTCCATTTTTAAAAGTTACGAGTAAAATATAAAGCTTATTTTTAAAACTTAGTTTTTTTACATATACTAGGAATCGTAATACTTACTTGGGTTAGAAAAAAATGAGTTGGCCAAGCTCATATTTGGTCCGTCCATTTATGGCCCAACTCATATTTTATCCAACCCATATTTGCCTCACCGAAATTAGACCCAACCCATAATTTTCCCACCACAAATCGTCACGCTCAAGAAAGTAAAAGAAATTGGATTTTCACGAGTAGTGGCTCATGATGTGGAAGAGGTGGAATCTATTGAACCGCATTAAAAATTTAGGTTTCCATTTCCTAACTATCTCTTCATTTATTTAATATACTTGCCTAAATTGTGCTTCCGAGTATTTAATATATAGTTGAGAATAAGAAAAAATGCTAAAACTTTTACATTAACAAAAAAATTTCCATTAACCCAATTCAAATTCATCCCAACCCTCGGGGTAGTTTCAAGGCAACCTGGGTATGCAAGATGACATTTAATCTGAAATTTTATTTTTATCTCTTTCTCTTTATTTTCATATTGTTAAAGGCTCCAAAATTTTTGACTAAGCAATCATAACATATAATATTTCAACATTTATCATATCCTTTATACTTTTAAAGGAATCCTCACTATGTAATATAAGAATGTCAAAGCATTATAGATTAAGTTTACTTTTTACTCAAGAGTGTCATCGCCATATATCATTTACTGCCAATAGAACTATTTTGTACTAATTCATATTCAATTTTAATTATTTAATTCACAATTCAATTCATTAACTCTGGTGACAAAAATCTCAACACAAAACAATTTATCAAAAGAAAACAATAACCAAAACTAAAGAAAGAACAACAATCACACAGCACGAGAATATACGTGGTTTGAAAAATTACCTACGTCCACAGAGAGGTCTACTATTTCTTATTTAGTATCCCTCGAACTGGTTTTTTTACACGCACCGGGCCCCGGGCCAGGGGTACAGTATATATGAAGTTAAAAGAATGCGTTGATCGATAACACGTTGGCCTCATATCCCTTGAATATCTCTCCGAGATATCGGGGATAGATTTGACCATATCCATTATTCTGACTGTTATACTTCCTATTTCCAGCTGCAGTAGGCAGATGGCCCAAGATGTCTAGGCCCCACTAGGCGAAGGGCTAGGGGCTAGTTAAGGACTTTAAGTAGCCGGTGGGTTGCTAGACTTAAGGCGAGTATTTTTGGTATTTCTCGCATCTTCAAATATAGGTTCCAGCATCCTTTTGCATGTATGGCCACCAGTATCCTTCCTTCATTGCTCAAAACACTATCGATCTTCCTCCTGTGTGACTTACATAAATCCCTTCATGGAGCTCATGAAGGACTTGCTCGACGTGATGTGGGTGGACGCATTAGAGGTAGGGGCCACTGAAAGATCTTTTATACAGTTTGCCCTCAGGAGATAAGTGAAAGCGAGCAGCCTTGACTCTTATCTAATGGGCTATCTTCCTGTCACTGGGTAACTTATCGTTTCACAAATAATCTATAATGGGATCCATCCAGCTAGGAGATTTTTCAATGTGGAGGATCTGCTCGGGGTTCTGCAACTCAGCGTCCTTACGAATACTGGGTTACGAAAGGAAATTAATTTGAATTGTTCTTCTCATATCTGAGTCTATTGCTAAGCTTAGGGATGTTAAGGCATTTGCATGGCTATTCTGTCCCGTGGGAATTGCTGAACATCGACTGATCGAATTTATCCATTAATCCCTTTACAATGGCGAGATAAGCTGCCATTTTTTTATCTTTTTGCGTTGAAGTTGCCACCTACCTGGTTAGAAACTAGCTGTGAATTACTGAAGACTTAAACATACCTCACCCCTAGCAGCTTTGATTTGTGTAGTCCAACGATCAATGCCTCATACTCTGCTTCGTTGTTAGAGGCTTTAAATCCAAGTCTAAATCCCTGCTCAAGTACCGTGTTCTCAGGAGTTACTATCACAATACCCACTCCCGCCCCCTTGAGTTGGAGGCTCCATCAATGTATAATGTCTAAACACCTAAACCTTCCTTTGGGCGACTAGTTTTGGGGTGACCGCAAGGTTGCTCCCCTATGAATTTGGCAATAAAGCCCACCAATACTTTCCCTTTGATGGTTGTTCTTGGTTGAAAGTGGATATCAAACCTTTTGAGCTCGACTGACCATTTGGATAGTCGGTCGGAGAGATCTACTTTCCTTAGAACTCCCTTAAGGGGGTGTGAAGTAACTACAAAGATGGAATGATCTTCAAAATAATGTTTTAGTTTCCTTGAGGCTACCACAACTGCGTAAGCGAGCTTCTCCAATGGAAGGTATCGTTGTTCGGCCTCCAAAAGAGTTTTACTCACGTAGTAGACTAGATGCTGGCTTCCCTCCCTTTCACATACTAAGGAAGAGCTTACCGCGTGGTTTGACACTACTAGGTAGAAGTATAGCGGATCGTTCTGCCCAGTAATTACTTACAAATGGGGGCCTACTCAGGTAGACTTTGGGATCCTCTAGGGCCCTCGAGCAATCTCCATCCTATGTTACTCCTTTGTTGCTTTTCAACAATTAAAAGAATGGTTGACATCGTTCCGAAGACTTAGAAATGAATCGTTTGAGCGCGACGAGCATTTCTGTTATCTTCTATACGTCTCTTACTATTTGGGGCGGCTGGACCTTGATGATGACATCGATTTTGTCGAGGTTTTCTTCTATCCCTCTCTTGCTGACTAAGTATCGAAGGAATTTTTCTGACTGGACACCGAAGGAACACTTTCTTACATTAAGTTTCATTTTGTACTTCCTGAGGGTTTCAAAGGTTTTAGCCAGGTCGAAGAGGTGGTTATCCTTGAGTTTTCTCTTCACGAGCATGTCATCGATATAAACTTCCATGATATCCCCCATCTGGTCTTTGAACATGTTCATGACCAGCCGTTGATAGGTTGCCCCTGCATTTTTAATGCCAAAAGGCATAACTTTATAACAATATAAACCAATAGTGGTTATAAAGTAGGTTTTATCTGATCTGGCACGTGAAGGGGTATTTGATGGTATCTCGAGTATGCATATAATAAGCTCGTTCTTTCATCCGTGGCATCAACTAGTTGATCGATCTTTGGAATGGGGAAACTGTCTTTAGGATAGGCCCTCTTGAGGTCGGTGAAGTCATTACTAACCGTACACTTTTCGTTGCTCTTAGAAACCACTACTGGGTCGGATAACCATTTGGGGAACTGAACTTCCCATATGGACCCTGCGTTGAGTAGCTTCTCGACCTCTTTCTCTACTGTTTTAGCCTTCTCCGCGACTGTTCGGTGAGCCTTTTGTGCCACTGGCCTAAAAACTCGATCCACGTGTAGTTGATGACATGCTATGCTGGGATCAATCCCAGGTAGCTCATAGGGTTCCCACGTCAAAAAATCCATGTTGCTCCGGAGTAAGGTAATTAGTTCTTTTTTCTCGCCATCAGTCAAGGAGGAGATAATTAAAAACTTCTTTTCGGTCGAGCTACTTCGAGTTGTGACCTCTTCCAGGTCTTCAATGAACCTTTCAGAGGGGAGGAGTCTAGTTTCCTCCACTCCTGGTCGACCATACCTTAGCTGTTATTTAGAGGGCATCAATGCCTCCTGTCCTTCTTCCTTGCCTTTAGTTTTTTTACTTTCTTCTCCTGTTTGGGGTGTATGACCGCGATGAAACACTTCCTCGCCGCAGCCTGGTCCCCATGGACTTTAACTACTCCTCGATCAGTTACACACTTTAACTTCCGGTGATTGGTCGATGGAATGACCTTCATTGCATGGAGCCACCCCCATCCGAGGATGGCTTGGTATAGTGATTGGATATTGACAACAAGAAACTTAATCATTTTGGAGATGTTTCCTTCCCTGACTGGCAGGATAACCTTTCCCAGAGGGATTATGATCTTCCTAGTAAAGCCGACTAATGGGACAGTAGATTCTTTCAGATCTGCTATGCTTAATTTTAGCTTCCTGAATAAGTTCGAGGTACATTACTTTGGATGAACTGCCTTAGTTGACGAGTAGCCTGTCGACATCCCAATTAGTTATTTTGAGTGTAATGACCAATGCGTCATGATGAGGGGTTCTTACTCCCACTAAATCTTCTTCTATAAAAATAATATATTTGTTACAATCAACGTCCTTCGGCCGTCGCCGCTTCCCTGCCTAAGACTTGGTTGGGTCAATCTGGAAGGCCTGTATAACTGTGGTAAGCTTCTTAACTTCCATTTGAGATGCGTTCCCTTGAATTTTTTTGAGGTCTGATGTCCCACGCATTACTTTAAATTTATGACCAGCATCCTCTTCGAGGACATTTTTCGATTGCTGCTCGTCATTTGACACTACTTTATCTGTCTTTTTTCTATGAACTCATTGAGGTGTCCGACCTGGGCTAACTCCTCAAGGCGAGACTTCAGAGCCTTATAATGTTCAGTTTTATGTTCGCCTTCTTTGTGAAATGCGCATCTCAATGCGTTGTTTCGCTTAGAGGGTTGTCCTCCCATCTTCCTTGGCCATTTGATGAACGAATCATCCTTGATCTTTGTTAGGATCTTATAAATCGTCTCTTTGAAGAATGTGTATATAACTTGAAATGCCTTTGAGGCATCGTTCCTGTTCCCATTCTTGGATCCATTCTTGCCCCTATTCTTATTCCCTTTCTTTTGTGGTTCAGCCTTCTCGCCCCCCTTTTCCTGTCTTCGCGCGACCATTTTCCCCTGCATTAAGATGGGTCACATCCTCGACTTTAACGTATTTCTCAATACGGGCCATTAAGTCATCGATAGTTGTGGCTCCCTTCTTAATTAGGGACTGGTGTAAGAGGCAAGAGCTAAAGAATCCTATTTTGAAGGATGTTACGGTGACTTGATTCGAGCAGTCTTCAACCTCATTAAATATCTCCTAGTACCTCTTTATATACACTTTGAGGCTCTCCTATAGCTTATTATTCATAGTGAGCAAAGCATTCATCCTCTTCGAATGGGAGCTGCTCGTAATGAAGCGTGTCGTGAAGAGCTCGGCTAGGGATTTAAAACTCTTGATGAATCGGTGAGGTAACTTCTCGAACCATTTCTGGGCCACATCGTATAAGCTCGAGGGGAAGGTTCGACACATGAGTGCATCATTATGATTCCATAGAGTCATTGCTTGTCTGTATTGTATAACATGGTCGATGGGATCTATTTTCCCATCATAAATCTTAAACCTGGGGATCGCGAACTTCTTTGGGGCCTCCTCTTCTTCTATTGCCCTTTAAAAAGGGGGCTTCATATGAGTTTTGAGAGCTTGTCTTGCTAACTCCTTTGTTGATCTGGCACCACGGTGAGCTGGGTGTTGGTCCATCTCTCTCCGGACCAGACTTTGGATATCATCATTATGCCGATTAGGACTTTTGTACTGGTGAACTGGTCGCGAGTGCTTAGAGTGATGGTCGTTAGACCTTAGTCTTTCCATTATTTCCAAACCACATCTTGGGCTTCTTCTTCGGATGCGAGATTTGCTCGCCTGAGGGCTAGGAGTGTTGCTGTGGCGTCACCTCGTACTTCGACGGAGCTCTCTCTCCATTCTATTCAGTCGCCTCTTGAGGTGGCCATTCTCATTTTTCTGTTGGCGAGTGGCCTAATCCTACTCCTAGAGCCTGGCCTCATAGGCATTAATTAGCCTGGAGATTTGCATGGATTTGGGTGGCCCTTGACTTTCTTCAAAGACCTACCTCTCCTAGCGGGGTCTCGGGTTTGAATGGCGTATTTCAGACCTTACCCTTGGGGGGTTTAACTGTTGTTGAATGTCTCCTGCTTGAGGAACATTACTGCTATGATGTGACATTATTAGTTCTTGCTGGTAAGGGTTTTCGGAGGAGAAAGCAATTGTTTCCCATAGACGGCGCCAATTGTGGTGATAAAAATCTCAACACAAAATAATTTTTCAAAATAAAACAATCACCAAAACTAAAGAAAGAACAACAATCACACAACACGAGAATATACGTGGTTCAGCAAATTACCTACGTCCACGGAGAGGCCTACTGTTTATTATTTAGTATCTCTCGAACTGGGATTTTTACATGCCCCGGGCCATGGGTACAGTATATATGTAGTTAAAAGAATGATCTGATCACTAACACTTTGGCCTCATATCCCTTGAATATCTCTCCGAGATCTCGGGGATAGATTTGACCATATCATTTATTCTGACTATTATTCAGGGCTCATAATTTGGGCCCTCACTTGCTGGTTGGGCTAAGCCGGCTACTTTTATGGGCTTGCTCAACAGTAGGTACCCACATTAACCAAATTGTAATGTGTCCATTATCATTTCCATATTTAGAATAAATATTCATCTCTTAAGTTTATGAAAAACATAATTATTATGCAAAGAACATAAGCAAATAAACATGAATAAATCCTAAAATATTGAACTTCTTAATTATATATATATATATATATACACACACACACACGTGTGTGTGTGTGTGTGTGTGTGTGTGTGTGGAAGGTTAACAAGTATAGCTTTGTCAATAGTTACAAATAGTTAAGAGTGACGAAAGCTTGATCTTGAACTTATTTTATTCCTATTTGTACTTTAATGTGTAAGCCAGTTTATCTCTATTAGCTTTATTTTCACATGATTTGAATACGCTCTAAAAATTACGAACTTTTATAGGAAGAGAGAGAGTCATGCTCTTCATTTAGATTTAATTTTACTTACCACCAAAGTATAGTAATATAATATGACATTAACCTGTTTTAATCCAATGAGATAAATTCAATTGGCTCATCATAAAACGTGAGCATGATAAACTTAAGATTATAATATCTCATTGTATTAGGATTCTAACATGAGCCAAAAAATAAATGAATAATTATGAAATATAATTATTAGAAATCATTAAAAATATTTCCAATATATTTGCATTGGGCAATGCCCAATGTGATAATCCAGTCAACTATTTATAGTATTTGTAAACAGAACTTAATATATTTAACATTGTGATGCATCATTAGATTTTGTTTTTGGAACAAGGTATTTGCGGGTTATAATTTGAATTCAAATGGTTATCCAATAAGTGTATTTTCTAAATGTAGATATGGATTATTCCAAAGAAACGGTTGATTAGTGACAAAAATGATCAGATCCACAAATTAACTTAAGTAAATGGTAAATGAGACAAACTTAGTCTTCATTATACAATAACCCCAAAACACTAAGACATCCTTATCAATGTCTTTTGGGATCTAGGCAGCCAAGACACTATATTTCTTGGAAATTACATGTACTAAACTGAAGAGAAGTACTTAGGTCATAGCAGTATCTTGTAACACCCCGTATTTTAATGATTTTTATATTTAGATTAATTCTAAATTAAACTGGGATTAATTAAATTAAATTGGAATAATTAATTCGGGATAATAAATATTAATTAGCGAGACAGGGTTTAATATTTATTTATATTAAATATTACTTAGTGAATGAGTAATATCAATGATATGAAAAGATTATAATTATCGTGAGTGAAAAATATGACAGTTATAATAAATGTAGTCGAGGTGCGCGTGCCAATCGTGTCGGAACTTAATTTGGAAAATAAAATATAAGCTTACTTTTCATGTTCTATATGGTAATTTTGAGTGCGCCAATGCATCTGGAAGTGTCGAGATAGTCAGAAAAGTGTACCCAGGGATTTAGTTTGGGTCCCGGAGTATTTTTAGGCCAAACCGACACCCCGGAGTAGGCCTGTCAACGGGTCGGGTCTGGACTCGGACCCTACCCGAACCTAATCTGTATAATAGGGTCTGAGCATATTTTTTTGAACCCGAGACCCGAAGACCTGTTTATTAAACGAGTGGGGTCTGGATCTTATACAAGACCCGAACCCGAAGACCCGATCCGAATTATACATTATTATTTTTTAAATATGTATATAATATATCTTATCAATATAACATGTAAATATTATATATAAAAATATATATTTATTTATATAGTAAATATAAGTAATATATGTTTTATTTATACTCATAATATGCTATAATATATTACAAAATATTTTAATTTAAGATTAAAAAAATAAAGGGGGTTAAAATAAAATAAATGTATATATTTGGCTAGACCCGGACCCGAACCCGAGACCCGAAGACCTGAACGGATCTGGGTCTGGATCCAATATTATAGACCCGATGAAGATCCGGACCCAAACTCGAACTCGATGAAGACCCGATTACACAGATCTGGATCTCTCTAAACTCGACCCGTCTCCGACCCGTTGACAAGCCTACCCCGGATGGGTATTTTAGTCTTTTGTAATTTTGAGGGAATTAAACCTACGAAATTTGCTAATAGCATATTAACGTTAGCTTAAGGCCATTAGGTTTAGAATCTGCAAAACTCACAGAGGCCATTAAAGGAGGAAGGGGAGATAGTCCCCAAGGCTAGAACCACTATTGTTGCACCTTTTGCACCATCAACACCACCAGAGCGTAGATCGGGGGAAGAGGAACACAACCACACCATCAATTCACGGAGAGTCAGACCTGCATTTAGAGGCAAGTATTTATCTTGCTTAACTTGAGCATGTATTTAATCCATGTTAGAGTAGGATGAACAAATTCATGATTATTTAAGGAATTGATGTTATTTGGAAGAGTTTAAACCATGTCTGGTGTAGGAACCATGATAGGTTAACTCTCTTGATGCATATAGAATGAAAGATACGAATTTATGAAATCATGATGTGAAGAAATCTAAATTTAAATGAAGTTCTTGAACAAATAAGATGAACTAGGGTTTTTATTGGTGAATCTTGAATTAATTCGATTTTAGGAGTAATCGTTGATGATTTAATGATTCTACCACATCAGAAATTGTTTATATATGTTGATATAACGTTTAATATGACTGGTTGGGAGTTTGGGATTGATTAATGGAGTTTGGTTAGTGTAAAAATGGTGTAAACCCATAATGGTTAAGTGGAGAAAACGAGACCTGTAGAAGCGAATTGATTCGGCTCCTTGGTCGATTTGATTCGGTAGGCGAATCGATTCGGGTTAAAGCCCAATCGATTCGGCTGCCTAAATTTTGATAATTATCTCCCTTTTTATTTAGAACTCGCGGGAAACGATCGATTTAATCTTTGAGATAATTTTTAAATATAAAGAGAGTTACTTTAAGATACTAGTAAGTCAATATTGGGTTTGAGACTTAGTCATATGAGAATAAGTTAAGGGCTAAGACTTATTAGGTTTAATTGAGGAATAAAAACGTAATTCAGAGAATGATACCGCGTCCGGGAATTCGGTGGAAACGATGAACTAGACCAGTAGGGAATGATTGAGATATCTACTGAATAGACTTAAGGGATAATTGGTAGCCTTCCAAGTGATGGGAAACACTCGGGCTTATGCGAATAAAAAGTTTAATGGTATGCTAATAATACGTAGGTTATACGAGAGTATGTAGACTATCTACGGACTATATTATGGGGTACATGATTACCTTAAGTGAATGTATATACATAGGTTGTGCGAATAACTAATGTGTGGGTTATTTAGTGTACGACATACCTACGCTGCTTGTTATCGGGACAGTCTTATCTTGATGAGCCATCTTGAGGGATTTTAACTTGTACCTCAGAACATAGGACTTAGGGATGAGCACCACTTCTGTAAATGAGGGTGTTCCTGGTCATTTGAGTGCGTAGGTAGTGCGTAGCCCAAAGGTCTAGGACTATGTTCGCCTCCAATATGTGTGATTTGTATTTCTTGTTCGAGAGTGACCCTGGACCATTAGTCCTCTATTTATACGTGATGTACCGGGACTTGATAGCAGAGTATGCATGCACCGAAGCTCAGCCTATAATTAGAGCAACATGTATATATATTCTTGTGATTTAATTCTACTGTTTGCTCTTAGTAGATGAGAAAGATAGTGACATCTACATTTATCTAAATATGTGGGAACTTATATCTAAACGAAAAATTTATAATTGTCTAATAATCATAGAACTTCAATAGTTGTAGTATGGTTAATATGGGTGAGCACAAAGAGTTAGAAGGTGTGGTAAAATATTTAACTCGAACTAGTTAGACGGGGTAGAATAACTAGGACGGGCTAGGAATATACGTTAGGCATTCACACTAGTTGAGGGGTGAGGACCTCAAGTGAGAGTCGTGAAACTGACATGTATCTAATATCTGCTGATTATGCATTTTAAATACTTGTAAATATTTTTTAAACTGTTTCACTCGGGCTCTGATCCGTTTTCTAAATCTATTTTGTAAAAAATCCATTTTAGGTGCCCAGCCACCGGGAGGCCCAGCTTAGGAGTTCATTCTCATTTGACGTTGCTGCAATTATTGTGGACGATTACAGGACCTATTTGGTAGACGCCTCCATTTCTTTCAGATCAGATGCATCCTTTCATTTATCTCAGTTGGGCATGTCGCCCATCTTCTATTAGTAGTTGTTTTCAGAGACATTGTACTTCATTAATTTCAGTTGTGAATTTAGTTTGAGATACGAATTATCGTATTGGAGTTTCAGACTGGGGTGCTTATTCCAGTCATATCTTATTTGATTCAGTTATTTCATTATTTATGATGTTAGTTGATTAGAATGGTGAATGTGATGTTCATTTATTTAGTTGGTTTAGATAATTACCTGTTAATTCTAAAGATAAAATTTGACACCAGCTTTTCAAATCTAGGTGGTTAGTAAATATTAAAGAGTTTTCGACTGTGATGCTAAGAATGGACCAACTGGATATTCTGTTTTAATTTAATAAAGGACTGATCACTCGGTATTTAATTAGGCGGGGTGTCACATTTCTGAGTTCAATCAAACCCAGATTGGTCCCATATATTTGGTTGATAGAAACAGTCCCCATTACAATTCAAAAAAAGATTATGTTTCCTTGAATTGGAATTATCCCATATAAACGGAGTGCTTCCATCAGTAATAGGTGAAGGGGGAAACAAACTCTTCTTTATTATGGAAACTCTCGTGAAAGCAACATCTTTATCAATGCCATAGACATCCTTATTATCTGTCGAGGTATTTATCTTAACGTTGCCAAGTATGAGGCACTTAGTATAAAATGCCTCAAAATCATTTATGAGGTCACTTAGTACTTCCTTAAATGCCTAAACATGGATGAGAGAAAACAAAAATAAAATACAGGGATACAGAAGAAGATGAGCAAAGAGTTTGCAACTCAAGTTAGAAAAAGTAGAGTGGAGGTTTCATATTTATGAAAGTTCAAGTAAAGGAAGTAGAAGGGGTATTTGAAAACTCTTGTACCCTTTACCACCAAATAGGAGCGAAAGTGATGACTTTCTTGGGCAAAGAGTCTCACTTCCTTTTCCACTGGTCACGTACTATGATTGCTTAGGAAAGAAAATATGTGGCACATGAAATCCTATGCACATATATTATGTGCAACATAACATACAATTCCTCTCCCACTAAGCATAAGTGAGGCGCGTGTCACTTAATAAATAGTGCTTGAGAAAAACCACCCCAACATGTGCATAATTTAACAAGGCCTAATTGCACCGACCATGCCTAAATATCGACCACTCATTAAGGGATTATGAGTTTCATAAGACAGTGGCACCCTGATATTAAGACACTTTAGCGATCCTAAGGTCATGAACATGATAAGGGAGAATCATGGAAGACGACGATTAGATTTGGCCGATATTTTAAAGATAAGATCAATTGTGATAATTGATTGCTATAGGGAAAACTTAGAATTATAGGACATTTGTATCTATAAATAACAATGACCCTAATTACTCGGGGCATCAAATAACACATCCTTATATCCACTACTTGATCTTTAAGGTAGCAACCCTAGCACTCCAAGTCGTATTTTTCCTCTTTCATATAATCGAACTTTCTTCTCCCTTCCCCTGGACATAGACTGGTCGACTTGTTGAAAAAAAAATTCTATGACCTTTTTCATATTTCATTCGTGTTCTGGGGTCAAATTAGCATAAATTATTTTAGGATTGATATCCTTTATAATAATCATTTGAGCTTTAAATCTAAAAGTTCATATAATATTCATTCGTATAGCTAATGTGATTTTAACATTTTATTAAACTTCATAGTGTGATATTTGATCTCTATAGTGTTCACTTGAAGGTTGTAAGGCATGTAGAGTCACAATTATTTTTTATATAAATTCTTATAAAGCAATAGATATTTCTTCTTAATTGTAAGGAGGTGTTTTTTGTTTATTTCAGTGGGGGATTCTTTATCAATTTTAGTGTGTATTTTTTCTTCTTGTAGAAGTTTGGTCTAAAATCTTGTAAATGTTTGATGTTCAACCTTGAAGAAGGTAATTTTTTTGGGATTTTCATGGGTATTGTCTCATGATGTGGATATAGGAAGGCTTTGTTGAACCACGTGAAAATTTTGGCTTTGAAATTTTTAACTTTCTATTGCATTTATTTAATATTCTTGTCTATATCACGTTGTTGAGTATTTCATATTTAGTTAAGAATAATAAAAAATGCTAAATGTTTTTGAATAATTACTAAAATTTCATCGACACATTTTAAATCCACCCCACCCCTTGGGTTAGTTTTAGGGTATCTCGTGGGGTTACAAAAGGCCATCTAATCTATAATTGGATTACATCTCTTTCTCTTTCTTTGTATGTTGTTAATGCCTCCACAATTTATTGATTAATATATCATAAGCCTATAATATTTTAACATTTATCATAGCCCATATACTTTGAAAGGAATCCTCACTATATAATATAATATTGTCAAAGCATCATGGGTTACAATATCTTACTCAAGAGTGTCATCGCCCAATCTTAATTATCATCGTTAGATTATTTTCATATTCATTCACAATCAATTTCAATTATTGTATTCATAGATCAATTCATTGACCACTTCATAATGTATCCATAAAAAATTTTGTATGTATATCAAATATTCATATTTCAAGTTCATGCACAACATAATTATTATGCAAAGAAAAAAAGTTATTAAACATGAACAAACCAAATTATATTTAACTTTATATATATATATATATATATATATATATATATATATATATATATATCAAAAGATGAACGAATATATTTTTGTCAATAGTTATAGAAATTCGATATTGATGGAAGTTTGATCTTGAATAATTTTGTGCCTATTTACTGTAACGCCCTGACCCGGAATCTGGGGTCACCCATAGATCAACCCTATATGATCCGACTATGTTAAGTGTGAAGTAATGTGAAGCAACCTATTTTAATTAATTAAAATTACCAAGTGAACATACAATTTCGTTTTTAGAGAATATGAACATAATAATGAGAAATGTGTAACCCGTTAGTAAATAATTACTTATTTATAAAAAGCTATCAAAAGATGAAATATTAATTAACCCTTTCATAACAAAGGGAACGGGATTAGAGTTCGTAACAAAATGCAATACAAAAATGAACGAGGGAAATAATCGAATTTGATACTATATGCAGTATAATTCGACATGAAATTAATATATAATATATTTATTTCCATGTTTTTCCCCTAAAACATTATCTTTATTTTGGTTAATATCATGAACCCTTATCTTCACCTTTTGTCATTTTGTACCAAAATTCATTAACTCACGCATAAACGTGCCAAACCGTAAGATTATGCCCTCACCCTGAGATTACTCACACATTTATTTATTAATTTTTATTCTTTTAATCTTCAAATACCAAGTCCTACATTTCATTTCAACTTTCGGTTTGACCAATTTACTTTATTGCATATTTACCATAATTCGTGGACCATGTTGATTACAGCTCGAAATACAATTTTCATAATTATTTAATTAACAAATACTCCTTTTTTTATGAACGCATGAAATTCATTTCTTTTTCATAATTAACATTTTATCCCCGAGTTCAACCTATCCCATTTAAGTTTACGGGGTTTCACCGCCTTCTATAAATGTTGCAACCATTGTTTCCTTACTCGGTGATTTTGGGTCTTTGTCAAAGTTTCACCCTAGGGATCCGGGACCTTCATAAAATATTTATGGGTTACTACTTTGTGAATACTGTTTCACTTTTCATTCATTTCATTCCTTTCAGTACAACTGTCATTTTTAGTAAAATATTCGCCTTACGCTATATTTAACAAAATATCGGACTTGTGTCGTAAACTATCCTCTTTTAGTTTCCCTTTCACATTTCAACATTTTAAACTCGTCCAACAACCAACCCATGCAGGAACACATTATGTGTAATTTATATTTTTATTCATTTTTATACACTTAAATACTTATAATGCCTTTATGAACCGTTTTAGAGTTAAATTCATTTAAAATGACATTTAAGGTCCAATTCATAATTTCCTAAAATACCAAGATTCCTTTGTAATTTCTTTGGGTGCTTTTGTAAAGTTAAAAAAACTCTGGGGTTGCTTTGCAAATATTTAAAAGTTCAGGAGATGATTTTCAATTACTCAAAATTTTTGGAAAATTTTCATAATTATTCCCAAGTGCGGGGCTATTTTGCAAATATCCCATAAAATACACTCTTGCAATCAAAATAACATTTTTAACCAGTCTAGGGTTTGAATAATATTTTCATAATATTATTTATAAAATAAACTTTAAATTTACATTTCCATAGCAACAAAATTAATATTCATTTTAGCCAAGAGTGTAAAACAATTAACACCCTTCAACACAGGTGTATAACCAACACATAACCCTTTTTACATGTGCAATGTTTGCTGAAAATGTTAATAATTATTCATATATATTTCTACACATGAAACTGCATACATGCATTCTTATTATAATTAAAAACTGAAATGAACTAAACCCCCACCTATTTATAGTCTAAAACCTGGAGAAATATTGGTGTAAAGGGCAGCCCCCACCACTAAAGGTAGCCTTATAGGGGATACCAATAGCTCCGAAAACTCCCCAAAATGCTCTTCAACTGCTCCAAAAAATTTATTCTCAAAATACTTGTAAAATTGCCCACAACTTGCTCCAAATATTACTCCAAAATAATCCTAATAACAACTCTAAAATAAACCAACAAAACAATCAAACACTCAAGGTTTATATGCTCACTACGGGTATATATTTTGTTACAACAAAAGTGGTTATCGAAATTATGTTATGAAGGGTATTATGTTGAAGAGAAAGGTTTCTTTCTTCTTTTTTATAAACCATAAATTACCAAATGGGGTTGTGTGAGGAATAATAAATACAATAGGGGAAATTGTGTGAGCCATCCCTATGTTCACAACACAACCATTGGTTCCATTTATAATTAAAAGGTTTTGAGATTTGTTGTCGGTTGTGTGGTTAATGGGGATATTGTATCACAAGGAAAAGACTTTACCATACCAAATGTTGACCTCACACCAAACAACTGAGCCACGCACGTCAACGCCTCAAAACAACTGCACCCGCAACCCTAACCCCCTCATCCGAGGCCTAGGTCGCCGACCATGTGGATAGACTAACCTCTTTTGTGGCATTCCCATAGTGCTAGAGCCCCACAAAGATTCTACTGCAATGTGGAGAATCATTTTTGCGGATAGGAGGGCTATCCCCGCGGCTGTCTTGCAACATTTGTATGATTTCCTATTTACATAAGTTGTATATATGCACAAACCTATAGGTAATACATTTATTCTTTCTCTAATATGTAATACAATCTCTAAGATATAATTTAAGTCATGTTATATATGTACTGACCCATGCAATTATAACTCCTTTATAATACATCCATATCTCTTATCCCCGAATACATATAGGCAACTAATGTGTTAGCCCTTAACCTCTTAATTAATAATTACTTGCTAACCTAACACTAAAAATTATTCATCAACCCATTTATTTATTCTAGTTAAGTAAATATCCTTTAATGTAGATGGAATCAATTTTATACTTAATTAAAATTAACTTAACTTTTCGCCTTACACTTTGTTTCTCGAGAAATTTCTAACATTGTACTTACACAAAATTAAACCTTTTCTTGACCACATAATATTCCAAATTTATTAACTTGCACTTAAAAATATTTCTCAAGTTTCAACATAACTTTCATAATCACCTTAATTAGTCCATATAATTTACACTTTAGCACTAATACCCGGATAATTATCCCTATAAAACATCGCCATACATACATGATTAAATCACAATTTTTCGTTTAAACTATTATCGAAATCCAAGATATTACATTCTTCCCTCCTTCAAAAATTTCATTTTCAAAATTCTTACCATTGACCATCGATTGATCCACTAGTCACCATTAGATCACAATATTAAGAATGTATGTCCACATACTTACCATCACTCCAGTACCCTTCATCTCTCGATAACTAATCCCAAAAGTCATTATATCATCCTACATGAACATATCACTCATTTCCAGTTTCAAACTTACAGCAAGCTCTACTTAAAGCATACGTATGAACTTCCTTTACTCCTAAGGGTTAATGAAATACAAGTAACTCACATAATCACTTAAACCATATCAAGTTCGACTTTAGATATCACAATTTATTACATTTATATCATTTCTCCTCCTACACCTAGGTATCACCTATAACACTTATCAATGTCCAACCTATGCCACACCCCCTTTTAAGGACATACATCACTGGCCAACCAAACGCCATATGACTTTTCATTTTTAAGTCATTTACATGATCCAGTAGTTGTTTACTACCAATTATTTCATGTCCTTTAATATTATCCAAGACTCTGCTTTTAGTCTTTGGTTATTACCGAACGTAGTCCTAGGTTTCAAAGATGATAATTTTATATAGAAAGTGATACTTACAACCTTGTAAAGATATTCCATCATACAATGATACCATATGCAAAGTTCTTACTCTCGCTGGTTCATAAATAATGTTATCATATCACATATAATGGACTACTAAAGCCAAATCAAGTAAGTCACCACATGTAGTGCCAATAAACTAGGATGCCCATGCAACTCTGCATTATGGTTTCTTGAATTAAGGCATCAATTACCATGATTTGATTCATCAACCATTCGAGTCCTAACTCCCATCCAACACTGAACCAACATCTCTTTCGTAATTTGAGCATTATGGTTTCTCGAATTGAGGCATCAATTCTACCAGCTCAGCTACCGATACCAAATCTTTCCCAGCCAGGGGCTAATTTACTACTTCCAATAGATCCCAATGAAGAAGAACTTAACAAGGTCAAGAAGGACCTTAGGCTGCTATCAAAGAGGTACGATCAACTCAATATATCGGGGAAATATATGGACTACACCCACATATCTTCCTATCTTAAGGGCAAATTGCTAAAGAAATTCAAAATTTTGAACATCGAGAATTTTTGGGATAATGGGGCCTCCCGATTATGCACCAACACAATAATCATCATGTCATGACTCTCCTTGGAGTGTTAGAGAACGTAATTTCCCAAACGCTTCAGAAAAATCTTAAAGAACGTTCCCTCAGGTGGTTACCATCCCTCTAGGTTTCCAGAATTCGTAGTTGGGAGGACATGGATGGAGAGCTTATGCCACAGTACAAGTATAATAAGGATTTGGAAGTCACACGCGGAGAATTACAGATACTCAATCACACTCTAGGTGAGTCAGTCAGTAACTTCATCGAAAGATATAGAGAGAAAGTAGTTACCATAACTAACACTCCGTTAGAATAGGAACAAGTAAGCATAATAAAGAAAATTTTCTTACCCCATATCCTAGTGTCGATGAGAGGTCAGTAATACCCTCACTTCCAAAGCCCCCGAGAGACTAGGTTGGAGATTAAAAAAGGGGTTGCTAGTCATAAATTAGAATTTAAACCAAAAAGGCTGACTGGGCAGTTCACACCGTGAAAGTATAATAAACAGTCCAGCACCTCAGTGTCAACAATCAATAACATATCCCAACCTTCCACTTGTTGGACACCTAAAATCTCTCCTAACCCTACCAAAAAAGGAGTATACTAAACTCTAATATCCTCTATTAAAATTGTACCAAGACCTGCTTGCTCGAAATCCCATTAAACTGTTGGAAGCTAACCATTACTAGATACTCTTCCCAGAAATTTCAAACATAATGGCCACTTCGATTTCCATTATATTGTTTGGGACACCACTATTCAATGCTTTCACCTCAGTAATTTTGTCCAGAGTCTCATAGACAGGGGTATGATCTCCCCTCCAGCCAGTCCTAAACCCAACATCACTCATAATTCTCTCTTAGCACACATAACTGGGATAAATGCCATCATTGTAGAAAGAGATCTAGAATTTAACATCTCAACCAAAATCAAACCCATTGAAACAATCGATTTTCCTACCATCTCACCAAAACCCCTCAAAATTTACCTGCCCTTACTCCTTCATCCTATAAGCTTTGTCGATCAATCTTTGTCTCTACTCACTTGAGCCTTCATTGTCGTTCGTGCTCGCTCAGAAGGGGAGGTCATGGAATTACCTGCAGTTCTCAACCAACTTCAAAAATTTGGGATGAAATTTCCCTAAAAATGACTATTGACTCTGAGAGCTTCAATGATTTGTTCATGAAAGCCCAAAGGTGGGTCCGAGGGTTAGATAAATGGGTTGTACCGTGGAAGAATTCATCCTAAATGACATCATGCAAGTTATGTTAGATATCTTCCTTTAAAAGAGAGAGATATACATTGCCTTTGATTTTCTTATGATCCTGAAATTCTAAGGGCATCTGGTCCCTTCATCCAACCATTTTCCTATTGAGTGGGAAGATTCGTATAATGAAGCCATAGAAATTTTTGAGTGCAACTATTTTTCATAGAAATATGATATCATCGCCACCAGATAGGGGGATAACTTTGATAGTTCAAATGATGAATCAAACCGTGGATAAGCCAATTCAATTGCTTATTTTTTTGTGATGATGTCCTTAAAAGAATTTCTAGTGGAGTCAACAAAGTATCCATTCAGCCTGAAATAGATGATTACTCAGGGAAAGATAGTTCTATTGGCACTTGTAGATAACGGGTCCGCCCTACAAGTAGGCATACGTAAGCCTTATTTTATTTGCATGATTTAAATTTTACGTTTACCCTTCATCGAATTTCGAGGGTAAAATTTCTGTAATCACTACACCAAATCAGCCGAATTGTCACGGTCATTGACCTTGACAAGTTGGACTTGTCAAGGTCAATGATCGTGACAATTCTGGGGGTGACAACGTTTTTTGTCACGGACGTGTCACAGTCATTGACCGTGACAAGTTTTTATTGTCACGGTCATAGACCGTGACAAGTTTTCTCATGGTTTATGACCGTGAAAAACCCATGATAATATTTAAAAACTTGTCACGGGCAATGACCGTGATAAGTTTTACTTGTCACGGACTTGTCACGGTCATTGACTGTGACAATTCTGGGCAGAATTAAAAAAAAATCTACTAAGCAGTACTGCCACTGCCTATCACTATATTTGTACCTGTGATAACAACATTATACCTGTTCAAACATCATGTATCCAAATAAAATAGAGATAATGCAAATATACATTCAAAACAATATGCATAACAATATAATCTAAATATAATTCAAATGTAACAACTTAAAACAATTCAATTCAAATAATTTCACTACATGTCTGGGGTAAGGTTAGCTCTGAGGAAGTGAATAGGCCACACGATATACGAATTGACACACCCAAAAATATACATCATGCCGCATTGTTCGCGCAACCACAAGGGGGAGTTCTCCTTCCCGGGTATCACATGCGTGACGAGCACCTTGGACTCGATGTCCTGAAGCAAACGTCTATGAACTGGCATACCCTGGACGGTATTCGGGTCCCTCAACCCCTTCCCTATTCGCTGGCCATCAAATATGTCCAGTGTAAACACGTTTGACCAACCAAGTTTCGATATCGGTCGGTTGAAGGGAGCCAAATAGGGGAGTGGATCATCAAAGTCCGTATGTATCGGCGATGAAGCAGTGAGGTCCACATCCTCGTCCTCCTCCACCACCTTCTCCTTTCCTTTCCCCTTACGGTTTCTGCCCAACGAACGCTTCATGAAGGAGAACATATCTTGGACCGTAGCCTCCAAACGAGATAGCTTCGTGTCATGTGAGTCCACCGTTCGAGCCAACCCGGTGTCGCTCGTCTCCAATCCGATGATCCTAGATTTGGCCACCCGCGAGCTCACCCCCTTGTCCTCCCCTTGCGATCAGCGCCAAGTACTTGGCTGAGTGCGTCTGTGGAGAAAGATGCATTGTTGGCATCAGACTGTGACTCATGCACTTCCTTAAGCTTTGCCTGAAACGAAAAAAAGCAGATGATTAGTAAAATAAGTAAATAAAAAAATTATAATGTAATTAACAAAAAGTAAACTGTCGAATTACTTATAATCGTGGCCACGATGCTCAAGGACACCTCCTTATCCTTCCCATTCTTCGTCCGAATAGCCATATAAGTATCGAGCCTATGTGGCCTACCCCCAGGGCCACTCCTTGTCCCCTGAAATAAAATAAAGTAAAATTAGTATCGGCCCCGCAAAGTAAAATAATGCAGAATAATATATTTCTCTAGTTATAGAAAAATTAAATCTTACCATCATCCTATGCTCCACCTCGGCGTAAGACGTCCGGCCGGAGTAGTGCACGCCCGTCTTTTTTGCCCGATTTTCCCTCCCCGATTGGCGAGATGCCAATTGTCGCTCCCTGATCTCATTGTCAATGAACTTTTGCCATTGTACCAATGAGATCAGCTCCTTCGGTGGGACGGATTCACGCATTCGAATAATGGACTCTCGGGTCTTCCCAAAGTACCGGTTCCGCATATTTTTCTTTCACGTCTTGTGTTGCTCCCTCAACTGCTCCAAGACTGAATCGCGTAGCTTTGGATCCATGCTAAATTCCTCCTGTCCAACAAATACAATGTTAGTTGCGAATAAATATAAATTTAAATATAAATATAAAATGAAATCGAAATTGAAATTGAAATATTCATATAAATATAAATATAAATTCATTACCTGTAGTGCCACCCAAATAGCTAACTTGAGCTCATTTGGCACCTCCCTCTAACTAGTGTACCTCGGGCCGATGATCGTCTTTGTCATCTCGAGGGATCTCGCTAATATCCCCATCTTGTTCTCGATGGCCATCCCCAATTTTCCATATTTGGGGAGCCTAGGGGCCGATTAGCCCTCCTCGCCTCTGCTACCACCGAGCCCAGACGACATCATCAGAATCAGCATCATCATCTTCACCTTAATACCTGAAGGACACATTTGCTGTAAAAAAAATATTGTTATTAGTACAAATCAAAATGAATTAGAAGAAGACATGCAAATTTGTACAATTACTACAAATCCAAATGAATTGTTACTGTTTAACACCTCAATTCTGAATTCCAAAACAACAGCTTCTAGCTCATAATATGTACAATTACTAAAAATCTGAAACATTCCCACCCCCACCCCTACTTCCCACACACACGCACACTACATAAGAGTGAAAATGATAAAGTGCAAATCAATTAAAAGCATTAAAAATGGACTGATAAAGTACAAATTGGAATATTTATTACAAATTGAAACATTGTTTCAAATTCGGGTTATCATAAAAAATGGATTGATATTCGGTAGGAGTAGCCAAGTCATCCACACTACTATTTAGACGCTTCTGCAAAACAAATCCCCCATTCTATTTGTCTCACCCATCCACTCTTTGTATTTCGGATATCCCATCACAGCTGCCACAACTAATCACCTATTAAAGGTAAGAAGCATATATTCATGGATTAGTATAAACAAAACTTAGATTTATAGTAAGTTTCATTTAATTATGTCTTATTTATATTCAATTTTTAAATTTCAAATTCAAATTCAAATTCAAACTTAGATTTATAGTATGTTTCATTTAATTTCTATTTCCTCCATCTCCTCTAAAGGGTGAGTGGTTCTATCCCATTCAAGACCGTATATTTCTGTAATATATTTAACAGCTCATGCACATTGTTACGATTTGAGAAAGAATCGATAACATATCCCCATAGTTCTCCAAGTACACGACGTAGATTGGCAAGTGTGAGTATTATTTCAATTGATCAATTGAAGTAACAGTCACACTTGTCAATCTAGTATGTACCCAGAGAACATTAGGATACGACTGCATAACTTCCTCCAAAAGTAACAACTTTAAGCCACTGAGAATATTATTTTACAGAAATTATGCAGTCCCAAACTGTCCAAACGGGGCAATTCGAGAGATCTCATTACAGGGGTAATGACTCTCGAACGGGTCTAAGGGCTATTGAATGCGTACGCATAAGAACTAGAAGTCTAGTATCTATGCGCACTATATGTAATTTCAAGTATGTTTCATTTAATTATCATACTATATATATAGTTATACAAAGTAATTTTCAAAAAAAGTTAAAAAATTCCGCCCCCATATGGACAATAATCTAGTAGTCATGTCACTTTTAAAATTAAACAACCCAACATCGATCCACTATAATCCAACCGTAATGGCAACAACAAATCTTTATCTCGTACTCCTTATAATTCATCTACTCAATTAATTATTTTCATCAATTAAACTAACAATTAAAGTATTCAATTATTAATTTACTAATTTACAATGAGGGGCAATCCTACTTGCATATTAAAGGGGCATTAATTATTAATTTACAAAAAAAATTAACAACCAATCAATATTAAATCAATCAATTCCTTTACAAGGGGCATTACAATATGAGGGGCAATATCTAATAAACCAATAAAAATAAAATGAAAAAAGCACACACACACACATATACACCCCCTGCCCACCACACGCACACACACACACACATATATACACACGCACACACACACACACACACACACACACACGCGCGCATATACACACACAAACACACACACGCACATACCCCCCTCCCCTCCCCCCAGCCCTGCTGCCCCCCCCCCCCCCCCCACACACACACATACACCACACACACATGCACATTTACACACATATATACACACACGCGCATATACATACCCATATACATAAATGGGGGAGAAATAGAGAGAAACCATACCAAAGTTGTAGAGAGAGAAGCCGCTAGAGAGAGAGAGAGAGAGAGAAATGAAGGTTTTTTTTACTGATAGAATTGTCACGGACTTGTCACGATTATTGATCGTGATAAATTCGTGACAAACTTCACTTGTCACGGTCAATGTCCGTGACAAAAAAATCGTGTTTTTTTCTCACGGTCATTCACTGTGACAAGCCTGGCCGCTAAAAAGGTGACAATTTTACCATTTTGGTGTAGTGAATAGTGGGGGAGAATGTAGCACCTCATTATTTTAAATTGAAAAATCTTCTATAAATTAAAATTTTAAGAAAAATAAATTTTTGGAATTTCTTAATTTTTATACTTAAAAATGTTGGCTCTGATTTAAGTGAAATGAGATTTAATTTGGAATTAAAATCGAGATTTAATTCAAGAAATTATAACTTTTTATATAAAAATGGGGAATCTCAGTTTCGCAGAGGATCCGAACCGATTCGCACCAGCAGTTGGTAGAATTTAGGGTTCTTTTTGTAGTGTTTGTGTACAACTCAGACTCTTTTATTTTATTAAAATAAAAGTCAAGGTTTAGGGTTTTTAAGGACATTTTAACCTTCTAAAAAAAAGTAGGCTCCTATGTTTATACCTTCTCTCATCTACAAAACCTAAACCCCATTTAAATTAACTTTTAACGCAAGTTTGGAAGAACGTATCTTTATTATTTTCTTGAGAGGAACTCAATCGTACAATCATATTCTTCAAATGACTTTTTATATGCATGAATACTTCTATTGTTCTCCTATAGTATTATGCATTTTAAATGTTATCAAAACACTAATAATCATTATTTTTTAAAAATAAATTAGAGAGACTAATCAGGAAAAGTGAAACTAAACCTGGGACTATTTTAAGACTCAAAACTCTTTCCTTCTTAGATTAGAGGTTTGGGATTCTGTTAGAATATATGGACGTTTACATGTTAGAATAAATCCTAAGAATTTTTTAAACTCGATTCGACTCAAAAAATCATGTTATTTATGTGTATCTTGTAGAATAGAAATTTATTATTGTATACCCCCGAAATAGGTATGTGACTGGAAATTACATAAGTTGTTGAAAAATGAATAGGTTAATTAATACTATAATTTAATGGACATAATTTGGATAAGTAGCAATCTTGTGATTAATTGAAAGAATTGTTGCGATAGGTTGAAAATATGCCTTATGTAATCATTAATTATGTTAATATCTGACAATGCGAAGACGACGTGATTATTGGGATAGATATTTCTTTCACCTTATTTTTAGGTTTCTTTCTAGGTATGAGACTAGTAGGTAGGCCTTTGTGGTTGTTAACACTTTCTAGGTATGGAACTAGTGAGTGTAGATTTTTACGGATGAGTATTTCTGGGGTGGGTCTAAGTAGTACACTTTTTTGTTGTTCTGTTAGCCTAAGTGCGAGATTAAGTGAAAATTATTGGTGGGTATTCTTCCTAAGTGATAGTCTAGGGTACACTTGTGGTTTGGAGATCTCTAGGTATGGGCTAGGGATGGTTTGAGGATTTAGTGCTCAAATAAAGGTTGTGGCTAATAAAAAATAATGAACTTGGTAAAATGGGAAATTAATGTCTAAGATAATAAATGGGTATTAAAATGAATTTGCATCGCAGATAAGTGCAGGGCTAATGAAAATTGGGCTGCTAGCTATTGTGATGTGTCACGCATGGAACCTCGTTAATAAGTGAAGGGTTAACAAAATTGGGCCAGCTAGCTATAGCGAGGGGAATGTGTGTGGTGTAAAACTGTAAGCGGGCCCAAATAAGTGCAGGACCAATCAAAAGGTCAGCTGACTATGGTGGTGTCTCTATAATAATAATTTGGTTATCGAATTGCTAACTTTAATATAGCTAATTAATCGAAATATCATAACTGGATTTGAACATTTGGGTGACTTAGTTATATAGGTAGATAGTTGTAGTTTATATTTACTCAAATGTTAATATATATCTCGTTTAATTTAATATACTCTATTGTGATATTTATCATGTATAATACTTATGTTTGGGTTTTCGGACCGAAATTGGGAGGAGTAGTTAGGATTCATACGATGGGCTCTGATCCATTGCGTTGAATAACATTTTAAGTATAGCGTTGGAGTAACTTCATATGGTGGATTATAGATTTTTGAAGTGCATCTGGATATTTATTTTGATAACTTCAGTTGTAGCTTGATTTATCTTTTCATTCCATTGTTTTTACTATGAGACTTTCATCTATGAATTTGGTGGGCCAATCGGTTCCACAATTGCTTAGGGTTTTAGACAAATATTTATTGTAGATTATTTCATTCGAGTTTGATAATTTGGAGTTGGATTTATTTTGGATATAGCATTGTGATAGATTTTAATTTTCATGAATGTTTATAATAGTTGGATAAATTTGAATATTATCTTGTGGAAAAAAAATTATCGTTTCATATTTCTGTCACATATTAAAAATGATAACTTATTTAGTGATGTCCGACGTAGTTTGGCGGCAGCGTCTGACCACCTCGCATGCCGAAATGCGTGGGGTGTTATATTCTCAGTCAAATTAGATTGGATAAGGCGTTCAAACGATCCTAGAATTTTTGTTCAAACGAGTTGCCCCTTTTTTTGTGCCACCTTAATTTTCAAGTTTTCTATATATAAGAGTGTTGTTAACTTATTTTATGGAGAGATTTTGCAAAAATTATTTTCCAAAAATATTTAGAGCCTCCAAACCCTAGTTTCACAAAAGAGTTTGAGATCTAAGTTTCATCTAAATATGTTTGAGATCTCCTATTTGAGCACCAAGGTTTACATGCTTTTCATATTTATTAAGTATCATTAAATCCGTTGGATTCCTTACTTGTTATGGTTTAACATGATGGACTCAGTGTTTTTGTGATGGTTTGCTGAGCCTAGATCGGTGTACTGAGGCATACGAGGAGAACACATTATGGCCATTCGGGTGGATTATTACATGTCATTCTGAAGAAGATATGACAAACGATGACGCATAAAGGATTGAAGAATTCTAGTTGGTTGTGTAAGTCATTTGTCATCCTTGTGTAATTCCTATATCATCGTGAATTTCCATGGTTTCGCAGTCCAAGGTTTTTCTCATTGTGGATTTTCCTCATACATTGGTGTGTTATGTGGTAAATTGGTACTCACCTATATGCATGTTTTAGGCCAAGATAAAATTTGGTAAATAGTTTACATAACAGATGGTTTAATTGGTGCAAGTTTAATATAATTAAAATGGTTTATTAATTTTTTTAAAGTTGTATTTTTTTACAATGCATATGAACCCTTAGCGCACTAGCATTTTCACAAACTTATTTGTGACCATCATCATTGATAATTCTCTTTATCGAGGGATTTTATCGCTTAAAATAATCCCACTTAGTTACTCGTCGATCATTTATTGGTTGATTCCTAAAAAGTCCATGGATTTAATATCTAGTTCATTGAAAGCTTTGTTTAGTGAATATTGGTTTTTCAACTACTAATTACTCTTGATCTTGTCATCAATGGTTCCTAGATTCGGGATTTGGACATCTTCAGTGGTTGTACTTCAATGGGATTGTTCCAATATTCTACGTCCGAAAATATAGATGAGGTATTATATAAAAAAAAATGTACATAGCAACCTACAAACAAGCTAAATGGTTCATATAGCTTGCCTCTTAGCTATTTAACATGTGTCTTATCTAGTTAAAAATCAAGTTTCTTTTTATTCTTCAACGTTTTTTTTCTTCTTTTATTCATCTCGTGAGATTTTTGTATAAGAGAAAGTGTTTTTTACACCATCAAACTTTAAAATAGCTGCACACATCCTAAGTGTTAGTATCATTGGATTCTCTTGAATCCTTTTCCTTGAAACTAAGTTTGCTTTAACTATGCAGATGATTTATGAAGTTGTTCAAAGATAATTTTATTATTGATGTTGACACATTTGTGACATAGTTGTTGGGTGGATGCACGATATGCTTGTTCTTTCTACCACAAGGTGAATAACATGGGTTGTGTAGGTTGTGCATTCTTGAGTTTAGGGGTGGTTCATATTTTAAAGCCATTTTTGTAATCCCTTTTGTGTAATCATGTACCTAATTTAGTCCAACATGTTAAATTGGCCAGAGGTTTTTTTCCACAATGGTTCTCCTTAGAGTTTTTAGGAATCAACCAATAAATAAGTTTAAGACATGAATATGTCAAACAATTAATAACTTATGGAGTTATTAATATTAGATATGTTCGAACAAATAAGAATCTAGCTGACCCTCTTACCAAAGGACTTTTTAGAGATTTGGTAAAGGACACATCTAGTGGAATGGGACTAAAACCATTTTTTTCAATAATCACCGGTAATGGTAACCCAACTTTCTAATAGCATTACCACTATTCCAAAGTTTAATGGGTAATAACAAGTTACTGATAAGTGATTAGTTTTGCACTGAAATTTATTCAATTTCATGTCCCTTCTAGGATGTTCAGTGCATATTGCTACGTCGAGAGGATGAGTTTAACTCTTAATGAAGTTCGTTGTCTAAAGTAGCAAGGACATGCAAGAGAACTTCACCTATATGAATATAAGAAGTGGTGCCGCTTCTAGCAAGATTTTGGGTTTATTCTTGTAAATATTCATGAAGCCAAGATAGTGCACATGACCATAATAGTGCTAAAAAAAACATATTGAACATCTCGTTGAGATTAGGATATCTCATGTGTGATATATATCCGGTTCTAAATAATAAGATAAGGTTTAATGCATAGCACACCAGTCTTATTAGAACTTTGATATATATTCACTAACTGAAGGTTTAAATCGAAAGATACCTATCACAAGAAGAAATTACATTAATATTAAAATCTAGTGGGGGATTGTTGGATAATTTTAATATTAATGGGTATTAATGGTTAGAGAAAATGAAAGGTTAAAACCATTAATTAGTTGGAATAAGAAAAGACAAAGGAAGTGGGAAAACCAAAGTCCCACATTGGAAAAGTGTGAAAAAGTTAGTGGGTTAATAAATGCTCTTGTGTCATAAGAGATTACTTGTGTGCATTGAAGTGTATGCTACTAGTGTACACCTTAGGTCCAAGGATGGTGCTTTGCACCATCCGCACACGCACGCGCACACACACGTGTGCTATTGGGCGTTTAGGGCGCTTTAGAGGCGCACTTTGCACGTCGCGAGGAGCAGTAGGAGCCTTTGATTTTTGACAACGTCAAAAGATCAAATGGTCCAGATTAAATCCATAATAAATGACACATAATTATGGCACGAGTGGATCTGAACCGTCGAATTTTTGCGCCACTTCGTTAAGTGTTAATCCGTACAGTCGCACTTTTTTAGTTCAAATTTGGAACGTTCAAAATATAGTTATATATCCAAGGGCCGTGATTAAATGACCTTTGCATGTGGTGTCTGTTCATGAACAAACACCACAAGAGACTATATATAGAAGGTAAAATACTGTCATAATTAATTCCGAAAAATTCTCTTTCTCTATTTTTCTTCTTGCCAATTTCATAGAGTGTTCTGGGGTATTCTTCAAGTTTGCTACTTGAATAAACCCGTGGACCCGTGGATTTGCTGTATCTTGGAGGTAATTTGCTTAGACCCGTTAGCAAACTCTGTACGAGTGGGGACAAATAACACCTTAAGGACAGTAATTTATTACGCTTCAAATCCAATCATCTGTTCATATTTTCTGCCTTATTATTAAAACTCGTCAACATAACATGGGTTGTGTAGGTTGTGCATTCTTGAGTTTAGGGGTGGTTCATGTTTTTAAGCCATTTTTGTAATCCCTTTTGTGTAATCATGTACCTAATTTAGTCCAACGTGTTAAATTTGTCAGAGGTTTTTTTCCACAATGGTTCTCCTTTGTATAAAATGTCATCTCAAAAGGCATGATTTAGTTCTCTGAATTTTGATTCCCTTGTGTTCTTAATGAACATATGTTAACAAGATAATTATATATTAGGATCATGTTTTTCCATTTAGATTCTAGGACAAGCTTTTACATGAATTTGAACAAAAAGAAAAAGCTCCTCTTTAAAATAAATTTGATCTCTTTGGGTAGGTACCATAGAGCGTTATGGAATTTGACACTCGATTGGATAGTTGTAGGGGTTACTAAAAAATTAAAAATATTGAAATAATTTTCATTGAATCGATATAATTTTTATGCTTTCATTACATATAGAAAATTGATTTTTATTACAGATAAGTTTGTATATTATTATATCATAATGAATTTATTTGAGTTTTATTTCAGTTGGAATATAGAAGTGTAGCTGACATAATTTGATGAAAATTTATTTTTATAGCATACAGAGTGCATTTTTATTTGAATTTTAGTTGAAAAGTGAACAGGTTTTAATGTTAGCATCTGAAAAGTTTAAATTGCACTACATTCATCCATTGTTGAACCCCATGTCTAATGGTTTCGCAATTATATATGGTGCCTGTTTGCCATCCCCATTGTGGTGTAGTAATTTAAATGTTCATTATTGTAAACCACTCGTGAATCCTGTGATGTGTGTTATTTTGAGATAATAATGATAATTTCTTAAGTTAGATTACAACCTTTAACTCCCCTCGATAAACAATAACAATGACAACTTCAAAGGAGGGTGAGAGTTCCAGTTGCCTCACCCCTAATTTCTTAAAATTTTAAGCATCATAAAATTCACACTAAAGACTTTATATAATGTTGTTTACGAATCTGACATAAAATCTATTTATCTATTTGATTTTTTTTTAAAAATTTTTCTTAATATATACGGGGGCATTTACGATACTATATTTTGACTCCAAATCTCTGAGTCGCCCAATATAATGATGTCACATCGTGATTTTTTTGTAAGTAAATAAAAGAAGGAGACAAAATAAATAATACTCTATAGTGTTTAAGACATAAATTTTAAATATTTTGGTTGAATTAGTGTTTCCCCTTTTCGCCTTAAAATAACAAAACTACGAGTTATTGGGAATAGGATAATTTGATTGATAATAAAGGTTTAATTCATATATAAAAGTCAAACACTTATAACACATTATAATAAGAGTAAAGTACCCCTTTGGCCCCTAAACTATTGAGGTTTGACCAATTTAGTCCCTAAACTATTAATTTGGCCGATTTAGTCCCTAAACTACTAATTTTGGCCAATTTAGTCCCTCAAATATGTTTTTTAATAAATATAAAACAATTTTAAATATAAAAATAGTTTTAATAAATTACAGTTTTAATTAAAAAAAACAGCCTTCTATTAAAAAAAACATTTTCCTACATATAGGTAAAAAACCCTCTTTTATCCTATTTAAGAAACTGTTTTTATCCTATTTAAAAATTTGTTTTTTTTCCCATTTAAAAAAAAAACTGTTTTTTTATCCTATTTAAGAAACAGTTTTTTATTCCATTGTAAAACAGTTTTTTAACTTTGAAAAGATATAATCAATTTTAAAGACTAAACTGGCTAAATTAGGGGTGTAAGCGGCACGGTTTGGTCGGTGAATAGTAGATACCAATACCAAAACCAAACTCTAGATGGTAAAACCAAACTGTACCAGTTTACCACCCGGTACACCAAAATCAATACCAAAACCAAACCGGCTGGTATTTCGATTTTTTTGGTAATTTCGGTTTTTTCTGGTTTCGGTAAATTCTTGTTTCTTCTGGTTTCGGTAAATTCTGGTCTTTTCTGGTTTTGATTTTTTCTGGTTTTGGTTTTTTCTGGTTTCGGTAAACAACACTAAAAGTCCCAAAAAATCAAAAACAAAACCAGCCAACTTTTTTAAATATTAAAATCAAAACCAACTTTTTTCGGGTTTTGGTAAATTTGGTACGATAATTTTGGTAAATTCGGTACGGTACGGTAATTTCGGTACGATTTTTCCTAGTTTCGGTAAATTTGGTACGGTATGGTAATTTCGGTACGATTTTTTCTGGTTTCAGTAAATTCGGTACGATAATTTCGGTAAATCAGTTTTTTAAATATTGAAACCAAAACCAACCAACTTTTTTGCGGTAATTTCGATTTCGGTAAGACTGGTTTCTGGTATTTTAATATTTGAAACCAAAACCATTTTTTTTCGGACCAAAACGGTACGGTACGGTAAAAACCCGTACCGCTTCCACCCCTAGGCTAAATTATTAGTTTATGGGATAAATTGGCTATTTTAAGCTATTTTAAAAAAAAAAATTTAAACGGTCATTTTTTACAGATTAACTCTAAAAAACATTTTTTTTAAAAGACAAATAAATTATTAGTTTTGGGATAAAAAAAATTGTTTTTAAAGTTTATCTTTAAAAAATGACTATTTAAAAAAAAAATTAAAAAGCTTGAAATAATTTAGCCAATTTAGCCCATAAACTAATAATTTAGTCCTTAAACTTTCTTATTTCTTTTCAAGGTTAAAAAAACTGTTTTTAAATTGGAATAAAAAACTATTTTTAAATAGGATAAAAAAAAGTTTTTACTTTTTAAATAGGAAAAAAAATACTTTTTTATATAGGATAAAAACAGTTTTTGAAATAGGATAAAAAAGAGTTTTTTTAAGATAAAACCTGTTTTTTATATAGGATAATTTTTTTTTTCATATTAAACACAGTTTTTAAATAAAGAAAAACAGTTTTTAAATTTAAAAAAACGAACAGTTTTTTATTCTACTTAAAAACTGTTATTTAAAAGAAACGCTTTTTTTAAAATTTAAAAACTCTTTTTTTTAATTAAAACAGTTTTAATTAAAACTGTCTTTATTAAAACGGTTTTAATTAAAACAAATTTTTTAATTAAAATGTTTTTTGATTAAAGTTTGTATTTTATTAAAAATGTTTTTTTTAATAGAAGACTGTTTTTTTTAATTAAAACTGTTTTTATTCAAACTGTATTTTATTAAAAGTGTTTTTATATTTAAAATTATTTTATATTTATTAAAAAACAGATTTGAGGGACTAAATTGGCCCAGATTAGTAGTTTAAGGACTAAATCGGCCAAAATTAGTAGTTTAGGGATTAAATTGATCAAATTAATAGTTTAGGGACTAAATTGGTCAAATCCCAATAGTTTAGGGGTCATAGGGGTACTTTACTCTTATAATAACATCCTACAACATATGAATTTTTTTGTACCAATAACCATATTGAAAAACCCAAGCACACAGGCACTATATTTTTAACCACCGCACTACTGATAAACACTACATTATTTGTCTCAGGATTCTCATACTAGAGGCCTAACACTTAATCATTTCACTAATATATTTTTACTAATATATCCGAATACTATTTTAACAAACTGGTATGTACAAGACTAAATCATCTATTTTGGTATCGTGTTATTTTACATATGGGCGGTTGTGAAATGAATACCTATCTGGACACTTAAATATAAGTATCCTTTGTGTTGTATATCTCCTTTATTTATTGAATACAAGCCTTCTCCTGTAAGGACTCCTTATGGTGCAAACTCCCGTACATACCAGTTTGTTAAAATAGTAAAAAATTGATTTTTTTTATGAAACTTTATGGATATAATCTTCATGGTGTGAAGATCATCTCCAATTTTTTTCTTTAAAAAATTCAATGAAAAAACCGCTGAGATGAAGTGATATGTAAAAAAAATGGTATAAATATGCATTTTCGACCGTTGAAATGTTGGTGATCATCTCACCCACTTTTTGATTGAATTTTTTTATGAAACTTCATGGATATGATCTCGATAGTGAGAAGATCATATCCATGAATTTTCATCAAAAAATTCAATCAATAAAGCGGCTGGCGCCGACCCAACATTTCAACGGTTGAAAATGCATATTTAAACCATTTTTTTACATATCACATCATCTCAACGTTTTTTTTATTGAATTTTTCGACGAAAGAAATTGGAGATGATCTTCGCACCATGGAGATCATATCTATGAAGTTTCATAAAAAAAATCAATTTTTAACTATCTTAAAAAAATGGTATGTACCGGGGTCTACACCATAAGGAGTCCTTACAGGAGACTTTCTGTGTGTGTATATATATATATATATATATATATATATATATATATATGTATCATCGTTTAATTTTTTGTGAGAGATACAACTAAATAAGTATGTATTTTGATTTTTATGTTTAATGTTGATTTGTTCAAAATGCACAAAAAGTAAAGAAATGAGTTACAAGGTCGATAAATCAAGGCCAAGTTTGAAGCTGAAGTTATCACCCCCAAGGGCCAACCCACATAATACGACCAAATCTTTTTTTATTCGGTCATGTTTCTGTTTTTGTAAATAAATTAAAATAATATTCCGTGTCATGTCGTGTTTCTGCTTTTTTTTTTAGATTCTTTTTTACTTTTGTCGTTTTTTTTATTTGTTGGGATCATTTGTTCATAATTTTTTTTACTTTTGCTGCTTTTTTATACTTCGTGGAAATATTTAATTTTATAAATTATACAGAGATATTTTTGTTCAAATGTTGATATTTATGCAGATTTTTAGTAATATTTGTAGGAAAAAAAATAATGATTGAATTAGGAAGGAGATGGAGGTTTGTATTTTATTTGGACAGCATGAGAGAGATGAGGGTAGATTTGTAACTATAAAAAAATTTGGAGTGCGAAAAGAAAAGGTTGGAGTGCTAATAGCTATACTCAAAATAATGAGTCGTTATACATTCTTTTAAGCACATTTGTAATGTAGAAAGCTAAAAGACATTTACCTTGCAATAAATACATTGCATTAATGCAATAAATACATTGCATTAAGTCATGACTTGTAGACTTTTGAAATTCAAAATTCATTTGTGGGTTATATATATCTTGTAGAGATTTGTATACAAGTGTATAACAAGAGTCAGTTTTTCTACAATTGAAATTTCTAGCCATCAAACTGGTGTCAACACGGATAGAATGTCTCTCCTTTTTTATGTAGCTGTTCACGTTCTAATTATGTTTACATCTATAAAGTTGGTGAATTGTGACGCAATGTCAGTATGTGGCCAAACCCCTTATCCAGAAATGTGTAGTTCTTACATTAGCAATGAAAGTGAAACAACCCAATTTGAAAACCCGTTGGCTTTTCGTGATACAGCCATCAAGGCCACCACGGCTCATGGTGAACAAGCCCTCGTTCTCATATCGGCTATGAACCTGAGCCTATTCATCGATCAAGAAAAGCTAGCCTGGTCTCATTGTTTGGAACTTTACAAAGACACCATTAACCACCTTAAACGTTGCACAGGGCATAAAAATTCGATCGATGTTCAAACATGGTTACTTGCAGCTATGGAAAACCAACAGACATGCTACAATGGTTTTATCCATATTAACCTCCCTTCACATCTAAATTCTGTCCCATTTATATTAACCAACTTTACCAAATTGCTTTACAATTCTTTAGCCATAAGTGATGCTATAGTTTCATCATCATCCCATCCATTCATCAATGGTTACCCAGAATGGGTTTCTGCCGTTGATCGAAGGTTTCTTGGATCATCCAAAGCACCATTAGGGGCTGACATTGTGGTGGCTCAAGATGGTTCTGGTAATTACAAGACTATATCTGAGGCCGTGGCTGCATCGGTTGGAAGGACTAGTGGGACAAAGAGGTTTGTTATCTACGTGAAATCTGGTGTTTATAGCGAGAATGTCGAGATTAAGAGTACAATGAAGAATTTGATGTTCATCGGAGATGGGATTGAGGCCACCGTTGTTACTGGCAACAAAAATGCTCAAGATGGTTACAATATTTTACAATCTCCAACTTTTGGTGAGATTTGATCATAAATTGTTTCTGCCGTTTATTTTTGTTTCGAGTATCACACATACCCTGTAAACGATTCTGAAATCTAGTCTGGACAAATAATTATGTACATAAAATTATGACAAACAAGAATAATTCACTTTGTATCTTAAAAGGTTCCAAAGTGAATTAACATATAACGCTTTATATTATTTTTAGCAAAATACTTTTAGATCACTCGGAAACAAATTTTAAACATTAAAGAAATTTTGATAAATTTTAAATATTTAGCTTCACTAATTCTCTTCTTATAGAAGTTCACGCTAGTTATATAACAAGCATATCTAATAGCAATTTGTTCTTATATATTTAAAAATTATCAACAAAAAACCTAATTGTAAATTGTCATATTATTTTCAATTCTCCATTTTATTCAAACAATTGTCCTTTGGTTTGATTCCTTTTTGATAGCTGGTTATTGAGACAACAAAAATAAAGATCATAGCATTGTTGTTTCATACCATAATAAAGATAAGATTGGATCCCCTAAAAAACCGGTGAGAAAAGGACCACTTTTTTAAAAATGGAATCTTTTTTTAATTTTTTTGGATAATTCATAAACATTTCAGTGCATTCATAAAATAAAAATCAGCTTCAAATACATTTCTTTTATAATTCAAAAAAACGGGTCAAATATATGTTTGTTTAAAGCGGTTAACAACGCACATATATTTGTCTCATTTTTTTTAAATAACAAAAAAAATCATTTTGAGTTTAAAGTATATTTTGAATTTTTTTTATGGATGTACTAAATTGTTTAAACACTATGATGTAAAAAATAAAAATAAAAATCTTCTTTCACATTTTTAAAATAATGGTCCGTTGATTAAAGATACTAAGTGGTAATGGATTTTCTCTCCCAAGTAAAATTTACCTTCCACCTGTAAAATGATGCGTTGCTTACTTCAATACCAAGAATTTAACTTTATGGTTTTCTAAATATTGAAGGACAAACGTTTACTATAAATGAAACTGTGTTAATGAAACTCATGTAAATGTTTACCAATCCCCCAGGAGTTTTTGGAGACGGGTTCATAGCCCGGGACATGACATTCGAAAACACAGCTGGACCACAGAAAGGAGCAGCAGTTGCGCTCTTGTCCGAATCGGACCGTTCGGTTTTCTACCGCTGCAGCTTTAAAGGCTACCAAGACACTCTCTTTCTCCGCTCCAAACACCAATTTTACCGAAATTGCGACATATATGGCACTATAGACTTCATTTTTGGTGATGCAACTGCTGTTATTCAAAACTCCAACATTTACGTCCGAAAACCATTGAGTTATCAGATGAACGCTATAACGGCTCAAGGAAGAAACGATCCAACATCGAGCTCGGGTTTTGTGATACATAACTCTCGCGTAACTGCAGCCTCAGACTTGAAGCCAGTGCAGGGGTTGGTTAAGACCTATTTAGGAAGGCCGTGGAAACAGTATTCAAGAACCGTGTTTATTAAGTGTTATTTGGATGGGTTGATTGATCCAGCAGGTTGGTTACCGTGGAATGGAGCATTTGCTTTGAGTACTTTGTATTATGGGGAGTATATCAATAGTGGAAATGGTGCATCTACAAGTGGTAGGGTGAATTGGCCTGGATATCACGTTATGACGAGTGTGGAAGCTCCAAATTTCTCGGTTGGCTCGTTTTTGGCCGGAGATTCGTGGATTCCGGCCACTGGAGTTCCCTTCTATTCTGGAATATGAAACATGAATAGTAATGATTTTTGTTAACATTTGCTTCAACGAGATTATCTAACACTGAATAAAATAATCAAATTTTTCCGCAACTTGAATTCGTCATGCAAAGCTTGGGTTTGCAAAATTTGTTCGAACATGTTTGTATTTATTCACGTCAAAGTTGATTATATATTGAGTTTTTTTTTTATTTATCGGGCCATATTTTATAGGGGAATATACTTAATAGACCTTCGAACTTTTTTTAACACACATTTAGTACAAGTCTTTTTATTTTTCACCAAAAAGCCTTTCACCATGCCAAAAAGGCTTTACCATGCTGCTCGTTTGGTTCGAGATTTGGAAAGGGAATGGGAATTCATAATTCCAGGAATTCTATGTTCCTGAAATCTTCAATTCCTTCCCATTGTTTGGTTCAAGCAGGCATTCTTTTTTCCGAGCATCTAAAATTATTTTTCCAAATTAGGAATAAATATCATTTAATTAAAATACCATTCTACTTGATTTGAGTGTGTGTGCGTGAGTGTGTGTGTGTGGGTGTGTGTATGTGTGTATTTATATGTGTGATAGTGTGTGATATATATATATATATATATATATATATATATATATATATATATATATATATAGAGTGTGTGTGTGTGTGTGTGAGAGAGAGAGAGTGAGAGAGAGAGAGAGAGTGAGTGAGAGAGAGAGAGAGAGAGAGAGAGAGTGGTTGTGTGAGTGTGTGTGTGTGTGTGAGAGTGTTTGTGTATGTGGGAGAGACAGAGAGAGAGAATGTGTGTGTGAGTGAAAGAGAAAGAGAGTGTGTGTATGTATATGTGTGTGAGAGAGAGTGTGTATGTGTGTGTGAGAGAGAGTGTGTGCGTGTGTGTGTATGTGTGTGTGTGTGAGTGTACATATGAGTTTATGTATCACCACAAAAGTAAGGTAATATGTACGGAAATATAGGATTACCCTCATTTTAGAGGGAAAAGGAGAATCCAATTTTGTGGGAATTCTAAATTACAGTAATTCTAAGTTCTCCCTTAAATCTCCAACCAAACATTGTAATTCTAAATGAGGGGAATTCTAAATTTCAGGAATCCTAAATTCTCTTTTCAAATCTCGAACCAAACGAACCCAAAGGAATATTTGTATTCAATAAATAAAGGAGATATACAACACAAATGATACTTATATTTAAGTGTCCAGATAGGTATTGATTTCACAACCGCCCATATGTAAAATAACACTATACCAAAATAGATGATTTTGTTTATATTGAAAAAACATTCAAATACTAAATAAAATTGTTTTGAGTTCTCATATATGTTTATGGGGCATTTACCAAATAGTCCCTTGAACTTCTTTTAATTCATGTATAGTCCAAGGCTTTTTATTTTGCACCAAAAAGTCCTTCACCATGCCAAAAAGACTTTACCTTGCCAAAAATGATTTACCATGCTGCTGGAGCGAACCTTTAAAGATAAGAGAATAAGGGAATTTTTGGTACAAAATAAAAGGCTTGGACTAAATGTGTATTAAAAAATGTTTGAGGGACTTTTTGGTATGTGATCCTATGTTTATTTGTAAAAAATCATTTTCTTAAGGTGTAAAAGTTCCATCCTACAGGGTGATTATTTGGTATAATATTAGTTGAAGGATTTTTTTACAGGTTGATACATATTGATTAGTTTTTGCTATTTCTCTCTCTCTCTCTCTCTCTCCGTGTGTGTGTGTGTGTGTGTGTGTGTATATATATAGCCCCTCTCCTGTAAGGACTCCTTATGGTGCAGACTCTCGTACATACCAGTTTGTTAAAATAGTAAAAAAAATGATTTTTTTTATGAAAATTCATGGATATGATCTTCATGGTGTGAAGATCATCTCCAATTTTTTTCTTCAAAAAATTCAATAAAAAAACCGTTGAGATGAAGTGATGTGTAAAAAAATGGTATAAATATGCATTTTTGACCGTTGAAATGTTGGTGATCATCTCACCCACTTTTTGATTGAATTTTTTTATGAAACTTCATGGATATGATATCGATAGTGATAAGATCATATCCATGAAGTTTCATAAAAAAATTCAATCAATAAAGCGGCTGGCGCCGACCCAACATTTCAATGGTTGAAAATGCATATTTATACCATTTTTTTACATATCACATCATCTCAACGATTTTTTTATTGAATTTTTCGACGAAAAAAATTGGAGATGATATTCTCACCATGGAAATCATATCCATGAAGTTTCATAAAAAAAAATCATTTTTTAACTATTTTAAAAAAATGGTATGTACCGGGGTCTGCACCATAAGGAGTCCTTACAGGAGACTTTTTGTATATATATATATATATATATATATATATATATATATATATATGTATGTATGTATCATCATTTAATTTTTTGTGAGAGATACAACTAAATAACTATGTATTTTGATTTTTATGTTTAATGTTGATTTGTTCAAAATGCACAGAAAGTAAAGAAATGAGTTACAAGTTTGAAGCTGAAGTTATTACCCCCAAGGGCCAACCCACTAGCCCATTCACCTAAGAAGTTTGTTACTTACAAAAAAAACTCATCACATAGCTCATGATTTTTTAATGAGGGTAAGAACTTGCATGTCCAAAAGATTCATGACCTTATAGATGGAGGGTGACCTAATTGCCTCATCTACGTGATGGTGTCTAAAAAGGATCCAAAATGCCTCAAATGTTAGGGTACTCTTATTCTTAACATCGATCACAAGGAAATGACAAAGAAGTAAAAATATATTAGTGAAATTATTAAGTGTTAGGCCTCTGGTCGGAGGGTCCTGAGACAAATAATGTAGTGTTTATCAGTAGTGCGGTGGTTAAAAATGTAGTGCCTGTGTGCTTGGGTTTTTCAATATGGTTATTGGGACAAAAAATATACGAATATACATATATCTGAATATATATATTAATAATATATACAAAATATATTATTAAATATTCAAAATATATGAATATACATATATCCAAATATGAATATATATATTAATAATATATACAAAATATATGAATATATATATAGGGAAAAGATCAAGTGAGGTCCCAGTTTGAGGACCCTAAATGAGGACCATTTTTTTAAAATAGTAAAAAAAATATTTTTGGACTAATTTTTTTTACGATTTTTAAACATTTCAATAGGACCATAAAAAAATAATAAGCCCAAAATGAATTTTTTTGCTATTTTAAAAAAATCGGTTAAATTTTGTCAGTTTTTAAGTTGATAAAAACTGACAAAGTTTGACCGATTTTTTTAAAATAGTAAAAAAATTCATTTTGAGCTTATTTTTTTATATGGACCTACTGAAATGTATAAAAACTATATAAAAAAATTAGCTCAAAATTATTTTTTTTACTATTTTACCAAAATTGGTCCGCGCCAGCGGTATGCAAACAGAGGTCCTCTCTCTCTCTCTCTCTCTCTCTCTCTATATATATATATATATATATATATATATATATATATATATATATATATATATATATATATATATATATATATATATATGTCACAAATAATATATACAAAATATATATATTCCATAAATAAATTTTCCATATTTATATCTATTTTCCAACTTTTGCGTTTGGTAGAAAATGTGGAAAATTAATGATTTTTCAACTTGTATCAAACCGACACAAGTTGAAAAATATTCATTTGCCTTGGAATTGTTTGCCCTGGAATCATTAGCATTTTTCCAATTTTCTATCAAACGGACCCTAAATGAAACTGTGTTAATGAAACTCATGTAAATGTTTACCAATCCCCCAGGAGTTTTTGGAGACGGGTTCATAGCTCGGGACATGACATTCGAAAACACAGCTGGACCACAAAAAGGAGCAGCAGTTGCGCTCTTGTCCGAATCGGACCGTTCGGTTTTCAACCGCTGCAGCTTCAAAGGCTACCAAGACACTCTCTTTCTCTGCTCCAAACACTAATTTTACCGAAACTGCGATATATATGGCACTATAGACTTCATTTTTAGGGACGCAACAACCGTTATTCAAAACTCCAACATTTACGTCCGAAAACCATTGAGTTATTAGATGAACACTATAACAGGTCAAGGAAGAAACGATCCAACTTCGAGCTCGGGTTTTGTGATACATAACTCTCGCGTAACTGCAGCCTCGGACTTGAAGCCAGTGCAGGGGTCGGTTAAGTGTTATTTAGGAGGGCCGTGGAAACAGTATTCAAGAACCGTGTTTATAAAGTGTTATTTGGATGGGTTGATTGATCCAGCAGGTTGGTTACCGTGGAATGGAGCATTTGCTTTGAGTACTTTGTATTATGGGGAGTATATCAATTGTGGAAATGGTGCATCTACAAATGGTAGGGTGAATTGGCCTGGATATCACGTTATGACGAGTGTGGAAGCTCCAAATTTCTCGGTTGGCTCGTTTTTGGGAGAATATTATAAATAGAGAAAAAAAACTATATTTTTTAAACAGTACAATTTTTTTAATAACTTTTTTTCCTAAATGTAATTTTTATCAAAAAAACTGTACATCTTTTAGAGGAAAAACTAGTAAAAAAATATTATTTGGCGAAATTTTTTAATCGAGTAATTAAAAAGTGTATTTGTGACGGCCCTGCCTATTTTACCACGGGTGAATAGTCCTTTATCAAAATAAATAAGAATCTCATTTGGTTCATTGTTAGCCTCACTGTCGAAAACTTTTTAAATTATTAATCACCTATGTCAAATTAAGCTGGTGTCAAATTTTATCTTGTATTAATATAAAAACATGCAAAATAAATAAAATAATCAAACCATCCACACAACATAATAGTCTGAATCAAACACATGACAAATAGCTGAATAAATAATACCGAATAAATTATCGTTTCCTAAAATGAAATCCAGCTACAAGTCTAAAGTAATAAACTGAATCCAAACATTGTCTGACAAGTAAATGAATAACTGTAATACTGAATCTTCTGAAGGGGAAACATGCCCAAATGAAATACTGAAAAGTAAATTCTAGTCTAGGAATGAATAATTAAAGTTTCTAAGCGAACTCCTACAAACCTCCATAAATACTGCAGCTACACATCCCTGGAATGAGTCATCAAGTCTAACGTCCCTGTCGCTGGGCACCTAAGATATTTTGGAAAATAGATTTGACAAGGGACAAAACCCAAAACCTTTTGAAAATATTTTGTAAGTATTTAAATCACAGTTTAAAAGCAGTTATTATATACATAGGGTAGTTCCACGTATACTTCCTTGAGTTCATCACCTCTCATCTAAAGTGCACACCTAACCTCTCCTCCCTACCCAGCCTAACCAGACAACGTATCTAACTATCAACAAAAGGATTAGCTCCCCAGTACCTCCCATATTATACATTACTATACTACCACTAATTAATATCAATTGCATATTATTATTGAATTATTATATAAGTTTCTCTACTTAAATTACTTTTAAATACACACAATCTATCAGTTCTACCATCACACGTATTAATGACACTTGTATATATTTATCACACTTATAATATATACAACTATACAATCCTCCGGAATGACCACCGCGATGCTTGCATACTCTGCTATCATGTCCATGTACCTCTCGTACCAAATCAAGGACTTTCGTTTCGGAATGCCTCCTCGAACCCTCAATCAAACAACACACAATGGACGTGAACATAGATCTAAGCCTTTGGGACACTACAAGAAAAAGTATCATTTATGTCAGTTTGAAAATTGACGTTATGCTAGAGAAATGTAAAATGACATAAATGATATACATTTATGTCAGTTTGGATTTGAAGGTGAATTTTTATTTCAATTTAAGTAAAACTGAGATAAAAAAACATTTATCTCATATTTATATAGAGATGATATAAATATATCCCTTTGTAATTTTAGTTATTTTAGACTTTAAACAAAAACTGAGATAAATGAAAAAAAAGAAGGGGGTCTTTTTTTTGGCATTCCCGCCCCCATAGAATTGGGTCCATATCAAATTCTTTCTCGAAAAAAAAGGTCAACTCTCTCACATGTCTCTTGCACAATCCAGCAGTGGCCAGTGGCACATCTCTTTCGCTCTCTTCCCTCGTCTCTTCCACCTCTCTAGGCAGCGGCAGCGGCAGCGGCACCGGCACCAGGGCCGACGAATCACCATCTCCACGGCTGGTACACGATTTTTCCAACTCTTATGATTTGTAGAACTCTTATAATTTGTCCTTAATATTAATTCCTAGGGTTTCCAAAAGCTACATGAATTGTTCAGTGAATTGATTTCTTTAGTGATTCGATTTGTTCAGAGTTTTTCGACTTGAAACAATTTGTTCAATGAATCGATCTCCTAAAAAAACTATTATAAACATAATTTATACTTAAGGTTTATTCTCTCTCATTTTTTGATTTTAATTTCTAAAAATTGAGTTTATGGACATGTTTGTGCTTGAAGAACTACTAGTCAAAGCGATGTATCCTCTTTGCATTAATATTTTTTAACCTATTTTTGTTTTTCAAATATAAGGCAAAGCTCCTTATTATTGTTGATTTTTTTCCATTTAATTATTAGTTAGTACTTAGTTAAATTTTTCTCATTTCATTCTCATCTGGAAAAGGGGAAGTGCATATTTGTGGTACTATATTATCAAATTATGTAGTGTTCTTTATGAAAGTTCCTGTTTTTAGTGAATTTTTTAGTTGTGAATTGAAGAGGTTTGATTTCCTCAACTTTGGTATATCTTACATATGAAATAATATGCACCATATAGGAACAACTATTAATTGTTTCATTGTCTCGGCTTATATAACAATATGCATGGACACATGTACCTCTATAATGATTGGATTTGTCCATATATGTATGTGTATGAAGCAAAATATGATCAAACAAGTGTCTGTTATCAAAATTATATGGATTCTTGAATATTCTTATACATTTGATGATTATTGTGTTTTGTGATCTAGTGTTTTGCGATTAGACATTTGGACCGGTGATTTCATCTTTTTGAACTCGTCTTAAATTGCATTGAGTTTATCCCAACAATTTGTGTTGTCCCGGCGGCAGTGGAGGCTATGGTTTATCCGCCATCCACCACTCAAGACCCATTTTTCTCCCAGTCTCCATAGAAGCATACAGAGGTAAGAAATCAAAATACATATGGTTCATTACACAACTTTTCTTGGGTTTGGATATTTGTGCATTTGCTCTAATAGGGGTTGAAGTTTTATAGTTAGTAGGATTTTCTGCAAATTAGATTATATGATTTATTTATGCCCACTTGAGCATGCATTTACACTAGTAATTTTCTTTGATTTTGTTGATACTAGTTATGAATATAGCTCGATTTGTGTGATTTTTTGTTTTTATTTATCTACATTTACAATTTCATACAAAGAGAATATAAGCTGTGGAAATCATGTTGAAAATGCATATGGATGATTGTATTACGATTTATGATAATGAATTGATTGAAAGGAATGTGATATACATCTCTATAACCTTTTGAAATTTTAGAAATGCTGATGTAGTTGATGTGTTTCATAAAATTACCCAATACAACCATACACATTAATAATGTCGACCTCATGGGGTTGACGGTGATAGAAAAATCTAAGAAAGTTTAATATTTGAATGTTTTGTCTTGTGAGTAATTTAGATTTGAAATTTTGTGATTTATTATATTGTTTCAAGTTTAATGTGTTTTCACTCTTTTTAAGAACGTTGATAATGTTATTGGGAGTGAGTTCATTCATTAGAAAATAAATTGTTACACCTGTACATAAATAATTGATCTTACTCGTGGTTTTTGTGAGGAGCGTCGTTATTTTGACAATGGGACTATTATTTGTAAACATATGTTATTAATGAGATAGTGCTTTTGGTTTATATCATTTATAAATCAATCACTAATGTTGTCTTTTGTATAGATGTGTGAGTGGTTTCTAAAGACCAATAGTAATTCTGATGACTCAAAGTCACACTGGACTTATTCATATAAATAACCCAATCTGAGATTATCCTATTGTTAACATATCCTCACTTCATCAAAGATAATTCATAAACGAGTCTCTATTGATATAAATGGTTGTTAGAGTTTGTAAGATCGTGTTTTTTTGTCCATATTGAAGGTTATTTTGTGAAATATTGTTCCTAGTGATACTAAATAACATGTTTGCTCTGTTTAGATGATATGGTATATCATAGACAATTAATGTGACTATGTTTGTCGTATAAGAATATAGTTTTCTTCATGATCGGACCCCTACCCAGCTGATAAGTTTATATAAGATATGGAAGGAATCTTTGCTTTTGTTGTCTATGATATTAGAGATGGAAATGTGTTTGTGTCACTAGTATGTTTGTGTTAAGGGTGAGTTTATTGTAGAATCACATAATATGTATCAAATGCATAAATAATCAAGATACTAAATGGGATAAGATTGTCGGCTATTACTATGCATTACTGATGACATTCTTGTTCCCATTGACTAAGATGTGCATTACTGCTTTAATAATCATCACCGTTGTGTTTACCATTCGTATCTAGATTTAGTTTTATTTATCGGTATATCTTTGTTGTGTTTGATGTGTGTGTGTTTGGGTGGGTGGGTGGTGGTGGGGGGGGGTGTTGTGTGACTATTTGTGTTGTTAAAGTGGTGAGAGTCAACACATAACATACGGTATCATAGTAATTGTAGATGTGAGGATTGTAGTCATTGACGGAACCCATATCATACCATGAGTTCACGAGCAATTCCTAGAATTCGGGAGAGTTGTGCCTCCTTCCATTGGCTAGTGTCACTATAAGAAAAATAGTCATTCTTAAATTTGACATTATGTCATAAAAGGTTTAGATAATATAAATAACATTTACATAGTATCATTTATCACATTTTAAGTATGAGTATGATCTTTTTTTCTCAGGCCTTCATCAAGTTGATCTTTGACACTCAGCGACCATCTTTACTCGGCCTTCATCATCTCTACCTCTCTATTGCTACACACGGTGAACTATCCTTTTCTATATTGTTTTCTCAATTTCTATACATGCACACATAGAGGCACACACGTGCACAATCATGCTGAACATATACGTATGTATGTTGTGATTAGGGAATTGTTTTGATTAGGGGATTGGTTGTAGAGAAGGATCTGTTGATTTGTCCACAAGAACTATTTATTGGTTGGATTCATTGAATACAATACCAAGTGACAAAGATAAGTTGTATATCACTACGTGAGTATAATATAATTTTCACTTTTGTTTGGCATGCATTTTGTGTACATTATTATTGTGATCTCCTAATACACATCTTTGAATTCTCTTTACATGTTGTGGGATTAACACGTTGAACATCAATGGAAAAAGGCCGAACACATAGTGGGGTTGTATTAAGGTAAATTCCATCATATAACATCTCTGTCATTCCAAAGTAAATTAATGAAACTCCCTTAAATTCCATCATGTATTTGACTTGTTTCACTTCCTTATGGATTCTTTCCTTGAGCTACAATTAGGAAAATGTAATTTGACTTTGTTTTTTCCTTTTGTCACAAAGGCTTAATCTTGAAATTTTATATTGACGTATTGATGCATACATAACAGATGCAAGCCTATTTTCGTAAATATTTAAAAGATAAGAGTTTCGGATTTGAGGTACTATTTCATTCTCACCTCATCAATTACCCCTTGGTAACTTCTTAGAGACCAAAACAGATATTGATTAGAAGTATAGGAAGTCATTTACTCCATTACCACTTGTATTTAAGGGAAATCTATCATCATATCTCTAGAAAACAATATGTTATAAATTCGAATTAATTAGGTTATAAATTGATTAATTGAGATAAGAAATTAGATTAATGACATAGTTGATTTTGGAGGATTTCTTCTTGAATTGGAATGGAAATCGTTTTAGGAAGATGAATACTTATTTTAATCTTCAAAATCCCCATGTTATTGGCTTGAATTAGTGGATAATGGAATCAAGTTGATTGGATTATCTAGAATCTAAGGTTTTAAACTTAAATTGGAAGTTACCATGTATATCCTTTTAGAGTTGTGTAAAATGTTTATATATAGGTATATCTATATATATAGAGATGGGCTATCATACATACTAAGTATACAAACTTGCTGGCGCAAACCTATTTTCCTAAAATATTAAAAAAAATATTTTAAGTTGAGTGTTTTTATGTGGTATTTAATCATTTCAAGGAACTCATATAAAAAAATTAGCTCAAAATAATGTTTATATATATATATATATATATATATATATATATATATATATATATATAGAGAGAGAGAGAGAGAGAGAGAGAGAGAGAGTTTGGCTCACATGAGGACAGGATGGTGCGCCAACATACGGACATTAAATGACAATAACCAAACAACATTGGGTTGAGTCATTTTGACAAAAAAAGACCATTATCTCGTCAAACCTCTCCCTCCCAACCCTTTCAAACCCAAAGCTATAGTCGGACAAAACTCCATTCAACCTAACAACTTCTGACGACCTCCTAATAGTGCATAGCAGTGATTTCCAATTGTATTTTTCATAACAATTATAGGAGTTGTATTTTCGACATCAATGCATAGTAGTTACTTTTCATAGCATTTTGCATTTTCCAAAGCAGTTATAGCTTTATAGGAGTTGTATTTTCCATAGTAGTGCATAACAGTTATTTCCCATAGCAAGGCATCAAGATCGAAAAAGTCTTTAACATCATCATCGTCGGGGAGATATGAAGGACAATCATGAAATTTGGGTGGATTACAGAGAACAACATGTGGGTGGGTATTTGTTGAGTTGCGATGGTGTTTGTGTGAGGTAAAACACACTGTGATGATGAAAGACCACACACTCTTTTTGCTCCCTTTTCCCTCTTCTATTCAGGTCACCTCTTATTTCAATTTTTATTAGGAAATATGTATAGGGTGATTTGGGATATGAAAGGTTTACAATCATTTAAAAGTTTCACCTGTTTGTGATGAAGGGGAGCCTAATCACATGTCGAACTGTTGTTTTGCTCGTTTGGATTTCAAATTTTGAGGAACGATTGGTTTTGGATTTGTTAAGCTTCCAAAGATTCCCTAATCTTTTCATTCCTTAGTTTAATAACTTAGCTATCTAATATAACTATTTAAAAATGGTATCTCCTATTTTAGTTTGGCCACGTGCTGGATACCATAAATACAAACTCAATTAATATTAACCCTGTTGATAAAGAAGGAAACAAAAGGTTTTTGACGTATTGTGTCTTTTCTTCAACCTTTACATTTCCCAACTTTAAACCCATTTCTCTCTCCCTGGGTCTCTCTCTCTCTCTCTCTCTCTCTCTCTCTCTCTCTCCATTATCATTTCTTCTTTTCATCTCCCTCTTTCCTTATTTCTCCTATTTAGTTCTGATTTATTTTTTTCTTGCCCGTCATTTGCTAATATTTTGTTCCTCTTCTTTTAGACAGCTAATATCGTGCTCCTCTTCTGATTTATTTAACTCCTATTTTCCTCCCAGTTATATCAATAGATAACCAATTGTTTGATTGGGTTAGTTTCACTTTCTAGTTTGTCTTTTATCCAAGTTGAAAATTTACGCATCAAGGAATTAAATAGGTATGTTATATCAAACCTTATTTTGGGGTTTTAGGTTTTCTCTTAGTAATTTATGGAAACTTCATTTGTGTTCTCAAATATCAATTGGTTTAGAGGAAGCTCTGTATTGTTTTGTTTTTCTATTTGTTCAATTGGGTGTATAAGACATACTTTCGTTGTAATGAAAGTGATTTGGTGCTTACTCCTAATATCTGATTCTATAATTGATTTTTAATAATGAAGAGATAAGTTGTGGATATTGTGGAGTTAATTTCTTAAATTTTGTTACAGTTAGATTTGTTAATTTTTTTTGTTAGTTTTGATCGCTATATATATATATATGTGTGTGTGTGTGTGTGTGTGTGTGTGTGTGTGTGTGTGTGTGTGTGTGTGTTTTGATATAGGTTTTGAATCATTTTAATTTTTGATTCAAAACATTTTTGAGTAAATTTGACTGATTCAGTTCGTTTTTCGATGAATTTATTCAGTTGGGTTTAGCAATGTATTTTGAAATCCGAGTTTTTGCTTCTGTTTATGTACATATACATATCACAGTTGTAATTTTTAGGTGTTAAATCTTATGACCTCTTTTTTAATGATGTAAGGCCCGTTCGATTTGGGATAAAATATGTTTTACCGCAGTTAAAATTTAAAATGATGAAATATGTTTTCACTTATTTAAAATTAAATTTTGTTCGTTATTTTGGTTTAAAGTTGCATAATTATAGGGTGTGTAGTTATTCACAATTTCAAGAAAACAAAAAAAAATAATTTTAAATCTATGAAAAGATGTTTCACCATTTTAGTTTTCACTGTGATTAAAAGTATTTTATCCCGAACCAACGAATCCTTATAGTAACATTTAATTCGATAATCATTATGATTCTTGATAGTTATTTTTCTCCCTCTATCTATCTATTTGTATATATCCTTTCATATTATTTGTGATTGATAATATGAAGTGTTGCCGGTAAATAGGTCGCCACTATTTTTGGCTGGTGAGAAAGTCATATCGTCATATTGTGTATGACATTTTGTATTATGTTTCGTATTTTATTATTTTAATTTAAATAATATGTTTGTTTGGTTTTATTTTAAATTCCGTTTTGATTGTTAACTTACATCCACGTAAAATGCCGACTGAAAAATAATTTTTAATTTTTCTTAAGGGTTGCACTAAAATGTATTGACAGAAGTGCTTATATCTAATTTATTTTCTAACTCGAGTTAAAGATGCTTTGTTACACGCAACAATTATAATAAAAGTAATTATAAATGTAACTAAGTGTGTATTGACATATACAATAATACATACATCGTTTTACACGTAATAATTATAATTCGCCCATGCATCGCGCGGGGATGAGACCTAGTACTTATTGTGACACCCCGACTAATTAAATACCGGGTAGCTACTCCTTTATTAAATTAAATCAAAATGCCAAGTTGACTCAGTTAATAGCATCACTGTCGAAAACATTTTATTATTACTAACCACCTAGTATTTAAAAAGTAAGTTGTCAAATTTTAATTAAAGTCTGATTAACATGCAGTAAAAGATTTAAAGCAAGAATAATATCACCATTCACCATAACGAAATAATAGAATAACCATCACATGATATAAATAAATCCGGAGGAGAAACTCCTCACAACAAATCCCACAACTGAAATAAGTAACGAAATGCTGAATACTGAATTAATACGTGCCAAAGTCTGAAAAACTGAAATGGAAATGTCTCTAATAGAATTTGGGCAACATGCCCTACAACTGAGGAATACTGAGTATGGAATCCAAATGATATAAGCGTCTAAAAGCAAATCCTTGTAGCTTCCACAAGCAGCTACAGCTCGTCATCTGAGTGAGAATCCTATCATGGTGTCCTTGTGGCTGGGCACCTAAAATGATTTTACAAAAAAAATAGATTTGAAAGCAAACGGGTCAGAGCCCGAATGTGGAGATATTTTAAAAACCTGCAAGTGCTTTAAAAACATTTAAAATATTAAATGCAAAGTACATGTTAGGACGTGCACTCACATGAAATTCTCACCTCTCGTCTAACTGTGCAGTCCTAACGTAAGTACCCATCTAAAATGACACAAACCACTAGCTAAGTGACATCATATCTAGCTAGACTGTCATAGGTTCTACCCTTATTACTCGGTTCCCATTAACATTATAACGATCTCAATTAAATAGGGAGCTTAACGTAAATTCAGGTTCTCATATAAAAGTAATACAACTCGTTATAGATTATCCCTTTTATGTTATTCCATAGTTATACACACAATACCATATGAAAGTTCCCATTTTACTAGGTGTATATTTTCCACAACATAAATATACAATATAAGCACCCCGAGACTAAACTGCGGTACACACATACTCTGCTATCCATCCCGGTACATCACGTACATAAGGAATCACGTATTCCGAATCTCTCAGGAATAGTTCAGATAACACAAATCATAAACACTGGAGGCGAACACAGTCACATCACATGGGTCACGCACATACCTACGCTCCCACGATCAGCAGACTTATTAACATCCCAATAAATCCTTCTCTGACCTATGTTCATCGAGGTAACCAATCTAAATCCGGGCAACACAAGGATAAGAAGGCCCTAAGCGAACGTAAACCTCCCGTGATAGCAAGTATGGTAGGTATGTCATACATATAAAATTGTATGCTAAGCATTCACACATCTTAGATATCACAATATTAATAAAGGTATACTCTACATCCTTATACCATTATTCCAAATTATATATTTTAAGTCTCCCGATAATATAAAAGTTAAACTGTCGACACGTCTCACGTCGTAGTTTCTTATACTTAAAACCTAAAACCTATCTCAAATAGATTATTAAGTTCCTAATTTTTCCCACATATAAAATCTTCATTCCTAAGGTCTTTACTTCTGCCCAAACCTCATTTCATCAAATTATTCAACTTTACACTATTATCCCAAATATTATCTCACTTATCGAATTTCATGAATTTAGAATAATTCCTCAAATCGAATTCTAATTAAGGTCCAAGTTTCATAATCATGCCTACTGGTCTTCCTTAAGTTTAAGGGTATTCATAAGGTCTCCAATAACATTTTCAAAGGGTTACTACCATTAAAATTTAAATAGGGAAAAACTTTACTCATTCTGGGAAGGTCGATCGATCGACCTTTTCCTTCGATCGATCGATGGTGGTCGATCGATCGACTGATGAACATCGATCGATCGAATGCACCAGGTATGGCTACGGACTGCTTCGTTTTGCAGTTTTCAAATCATCCCAAAACATACTTTTAATGCATTAATCTCTAATATAACGTTATAGTATCATCATACAACCATCCTACAACATTAATAACGTTCTAAAACCAATAATTCATCAACCAAGGCTATATATGGATCAATCTTCATCAAGAACCCTAGTTTTCTAATTCTTTCAAGAACATTCAAAAACCTCTTCTTAAATCCATTTTTGTTTCATGTAAGATATATCAACATCAGACTAGTCCTCTAAATACGATTCTACATGCAATCCTTTCCTCAAAATATAGTATTCTAATTCCAAACTCATGGGTTTTTCATTAACTTTCAAGAACAAATGTAAATCTTAGAATTATCTAACATGGAAGAAACATTCTCTGAATTAAACGGAATTAAATCACTTGCCTTGATTCAATTTCTGATTTTTGATGACGATTTGCTGAAGTTCTCTCTCCCTTTCTGCAAAATTCTCCTCTTTCTCTCTCTCTCTAAGCTTTCTTCTCCAATGGCTATGGTGGCTAGGGTTTGTTTTTGGGAAAGAAATTAGAAACCTAATTCTAATAACCTACGTAGCCTATTGGGTTAACATGGGTTGGTTAGTGGTTTAGTGGGTCAAATCCACATCAGATATAATTTACTAATTTTCGTCACTTTTAATTTCCAAAAATACAAAATTACCAAAATACCCTTTATGTTGCCGGTATGGCCTAAAAATGCCCCGGGACCCAAACTAAACCCCCGGCTAGTGTTTTCTGACTATCTCGACCCTTCCGGACGCGTTGGCGCACTCAAAACGACCATACGGTTAATAGAATTTAAATTCACTTTTATAATTAAAATAATTATATCCTGACGCGACTGTCACACGCGTCCCAATAAAATGTCCAAATTGCCGTATATCAATCTCACGACAAATTTCATAATTCAATATTCATATATCATCATATATACTCAATATAGTCAAATACCAACTCACATCTCGCTAGTATTTTATCCGGATTAATTCCCAATTAATTCTCATTTAATTAATTAATCCCAAAAATAAATATCGCCAAAAATACGGGGTATTACATACTTCCCCCCTAATAACAGAATTTCGTCCCGAAATTAGGAACTAGAAAGTACCTGATAAAAACAACTCTGGATAACGTTCGCGCATCTCATCCTCACGTTCCCATGTGGACTCCTCGACATTGTGATGTCGCCACTGAACACGCACTAACGGAACTATCTTTGACCGCAGCTTCCTCTCCCTTCGGTCCAAAATAGCAATCGGTCCCTCCTCGTAGGAGCTATCAGGCTGTAAATCAATCTCCTCCAAAGCGATGTGAGAATGAGCCAAATCATCTCTGAGATATTTCCTTAGCGAGGAAATATGAAACACATCGTGAATCCGGTGTAAGTGCTCCGGTAACCCGAGTCTATACGCAACTGGTCCAATCCGCTCAATAATAGGAAACGGCCCCACATACCTCGGTGCCAACTTCCCCTTCTTCCCGAAACGCATAATCCCCTTCATAGCAGATACTCTGAGCAAAACCTGGCCCCCACTTGGAACTCCCTGAAAGATCTCTTCGCATCAGCATAACTCTTCTGCCGGTCTTGAGCTACCCGAATGCGACTCCGAATCAACTCAATCCTTGCCGAACTATCCTGAATCACTTCCGGCCCAAGTAGTTTGTTGCCCCCCACCTCCAACCAACATGCTGGGGAACGATGATATACCCGTTTATACCCTCAGCCTGGATGAGGATTACCCCCAAAACGGACGACCCTACGAGGGGCCGACCCTTCACCAATCTCTTGACGACCCTTCACACCAGGCTCCAGACGACAGTACGAGGGGCCGACAGTACGAGGCCAGAATTGGGCCAGGCTCACTCCCGGAAGAAACTTTGCCCTCGGCCTCGGCTCATAGGCCGAGGGTGATATCATGACAACGCGTGGTTTGGGAGACGCGTGGAACAGTGCGCGTGAGGCTCATATGGCACGTGGCAGACCGTTATAACAAAATCACACCCTTACGTGAGGGAATATTATGTCATCATTTGGCATCTACAGGTGTCAACAGGGGATTGGCTAGATCATTATTCACATGCACCATGCTTACTTGGGGGGTACACTACACCCCCCCAAGACCTATATATACTTGTCACCTACAACCCTACAGGGGATCGATCCATGAACAGTAGCCCTAGCTAAAACTCTTCTTGTACACATACAGTAGAGAGAGAGAGGGTTATGTGCATTGTATCCAAGGCCATTAGTGCCCATACTTAGTGGATCACACACTCACAGTCGATGTAGGCCAAATTGGCTGAACCACTATACATCATTGTCTTATTTCCTCTTATACTCATCCCCTTCTATATACTTATACATCTCCATGGCTGCCATGGCTGCTACTGCTTGAGCTCACTATCACTTATCTGGCGGTGCTAAATCTTAGCATCATCAGTTTGGCGCCGTCTGTGGGAACACGAGAAGACATCTCTTCCCTAAGTACAGCTTGACCTCACTGGGCACTCTGGTGGTGAACCAACACTCCCCCTGAGAGGAGGTGTTTCACCATTGAAAGAGACCCACTAAGGTTCTCAAGCTCACCAGTATTTTCTTCAGTCCAACTTTTCATAACTCAAGCACATGGCACCTGAGATGCCACCACAATCACTCCCCCTGCCGGATGAGGGGGGAAGACCCAGTTCCAGTCAGCCGCCACCCCAGTCTGAGATGTCTGATGTGGCGGCAGCCCTAAAGTCTCTAGAAGCAAGCCAGCGGATGATGCAGGAGCAGTTCACAGCTCTAAGCCAGAACATACTGAGACCACCAGGGGTCTCACCTGAGATGATTACTCCGGCAGTAGCTCCAGGACAGCATGAGGTCAGGGGACCACCCCAGGCACCACGCAAAGACCTACCACCCCCTCAGCGGCGTAGGGATGTTGCTGACCCCCGGCGTTTACGCCTGGGGAGGCAAGGAAACCCTTGCCCTGAGGACAGGTATGACGATCTGGAGGGAGAGGAAGCCCCAGTAGAATGCTGGGAACCCTATGAGGTCTCCAATAATACTGTACGACCCCTCCAGGATAGTAGAGAGAAGTGTGGGAGACCAAACCCTGATGATCGTCCAAGAGGCTCTGCTTTTGATCGCTTGAGCAGGGGGTCGGTCTTTGAGAGGCTAGGCCCAGTAAATGACCTGCGGGAACAGTTGTCCAGACCAAGAAGCGTTGCGAGATCCAGAAAGGAGGCGGCAGATGGCCGACCCCGAGGACGAGATGATGGCCAAAGGGAAGTAAACAGCCGACACAGGCCTGCTGCAGCAGAACCCTCCGTCCACCTCGGAGAGGCAGCAGGGGATAACATCGGCCAGGCCGACCCTGTGAGGCCCTGGAATGATTCTATCCAGCGACTAGAGGATAAGATTGGTGATATATTGAAGAACCGAGACCCTCTTCAGAGGGGGTACACCATAGGCTCACCCTTTGTGGCAAAGATAGTCAACTTCCCCACGCCATCAAAATTCAACCCACCTATGGTCACCCCAAGGTATGACGGGAGTACCAACCCCGTCCACCATGTGGATATGTATCAGTCGGCGGCAGGCATATACTCTATCTCAGATGAGATGAGGTGTCGTGCCTTCTCTGGTACCTTGACAGGGGCTGCGCACGTCTGGTACACGTCCCTTCCAAAAAATTCCATCGAAAACTTTAAGCAGATGGCCGACCTGTTCATCCATAATTTCTGCTTCGGGGTGAGGCCACAGAAGAAGACCACCCACCTGCTCTATGTCAAGCAGGGGAAGAGTGAGAGTCTGAGGGACTATATAGCCAGATTCAATAAGGAGAAGCTGGAGGTGGAAGACTATGAGGAGAGCATAGCTATGACAGCCCTGATTGGAGGACTCCAAAAGGGGAAGCTGTTATCGAAGCTTGCTGAAGACCCTCCGAGGACGATGGCCGAACTATTGTCGACAACAGGAAAGGTGATGAACGCCGAAGAGGCGATGGCTGCAAAATATGAGGACGAAAGAGGAGGTGCAAGTGGGAGTAAATACCCTAAGAAGAATAAAAAGGGGAAGAAAAGGTCCACGGATGACAAGTTCGCGGGGTACACCCCTCTGACGGTCAGCTGTGAATAGATCCTCAATGAGATAAAGAGTGACCGAACGCTGAAGTGTCCTGAGAAGCTGAGTGCAGCCCCCGACAAGAGGAATAAGAACCTGTGGTGTGAATTTCATCAAGACTACGGCCACGTAACGGATAAATGCTTTGCTCTGAAAGACGAAATTGAGAAGATGCTGAAGGAAGGGAAGCTCAGAAAGTACGTGGACAAAGGTGCCTTCAAGAGGGGCCGAGGGGACGACCCCAGAAAGAAGCGAGGCGATGCATGCAGAGAAGGTCCTCAAAAAAGAGGGGACGACCCTTCTGATGATGAGGACGACCCTGACCTCCCGCCGAGAGACGACCACGGCCCTGTCAAGAGACTTAATATGATCTCGCTCGGAGTGGGAATGATCTCCGGGGGACTTGCAGGAGGAGGGTCTGAGGTCGCCGACAGGAAGGCCCATGTGGCTGAAGCAAAGGCAGTGACGACGATGGTACACGCAACCTCCCTGGAGGTCAAGTCAGAAAAGAGGAAGAAGGTGGATATGGACACACTGATAGTAGGGTTTTCAAGGATGGACTTCAAAGTCCTCTTAGCCCCACATGATGACCCTCTCGTCATCACTACCAGGGTGCACAGATGCGAGGTGCCGAGGATCTTGGTAGATGGGGGTAGCTCTGCAGATGTGATGTTTTGGCCATGCTTCAAAGCCTTGGGTCTCAGCCGTGCTAGACTTGTCCCCTACCATCATCCGTTGATTGGGTTCAGTGGGGAAAAGGTTCATCCCCTTGGGGTATATGAGGCCGATGTGAGGATGGGGGACGAGTGGCCGAGATGGCTCACAAAGAAGGTCAGTTTCTTTATGATGGACGAGCAGGTGTTCTCCGCCTACAACATCATACTGGGGCGTGTGGCCCTCAAGGGGTTTGAAGCCGTGCCGTCTACGGTCCACCAGATGATCAAATTTCCTACCCCTTACGGGGTAGGGGAAGTTCAGGGAGACTAGACGACAGCGCAAGAGTGTTACTACAACTCCGCTGAAGAAAGGGAGGCACACAAGAGGGTTACAACCACTTACAACATTGATACCCTAGACCCCAGAAATGGAACGAAGCTGAAAAAAGGAGAGGATGCGGAAGAGGTAGAATCCATCATCCTCGATGAGGATGACACGGAAAAAACCGTCCAAGTTGGCAAGTCTCTGAAGTCCGACATCAAGGAAGACCTCATTAAACTGTTGAGGAGAAGGCGAAGCGTCTTCGCCTGGAGTCATGTAGATATGCCAGGGATTGACCCTGAAGACATGTGCCACAAGCTCAATGTGGTAGAGGGAGTGAAGCCGGTGAAACAGAAGAGGAGAATTTACTCCAGAGAAAAATATGAGGTCATCAGGGACGAGGTCAAAAAATTAGAAGACGCTGAATTTATTAGAGAGGTCATCTACCCTGAATGGCTGTCCAATGCAGTCATTGTCCCAAAGGCCAACGGAAAGTGGAGAATGTGCGTGGACTTCACAGACCTCAACAAGCATTGTCCCAAAGACAGCTTCCCTCTCCCCCGCATCGACCAGATGGTAGACGCTATCGCAGGCTATGAGCTCATGAGTTTCATGGATGCCTACTCAGGGTATAACCAGATTTTCATGAACCCTGAGGACTCAGAGAGGACCGCCTTCATCACTGACAAGGGGACATACTGCTACAGGGTCATGCCCTTTGGCCTAAAGAATGCAGCGGCAACGTACTAGTGCCTCATAAACAAAATGTTTGAAGATCAAATTGGGAAGTCTATGGAGGTCTACGTAGACGACATGCTGACTAAGAGTCTGAAGGCAGAGGATCATGTGGCAGACCTGGAGAAGACCTTTAATACGATGGACAAGTACCAGATGAAGCTTAACCCGGCCAAATGTGTCTTCGGGGTCGGAGCAGGGAAGTTCCTGGGGTTCATTGTCAACCAAAGAGGCATCGAGGCCAATCCTGAGAAGATAAAGGCCCTTGTTGAGATGAAGACCCCCAAGTCCATTAAAGACGTGCAGAGACTCACAGGGAGAGTTGCTGCCTTAAACAGGTTTGTGTCTAGAGCCACAGACAAGTGTTTTCCATTCTTCAAGATCCTTAGGAAGGCCTTCGAGTGGAATGAAGAGTGTGATGAGGCTTTCAGGGACCTGAAGTTATACTTAGGGTCTCCCTTGCTGCTGTCACGACCCGTGCAGGGTGAACAACTCTACGTGTACCTCGCCGTCTCAGAGTCGGCCGTCAGTGCAGCCATTGTGAGAGACGAAAACAGGATACAGAAGCCTGTGTATTTTAACAGCAAGGCGCTCCAAGGGGCAGAGCAAAGATACCCGAGGATGGAGAAGCTGGCCTACGCCTTGATCCATGCCTCAAGGAAGATGAAGCCGTACTTTCAGTCCCATACAATGGTCATCCTCACCGACTCTCCTCTTAGGCAGGTCCTACACAAGCCAGAAAAATCAGGTAGGTTGATGGCCTGGGCTATAGAGCTGGGGGAGTTTGACATTGTGTATCAGCCTAGGACGGCCATTAAGGGGCAGGCATTGGCAGACTTCGTGACTGAGTTCACCTGGGAAGATGATGAGGCCGAGGGAGAGACCCTCGGGAAGACGGATACAGAAGACAGATCCGCAGACACACCCGCAGATAGGGCTGAGATGAGCACCGCTAGAAGGAAAGCGACTGAAAACGAAGAGGGAAGATATATCTTTAGACATGGGTCCCTCTCTGAGGGAAATTTTTTTGAAGGAAAGACTCTGTGGAGCCTCTTCGTTGACGGGTCCTCCTGTGACAGCGGAAGTGGTGCTGGACTGATACTATCAGCACCCGATGGCACAGACGTTGAATACGCCTTGAGGTTCAACTTCAAGGCCTCCAACAACGAGGCTGAATATGAGGCCTTAATAGCAGGCCTCTCCTTGGCTAAGTCTCTTAGTGTCGGCCAGATTTTGGTCCATAGTGATTCAAGGCTAGTAGTGAATCAGAACTAGGAGCCTACGAGGATAAGGACGAGAGGATGGCTAGGTACCTTGAGAAGGTGATGTCATTACTGAAGGGCTTCAGAGAAGTGAAATTAAGGAGGGTACCTAGGCTTGACAATGGCCGTGCTGATGCCCTTGCTAGGTTGGCCTCGACAAGAAGAACAGACATCAGGAGGACGGTCCCAGTAGAAATTTTGCTTCGGCCAACTATTGAGGACGCTGAGGGAACACCCAGCAATTGCCTAAGTGTTTCCCAAGAAGCTTCGTGGATGGACCCCCTGATCAGATACATTAAAGAGGGTGAGATGCCAGAAGCAAGGCAAGAAAGGAAGAAGCTGAGGTACAGGGCGGCAAAATTCACTGTCATCGGAGACACCTTATACAAAAAGGGGTTTCTGCTCCCCTTACTTAGGTGTGTGCATCCCTCAGAAGTCCCTTCCATTTTGCAAGATGTTCATGAAGGGTCGTGCTCAAGCCACATTGGGGGTAGATCCCTAGCGAAGAGGGTAATCACCCAGGGGTACTAGTGGTCGACCTTGGGGAAAGACGCAGCGGCATACGGAAAAAAGTGCGACAAATGTCAAAGATTTTCCACCATCCCTCACCAGCCGCATCAGCCTCTTACTTCCATTACATCCCCATGGCCATTTGCAGTGTGGGGGATCGACCTAGTAGGACCCTTGCCTAGGGCCATCAATAACTATCGATTCCTCATCGTAGCCATTGATTATTTTTCAAAATGGGTGGAGGCGGAGCCAATGGTGGCAATCACAGAGCAGAAGACCTTCCAGTTCATCCGGAAAAACATCATATGCAGATATGGTCTCCCCAACACCCTCATCTCGGATAACGGGACTCAGTTCAAGAATGCCTCTCTACAGAAATACTGTGAGAGGGTAAGTATCAAACAATTTTTCTCCACCCCAGGCCGACCTCAGGCCAATGGGCAAACCGAAGTTACGAACAGGACAATCCTAGACGGAATTAAGAAGAGGCTTGAGGAGGCAAAAGGAAGATGGGTCGAGGAGTTATATGCCGTGCTGTGGGCATACAGGATGACAGTGAGGACCTCTACCGGGGAGACCCCATTCATTCTAGCATATGGATCAGAAGCCGTCATCCCCACCGAGATTGAGTTTCCTACGCATAGAGTCCAGGTGTATGACCCCCAGAAAAATGCGGAGGAGAGGAGACTCGACTTGGACCTGATTGAGGAAAGAAGGGAGAACGCTGAGGTAAGGCAGGCCGCCTACCAACAGAGGACCGCAAGGTTCTACAATCAGAGGGTGAAACAGAGGCCCATCGCAGTGGGGGACTTGGTCCTCAAGAAGACTTGGCAAAAGCCCAACAAGCTTCACCCTAATTGGCATGGCCCATATAGGGTCATCGATGAAGTCATCCCTGGGACCTACAGGCTAGAAAACCTAGAGGGAGAACCTTTTTCAAACCCTTGGAATGCAGATCATTTGAAGAAATACTATCAGTAGTGTTGTAAGGTCTTGAAAGGCCATAATTGTAATGAGAGTTGCTCCAACAGAACACTTGGAAAATTAATGAGAAATATCAGTGTTTCCCTCATCCTGTTGTCAGTCCTAGCACGCATGGAAACATCTACAGAAATCCATTAATTTGGAAAGTTGATCCCTTGGCTATAATGGGGACCAGTGGAGGGGACGACCCCACCATTGTCCTCAAGAAAGACGAGGGAAGACTTTAAAATCCATTAAAATTGGAAAGTTGATCCCTCGGCTATAATGAGGACCAGTGGAGGGGACGACCCCACCATTGTCCTCAAGAAAGACGAGGGAAGACTTTAAAATCCATTAAAATTGGAAAGTTGATCCCTCGGCTATAATGGGGACCAGTGGAGGGGACGACCCCACCACTGTCCTCAAGAAAGACGAGGGAAGACTTTTGTCAAAAACCATTAAATTGGAAAGTTGATCCCTCGGCTATAATGAGGACCAGTGGAGGGGACGACCCCACCACTGTCCTCAAGAAAGATGAGGGAAGACTTTAAAATCCATTAAAAGTGGAAAGTTGATCCCTCGTCTATAACGGGGACCAGTGGAGGGGACGACCCCACCACTGTCCTCAAGAAAGACGAGGGAAGACTTTAAAATCCATTAAGTGGAAAGTTGATCCCTCGGCTATAATGGGGACCAGTGGAGGGGACGACCCCACCACTGTCCTCAAGAAAGACGAGGGAAGACTTTAAAATCCATTAAATTGGAAAGTTGATCCCTCGGCTATAATGGGGACCAGTGGAGGGGACGACCCCACCACTGTCCTCAAGAAAGACGAGGGAAGACTTTAAAATCCATTAAATTGGAAAGTTGATCCCTCGGCTATAATGGGGACCAGTGGAGGGGACGACCCCACCACTGTCCTCAAGAAAGATGAGGGAAGACTTTAAAATCCATTAAAAGTGGAAAGTTGATCCCTCGGCTATAATGGGGACCAGTGGAGGGGACGACCCCACCACTGTCCTCAAGAAAGACGAGGGAAGACTTTAAAATCCATTAAATTGGAAAGTTGATCCCTCGGCTATAATGGGGACCAGTAGAGGGGACGAACCCACCACTGTCCTTAAGAAAGACGAGGGAAGACTTTAAAATCCATTAAATTGGAAAGTTGATCCCTCGGCTATAATGGGGACCAGTGGAGGGGACGACCCCACCACTGTCCTCAAGAAAGACGAGGGAAGACTTTAAAATCCATTAAATTGGAAAGTTGATCCCTCGGCTATAATGGGGACCGGTGGAGGGGACCACCCCACCACTGTCCTCAAGAAAGACGAGGGAAGAATTTAAAATCCATTAAATTGGAAAGTTGATCCCTCGGCTATAATGGGGACCAGTGGAGGGGACGACCCCACCACTGTCCTCAAGAAAGAAGAGGGAAGACTTTAAAATCCATTAAATTGGTAAGTGAATCCCTCGGCTATAATGGGGACCGGTGGAGGGGACGACCCCACCACTGTCCTCAAGAAAGACGAGGGTAGACTTTATTTAAAAATCATTAATTTGGTTACTTGAACCCTCGGCTATAATGAGGCCACATGAGGGGACGACCCCACATTGGTCCTCAAAAAAGACGAGGGAGGGGTTAGTAGCATCAACAATGAGCAAACCATAATAGAATTAAATATGGAAGACAACAATTATGGAAGACAGTAGAAGTAGAGACGATGGTATTGACAAAACATATAATATCAAGTGTTTTACAATACAAAGCACAAAAATACACTAGAAGGGTATGGGCTACAGGCAGCCACCCTATGGGACGACATCAGAGGGCAAGGCCTCTACATCTATAGGAATGGTCTCCTCAATAACCAGAACAGGTTGATCTTCAGAAGTGCCGACCCCCTCGACCTGAACTTGGGATTCCACTTGGTTGAGGGCCTCGGCAATTAGGGGGTCATCCAGTTGAACACCCTCCAGTGAAGGACGAACCGACGAGACGACATCACCGAATTTGAGGATGACCCATCGGCAAGCTGTCCTGATCCCCCTTTCCAGATACTCAAGGCCGAAGCCCTGAAATTCATCTGAAGTCTTATAAGCCTCAACAGCATCGGCCTCAGCTTTCTTAATGGCTGCTTCCAGATCAGTCTTATGCTGGGCCTCCAGGTTGATCAGGGCCGAGTCCCTCCCCTTGATGAGAAAGTCCTTGGCTTGCAGGTCGGCATCAGGCTGCCTCGTCAGCTCATCTAGGACTCTAGCATGCTCAGTCCTTGCACTCTCAAGCTCATCCCTCGCAGTATTAAGCTCAGTCCTCGCAGTATCAAGCTCTGACCGAAGGCCGGCCTCATGCCGAATGGCCCTCTCAGCTTCGTAAAACTTCTGTTGGTTCTCAGCCATCCACTTGGTGGCTGAGGTGAAGGCACAAACGGACTACACAAAATAAATAAAAATAGATGTCAAGAAGGGCCGAGGGAACAGTTAGTGAAAGAATGAAATTAAAGAGGTGGGTTAAGATCAATACCTGGGCAAGGGAGTGCAGACCATAGTCGTACACTTTTGCAGGAGACATCTTTGCTAAAAACTCGAAGTCAGAGGCCGATGGTGCAGAGAACATCGAGCCCTTAAGTTCGTGATCAGTGACGAGGGGTCGGACCTCAAGTGTGCCAGGTTTTGAGACCAGAAGGCCCCCATGCTGGAAGAAGAAGTCGTCCCCTCAGAGGCTTCGACCCTTGCTCTCGTCCGAGAATCAGGCCGAGGCTCAACAGAGGCCTCAGGCTCCTTCCTTTTGTTACTATCAGCGGTCGGCTCCACCACTGTCGGCCCAGCGGCCTTTGTCTTCCTCGGAGCCTGCTGAGGCTCCTTCCCCTTCTTCTTGACCAATCCGGACAGTAGGCTGGGAGCTGTCATTTCCCAAAGATAGTCTGGTGTACCTGCAGGACGATCTGATAAGAGGACGATATGTTAGAAAAGTACAGATCTAAAGAGGAAACACTTTGGAAAAAGCAAATAATAGGAAATGTTCAGTATAACTCACGTAGTTCAGACAGGGGGCCGACCCTCAGACCAGCTTCTTTAAGGAACCGAGGGGTCATCAAGTCTTTGAATTTTGCAAGCTCACCCTCTCGCCCTCGTCCTCTCAGATAATCTACAATGTCCTTTTCCTCCAGACTAAGTCCAGGGTCTGACCTGGCCTTCATGGAGGGGTTGGCCCATTTTCTGGGGACCCTCGGAACATCGGCGGTGGGCTCCCATTCCCCAGAAATAAAGAAAAATCTCTTTTTCCAATCGTGGTTAGAAGTTTGTGCCACGTGAAGGAGTTTCTTCTCAGACCTCCTTGCCCCCAGATGATAGTATCCGGGCTGTTTGGACGAGGAGGTAATGTTGTAGCAGCCCAAAAATAGGGCTGCCGAGGGCTCGTCGGTGAAAGAATTCTTCCACAAAGAGATATAGCCCAAGATCGTCCTCCAAGAGTTGGGGGGAAGTTTAGAGGGGGCTACACCGAGGGCAAACATGATATCAGCAATGGCAGGGTGCAGAGGGAGCCTGACTCCAACCTTGAACATTTGTTCATAGACTGCAACCTCTCCCTCTTCACAATCAAAAACCCTCTCAGTCTCAGAGGGAACCCTCATAGTTACCCTGGAGGGCACTCCGTAAATATGCCTCCATATCAGAAGGTCTCTATCCCTAACAGAGGAGATAAAGGACGAGGCGTGGGAGGTATCAACCTCGTCATCCGTATCGTCGTCCTCGTCCTCGTCCTCATCCCCTTCTCCCTCATCACCTGCAGGAGGACCCTGAGGAAAAGCCACTTGGAAGGCATTGGGGGATAGGGTTGTCACAGGGACAACCTCAGAAGGGGCCGTACCCTCGGCCTCTCGGCCTGGACTAAGGTCAGATGTGTCCCTTCTACCAGAAGTTCCAGCACCAGTTGGCGAGGAGGCTCTCTCGTCCATTTCACTTGGGTTGGGAGTCTCGGCCGGACGAGGAGACGACCCACAAGACTCAGAAGGTTCAGATGGTCTTATGGTGGCAAGAGGAATGGGAAAGATGGGTCGTACCCAATTAGGGTCGGCCCCTTATCTCCTCTCTTCCTCTTCCTCTATTCGTCTGATTTCGGTAAAGAGCTTCTCTCTCAAGGACGGGACTCGGATACTAAGCTGTAAAGCCTCCTAAGCATTAAGGGGAAGACTCTACACTTAGAGAAATTACACTAGACTTGGCTAATTCAGCTACAAACAAGTGAGGAATTGACCAGGTTTGACTTTTGGATTAAACAAAAGAACTCAAAGGTTTTCGTCAAGAACGTTCAAGAACCTTTAACCGGAGAAGGCACCGAAAAAAGCTATGGGGAACTCGAAGGAAGTGCAACCCTATGGCCCTAAAAACAAACAGAATTGAAGACAAAGGAAAGCGCTTAATGAAGGAGAGTACCTGATGACGAGGGTGGATAACGCTACTGAGACCTGACGAATCGAAAGCTGCAGGTGGCAATGGAAACTGGTTCTAGAGAGAGAAAAGGTCTGGGCGCGAAAAAGAAGAAGAAGGAAGAAAGAGAGTTTGAAAATCTCTTAAATACTTTGGTAATGAGTGGACCCATTTACCAAGAAAGGTATAATTAGGGCACAAGGCCCCAAGTGCACTGCGCAGCCGCCATGCCTTGGAAACTGGTACAGCAATGAGTATATGCACAGGTGTCACTCACCTAATTGATCACACGTGTCTCAATTTCCACAAATATCCCTCAGCCATCTCAATGGCACCTATGGCTAAGGGCTGGGGGGTGATTGATATACCCGTTTATACCCTCATCTTGGATGAGGATTACCCCCAAAACGGACGACCCTACGAGGGGCCGACCCTTCACCAATCTCTTGACGACCCTTCACACCAGGCTCCAGACGACAGTACGAGGGGCCGACCCTCCACCAGGCTCCAGCCGACAGTACGAGAGGCCAACCCTCCACCAGGCTCCAGCCGACAGTACGAGGCCAGAATTGGGCCAGGCTCACTCCAGGAAGAAACTTTGCCCTCGGCCTCGGCTCATAGTCCGAGGGTGATATCATGACAGCGCGTGGTTTGGGAGACGCGTGGAACAGTACGCGTGAGGCTCATATGGCACGTGGCAGACCGTTATAACAAAATCACACCCTCACGTGAGGGAATATTATGTCATCATTTGGCATCTACAGGTGTCAACAGGGGATTGGCTAGATCATTATTCACATGCACCATGCTTACTTGGGGGGTACACTACACCCCCCAAGACCTATATATACTTGTCACCTACAACCCGACAGGGGATCGATTCATGAACAGTAGCCCTAGCTAAAACTCTGCTTGTACACATACAGTAGAGAGAGAGAGGGTTATGTGCATTGTATCCAAGGCCATTAGTGCCCATACTTAGTGGATCACACACTCACAGTGGATGTAGGCCAAATTGGCTGAACCACTATACATCATTGTCTTATTTCCTCTTATACTCATCCCCTTCTATATACTTATACATCTCCATGGCTGCCATAGTTGCTACTGCTTGAGCTCACTATCACTTATCTGGTGGTGCTAAATCTTAGCATCATCAAATGACAAGGCCTACCATACAACGCCTCAAACGGAGCCATGCCAATAGTGAACTGGTAGGAGTTATTATAAGAAACCTCTACCAGTGGAAGGTATTGCTCCCATCCACCTCCAAAGTCAATAATGCACATGCGTAGCATATCCTCCAACGTCTGATTTGTGCGCTCGGTCTGCTCATAGGTCTGCGGATGATAAGCCGTACTCAACCGCAATTTCGTGCCCATGGCCTCCTGGAAACTCTCCCAAAACCGCGAAACAAATATCTTGTCTCTGTCAGACACGATATTTAGGGGCACACCGTGAAGTCTCACAATCTCTGAAATGAAGAGCTAGGCATACTGTCCCGTAGTGTAGTCAGTCCTTACGGGTAAAAAGTGAGCGACTTTGGACAACCTGTCCACAATTACCCAAACGGAGTCGTGACCCCTCTGCGATGTAGGCAACCCCGTGATAAGGTCCATGGATATGCTTTCCCACATCCATACCGGAACCTCCAACGGATGTAGAAGTCCTGTCGGTCTCTGATGATCCACTTTTACTAGTTGACAAGTGGCGCATTTCGAAACAAACACAGCGATATCTCTTTTCATACCGCTCCACCAATACTGGCGTCTCATGTCTTGGTACATTTTGTCCCCTCCGGGATGTACCGCGAACCATGAGCCGTGCGACTCTGCCATCACCTTGTGTCGCAATTCCTCCCCTTCCGGAACCACCAATCTCCCATTGAAGCGTAATCCCCCGTCTGAGCTAACGGTATAGGACTCGGCTCCCTCTGCTAGTAATCGAACTATCTGCTCCTGACAGAACGAGTCATTAGCCTGTGCCCGTACTACCTTCGTGACAATCTGTGGTGTAACGGTCATCACAGACATGAAAGATCGGGCCACTGCATCCTCGTGTCCCAACTCCTTCCACTTAGCCTTCCACACCCCTGCCACCTCATCTGCTGGCCTACGGCTCAACGCGTCTGCTACCACGTTAGCCTTTCCCGGGTGATACTGGATGTCGAACTGGTAGTCTTTCACAAACTCAATCCACCTACGTTGCTGCATATTCAACTCCTTCTGCGTGAACAGGTACTGTAGGGACTTGTGGTCCGTGAACAGTTGGAACTTTTCCCCCAAAAGATAGTGTCTCCAAATCCGTAGGGCAAATACCACTGCTGCCAACTCCAAATCATGAGTGGGGTAATTCTTCTCGTGAGGCTTAAGATTACGGTAAGCATAAGCTATGGTCTGTCTCTCCTGCTGCAATACACCTCCAAGTCCTTGCAAAGACGCATCGGTGTAAACCAAATATTCAACTCCCGATCTCGGCAATGCTAACACAGGTGCTGAGGTTAACTTGTCCTTTAACTCATCAAATGCCAACGGACAGGCATCACTCCAAATGAACGACACACCTTTACGAGTCAGATGTGTCAAAGGACCCGCTATCTTTGAAAATCCCCGAATGAACCTCCTGTAGTATCCTGCTAGGCCCAAGAAACTACGAATCTCAGTCGGTGTCGTGGGCTGTCCCCACTCCCTCACCGTGGATACCTTCCCCGGATCAACAGATATCCCCCGGTCGGAAATAATGTGTCCCAAAAACTGGACCTCCTTCAACCAAAACCCGCACTTCTCAAACTTTGCATACAGCTCGTTCTGACGCAGCGTCTGCAAAACCTGCCTCAAATGCTCGGCGTGCTCCTCCTCTGTCTGGGAGTAAACCAGAATATCATCAATGAAGACAATGACAAACTGATCAAGGAACTCTCTGAACACCCTATTCATCAAGTCCATAAACACTGCTGGAGCGTTGGTCAAACCAAAAGGCATAACCCGAAACTCGTAAGATCCATATCTCATTAAGAACGCAGTCTTCGAGACATCCTCCTCCCTGATACGCAACTGATGGTATCCCGATCTCAAATCAATCTTCGAGAAGAAAGAAGCTCCTCTCAACTGGTCAAATAGGTCATCGATTCGAGGCAACAGATACTTATTCCGTATCGTGACCTTGTTCAACTCCCGGTAGTCCACACACAATCTCAGTGAACCGTCCCTCTTCTTCACAAACAAAACTGGAGCGCCCCAAGGTGAGGTACTCCTGCGAATAAAGCCCTGACCTAACAGCTGCTCTATCTGATCTCGCATCTCTGCCGGAGCCATATGGTACGGTGCGCGTGCTATAGGTCTCGTATCTGGCAATAGGTCTATAACAAAGTCTATCTCTCGACTGGGGGGTAGGTCTGGTATCTCCTGAAACACATCCGAATACTCCCTGACAACTGGGATCGAATCTAAAGGAATCACAACCTCCTTAGAGGTATCCTCCTCTATGTAATACAGATGAGCGGTCGAACCTCCCTCTGGGCGAGGCATCCCCACTACAAGCATCTCTTGTCCCGGAATGGCAAAAATAATGCTCTTGCTGAAGCAATCAATCATGGCCCTATAAGCTACGAGCCAATCCATACCGATAATCACATCGTGCACATGCATATCTAATACCAACATGTCTGCAGGTAATACCAAACCACCAATCTCTACCCCCACTCCCCGGAATATAAAGAATATAAGTGACCCATTCCCCAATGGTGAGCCGACACACGTCACTGTGCTCTCCGCTGTGGCTAACAACCCTAAAGCCTTCGTGAAATGTGTAGCTATAAAACAATGTGTAGCCCCCGTATCAAATAATACCCGACCCATAGTGCCATGGATAGGAAACATACCCTCAATCGCGGGCGGTGCCTGTGGAACTGCTGCCTGGTGGACGTTATAGACACGTCCATACTGTAGTTGCCCCTGCTGAGCTGGGACTGCTGGAGTGGGTGGAAATGCTGCCATTTGTGGCGGTGCGGGGAGAGCGGCGGGAAACATAGGCCTCTGCGGCTCCTGGAGAGCACCCTGCTGCTGCTGCTGTGGGGCCCTGCACCTATCAGGACAATCCTTTCGTTTATGGCCAGTCTTGCCACAAACATAACACTTCCCTGGGAAGTTCCCTCCTCTTTGCCCCTGTTGTCCTCGGCCCTGGTGGCCGTTACCGTTCCTCCCTTGGCCCTGCTGGCCCTGCTGAAACTGCTGCCCATTCTGCCCCTGTTGGCCCTGATGGACGTTTGGACCCTGATGGCCCTGACGGAAACCTCCCTGTCCGTGTCTGTAATTCCCTGATCTGAACCTCTTCTGATCCCCCTGCTGGGAACCCTGCTCACCCTGTCTCTGCCCCTGAACAGATTGTGCCCCACCGGCACCATGTCCTCCAGTCCTGCCCTGATGGCTAGACTCTCCCGATCTCTTTCCCTCAGCCATATGAAAGCGGTGATCCTGGAAGTGTAACAAAGCAGCGTTAACCACATCAGAATAAGTGGCCAACGAAAGGTTCCCTAACAGATGCTGACGGATCCTCCATGTCAACCCGTCGGTGAATTTCTCAATCTTCTTCTTTTCTGTCGGTATCTCATCCGGAACGATATTCAGCAGATTCGTGAACTCGGACTCATACTCGACCACGGTCTTACCCTCCCGCTTCAGATTCATCAGTTTCCTCCTCATTTCCGTGTGAACAGCTGACAGAAAGTACTTGCCGTCAAATCACACCCAAAAGTCCTGAATAGTGAGAGTATCCCTCTCCTCCACGGTGGTAATAGACTCCCACCACTGTAGTGCATATCCAACTAGCTTGAAAGTAGCTAGCACCTGCTTCTGAACATCCGTGCACTCATACATCCTCAAGTGCCTCTGTATATCCTTCCTCCACTGGCTCGAGACTACCACATCTGAGCTACCTGCAAACTTTGGCGAATGCGCTTTCTGAAAAGCGTTACGTACACGTTCCCAAGCAGACGGGAATGCATTTGCCTGTACTGGAGCGACAACCGACGCCTGAGGTGGTGCCTGCTGAAATACGGCAATTGCGGCATTTACCGCTTGGGCTACAATGGCTGCAACCTCAGCGGCGTTCATCATGCCCTGAACTGGAGCGGGATGGGGTTCGGGCATTGCATCCCTGGGAACTCGTCGTGCACGTCGTGGAGGCATCTGAAATAAGAATAAAGTTTATAAGTTCACAGTTTATAAACTTAAAATAGCTAAAGAACGAAGCATACACAAAAAGAGTACAACAGTCCTAAAATATAGGGCTCTATATCAAAGAAAACTTGGCGGAAACATAATAGCCGTACAGATCCTAAAGGACACTAGAACCTGATGCTCTGATACCACCTACAACACCCCGACTAATTAAATACCGGGTAGCTACTCCTTTATTAAATTAAATCAAAATGCCAAGTTGGCTCAGTTAATAGCATCACTATCGAAAACATTTTATTATTACTAACCACATAGTATTTAAAAAGTAAGTTGTCAAATTTTAATTAAAGTCTGATTAACATGCAGTAAAAGATTTAAAGCAAGAATAATATCACCATTCACCATAACGAAATAATAGAATAACCATCACATGATATAAATAAATCCGGAGGAGAAACTCCTCACAACAAATCCCACAACTGAAATAAGTAACAAAATGCTGAATACTGAATTAATACATGCCAAAGTCTGAAAAACTGAAATGGAAATGTCTCTAATAGAATTTGGGCAACATGCCCTACAACTGAGGAATACTGAGTATGGAATCCAAATGATATAAGCGTCTAAAAGCAAATCCCTATAGCTTCCACAAGCAGCTACAGCTCGTCATCTGAGTGAGAATCCTATGCATGGTGTCCTTGTGGCTGAGCACCTAAAATGGTTTTACAAAAAAAATAGATTTGAAAGCAAACGGGTCAGAGCCCGAATGTGGAGATATTTTAAAAACCCGCAAGTGCTTTAAAAACATTTAAAACATTAAATGCAAAGTACATGTTAGGACGTGCACTCATATGAAATTCTCACCTCTCGTCTAACTGTGCACTCCTAACGTAAGTACCCATCTAAAATGACACAAACCACTAGCTAAGTGACATCATATCTAGCTAGACTGTCATAGGTTCTACCCTTATTACTCGGTTCCCATTAACATTATAACGATCTCAATTAAATAGGGAGCTTAACGTAAATTCAGGTTCTCATATAAAAGTAATACAACTCGTTATAGATTATCCCTTTTATGTTATTCCATAGTTATACACACAATACCATATGAAAGTTCCCATTTTACTAGGTGTATATTTTCCACAACATAAATATACAATATAAGCACCCCGAGACTAAGCTGCGGTACACACATACTCTGCTATCCATCCCGGTACATCACGTAAATAAGGAATCACGTATTCCGAATCTCTCAGGAATAGTTCAGATAACACAAATCATAAACAGTGGAGGCGAACACAGTCACATCACATGGGTCACGCACATACCTACGCTCCCACGATCAGCAGACTTATTAACATCCCAATAAGTCCTTCTCTGACCTATGTTCATCGAGGTAACCAATCTAAATTCGGGAAACACAAGGATAATAAGGCCCTAAGCGAACGTAAACGTCCCGTGATAGCAAGTATGGTAGGTATGTCATACACATAAAATTGTATGCTAAGCATTCACACATCTTAGATATCACAATATTAATAAAGGTATACTCTACATCCTTATACCATTATTCCAAATTATATATTTTAAGTCTCCCGATAATATAAAAGTTAAACTGTCGACACGTCTCACGTCGTAGTTTCTTATACTTAAAACCTAAAACCTATCTCAAATAGATTATTAAGTTCCTAATTTTTCCCACATATAACATCTTCATTCCTAAGGTCTTTACTTCTGCCCAAACCTCATTTCATCAAATTATTCAACTTTACACTATTATCCCAAATATTATCTCACTTATCGAATTTCATGAATTTAGAATAATTCCTCAAATCGAATTCTAATTAAGGTCCAAGTTTCATAATCATGCCTACTGGTCTTCCTTAAGTTTAAGGGTATTCATAAGGTCTCCAATAACATTTTCCAAGGGTTACTACCATTAAAATTTAAATAGGGAAAAACTTTACTCATTCTGGGAAGGTCGATTGATCGAACTTTTCCTTCGATCGATCGATGGTGGTCGATCGATCGACTGATGAACATCGATCGATCGAATGCACCAGGTATGGCTACGGACTGCTTCGTTTTGCAGTTTTCAAATCATCCCAAAACATACTTTTAATGCATGAAGTATCATCATACAACCATCCTACAACATTAATAACGTTCTAAAACCAATAATTCATCAACCAAGGCTATATATGGATCAATCTTCATTAAGAACCCTAGTTTTCTAATTCTTTCAAGAACATTAAAAAACCTCTTCTTAAATCCGTTTTTGTTTCGTGTAAGATATATCAACATCAGATTAGTCATCTAAATACGATTCTACATGCAATCCTTTCCTCAAAATATAGTATTCTAATTCCAAACTCATGGGTTTTTCATTAACTTTCAAGAACAAATGTAAATCTTAGAATTATCTAACATGGAAGAAACATTCTCTGAATTAAACGGAATTAAATCACTTGCCTTGATTCAATTTCTGATTTTTGATGACGATTTGCTGAAGTTCTCTCTCCCTTTCTGCAAAATTCTCCTCTTTCTCTCTCTCTCTAAGCTTTCTTCTCCAATGGCTATGGTGGCTAGGGTTTGTTTTTGGGAAAGAAATTAGAAACCTAATTCTAATAACCTACGTAGCCTATTGGGTTAACATGGGTTGGTTAGTGGTTTAGTGGGTCAAATCCACATCAGATATAATTTACTAATTTTCGTCATTTTTAATTTCCAAAAATACAAAATTACCAAAATACCCTTTATGTTGCCGGTATGGCCTAAAAATGCCCCGGGACCCAAACTAAACCCCCGGCTAGTGTTTTCTGACTATCTCGACCCTTCTGGACGCGTTGGCGCACTCAAAACGACCATACGGTTAATAAAATTTAAATTCACTTTTATAATTAAAATAATTATATCCTGACGCGACTGTCACACACGTCCCAATAAAATGTCCAAATTGCCGTATATCAATCTCACGACAAATTTAATAATTCAATATTCATATATCATCATATATACTCAATATAGTCAAATACCAACTCACATATCGCTAGTATTTTATCCGGATTAATTCCCAATTAATTCTCATTTAATTAATTAATCCCAAAAATAAATATCGCCAAAAATACGGGGTATTACACTTATTTTAAAAGTAAAAGTATAAATGCATTAAATGCTATTAATACCTCTAATACTGTCGTATAATAATAGATATATAATAGATAATAGATATGTGAAGCTTTGTTTAATTCATTAAGTGTGATAACAAGCCTCATCAAATAAAACGCTACCTATGAATTCCGTTTTCATAGTAAGTATTAAATTAGATAACGCCAAATATAAATTAATCATAATGACTTGGAGATGTGTAATCACTTACATGCACTTATTTTTATAGCTAGAGCTTTGAATAAAGCTTATAAAGACACGCCACTAAAATATGGTAATAGATGACAGGCAAGTGGAAGAATGACGTGGCGTTCACGTAGGATTTGGGAGAGTTGTTTGGGACTCAAAGCATTTTCCCATGCATATATGGAGGTCTTTTATATACATCTGTTGTTCTATACTGATACTATAAGCAATATGCAATTAATGGTAGTTACGTGTATGATATATGTTTACTTTTTACTTAATATCACACATACAAAATGAACAAAACATCAAGAAGGTTTCGAAGGCAGTCCATTCGTATGCAAAAATAATGAGTCGTTATACATTCTTTTTAGCACATTTGTAACGTATAAAGCTAAAAGACATTTACCATGCAATAAATACATTGCATTAATGCAATAAATACATTGCATTAAGTCATGACTTGTAGACTTTTGAAATTCAAAATTCATTCGTGGGTTATATATATCTTGTAGAGATTTGTATACGAGTGTATAATAAGAGTCAGTTTTTCTACAAACATTGTGATATTGGAAACAATTGAAATTTCTAGCTATCAAACTGGTGTCAACACGGATAGAATGTCTCTCCTTTTTTATGTAGATGTTCACGTTCTAATTACGTTTACATCTATAAAGTTGGTGAATTGTGACGCAATATTAGTACGTGGCCAAACACCTTATCCAGAAATGTGTAGTTCTTACATTAGCAATGAAAGTGAAACAACCCAATTTGAAAACCCGTTGGCTTTCCGTGATACAGCCATCAAAGCCACCATGGCTCATGGTGAACAAGCCCTCATTCTCATATCGACTATGATCCTGAGCCTATTCATCGATCAAGAAAAGCTAGCCTGGTCTCATTGTTTGCAACTTTACAAAGACACCATTAACCACCTTTAACGTTGCACAGGGCATAAAAATTCGATCGATGTTCAAACATGGTTACTTGCAGCTATGGAAAACCAACAGACATGGTACAATGGTTTTATCCATATTAACCTCCCTTCACATCTAAATTCTGCCCCATTTATATTAACCAACTTTACCAAATTGCTTTACAATTCTTTAGCAATAAGTGATGCTATAGTTTCATCATCATCCCAACCGTTCATCAATGGTTACCCAGAATGGGTTTCTGCCGTTGATCGAAGGTTTCTCGGATCATCCAAAGAACCATTAGGGTCTAACATTGTGGTGGCTCAAGATGGTTCTGGTAATTACAAGACTATATATGAGGCTGTGGCCGCATCAGTTGGAAGGAGTAGTGGGACAAAGAGGTTTGTTATCTACGTGAAATCTGGTGTTTATAGCGAGAACGTCCAGATTAAGAGTACAATGAAGAATTTGATGTTTATTGGAGATGGGATTGAGGCCACCGTTGTTACTGGCAACAAAAATGCTCAAGATGGTTACAATTTTTTACAATCTCCAACTTTTGGTGAGATTTTATCATATAACGCTTTATATTATTTTTAGCAAAATACTTTTAAATCACTCGAAAACAAATTTTAAACATTAAAGGAATTTTGATCAATTTTAAATATTTAGCTCCACTAATTCTCTTTTAATAGAAGTTCACGCTAATAATATAACAAGCCGATCTAATAGCAAATCGTCCTTATATATTTAAAAATTATCAACAAAAAACCTAATTGTAAATTGTCATATTATTTACAATTCTCCATTTTATTCAAACAATTGTCCTTTAGTTTGATTCCTTTTTGATAGCTAGTTATTGGGACAACCAAAATAAAGATCATAGCATTGTTGTTTCCTTCCTGTCTTAAAGGAAACCATAATAAAGATAAGATTGGATCCCATAAAAACCGGTGAGAAAAGGACCACTTTTTAAAAATGGATTCTTTTTTTTAATTTTTTTGTATAATTTGTAAACATTTCAGTGCATTCATAAAAAAAATCAGCTTCAAATACATTTCTTTTATAATTCTAAAAAATTGGTCAAATATATGTCTGTTTTAAGCGGTTAAAAATGCACATATATTTGACTCATTTTTTTAAAATAACCAAAAATTTCATTTTGAGTTTAAAGTATATTTTGAATTTTTTTATGGATGTACTAAATTATTTAAACACTATGATGTAAAAAATAAAAATAATTTTTTTTTTCCATTTTTAAAATAATGGTCCGTTGATTAAAGATACTAAGTGGTATTGGATTTTCTCTCCCAAGTAAAATTTACCTTCCACCTGTAAAATGATGCGTTGCTTACTTCAATACTAAGAATTTAACTTTATGATTTTCTAAATATTGAAGGACAAATGTTTACTATAAATGAAACTGTGTTAATGAAACTCATGTAAATGTTTACCAATCCCCTAGGAGTTTTTGGAGACGGGTTCATAGCTCGGGACATGACATTCGAAAACACAGTTGGACCTCAGAAAGGAGAAGCAGTTGCGCTCTTGTCCGAATCGGACCGTTCGGTTTTCTACCGCTGTAGCTTCAAAGGCTACCAAGACACTTTCTTTCTACGCTCTAAACACCAATTTTACCGAAACTGCAACATATATGGTACTATAGACTTCATTTTCAGGGATAAAACTGCTGTTATTCAAAACTCCAACATTTAGTCCGAAAACCATTGAGTTATCAGATGAACACTATAACAGCTCAAGGAAGAAACGATCCAACTTCGAGCTCGGGTCTTGTGATACATAACTCTCGCGTAACTACAGCCTCGGACTTGAATCCAGTGCAGGGGTCGGTTAAGACCTATTTAGGAAGGCCGTGGAAACAGTATTCAAGAACCGTGTTTATAAAGTGTTATTTGGATGGGTTGATTGATCCAGCAGGTTGGTTACCGTGGAATGGGGCATTTTCTTTGAGTACTTTGTATTATAGGGAGTATATCAATAGTGGAAATGGTGCATCTACAAGTGGTAGGGTGAATTGGCCTGGATATCACGTTATGACGAGTGTGGAAGCTCCAAATTTCTCGATTGGCTTGTTTTTGGTCAGAGATTCGTGGATTATGGACACTGGAGTTCCCTTCCATTCTGGAATATGAACACATGAATAGTAATGGTTTTGGATAACATTTGCTTCAACGAGATTATCTAACACTGAATAAAATAATAAAAAAAATTCGTAACTTGAATTCGTCATGCAAAGCTTGGGTTTGCAAAATTTGTTTGAACCCGTTTGTAATTATTCACGTAAAAGTTGATTATATATTGAGTTTTTTTATTTGTCGGGCCATATTTTATAGGGGAATATACTTAATAGACCTTCGAACTTTTTTTAATACACATTTAGTCCAAGTCTTTTTATTTTTCACCAAAAAGCCTTTCACCATGCCAAAAAGGCTTTACCATGTTGCTCGTGCTGATCTTTAGGCTCGTTTGGTTCGAGGTTTGGAAAGGGAATGGGAATCCATAATTCCAAGAATTCTAAGTTTCTGAAATCTTCAATTCCTTTCCATTGTTTGGTTCAAACATGAATTCTTTTTTCCCATCATCTAAAATTATTTTTCCAAATTAGGAATAAATATCATATAACAAAAATACCATTCTACTTGATTTGAGTGTGTGCGCGTGAGTGTGTGGTGAGTGTGTGTGTATGGTTGTGTGTGTGTGTGTGTGTATGTGTGTATTTATTTGTGTGATAGTGTGTGTATATGTGTGTGATAGAGAGAGAGAGAGTGTGTGTGCGCGTGTGTGTGTGTGTGTGAGAGAGAGAGTGTGTGTGCATGTGTGTGTGAGAGAGAGAGTGTGTGTGTGTGTGCGTCTTTATGTGTGTGATAGAGAGAAGGAGAGAGTGTGTGTGTGATAGTGTGTGTGTGTGTAAGTGATAGAGAGAGAGGGAGAGAGAGAGAGAGTGTGTGTATGTGTATGTGTGTGAGAGAGTGTTTGTGTGTGTGAGAGAGATAGAGAGAGAGCATGTGTGTGTGAGTGAAAGAGAAAGAGAGTGTGTGTATGTATATGTGTGTGAGAGAGAGTGTGTATGTGTGTGTGAGAGAGTGTGTGTGTGTATGTGTGATAGAGAGTGTATGTGTGTGTGTTTGTGTACGTATGAGTTTATGTGAAATGGTATTTTTGTCTCACCACAAATATAAGGTAATATGTTCGGGAATATAGGATTACTCTCATTTTAGAGGGGAAAGGAGAATCCAATTTTGTGGGAATTCTAAATTCAAGGAATTCTAAGTTCCCCCTTAAATCTCCAACCAAACATTATAATTCTAAATTAGGGGAATTCTAAATTCCAGGAATCCTAAATTCCCTTTCCAAATCTCGAACCAAACGAACCCTAAGCTACAAAGTTAATTATTCTTGTTTGTCACAATTTTATATACATAATTATTTGTCCAGACTAGATTTCAGAATCTTTTACAGGGTACGTGTGAAACTCGAAACAAAAATAAACGGCAGAAACAATTTATGATAAAATCTCACCAAAAGTTGGAGATTGTAAAATATTGTAACCATCTTCTGCATTTTTGTTTCCAGGAACAACGGTGGCCTCAATCCCATCTCCGATGAACATCAAATTCTTCATTGTACTCTTAATCTGGACGTTCTCTCTATAAACTCCAGATTTCTTGTAGATAACAAACTTCTTTGTCCCACTACTCCTTCCAACCGATGCAGCTACAGCCTCAGATATAGTCTTGTAATTACCAGAACCATCTTGAGCCACCACAATGTCATCCCCTAATGGTGCTTTGGATGATCCAAGAAACCTTCGATCAACGGTAGAAACCCATTATGGGTAACCATTGATGAACGGTTGGGATGATGATGAAACTATAGCATCACTTATGGCTAAAGAATTGTAAAGCAATTTGGTAAAGTTGGTTAATATAAATGGGAGAGAATTTATATGTGAAGGGAGGATAATATGGACAAAACCATTGTAGCAGGTATGTTGGTTTTCCATAGCTGCAAGTAACCATGTTTGAACATCGATCGGATTTTTATTCCCTGTGCAACGTTTAAGGTGGTTAATGGTGTCTTTGTAAAGTTCCAAACAATGAGACCATGATAGCTTTTCTTGATCGATGAATAGGCTCGGATTCATAGCCGATATGAGAACGAGGGCTTGTTCACCATGAGCCATGGTGGCCTTGATGGATGTATCACGAAAAGCCAACGGGTTTTCAAATTGTGTTGTTTCAGTTTCATTGCTAATGTAAGAACTACACATTTCTAGATAAGGGGTTTGGCCACATACTGATATTGCGTCACAATTCACCAACTTTATAGATGTAAACGTAATCAGAACGTTAACAACTACATAAAAAAAGAGAGACATTCTATCCGTGTTGACACCAGTTTGATAGCTAGAAATTTCAATTGTTTCCAATATCACAATGTTCGTAGAAAAACTGACTCTTGTTATACACTCGTATACAAATATCTACAAGATATATATAACCCACGAATGAATTTTGAATTTCAAAAGTCTACAAGTCATGACTTAATGCAATGTATTTATTGCATGGTAAATGTCTTTTAGCTTCCGACGTTACAAATGTGCTTAAAAAGAATGTATAACGACTCATTATTTTTGCATACGAATGGACCGCCTTCGAAACCTTCTTGATGTTTTCTTCATTTTGTATGTGTGATATTAAGTAAAAAGTAAACAGATCTCATACACGTAACTACCATTAATTTCATATTGCTAATAGTATCAGTATAGAAAAACAGATGTATATAAAAGACCTCCATTTATGCATGATATTTTAGTGGCGCGTCTTTATAAACTTTATTCAAAGCTCTAGCTATAAAAAGCAATGCAGGTAAGTGATTACACATATCCAAGTCGTAATGCTTAATTTATATTTGGCGTTATCTAATTTAATACTTACTATGAAAACGGAATTCATAGGTAGCATTTTATTTGGTGAGGCTTGTTCTCACACTTAGAGCATCCACAATGGGATATAAATTGTCAAGAAAATTTGTTAGTTTACAAATTGAGACGCCTACAGTGGTGGATATAACTCAACAAATTCTGTAGGTCGATTTGCAGTGGTTCCGCAAAGATATAAATTGGTTGCTAAATTTACAAAGGGTTCCTACGAACTTCATTTGTTCGTAGGAATTCCTACGAAGAAATAAAGTTCGTAAGAAGTATAAATAATCATTTTTATTATATATTTGAGTTCCTTCGAACAACATTTGTCCGTATCATTTCCTACGAACAAATGTTATTCGTAGGAAGTAAATTTTTATTTCCTACGAACTTTAATAGTTCGTAAGAACTTGATTTGAAAATTCTTTCAGTTCCACCAGTGTAGAGTTTACCATGTATGAAAGAGTATTTGGCATATTGGTTCTCTAAATATGCCTTTCTAGAGGGATAACCACTCCGCATGCTCTTAATGAATTAAACGAAGCTTCACATATCTATTATCTATTATCTATTATCTATTATATATGATAGTATTAGAGGTACTAATAGCATTTAATGCATTTGTACTTTTACTTTTAAAATAATTACTAGGTCTCATCCTCGTGCGATGCGCGGGGGAATTATAATTATTATGTGTAAAACAATGTATATATTCTTGTATATGTCAATACACACTTAGTTACATTTATAATTACTTTTATTATAATTGTTGTGTGTGACAAAGCATCTTTAGCTGAAGTTAGAAAATAAATTAGGTACAGGCACTTCTGTCAATACATTTTAGTGCAACCCTTAAGAAAAATTAAAAATTATTTTTCAGTCGGTATTTTACGTGGATGTAAGTTAACAATCAAAACAGAATTTAAAATAAAACCAAACAAACATATTATATAAATTAAAATAATAAAATACAAAACATAATACAAAATGTCATACACAATATGAAGATATGACTTTCTCACCAGCCAAAAATAGTGGCGACCTAATTACTGGCAACACTTCATATTATCAATCCAAAATAATATGAACGGATATATACATATATACAAAAAGATAGATAGAGGGAGAAAAATAACTATCAAGAATCATAATGATTATCGAATTAAATTTTACTATAAGGATTCGTTGGTTCGGGATAAAATACTTTTAATCACAGTGAAAACTAAAATGGTGAAACATCTTTTCATAGATTTAAATTTTTTTTCTTCTTGAAATTGTGAATAACTACACACCCTATAATTATGCAACTTTAAACCAAAATAATGAACAAAATTTAATTTTAAATAAGTGAAAACATATTTCATCAGTTTAATTTTCACTACGGTAAAACATATTTTATCCCAAATCGAACGGACCTTGCAACATTAAAAAAGAGGTCATAAGATTTAACACCTAAAAATTACAACTGTGATATGTATATGTACATAAACACAAGCAAAAACTCGAATTTCAAAATACATTGCTAAACCCAACTGAATAAATTCATCAAAAAACAAACTGAATCAGTCAAATTTACTCAAAAACATTATGAATCAAAAATTAAAATGATTCAAAACCTATATCAAAACACACATACACACACAAACAATATATATATATATATATATCAAATAGAGATCAAACCTAACAAAAAAAAATTGACAAATCTAAATGTAACAAAATTTAAGAAATTAACTCCACAATATCCACAACTTATCTCTTCATTATTAAAAATCAATTATAGAATAAGATATTAGGAGTAAGCACCAAATTTCTTTATCTCCGGTGAGTATGGATGGGTGTTCCACCGCATCAGCCATATGAATATCCTGAACACCTTGGTCATCTACTTGTTGAATCTTCAAATAGTTCATACATACATAATTTCACAGTCAACATGATTATTTTTTGTGGATCTGGAAGTGAACTAAAGTGTATATTATAAATTTGTGGGGGTAATTATCATCTTAGACCAGAGGACTTTTAACTTAACCTTAGTCACTCTGAGTCTCTCGATATGTCAGATTATTAGATTGATAAGGTAGTAGAGGAAATTTTGAAGCATAAGGCAGTGTACTTATGTGGAAAATAAAATAATTTATCCTGTATCTATAAAAAAGAATACTGTCCTAGGAAAATGTCTATACATTAACTTATTTTTCCACATAAGAATTACATTGCCTTACTACATATCCAAGTAGACATTTGCATAGTGAGCAACATTCACCACACTGGCTTTTCCTGTTTTTCATTTTATCGATTTAATTTTATATTTTTTCCTGATTAGTTTTTTGTAGTTTCACGTGAACAGTTCTGTTTTGTTCATTCCCATTTAATGTACTTTCTGAATTATCTAAATTTTTTTATGCATCACCTATCGCACGTAGCATGTCATGTCAAGTCAGTTATTAGGCGTTGAGATCTATTGCACTGAAGTGCGTACTTTAGGCAGCCCAAGTCAATAAAAAATCTCAAATAGTTTAAGTTATCCCCCAACTATGTACTACATAACATATGTATCTTCAACTGTATTAAAAGAGTATACATTTTTACTTCTTCTTGACTATTAATTGATTGAATCTTTAACTATTCGCTTCAGATATTTAACAATATAGTTCCACTAAGAGATATGTTTTCTAATCTTCATTTCTATTCATTTTGAAGCAATTGAATGGACTAATCTTCAGTTCTGCTAACTTATCCCATAAAAAACACGATGTTTATAATCTCCTTTTCGAGTAATACATTCGACCTTATTTCTTATTAAGATCAATATAAAATCAATGTCTTTCATTATATTTTTACTCCTTCACTTTCTCTTCATCTATCAATAATCCGCTACCTTATGCCAATTCCTAAACCAACTCGACTAACTTCTCATGGATGAAAATTTCATACAAGTTCATATTTCTTTTTTATTTGTCTTCAAATATTAGTTTCAGATTTTGATTTTTTTTTGCACATTTTGGAATTATTGGATGTTTTGATGTTACATCCAATTTAATTAGGCTAACTAAATTGGAGGAAATCTGATCAAGAAAAAATTGGAATCAATTGATTGCATGAATCCTATTACATTGATGAGCTATTATATAAGCTTGGCTCTATTTATAATACGGTTACAAATCAAAAACTAAGATTGAATCTCTACAACTAGCCGATGATTCAAATGGCAGTGCCAAAGAACACTATAGGGGCACATTGCTTTGCTTCTTTTTTTATTGGGCATCTGGTGACTTACAAAACCATCGTGTCACTATTTTAATTTTTTCTTGAAACTTAGTAAGGGTTATGTAAAGTTACTGATATACCCAAATTGTACCTTCCAGCTCGAAGGCACCAACCTCGCACTTGACGACGACTGAGGTAACAAGAGCTCAAGACTGACTACCAACAATCTCGTCTTTCATAAGGTCAGCTACAGCCGACGTTACTAGTGACCCCTCATATGGGCAATAGCCAAGGTCCATATGTTTCGTTGGTTTAACTACCCATAAGGTCGGCCATGGCCGACGTTACAAGAGCCACGTGAGAATCAACAAAGCCCCTTAAGCTCAATGAACAATCCCATCATCAACTTTGTCCGACGTTACAGGTTTCACCTAGAATCAGCAGCCTTGCAGGCTCGGCATAAAGTGTTAGGTCAACATCGGCCCTGGCCGACGTTCCACATATCTAACCTCGACTGACATCCCAGTCAAGTTCATCATATAATTCCCAGCCAAGGCAGGGGTCATACCTCACCAACCTCGTACTCACTCAGGCCGAGGTTAGTTCCAAGAAAAAGACAACCGAGCTTCTACGCGTACATGTATGGTTTGGAGCACGTGGACAAATCCGTTATAACTGAATCATTCCCTCCACGTGAGGGAATATTGAAGTCATCATTGCTTAGTTGAAGATCATCCAGGTGTCATCCTTTCACTGGCTGGATCTCCATGTACATGCTCATTGCATGCTTGGGGGTACATTACACCCCCCACGCACTATATATAGAGGTCATCCTCTACCTTGTAAAAGGATCCGAAATTACAAACCTAGCTGAAACTCTGTCATTTTACACCGTAGAGAGAGAAAGCTTGAGAGATTGTATCCATGGCCATTAGTGCCTTCATTCAGTGATATTACTTACACACACCCACAGTGGACGTAGGCCTAATTGGCTGAACCACTTATATTCAAGTGTTCATCCTCTTCTCCTCACCTACTTCTACATATATACATATATACTCTTGTATTGCCATTGTTATCACTGGTTTGAGCTTGCAAACACCTTGACTGGTGGTGTTATTTCCAGCATCATCATTTTGGCGTCGTCTGTGGGAACGAGAAGCTATATGTTCCTCTTTTTCTGCTTAACCTCATCGGAGACTCTAGTGGTGAACCGGACTCACCCCTTGCGTGGGGCTATTTCACCATTGAAAGATGGACTTTAAGGTATTGAGCTCATTTCTTCACAAGATCTTTTCTTTTAACATATGGCACCAGAGTTACCACCACTTCCTCCACCATATGGTGTTTGAGGACCTAGTTCTAGTCTGGCACCACCCCAGTCTGAAATGGTTGAGGTGGCGGCGGCCTTGAAGTCCTTGACTGCAACACAATAAGCAATGAAGGAGTAATTTGCGCAGCTCAGTCAAAATATGATGAGACCACCTGGGGTCTCATTGGAAATGATTACTTCGGTAGATGTTCAACCACATCCTGAAGCCAGGGGTCCACCCTAGGCACCGCAAAAAGACCAACTTACCCCTCAATGAAGGAGGGACGTTGCTGACCCTAGGCGTTTACATCTGGGGAGGCAAGGAAACCCTTGCCCTGAGGATATGTATGATGATATGGATGCAGAAGATGCTCCAGAGGGATGCTAGGAGACGTATGAGGTTTTGAACAACACTGTACGTCCTATCCAACAAAGTCGAGGTTGTGAGGGAAGAAGAGATGATGATGCCCAACAAAGAGGGCCAGCTTTTGATCTCTTAAGTAGAGGGTCGACCTTTAAAAGAGAAGATAGGGGACCTCATCAAAATCCGAGACCCACTGCAAAGAGGTTTCTTAGAGGGTTCCCCATTCGTGGCCAGGATAGTGAGCTTCCCAACCCCTGCCAAGTTCAAGCCACCTATATGTGCATCGGATATTTATTTAATCCCGGATGAGATAAAGTGCCGGGCCTTCTTTGGGACTTTAACGGGAGCTGCACACATCTAGTTTACCTCTCTTCCGAAGAACTCTATCGAGAACTTTAAGGGCTTGGCTGAACGGTTTATTCATAATTTCTATTTTGGGGTAAGACCTTATAATAAGACCACTCATCTGCTGTACATCAAGCAAGGCAATAACAAGAGCCTAAGAGACTACATTGCTAGATTCAATAAAAAAAATTAGAGGTTGTAGATTATGAAGAGAATATAGCTATGATCGCCCTCATAGGAGGACTCCAAAAAGGGAAGTTGTTGTGGAAGCTTGCAAAAGACTCTCCCAAGTCTATGGCAGAGCTATTGGCAACTGAAGGGAAGGTCATGAATGCTAAAGAGTCTATAGCTGCAAAGTATGAGGATGAGAACGAAAGTGGCAGCGAGAAGTTCCAAAGAAAGAAAGACGGAAAAATAGGTCTATTGACGACAAGTTTGCACATTATACTCCTCTAACTGTGAGCTGCGAACACATCCTCAACGAAATCAAGAATGACCGATCTCAGAGATGGCCGAAGAAGCAGAAGGCTCCTCTGCATAAGAGGAACACGAACGTGTGGTGTGAGTTTCACCAAGACCACGACCATGTGACATACAAGTGCATCGCCTTGAAGGATGAAATCGAGAAGATGTTGAAGTTTGAAAAACTGAGAAAGTATGTCTACAGAAAAGCTCCTAAGAGGGGAAGAGATGACCCTAAAAAGAAGAGAAATGACATATGTCAAGAGGATACCTCGTGAGAAGAGATGATGACTCGGATGGTGGTGATAAGGATGACCTAGACCTCCCACCGAAAGACAACAATGCCTCTGTGAAGAGGGTTGGTATGATCTCCTTTGGTGCTAACACCATATGTGGAGGACTAATAGGGGGTGGCTCTGAAGTAGTCGACCATAAAGCTCATGTGGCAGAGGCTAAGTCAGTGGCCAAAGTGGAGGTTGTGAATCTGGCGTCTTCAAAGACGAACTAGAAGAGAAAGAAGGTGGATGTGGATACTCTTATAGTTGGATTCTTCCGACTCGATTTCAAAGGTATCTTAGCTCTGAATGATGACCCTTTGGTAATAACAACAAGAGTGCATGGATGCGAGGTATAGAGAATCCTCGTAGATGGAGGAAATTCAGCGGACATGACGTTCTAGCCCTGTTTCAAGAGCCTAGGCCTCAGCAGAGCTAGGTTGGTACCCTATCATCATCCGTTGATGGGCTTCAGCGGAAAAAAGGTCCATCCGTTGGGTATGTATGAGATGGACATGCGAATGGGAGACGAGTGGACTAAGAGGTTGACCCGAAAGATCAATTTTTTCGTTACGGATGAAAATGTCTTCTCGGCCTACAACCTTATCATGGGACGAGTTGCCCTTAAGGAGTTTGAGGTTGTGCCATCAACGGTCCACCAAATGCAAAAATTTCTGCCCCCCATACGGGGTAGGGGAAGTTCAAGGTGACCAAACCACGACACGAGAATGCTACTTCAACTCGACGAAAAAAAGAGAGGCACATAAGAGGGAAACAATCACATATAACATTGATACACTTGATCCTATGGATGAAACAAAACTGAAAAAAGGAGAGGCCACGGAAGAGGTAGAATCCATCGTCCTTAATGAGGACGAACAGGAAAAAATCGTCCAAATCGGTAAGGCCTTAAAACCAGAGATCAAGGAAGAGCCGATAAGATTTTTGAAGAAGAGGCAGAGTGTCTTCGCTTGGAGCCACGGAGACATACCAGACATCAGGCCGGAGGTTATGTGCCACAAACTGAATGTGGCAGAAGATGCTAAGCCCATCAAACAAAGACGAAGATTTTACACTACACCAAAAATAGCAATTTGGCACACTATGATATTAAAAATCTGGCACAATTTAAAACTGTGCCAAATTCTGGCACGGTTTAATGACAATTTGGCACACTTTAAAACAGTGCCAAAATTTGGAATTGTTTTAAAGTGTGCCAAAATTGAGTACACTTAACTAAAATATAAAGGAGCCTAAAAAATTTCACTATGCTCACACTTTGTATCCCGCTCAATCTTCCCGCTCACCCCAGACATCCTTTTCTCTACAACCTCTTGCTAAGCTCTCTCTCTCTCTCTCTCTCTCCTATTTTCTCATGCTCTCTCTCCGGTCTATGCTCTTTCTCTCTCTTCGGTCTGCTCTCTCACTCTCCACGCACAACTCTCTCCGGTCTGCTCCTGTTGTCTCTCCGATCTACTTTATCTCTCTCCGGCCACCTCTTTCTTAGGCACCTAGGGTTTCTCACAATCATGGGATTCACGATTTGGGTAAGCTTTTCTTTTATAAGCACTGATACATTAAGATAGATTTATTTTGGATAAGTTCCTACTGATTTTTGCCTATTAATTTGATGTGTAGTGATAGATTTTTTATGTTGTTTACCTTTTAATATGATGTAGTGATAGATTTTTGTTATGTTTTTATGCCTTTGGTGTAGTGATAGATATTTGTTATGTTTTTATGCCTTTGGTGTAGATTTTTGTTATGTTTTTATGTTGTTTCACTCAGATTCCTTTGACATACATGATATTCTCTTTTAAGGGAAGGAATTGAGAGAAGAACCAACTCCTACAAGTTACCATTAATTCTCGTTTATCTTTTATCCATGTTAAGGATATTTTTATTACTTTATCCATTATTACTAATTCAATTTAGTTTGGGGGTTTGACGAACATTACCATATTTGTGAGCTATTTTATTTACTAAAGGTTGTTTGTATGATTTTAGACATGGTTGTTGGGTATTAGTTTAACATTATTTTTGACAGGGTAGTGTAACACATGGAAGTCTTAGCAAGGAGGACGGTGCCGGGAGGCTCTTGATGTTATCCCAAAATGAGGACTGCTATTTGGGGTTGGTATAAACAAAAGCTTGAAAGTTCTTATTATATAATTTTCTCATGAGTCATAATACACAATTTCATGAACTCTTATTTGTCTAATATATGGATAAACTTATAGTTTTAATTTACTATTTTCTACTTGACACTTGCTCAAAGTGAAATCCCTTTATCAACGGGTTATGTATTATTATAAATGAAAAAGAAAATAGTTGGATGATCTTAATATTTGTTTTAAGTTATGTCTTATGGAGTTTTTGGATGTCCTATTAATATGAAATTTTATTTCATTCTTAACATTTCGAAGACTATATCACTCATAGTTTCTTAAATGTGTGCGCCCTGTCTTGCGCCTAGTCTCTAGGGAGACAATGACGCATTGGTGCGCCTTGTGCCTTCACTAACTGTCACATCATTACCATAAGTTAACTGCAAATCAAAATTTTTATTCCCTATATGGTATTTAAGAAATCTTTTAAATTATACTACATTGGGATTGATTTCTTTTCATTGGGAATTTAGTATGACCACTCCTTTATTTATATTGTCATTGTTGTTAGATTATTTTTTATTCTTCACAATTGATTTCATGAGGATTCACTACACTAAATTCATGTTAAGATAAGGGGATGTCGTAGAAATACCTCTTAGGTTGTTTGCTCGTGATGCTTGACGATAAGATATTTAGTTGAGAAGCATTGTCGTCTTATTGGTTGGGGCCAAATTCAATGTAAATTTTATCATTTTAGAAATTTTTCTTATGGAAATCATTCTTTAAACATGGCGCATCACATTTGGCCAAAAGAAGGATGCCCCAGATGGTGATGCCACAACTGATCTGCTTATGATTGACACCCGACGAATGTTGCATATTATTAACTCTACCAAGACTGAAATAATCTATATAATATATCCCCCCTCTTTTAGTACCACGACCAACGATATCCTTGGTGAGAATATCCCAAAGAAAAGAAAAATCAGGATAGATTATTGGACAGCAATTTAATTCCTCAGTTACTTGGTCTACATACATTAACTCATCACTTTGAAATAGACTTGGGGAAATAGTTTATTCAGCCCTTGACTAAAAGAATTTACAGGAATGAGAAATAAACTTGGGGAAATAAATAGGATCCCCTTCTAATATATCTCTTTACTGTTAAGGGCCATTAATAGTTTAGCTCTACAATGTTGAAGACTAACTCTCTTTGAATCACTTTTACATCCTTCATAATCCACCTCTCTTTTAAGAACTTCATCTTCCAAATCATTAACTAATTGGAATATGTCACAAAAATTTTTCTTGTTCTATGTTTTCAAGACATCGTTAAGTCTCTGCACTTTAATAGAGAATTTCCTCATGACTAGAGCCCGAACCTCCTCACATCATTAAGTCTCTGCACCAAGAAAATATGGTTCCTATAAACCCCAAATCCAGTAAGCCACAGTCATCTATGGCTTGATTAAAATCTCTAACAACATTGCAATCCACCTAATTTTCACCTAGTTTCTCTTCTTGACAAGTAACAACATTGAATTTGCATTTTGTGAGTTTTCATCAACTTTTTAACTCTTATTGAATAAGATCTTTGAGCCACTCAACTAATGTTCCACACAATGAGACTGGTCATTTAGTTACTTTGGGATTGGAGTTTAAGGATACTTTATAATTGGATCTGGTAGCCTTTTTATTCATGTCTTTGAGCCGAGCATTATTGGCTACTTTAATAATGTTTTTTCCCTTGTGACTTCATTCTTCTTCAGACTTCTGCTTTATTGCCCTTGTATTTTTTAAATTTCTTTCCCAACATATTTGAAAAAGTCTTTAGATCGTCAATCAGAGGAATTCTTATATTCTTCTCATCTTCCCCACCATTGGCATAGATGGGATCTACTATAAAATTCTTATCATTAGTAGTTAAAGAGTTTGCTCTGGGCCTGCAAATACTTTTTTTTAAGTTCGTGCACAAGTATAAGTAACTCTTCAAAAAAATAAAAAAGGCAATACAAACCCACGTATGCTCATTCAAGTGTTTTGCTTGACTAATTCATAAATTGTACATTGTGTAAAACCTTGAGTTGAGTAGCACATAACTGAATATTTTGCATCAGCCAAAAAGCAGAGCACTTTTGGATAACAGAATCAAGTACTTTTGCACAAAGATATGTTCTACACATTTTATATCTCAATTGGATGGAGGTTTGGACCGTATTTTCATAAACGGTATCCTTTGGACTCTGGGAGGTCAAAATACTCAATCCTAAAGTCCATGTTATCGCAGTCAACATCACAAATCTCATCTTCCTGCGTCACTTTCTATACTTTAAGTATTTGTAGCAAACCCAATGGATCGAGCTTCAATTAGTTTTAATCGAGGAACAATATTCATTGATTGTAGTTCCTAGAATAAAAGCGTACAAGCGTTCAAAAATCACACTTTCTGCAAACCTGAACCTCAAAAGGATCACTGGAGATCATTAGGCGTTCAAAAATTAGCATACTAGTTCGTCCTACCCTTAGTCCTCCATTTTGACTTCTCCCTTCAGTAAGCTGTCGGGTGATCATGACACGTGGCCCAATACCTAGAGCATGCATTTTATCTAGGACCATGTGTTTCAACTTTTGGTAATAGATTGGTCCCATTAAGATATATGCTTGTAGGGGCATACCCGTAATACCTGAACAAATGAAGTCTTTCCTATTGTAGCTAAAGTCATGCTCCACCAGGGTTTCGCTACTAGCTTCAACTTTGTCTACATGACCACTTGGTTCCCCAAAAGCACTACCATAATGGAATCTACCACATGAATCTACAGCTTTACTACCAAGAAGTTCAATCATCTTCCCAACTGTTATTCGACTCGGGAATCTATGAGGATTCATAATCAAATCAGGGCCGTAAATGCCACGCTCAGAAAAAGAAAAATCCTCCTGTTGAACAATGGTGCCGTAAACACCTTTCTGGTCATGCCTAGTACTAAATTTATCACCCACCTCAGGTCTACGGGTATGGCAAATCATAAATTTGATGCATAAATTGTTATTCCTATCAGAGCTGAGAGCTACTCTATCCACAACAACTGTCTTCCCTTTCGGACCCTTGTATGTTTGTTTACTTGAGGTGTATTCACTATCTCGCAATCCCATGGGGGATGGAATAGATCCTCTTGTAATTTTCGGGGTTTGCTTATTAATATAGATGTCATAGGTTCTAATAATTTCTCCGGGAGAAGCAAGTCCATCATCATCCAAAATTGCATTTTTTCTGCATCATATCCCTCTCTTTGGGGTCTAATAATTCTGTCTGATGTATTTTAGGTTCTTGACAGTCTAACTCGGGAATATGAGTACATTGAATCTGATCCACAGTTGGATATTGACCCTCTCTTTGTAGGATCGGGAATAACGAGAAGTCATTAGGTTCTCATGGTCTTCGGTTTGAAATTGAAGTTCAACCTATTTAGTAAGGTGCCTAATGTGTGTTTCCAGAATGGGAAACTACAGGTATCACCTTAAAATTTTTGTTCTAGAATTTGTAATGAAAAGTTCAAACAGAGCCTTATAGTTCCACCTATTATAAGTTTATTGCGACACATCGTAAATCTTCATCGTTTATTGAAATGATTTTATGCAATATAACAAAAAGAAAAAAATGTTTGTGAAAGACATTTTAAGTCCCTTGAAACAGAAAACAATTTATGACTTTACAATGAACATTATTATTTTATAACGAACTTATATAATCCATCATAGAAACATGGTGCAGACACACCTCAGCCTGAGGGTTAATGTTTACAGTTCCTATATATATGCATTTCATAAAACAATAATATTGATAAGGACGGGGAGCACATAATGATGCTCAGACTGTTGACCCTGAGCTCCCTCTGCTTCTCTCTGCTATGTTTTGATACTTTCTTTGGCTCTCATATTTTTGTGGTTCAACTCTACCACCATTAAGTAGTCAATTTCATATTATTTTTAAATTCTCTTTCTTACATGTGTGATCACAACTTATGAATGCTAAGTTCCTTACTTGGGTGTATATAATGTTAGGTCCAACAAGTGCTCATGCGCAACTAGTCACATAAACACGATTTATAATCTAGAAACTAGGTAAACAAAAGAACAAAGCTTGTTGCATAATGTAATGGTCGCACAGTTAATTTATACATAGATTGTATTTTCATGATGCTGCAGTTTAATTACATAACTAATTAGAATTGAAGGAAATTGAGAGATTGACTAATGCAGGTTGATTTGAACAGGGCAGGGGTGCCTTTGCTAGAGATTATTTCTAAACCTGATATTAGAACTCGTATTGAAGCTGCAGAGTATGCTGCATAATTGCAAAGATTAGTTCGGTATTTAGGAGTGAGAAATGGAAATATGCAAGAAGGATCACTTCGTTGTGATGTCAACCTCTCAGTTCGGCAAATTGGGCAGTTACAGTTTGGCATGAAGGTAATTTAGTGGTAATTACATCCAGCCTTTTTTTTTTTTACCATGGAACAAGAAGAAATGGTGAAGTGAGTTATTGACCTTAATTAATTTAAAAAATACCAATAGGACCATTATTTGGGTTCGGGTTCGAACATTGTGCACATAACAACATATAACTATTTAATGTTAATTTTATTGCGACGTGACCTAAAGAAGAGATAATTTCATGGGTAAAATATATATATATATAAGGCAGCCTTATATATATGTGTTATATATATATATAAGTGTTGTTATATATATATATATATATATACAACACACACACACACACACACACACACACACACACAAATATATATATATATAGCAGCACATATATGTGTGTTATTATATATATAACAACCTTATATATATATGTTGTTATATAACACACACACACACATATATATATATATAGCGCGCGTGCACACACACACACACACATATATAGAAGCACACACACACATATCTGCTATATATATATATACACACACACACACACACAACACTTCTGCTAAGCACAACGAAAGGCACCGACCTCATCTCCAAATGAAAAATCAAGGTTCATTTGATTTTTTTCGAGGAATCATCAAGGCGTGTGACTAATGGACACTAATGTATGTCTACTGAGAAATCATCAGCTCAGTGTAATGTATACTAATGGGCACGATTGTTGCATATCTACACACTGATTATTTATATGAGGTTCGGTAAATAATATTACTATTGTTGTGGTTTGAGTAGTTTTTAGTCCTTAAACAGGGTGGATAGGCCTGTTTACAAAGGGAATTCTTCCCAAATTTTGTAAACTGTTTACAAATGGTATGCAATTCCCATCTATCTCAACATGAAACTTTGGAATTAGTTCTTTAAAACACTTACGTGCTACTTTCTTTATTTCACCAACATTTTATGCATATTGCAGTCTTTTTCAGGCTCAAGTCATTGTGAATTTGTGACTATACACAATTCAAGTGCTAATACCACTTCTTGCTTTGCATCTGCAGGTACCAACTCATTAGAGTTCACTCAAGTAGACTTGGAGATTATTTCAAGTGGTTAGAAATGTTCAAAGACGTTGACCTTGCCGTTTACTGTGTTGCTTTGACCGACTACGATCAATTCGTCAACGAAAGCAATAGGTTTTCCATGAACAAGATGTTGGCAAGCAAGAATCTCTTCGAAAGGATAGCATAGGTTTTGGCCTTTAATCTTGTCAAATGATAAGAATTAATTACTCTTTTTTGTTTGTTTGTTTGTTTGTTTAATAGTTGGAACTCATTGGAAGTTTTATGGTTGTGCATGTATTGAGATGAATTTCATATGTATTGACATGAATTTTATATTAATGGAATTTGAGTTATTAATTTTTAGTGGGCTTGTATGTGCATTAGTTTTGTTGCAGACTATTTGTATTGTTGTTGTACTATTTTTGTCATGCTGGTTTTATATTATTATTGAAAATGTTTCGAATTTTTTTTGGGTAATATTATTTATAATTATTTTTTTTCTTTGATCCAAAAATTTGGCACAGTTCTAAATCATGCCAAAAGTGTATCAAATTTTGGCACAGTTTTAAGTTGTGCCAAAAGTGTACCAAAATGTACTCAATCTGGCACAGTTATAAAGTGTGCCAGAAATATTAAATTCTGGCACGGTTATAAAGTGTGCCAGAAGTGTTCCTGTTTGGTCAAAACTGGCACACTTTTAAACCGTGCTAGAAAAAACTGGCCATTTTGGAACACCTAATTCTGGCACAGTTCAAAACCGTGCCAGATTTGATCTGGCACAGTTGTAAACCGTGCCAGATTCCTATTTTTGGTGTAGTGTTAATCCAGGGAAAAGTATGATGTCATCAGGGAAGAGGTAAGAAAGTTCGAAGAGGCAGAATTCATCAGGGAGGTCATATACCCAGAGTGGCTATCAAACGTCGTCATTGTGCCCAAAGCCAACAGAAAATGGAGGATGTGCATAGACTTCACTGACCTGAACAAGTCTTTCCCGAATGACAACTATCCCTTACCTTGGATTGATCAAATGGTAGATGCTACGGCAGGGCATGAACTTATGAGCTTTATGGATGCGTATTCAGGATATAATCAGATCTTCATAGATGCCGAAGACTCAGAGAAGACAACATTCATCACAGACAAGGGGGCCTATTGTTATAAGGTCGTGCCCTTCGGCTTGAAAAATGCAGGGGCCACGTATCAACGTCTTATAAATAAGATGTTTGAAGATCAAATTGGCAAGACCATGGAGGTATATGTAGATGATATGTTGACAAAGAGATTGAAGGCCTGCACTCATGTAGCCGACCTGGAGAGAACTTTTGACACCATGAACTTATACAAAATGAAGCTCAATCCTGCCAAGTCTGTCTTCGGAGTAGGAGCTGGAAAGTTTCTTGGATTCATAGTCAATCAGAGGGGAGTAGAGGCCAACCCCGAGAAAATTAAGGCTTTTCTTGATATGAATACACCAAGAAGTATAAAAGACGTTCAAAGGCTCACTGGAAGAGTCGCTGCACTCAACAGATTGGAATAAGAATTTAGAATATAAATTGGGGGAAATCTGGATTTGGAATTTGGTTTGTAGAACAAGATTGATGAATTTTAATGGAAAACCCATTTCAAAAATTATGAGATAAGTTGAGAAATTTATATACTAGAGGGTGTATATGATGTATAGGATCAAAGTTCATATGTTTATGTGATGGGATGACTTGATCAGGGGTTGAAATTAAGGTTTACAAACCTTGAATTTTCGTCAATGGTGTAATGAAGTGGGGGAAGAAGAGCTGCCCAGGGATGATCGATCGATCGATCGGGGTACCATCGATCGATCGATGGTCGGAATTCTTTGACAGGTCGGGATGTTGGTTACTCTTGTTTTATTTTTGGATTTTGGGTATAATTTTAATTGCTGGAAAATTATAGAGAAATTAATAGCTAGGAGCTCAAAAGATAGCTATTAGGAATTGACCATTTAAGTTAAGAGTTAGGACCTAAAGTGATAATTTTGGGTGAAACATATTTAATGTAAAAAAAAATGGACTAAGCGGGCGAGTCCGGGTATGTTGGTAATTATAGGTAAATATAATGGGGGAATTTATGGAGATAAATGTGTGACACATTGTGGGCTAAAATGTGGGTATGAAATTAGGAGATGTAAGATGGACCAAGCGAGTGAGTTCAGGTCTATTGGTTAAGTGACACCAAAGTATTAAATTAATTATTAAGAGAGAGTAATTAATTTGGAGCCGAAACATAGACTCGGGAAATATTAAGGTATGGGCCAAGTGAGCGAGTCCGAGGAAAATGGTTGGGTGACACCAAGTTATTAAATTAATAGGTGTGATAATTAATTTAATTAGAGTCGGATTGTAGACTCGGGTATAATTAAATTAATAGGTGTGATAATTAATTTAATTAGAGTCGGATTATAGACTCGGGTAGAATTAAATAATAGGTGTGATAATTAATTTAATTAGAGTGGGATTGTAGACTCGGGTAGGATTAAATTTATAAGTGTGATAATTAATTTAATTAGAGTCAGACGACAAACTCGGGAAGGTAGTAAATTAATATGTGTGTTAGCTAATTTAATTAGAGTCGGGTGATAGAATCGGGAAGGTATTAAATTAATAAGTGTGTTAATTAATTTAATTAGAGTCGGACCATAGACTCGGGGAAAGTATTATATAAATTGAGGTGTGAATTAAATATATTAGAGTCGGACGATAGACTCGGGAAGATTATAAATTATTAAGTGAGAAAATTAATTACGTTGAGTCGGGCCACAGACTCAGGAAATTACAGGCAGTGTACGGGATCTTGAGTACACGGTAAAGCCGGGGTTTATGTTATATATATACTGTGTAGTGATAGTATATATATAAGTGTATATATTGTGTGTGATATTAAATATCAGTGACTAGATAATTATTCAATTTATATACTCTAATGCTATCAAGGGAGGTTGCGCGATATGGGTGAATCCACTAGCTTGAGGAGTAGGTCGAGTATATCCCCAGGTCATAGCGTCCGGTATATATGGGTGAGGGATTTATCTCACTTTCAGGGAAGGAATATGACCGCCTCCACTACGTTTATATTTTGGGCCAAGTTGGTGAGTGATTCCAACTTGGGGAAAACTAGGTTTTGTGAGCACACCTAGTGAGATAGCATTTTTGAGAGAATCATCCGGCGAGGGTATACTCGAAGGGACGGATATACGTATGTTATATGTGTGGATATTGTGGTAAAGGTACGTATATAATGGTAGTAAATATTATATACGGGTAATAATACAGTGTGTGATGTATTTACTTTGTATAACTTGTGACACGATTATATGCAACTATTTAAGAGGAATTAATTAAGTTAATTGTGAGATAGCTTATAATTCAAGAAATTATTATACTCGGGTTAGAGTAGTATGGCAAGGGAAGGTTATACCAGGACTAGTTGGACGGGGTAGTACAACTAGGTGGGGTTAAGGTAATCGGTAGGTGTGCACAATAGTGGAGGGGCGAGGATATCCAGAAGGGAGTGCGACACTAACACAAATATGAAGCGCATTCATGCATTTTAAATTACTGCAGTTAATTCACTTGCTAAATATTTTCAAAATGTTTTGGGTTCTAACCTTTGCTATAAAACTATTTTAAAAACCTTTTAGGTGTCCAGCTACAGGGATGCCAGGATTGATATTCTATTCCAGGGACACGAAGCTGTGGCATATGTGGATGCTAACTGGAGTTTGGATTAGACGCATCATTCATTCATTCCTAGAGTAGGAATCTTGTATCAGTTTCAGTTTTATTTAGGGCTTGTCGCCCAGACTTCTCGGTACAGTTTTCAGGTGTAATTTATTCAGGTGTTGATTTTCTGTATTGGATTATTTCATTTTGGTGGTCGATCGTTTATTCAGCAAATTGTTTAATTAATGTTTCAGTTTATTTTCATTCAGTTGTGTGAATGGTTTATATTTAATTCTGCATGTACTGTTTTGTTTAATAAAAAAGTTAAAATTGGCACCAGTTTTTTGAATACTAGGTGGTTGGTAAGTTTTAAAAAGTATTCGACAGTGATGCTAAGGATGATCTAACTGGAATTCCTGTTTTAATTTGGTATAGGACTAATCAATTTTATTAGGCGGGGTGTCACAGATGGTATCAGAGCATCAGGTTCTAGTGTCCTTAGGATATGTGTGGATTTTCACGTTTCGGCTTAGCAATATTTGATGTAGAGCCCTATTATAGGATTGTTGTATTCTCATACGTATGCGCATATACGTTCTTCTACGAAATTTATATTTGGGAGTGAACTCATACAAATTTGATTCTCATTCCAGATGACGCCCAGGAGAGAGATAGCAGCTAGGGCAGCAGGGGGAAGATGAGACGAGGGAGGCTCGTCAGGAGCAAGAGTTACCGCAGCAACTGCCAGAGATGATTTCGGTAGCGCGGGTAACTAAATTGGTGGCGCAGGCAGTTGAAGCGATGGTGGTTGCAATGGTAGGGTACTTTCCACGGGATCAACCACAAGTGTTAGTGGCGCCGAATGATCAGACTCACGTGGAGTCGTCGGGGTGGAAATAAGAGAGAGAGAGGCTATTTTTAGTGGGAACCCACCAGAGTTGCGAGGGGGTTCAGATGTAGTGCTAGCGTGTCACGAAAGAGGGATATCCAGCGGCACCTACGCATGGGAGATTGCGATGAGGTGCGAAAGCAAATGCTAACCATTTTTAGTTTAGTGGAAGCAGCACTACAATGGTGGGAGTCGATCACCACAGTTGAGGAAAGGGACACACTAGCTATTACAGAGTTTTGGGTGCGGTTCGACCGCAAGTATTTTTCCTCCAGTGGTTGAGATCAAAACAAGGAGAAAATTTTGTGAGGTGACTCAAGGGGACCGTTAAGTGGCCGATTACGAGGAAGAATTCACTCGCTGGCAAGATTTTTGTACCGGCTGAGGTAGGCAAGGAAAAGAGAAAGAAAGTAAAGGTTTGTGGACGGGTTAGTCTGGAAAATCAGATTATATTTAATTGGTAAATACGCATTATTATCTTATACTGATGTCGTTAACGCAACACTCCGGCACTGTCAGGAATATCGCTTCCTCGTGAAAGGAAGCGGGAGGGGAGTGGAAACTAGCCAGTCGGATAAGGCAGGAGGGAACAATACCAGTGGGGTATCCCAGCAGCAGACTGGGAGAGATCAGGGGCAGGATTCCTGGCAGGGAAACCATACCAAATGATGTAGAAATAGAGGCTATCAGCAGGATGGCCAGGGATTCCAACAAGGTCAGCATGGAAGGGACAAGTGGCATGGTGAATGTATTAGAAGGTGTTTCGTTTGCGGGGAAAGCGAGACACATGAAGAAAGTTTATCTTAAGCGAGGCAGAGGTCAACTATAGGACGAGGTCCTGGATGTACATCCACTAAAGCAAGTCATGGGCGCATTGGGGCAGGGAGAAGATGCTCCGGAACCCGAGGATCAGCCGTTGTAGCTGGAGTATAGAAGTAATTATTTTTACCCTAGGGGCATGGGGTATATTTCTGAGTGACAAGGAGGATGTCACAATATAAGACTTATTTTTTCACTAATGTTCGCGAGTGAGTCAAATTTAGTGAGTACGTTGGCGGTAGAAGCCATAGTATGTGGATAAACTTTTCGTAGGGTAGCGGAGTTCCTTAGCTTAAATAGGATTTACTTTTCCAAGTTAATTAAGTCCTATTTATTAACTTGATTTTAACTAGGTGTAAAAATAAGAAAATATAAGATTCAATTACTTAGGTGTGTTTCTATTAATTACCCTACTTTTTCTTATGAGGTGAGATATTGCAAGATTGTAAGGTAAAGCACAAGTTGTTTATTTTACGTCGCGCTTCCCTGGGAAAAATGACGGACCCCTCTAGGAGTCACCTAATCTAACAAGTCCAGTAAAAACAAACCAATACGGAATAAGTTAAAATCACACAACAAGACACAACTTGAACTAGACAGAAAATAGCTATTACCTTACCAAGCCTCTGTAGTGGTTGCCTTTTCTAAGTCTCAGCTTCAACTTGTCTTTCGTGTATTGCGTTCTTTACTTCTTCGATTTCTCTCTAACTTGCTTGGCGCAAGTCAGCTCAGTGCCTATTGATTTTTATAGTGATGTATAGATGTGCAGTGCTAAGTGATGTGTCCTATGCTATATGACACACTCACCCTTAGTTACAAACAGAATGATAATGCAACAGGTCCTTTCCTAAATATCAGTCTCAACTTTTTGGTTCTTTCTTTCTGTTTAATTCAAGCTGTCTTGAATTAATTCAGTTTCAACAAAACTTCTTATTTTTCTCAAGAACTAAAGTTGATCTAATATATACAGAAATATGTGCCTATGTGGAACAGTGTATATATTGAGTGATTTTAATGTGACATGAAAAATGAATGTCCTGAAATCACATAAACAATCAACTGATCATATACGAACAAAAAACAAGACTAAAAATTTATATAATCAATTTTATGTCTAGTTTCATTCCAAAACAATTTATAAGGATTATCAGAATATTTTTTCAACTAAATTCAATCCTTATAAAAGTAGGTTCAGATTTCAAAACCTCTTGAGAATTCAGCCTAATAAAAAAAATTCTTGAAATATTTTAAAACAAAATGTTTTAAAAAGAGGCTGGAACTAGAACAAGAAATTAATCATAAAATTCAGCAATAATACAACACATATTAGATCTACAAGAAAATAGATATAAAAAGACTACATACTAATCATAGCATGAACAAAAATACTTACAACCATTTTTAGAATAGAAAACACCAAAAATGTATGTAGAGATGAGATTCTGATTTTTACACAACCATGAACTTGAACCTCTGGAGTCGTGAAAGTTTATTGAAATGAATCAATAATATTTTTCCACGAAATACACTCTTGAAATATATCTTGAAAACACAAAGTGTATAGACTCTCTCTCTAAAAATTTTTGCAGAGTTTTGCCACAAAAATAATTTCTCCGCTCTGCAAAAATGAATACCCAAAGGAGTCTATTTATAGAGTGCACAAGTGTGTGCAGATTGGTGTAAAATAGGGTCATATGGATCACCAAAGAAATACACATAACCAATGATAAAAATAGATCCGAGGTCTCACAAAGAAACACAAAGTGTTCCATTAAAAATGTGACATGTGTAGTGCAAGTTGTTACACACTAACAAAATAATAAACGAAACGTAACTTCAATTTTATAAAACACAATCGTTTTAAACAGTTCTAAAAGCCAGCTGTAACGCACTTAAAATATTACCGTTGAAAAAAAATAACACACGTCGTCATTTTATAAAATAAGAAATCAATTTTGATTTAATAAAAATTTAAATGCGACGTCGTTTTTAAAAAAAATGAAAATCCGTTTGGATTTAAAGCAAAATCGTGTTCGGTTTTCTTAAAGGGCGAAAACAGAAAAACCAAAGGCGGTCACATCGCCAACTAGAAAAATGCAGACAGGTGTTAGACCATGGGGCGATCACAACAGTTAAAACAAAGGGGGTGACATGTCCAAAAAATCACATGCCAAAGGCTAAGGCTGTACCGAAGCCAACTGTTATGGCATGGTATAAAAAAATAATACTAATATATAATACAACAATAGCCAAGGTACCTACTAGACCTGTTAAGGTCAAATCGCGAACAGGCGAAAAGTTAAATGTATAGGGGCATGATGTTCTGCCAAAGACAAATCACCAAAAGGGGTATAATAATATTAATACATATAAAAGCTAAAACTAATATAATAGAATATAGAATATAGAATATATCTACATGCACACAATATAATATTCACACATAAGGCCATTCCTAGGGTCAAAATGGAAACTCTAAAGCAACAGTTAATAGCCTAAAAGACTAAGGAATCACAACAGCTAGTCCAAAGCAATAGGATGAAAAGCCAACACACACACACACACACACACACACACACACACACACACACACACACACACATATATATATATATATATATATATATATATATATATATATATATATATATATATATATATATATATATATATATATATATCACATAACCCAGGAGGTGTGGTAAAGCGGAAGGGGCTCTTCCTCCCTTAACCAAGTGTCGGGGGGTCGATCCCCGCCTTGGGCATGGAACAACTTTAAATCCCTGGGCCAGCTGTCCCACCCATCGAGGTGCCTACAAATCGACGAAGGGATTAGTCACTAAGTCGCTAGTGGATACCATGGTGAAAACCAATATATATATATATATATATATATCATATAGTAAATACACATAAAAATTATTTTTAACTTCAAATATTTTATTCTGAAAATTTTATTAAAAAAATATTTTGTGTGGAAAATTTATTTTCACAAAAATATTTATTTTTATAAAAGCTTCAAATTAAAATATTTAACTAAAAAACTTAATGTGATGAAACCAAACAATATCAAAAGATATGATAAACGACATGCAAATGCAACATGGTGTCGTGTCCCACGTGACAAAAATTCCTATGAGCCATTGAAACTGAAAATTACCTTTTTCTGAGAGGGCAGACTGAATCGAGTGCTCATTTGATGTAGATGAACAAGGAGAGCTTGGCATCGATAGGGGCGACCCACAATCCTAACTACAAAAATATTTTGTCAAAATTCACGTCAAACTAGATGAAGTCCTATATAGCTAAAGCACGAAAAACAAACCCTGGGTGTGCTCTATATAGGGACCTTCAATTCCAGCAGAAAAATAAAAGAGAAAAGCGTGAGAAGAACTTACGAAAAAAAGGGGCAGCTTAAGACGATGCAAAGTCGCAAGCAGGGATGATGAGAAGATAAAAAAGAAGTTTGGATATGGAAAATGAGACCTGGGAGTTAGAAAGCAACAACAAAAAGCTTGGAGAAATCTATAGAATGCGAAGAAATCTGGAGCGACGTTCAGGGAATGACCTCTCTAAGATGATTTAAACCTTTCTAATCATAGCGCATAGGAAATGAAGCAATCTTCCCCCTAAATTAATTCGGGAAGGGTGCTTCAATCCCAAGGTGTTGCACGATTCACAAAAGTGCCATTAAGACAATCATTTAAAATTATTGAGCCCAAATTGTGACTCAAAAATTTTAAGAGCAATTGTGGGTACCTCGATTAGTTATTTCGGTGCAGACGAGTAGCCCAATTAAGTCCGGCCCAAAGTCTAGAGGCCTCACGTTATAGTTGATTCAGTTGTGACCTATTCAATTCCTAAAACCTCTCAAGGAGATATTCTAGGGATTATGGGTTAACGTGGAGGAGTCCAACACCCCCACTCTCCAAAAAAGAATATCTATATGTTAAACCCTCAGCCCGAGGGAAAGGGCATGTATTCTTTTCTGTAAACACTCCCCCGGAGTAAAGAGAAATAAAATACTGAGAGCACCATCGTGGACGTAGGCCTTCTTCCCGAACCACGTATATCTTGTGTTGTGTGTGATTGCGATTCTTTCAGGTTCTTTATTTATTCTGGTAAATGCTTTTGCTTGTTATTTTGTATTGAGTTTAATTGTCACCACAATAGTATATAAAAGATACAAGATTTCTATTATCAATCACAATTTTCTCCTGACCTTTCCACTCCCTTGTTATCTTAAATATTCGTTTATATTTTTCTCCAACAAATAAAATATTTCGCTTACCTCTTTGACTGTTTCTCTCCCTTCTGCCCGAAACATTTCTCGTATCCTTCATTTTATATATCTTACATGAGTAATGAAAGTCTTACCAGGTTCAAGTACCGATTTAATACCAAATGCGCTTTGTATGACTTGTACATTGGTGGTGCTCATAACATAAAACAATCAAATCATTAAGATCACCAAATTTACCATACCTTCTATAGAAAAATCCAATACAAGTAAGGGCCCTACTTGGGACAAAATTACCAACACAACGAAGAAACCAAACTCTTCTACCCTACCAATAAACAAAATCTCTCGTGCTGAGATGAAAGAGAGAAGAGATAAAGGTCTCTGTTACTATTGTGATGAATTGTTTAAATCGGGACATGTGTGTAAGGAGAAACAATTATTCAGTATTAGAGCTGAAGAAAAGGATGAAGAGATTCCTAAAATTCAAGATTTGGAGAATTGTGAAGAGGAAGATATGGGGGAGATGGAAATATCTCTCAATGCTCTCTCTGGGGCTGTATCCCATAACTCTATCTGAATTAAAGGTTTTATCAAGAGATACCATATTTCAGTGCTTATTGATATAGGTAGCGCCCATAGTTTTTTGAATCCTGAAATAGCCCAATAAACTGGCACTGTGACTGAACAAACCACTCTCCTCAGTGTCACTGTTGCCAATGAAGGAAAACTTTTCAGTAGTGTCAAATGTTCGGATTGCCACTAGACAATGCACGGACATTCATTCACTGCTGATCTTAGGTTATTACATATCGGGGGATGTGACATAATTCTATGCATGGATTGGATGAAGCAATATAACCCCATCTTATTTGACTTTGCTACGCCAAAACTTACATTTAAGAGAAATGATAAAAAGGTAGTGCTGAGAGGATCTAATGAAGAAGCATATCTATAGGCTATGAATGCCCACTCTTTCAAGAAACTACTGCAGAAAACTAAACAAGGCCTAATTGGCCAATTCTTTTCAATCCAAGCAATGAAGACTAGTTCTCGAGCAGAAGTACCTAATCCTCCTCCTGTTCAATAATTATTTTTTTAATTCCCTGATGTTTTTGCTGAACCTAAAGGGTTACCACCCTAAAGGAGTCATGATCATCAAAATTAATCTCAAGGCAGTCACTATTCCCACAAACCAAAGACCTTATAGGGAGCTACAGAGAATCTAACATGGTCGCTAATGCATTAGCATATGTTGGAATCAACCTTCCATCTCTTCAGGTCTTCACCTATGTGCTGATCTTCCTCCTATGGTTAAGGGAGCTATTAGGCTGGACAAAATGGGTTGTCATTACATTAGATCCTTTTTCTCTTCTTTATATGTGGTGTTCTTTAGCATTTGCTTTAGGGATTTTGTTAAAATCTCAATTTTAGCTTTCATTTCTCTTTTCCCTGTAAGCCATTGTGGAGAGACACTTTCTCCATGAATAAATAAATGTGTGGGGGATTTTTCCCTATTCTATAAAAAAAAGAAAAAAAAAACCTTATAGGGTTCCTCATTTTTAGAAAATTGAAATTGAAAAATTAGTTCAAGAAATGATAGATACAGGAGTAATTCAACCTAGCCATAGTCCTTTTGCATCTCCTATTTTGTTGGTCAAGAAAAAGGATGGGAACTGGAGGTTTTGTGTAGATTACAGAAAATTAAATGATGCCACGGTAAAAGACAAGTTTCCAATACCCATTATTAAAGAGCTATTAGATGAACTTTATGGTGCCAAAATCTTTTCTAAATAAGACCTTAGATCTGGATCAGAATGAGGAAAGAAGATATATAGATGACTGCATTCAGAACCCACTATGACCATTATGAATTTTGGGTAATGCCATTTGGCCTTACCAATGCCCCAGCCACATTTCAAGGGCTTATGAATGAGGTATTCAGACCATTCTTGCGAAAATTTATGCTAGTCTTTTTCGATGATATTTTGGTGTTTAACAAAGACTTGCAAGAACATTTTTACCACTTAAAACAAGTGCTACAGTTGTTAAGGTCTCACTAGTTATTTTCTAAACTGAGCAAATGCTCTTTTGGTAAACCTACTGTTGAATACCTTGGACACATTATTAGTGGTGAAGGAGTTTCCACTGACCCTGCAAAATTGGAAGACATGAATTCTTGGCCTACACCAACTACCACCAAAAGCCTCAGAGGATTCTTAGGACTCACGGGTTATACAGAAGATTCATCAAGAATTATGGAAGTATAGCTAGGCTATCAATTGATTTGTTGAAGAAAGATGCTTTCAAGTGGACACTAACTGCAGAGGAATCTTTTCAGTAGCTCAAACATGCCATGGTGACAGCCCTATATTAGCCCTACCTAATTTTAAACTTCCCTTTCTTATTGAGACTGATGTAAGTAGCAAAGGTATTTGAGTTGTTCGTATGCAACAAGGGCATCCAATTGCATTCTTGAGCAAGACTCTGGGTCCTAGAGCCCTGGGCATGTTTGTGTATGAAAAGAGATGCTGGCTGTCAACAAGTGGAAAGACTATCTAATGGGGCATCATTTTGTTATTGCCACATACCATCAAAGCATGAGATATTTCATGGAGAAAATAATTACTACACATTTACAACAAAAGTGGTTGACAAAATATTGGGATTAGATTATGAGATAAGATACAAAAAAGGAGTTGAAAATTGTGTAGCAGATACCCTTTCGAGAAGAGAATATGATCGGGGTTCCTTACAAGTCATCTCTGAGGTACAACTAATGTGGATACGGGAGGTTATTACTAGCTATAATGGTGATAAACACCTCGCTAGTATTGTGGCCCAACTTATTATTCACCCCAATAGATCCACTGGACTGAAATTAGTGCAAGTAATGCTTAAAAAGTGTACTAGATTAGTGATAGGCCCTGGTTAGCAGCTAAGACAGAAGATAATGGTGGCCATTCACTCATTGACGGTTGGTGGCCATTCTGGAATTGAGCCCACTTACAAGAGGGCCAAATAATACTTTTATTGGTCAGGCCTAAAAAAGGATATTAAATATTTGTCAGGGAGTGTGATATATGCCAACAAAATAAAGTAGACCATTCTGCTACTCCTGGATTGATGCAACCTCTCTGAGTGCTTGATCAAGCTTGGGATCAGATTGGTATGGACTTTGTTGAAGGATTTCCATCATCTGAGGTAATGAATGTTATAATGGTAGTAGTTGATCATTTTTCAAAGTATGCTCATTTTATTCCCTATAAACATCCCTTTACAACTGCTACTATTGCTCAACTATTTCTTTCAAATGTCTGCAAGTTGCACGGTCTACCTAAGAAGATTATTAGTGACAGGGACAAGTGTTCACGAGTGCTTTTTGGTCTAAGCTTTTCAAACTTTTGGATCCCCAGTTATCACTAAGCACAACCTATCACCCTCAAACTGATTGCAAGATCGAGAAGGTGAATCAGTGTATGGAAACGTACTTAAGATGTATGTGCAGCCAATGACCAAACAAGTGGAGCAAATGGATATTTCTAGTTGAATGGTGGTATAACACAAATTATCACACCAGCCTCAAATGCACTCCTTTTCAAGCCCTTTATGGATACCCCCACAGTGGTCTATTTTGATTGATATTGAGACACCCATTGCGACCGTGGATGAATTGATCAGAGACAAGAGGCTTATGACACAACTACTCAAGGAGAATCTCACACAGGGACAAAATCGAATTAAGCACTATGCAGATAAACATAGGAATGGGAGGTCTTTTAAGGTGGGCGACCTGGTGTATCTAAGACTCCCGCCATATAGACACACAAGTGTAGCTTTGAGAAGGAATATGAAGTTGTCCACAAGATTTTACAGACCATTCAAGGTCTTATCCAAAGTCGGAGAAGTTGCCTACTACCTCGAGTTACCAGCAGGATAAAAAATCCACCTAGTTTTTCATGTTTCTCGGCTCAAACCGAAAATTGGTACCTCTGCTGTTCATTCTCCTCAACTTCCTTTAGTGGGAACAGAGGGACAACTTCTCATGGAACCAGTTACTATCAAGGATAGGAGGATGATCAAACGTGGCAATATTGCAGTCCCACAAGTGCTGGTGCGGTGGTCCAATGCCATTCCAGAGGATGCAACATGGGAGGACTGGTCTTTCATTCATGCCAAGTTTCCCAGTTTTGACCCTTGAGGACAAGGTCAGTATTGTAGGTGAAGGGAATTGTCATAAGCCTCTATCATACGATGTCGTTTCAATAGGTAATCAGAGTTGTTGGGTTGTAATTCATAGGTCGATTGGAGTTAGTTAGTAGTTAGTAGGAGTTAGTTACATAGCTTGTGAGTTAGTTTAGTAATTGCATCTGAACGGAATTTGTAACAAAATTGTTACCGACCTCGAGCTAAGCTATAAATAGCTAGCTCTCATTCTTTGTAACCATTGAATTTTTAAAGATTACTATAAATTACAAACTTTCTCTCAATTCTTTCATTTTATCTGTTCTTGTAAACCCTAGTCTAGTCAAAATAAGGGTATCATTTCATTTTATGAAATTTGTGAATGGTAGAAAAAAAATCACGCTCGCGATAACCGATTCCCGTTACATTATGTCTGATTTCCTCGATACCGTTACACCGCTACCACAACCATTATGTTACCCGATACCATTATTTAAAACCATGATACCCACTCTCTCTCTCTCTCTCTCTCTCTCTCTCTCCCTCTCTCTTCTGAAACTCCTTCATTGAAGAGAGAAAAAACTCTCCCAAAAAAATAATTCAAAAAACAACAAAAAGAATGGGAAAACTAATATGCGTCTCAACCGCATCACTCCCCGTAATCCCCTGGGTTGATCCCACCTCAACTCCCTCTCCAAATCCAATCTCCACCGTCAGTTTCCCCATCCCACAACCTGGGAAACCGTCTCTAATTTAAAAGACCAACAACACTGCCACCTCCTGTGTCTCCACACTAAGGTCATTTTATGGAAACACCCAGTGAATCAAAACTCCCCCGTCACGTATTCCGGCGGTGACGTTGAAGCAGACGACAACTGTCTTTTTACGGGGTCAGAAAAGGTCATGGGTATAAATAGTCTAAAAGATTTGAGAAAAAAGAACAGTTGAAAGATTCTTAAAAGATCTCAGATCTGTGAGTAATTTAGAGAGATAAAGCATTGAAAATTAGATTAAGCATATATTTTCACCATATCTACAATCTGGATAGGGAATACACGTGGTACAAGATGGGCGTGAAGCTTGCTGTGCTGAGTGAGTTGCATGTTTATTACTTTTTGATTCCTTATCTAGAAGTTATCGTACCCATTAAAATTAGAAATTATACATATAATGTGTTTTTTAACTTAAAAAAAAACTAATCTCATTATTTATCTGGGTTGAATTTTTAAGTTATTCAGTTTAAATCCCATTCTTGGTTGAATGTTTTCTGATTGTTGGGTTGAAGATAGGTCTAACCTGTTCATTTCTTTGTTTTTTTTTTTGTAAATTGAAATAATTGTTTAACTTAATATGAAAAAATCTCCACAAGTCACCTTGATAGCTCCCTCTTGTACATAGCAAGATGCTATTTAGTATATCGATATGTTTGGGTTCAATAGATAGTACCAAGCTATATTTCAAGAGACATGTATAGTATGGATTCATTTTGGTGTTTCATATCCCTCTTCTTACTTACCTCATCTTTTCTTATTATTTTATTCTTTATTCGTAACGTTCTTTTTGTAGATTACTTCCTATGAATATTATGTTAGTTAAGGAGGTGTATAATAAGGGCTTGGTGTGAAGACGGCAGGGCCTGACCTTAGATTGAGAGAGTCCCGTGCGAAAATTAATTTAGGATCCTTTTAAAAAATATTGTACAAATATATTAAATATGGCTCCTAAAAAATTAAACTTATTTTTTAAGGAACCATTTTAGTTGGTGAGATTTTTGAGTAGTTGAATTATTATTTGTACAAATTATTTTTGTGTCGTTAAAAAAATGGGCCCTAAAAAATTAAACTTATTTTGAAAGTTGGCATTTTTAATATACATAAAATATTTTTGAATTCCTATAATATATATATATATATATATATATATATATATATATATATATATATATATATATATATTTTAAAATGGGTCCTGTGCCATTATCCATTTGACACATGATCAGAGCCGGCCATTTTTTATGGTGTGTTTAGATAGTTTGACAAGATGAATATTGGGTTTTAACTAAATTCTAGATGCATAGTTGAGTAAGGTGCACGTGTGTGAAGGATGTAATTATTGTTTTAATTATTTTTGTGGACTTCTTTATTGTAGGTACAACGGAGAAGAAATGGAGCAGTTCATGTTTCATATGGGTCAACTGGAACACTTTTGGATCTGAATTTTTTTTTCCACAAATCTATGCATTAAAGTTTTTAAAAATAATAGTATATAATTTTTTATGCAAAATAATTTTAGCCGCCTGCGCATGGCATGGGTTTAACACTAGTCGCACTCCATTGTGGTCTCCAAAGCCAGCTCTAAGACCCATTATGAGAGTTAAACGCTCCATCTCCTCATTATGTTATCCCGACTCATCACCTCTCTTGAAATATTCACATCTGAAGGCCTAGGAGTTAAAGGTATTTGAAGTTAAGGCACAAACCACTTAAGGCCTAGGAGTTGAAGGTATTTGAAGCTGAGGCACAAACCAACAATGTGGTGCAATATCTCCATTAAAAAGACAAGAAAAATCAAAGTCCAAACTTTTGTTTGTGAATGACTATGAACTAGAGACTTTTCTAATTGTAATTGTTGCATGAAAAACTTATACAGGTAAGTTGTATAAAAAAAATCCTTATGAGGTTACTTTATTAGAGAACAAATTAGTATATCTTCTATCACTGTTTTAAAAAATCTGCCTAGGCACCCCTAGGCTTGAGGCTTGGGAGAAACGTCCCACCTTAACCTTTTAACGCCTTATGTTTGGTAAAACCCTTAAGACACACTTTTTCTCTAAAAACAACAATGCTTTAGTGAAATGATATCGCCTTTTAAAGATTTTTTTACAAACCGGAACATTATCTCATCCAAAATAATCAAATAGTATTTTAATTTGCAAATATTCAGACATATTTTTATTATATGTACAATTTTATTATTTTAATAGCCTTGTTAAGGTTAAAAAATATTAAAATATATTAAAAAAGTCTAAATGTCTTTTCACGCCTTTTTATGCCTAAGGCCCGCTTAGGCTTCTAAGGCTTAAGGCTTGGCCTCCACGCCTCGATCACCCCCCCCCCCCCCCTCTTTTTTTAGAACCTTGTCTTCTATTATACTTCAACATTACCTTCGGATTTTGCGGTATAAGTATTTTAACATTTTATTAGTCTTCAAGGACATATTGTAAACATACACACTTTAGTTCATTATTTTGATTTTGTTTTATTTTCGTATCATGCAGCACCAATGGTAAGATTGTGAGGGAGCATCAACTTCCTTAATGCTATTGGTGGTGGATAATCTATGTAACTTATTATTCGTATGATAGTTATTTTAAATTAGTTCGGTAATTTAATGGATATTCGTGTTCATTAAATAATGTCCTTCTCACTTTCATGTTTATTCTCTTAGGTGGTGGCATATTTTAATTTTTTGTTGATTGTATATATATATAGTACAATAAGAACTATAAAGAGCTCGCGCATCATGCGGGCTTTAAACTAATATGAAAATTGTTTTTGTGGTTTGAATCATGTTGGCCAAAGGCGGGAAAACAACTAGAGAAAAAATGGGTCAAAACTGTCGGGTCCCAAGGTCAATTAAACTCCTCCATCAGCTAAAATTGGGTTCTTTTTACCAATTAATCTCATTTACTAAGTATGTTGTCAAATAGGTTATACGACTTTTTTTTTCTCCAATTGGTCCTATGAAAAATTGCTCCAATAGGTCCTATTTGTAAATCGGTAGTGAATATTCATTATATGTATAAATAGGATCTATTGAGAAAATTTCATTTTGATAAGACCAATTTGAAAATCTCTAGTGTAAATAAGACTTATTTGTCAAAATCCCTTGAAAAATTTAGGGTTTAATCATACCCGTCTAAGGGGATTATATCAATATTCAAAAATTCAAATCTATATAACATTTGAAGCCGAATTTTGTGAAAATTTATCGGAATAAGTATTTAAAAGAGAACATTAAGAACACTTTCAAGTATCCATCTTAACGGATACAAATATAAATAATATAAATATCTTATGCGGGTAATTGGATCCAAGGCAGACTACCCATATTTGCATATGTTCATTTTCCATGACATTTGTATTCATTATCTATACTTCAATTCTATTTACATTTTAATTATATTTATATATTTTAATAAAAAGGATCTACACAATTGATTGATAAGATCTTGGTCATTCATATTTTAGTCACTGCATTCAACTATTTCAATATCAACACTTTCACTTGGTATTAAGGATATCTCTGCACCGTATCAACTCCCTCCAAAAGAGAACTCTTGCATAAAGTTTACTACATGTTTTAACACTTTCTCGTGAAGTATGATTATTATATATAAAATTTGTTTTGAATTTTAGTTAGTTCTTCAAAACTATAGATGAGCACAATATATTGTCATGCAATAGGATAATTCTTCCCTTCCCAATGTATATAATCAATGCTACCAAAAATGCACGAAAAAACTTAAGATTCTTTAGCTACTGTAAACTTCTCTGATTGTAGGAGTCCTCGAGTATTCATTTGATGACATGGTGCACTATTGTAAATTTCATTAGTCTCGATGCAAATACTTTCTCCAATTCAGAATAGGGATAGTAATTTTACCTGTCCTGTTCCGACCCTAACAAAGTGGGCTTGAGAATGTCATTTTGGGTCTGGGGTGGGTTTGGGTTTGCAAAAATTAACATGGTACGGGTTCGAAATTATGGTTCCCCACCCAAGATTGTAAATTTGTGTTGGCTGTTTCCTTTTGAAAATTTTTTCTTGAAATTTGAATGAATATTTTACACTATTTTTAAATAACACCTAAAAACTGAAAAAATTTCAACTAAATATTTTAAATAACCTAAAATTTGCCTAAGGGGTTCGAGTTCCCGACCCTTAAATTTTTTCTAGGTCCGACAATGGCTTTAGGTAAAAAAAATGGATAGAATACCTGGTAGGTGCAAATGGAGAATATGTGACATGGACAATCAAAATAATACTCACTCATGATTGCATTAAAGATAACATGTATAAGCAGGTCCATTTAGGTTATGATATCTTTAAAATATAACACTAATGATACCTAATTTTACACTTAGTGTTTGAAAGGCTTTAAAGATCCTCGATTATACTCGAACAAGAGCAAAGGTCCTATGACTGGCCTATGACCTCAGACAAACCATTGTTTGGTCTTCTAGACTCCATTTCACTAAATAAAAGGCTATGATATTGTAGTATGCCTTAGTCATTTCTCCTCCTTCTTAATATGATCGATCATTCCAACATGTCTTCTCAATCAAGCTTATAGACCATAACTTTAAGGTCGCGCCAAGTCTTAAGCCCAAAACAGACCTCAGTCCAAAGAGAGATAACCTTCCAAGGTCACCTGAGCCTCATAACTTCGTTGTATTATTGCATAGCAACTCAAGAACAACCTATGGTAATTACATTGTAGATCCAAAGTTCTCAGTAGAGCATCTCCAACTAGTCTGTCGAGTAGGTGAAAAGCATAACCCTATTCCACCTACTGCCACTACCTAACTCCACTTGTATTGAATATTCTCATCATCATTTAATGCTACAACAACCATCTTATACTACCTGCAAATCTTTTCCCCGACACTCTGCCACCTTACTGACATCGTCATACCTCAAAGGCACCCTATCTATGATGTGATACTCCACTCATTCTCTCTTCTAGAGTTTGCATATAAATAGGGGCCTAGTTGAAGGATGAAGACATGTTCAAGTAATTATACTTAGAGAAAATCAATAGTCTTAAGCATTCTCAAGTGTTTTACTCTTTATTTCATGCTCATAATCCACTCCTATGACCTTATATTTGAAACTTAGATCATTTTCAGTGTTTACACATCTTGTATATCTTATTGAGTCTTAAAGAAATACTTAGGAACTTTTAGAGAAGTCAATTAGTTATTTTCTAAGGTCTTTTGAATCACTGACAAAGGGCACAAGACCTCAGACTCCCTTAACTAAAGCTTAAGGGTTCCTTGAGACTGTAATAACTAAACTACGATATAATAGGCAAGTACAACACCATTGACAGTGAACATAATATCCCCTCTTGAGAACTGAACCACTTTAAATCACTGTCTCACATTTTGACACGTCTCTCTTCTTACCCGTTTGTGGTCCAGAAAGGAGCACATGTGGATTTGAAGTCATTTACGATTTTAACACTAATCAAATACTAATATATATATATATATATATATATATATATATATATATATATATATATATATATATATAACTAGCATGTAACCCACGCGATGCGCGGATGCATTATGGAATTTCTTAAAAATGCATCGACTCGTTTGTAAACTAATCTAATAAATAACCAACTTTGAAGAAACATTGCAAACCTTAACGGTAAATAATTTGTAAATGTAAATCCATAGTGAACAATCTTAACTATTAAATAAGGTATTAAAAATTACAAATGAATATAATAAATAAAATAAATTATATACTTTATAAAATTAGTTGGATATTTATACCGTGAATGAAGAGAGGTTGTTCATGAAAAAGTTGGCATAATACTCTTGAGGTCAAGAATTATTTTACATTATATCAAAAATAAATTTCAACCAACGATCACGTCCACCTCCGCTATATGATGTTCAAGAATTATTTTACAAAATTGATCCGACTGAGTTGCCTCTTTTAGACATAGAATCCATTTGAAATCAGAATCAAAAAGTCGTCGTGGATAATGTGGCAATTTATAGTCCCTTGATTATTTGTCATATTATTGGTAGCTTCTTTTTTTATTTCTGTTTTATTGTTTTTTATGTTTTACTTCTTTTTGAAAACGAAAGTCCAATTTAACATTAAACTTCAAAAGGTATTATCTGTAGCAGATAGTTTTTTTCCATTTCAACATAAATCCATATTCATAGTAAGAACTTAAACAATGCCCAATGAGGTTACACAAATACGAAAAAGACATCTACTAATAAAGTAAGAAGAGAGAATCTACAGAGACCTTGCTAATCCCATTTGAAAAATAATAGTAAAATTCCAGAATAAATAAAACTAAATCCAACCATCCAAATATCACAATTAACTTATAGTACTATTTTTCGTAATAAAAAAAATGACATTGTTAGTAAATATAATCACAGTATCAATAAGTACAATATCGATGAAAATGGAAAATTTACAACACAAAATTATTAGCACTAAAAGAAAAAAAGAAAATGATGAGTTTATTATCATCGAAAAAATTGCAGCTCTTCTATATAGTATTGTGGTTACGCATACAACATACCTGAAGATTCACAGGAACAATTATAAAAATACAAAAATCTTTCCATCCTATTGAGGTTCTATGATATATAAAGAAGGAAAAAAAATCTCTGTAGACATTTCTATAAGAAAGTGGATATGACATATATGTTTTTTCACCAATATTTCTATATACAGAATACTAATTTAGTTGGAGAATATGATTTTAATGGAGACTTGAACAATGGGACAACACCAACCCCTCTAAGGCTCGACCAAATTGCCAAGTTACGCATTCGTGAGTCAGTTTAAAATAAGGATGTTGGAAAGCCTAGTTTCCGAAAGTTTAGATATGTTCATAGGTGAAAAATGACTCAAATTCGTTATTATGTTTTTTGTGCAAACTCCCATCTACCCCCCATATTCAACACACACACCAACCTTCAAATCATAACAAAATAGAAAAGTAAAAAATAAAACAACATTCAATGATGTAATTAATTAGAATTTGATAAGTTCTACACTTTGCCATCCTACAATTCAGATCCAAATTTGTTTGAAATTTCAGGTCTATAACATATAAACCTTCATAATCAATTTTTTTTTATGAGAATGAAGAAAATAGAATTTTTATAGCCGACTCCAAATAATTGAGAAAATGTGATGTTGAGTAGAGTCGTAGATTTTTATCTTAAATTGTAGAGGGGGTATACATATATAAACCTTTTAGGCATGTTCAACATTACTCTAGTTTTTCTTACTAATTAAATGGTTCTCCAAGATTTACATTGTGAATGCACAATGATCATATAGATCTAAATAGAACACAACTTTTTAAAGGGGATTTTAAGACCAAAAACCTGGCCAACCACTGAGAGCCATGACACCATATATTGATCGAGTCCCATACAACCTTTAGCCACATTAAAAGAATTCGTAAGGAGCAGCTTCATCCAATCACTAGTCTCGCATGGATATAATGTATACCATGGAATATTCAAGTATGGGTGCTCCTGTTGAGTTATGAAAGTCCATTTGGAACCACTCAGCACCTTCACGGAGTTCGCAGGGAGGTCCAAAATGACATCATCAAAATGCTCACCTTTATTACAGCAAGTAAGCTTTTTTTCCCCTGTGTAACTTCCTTTATCTTGATCATCCTCAATAGATTTGGGAATAGGCACATTCTGTAATGACAAATATCAAAATGGGTTATACAACCTTTATCATCCGAGGAGGGGATTGATTATGTAGTCTAGAATGTCAGTAAATAGGATGTTCGTTGTGTCAGTTTCGGTGATGCCAGTGAAGACAGCTCGCACTCGTGGCACTGTATATTTAGGCATCTCAGTTTCAAGGGACTATAGAAGAGAGGATAATTTCTTCAAAACTAATTCAGCTCGTTCTTTGGTGCAGATGGTTTACTGGGAAATATAGATGGAGAAGTGTTATTGGGAAGTGCGAGAGAAAAGGAATGGATTTTTATTTTCGAAAAATATCATATTTATTTAGAGAGAAAATCAAACGATTGTAGAGAAACCAAAGGACATAAGCTTGAAAATTGATTACCCAAATCTCTAATACTACAGACAAAAAATCAATAATTTAACCATGCTTATTTTAAAAGTTAAGGCTAAATGCATTAAATTATATTTATACCTCTAATATTATAGTATTGGAGGTATAATATAGATTATAGCTTGCAATTGTCATCACCACGTGTACTGCATTTAAGTTCTCCTTTTTAATGTAAAAATGTGTACCCTTTTTAGTTTCTCCCTCGCACCCCTCCGACTAGGCCTATAAACGGATTGGATTCGGACCGGATCAGGCAAATCCAAATCCATATCCATTTATGTTAAACAAATTCGGATCCGATCCATTTATTAATAGGATCGGATCAGGCAAATCCAAATCCATATCCATTTATGTTAAACGGATTCGGATCCGATCCGAATATCCGATTATCCATTTAGGTTAAACTTGATTTGCAACATTTTTATTTTCAACTCTTATTTCATAAATTTATTTTGCAAATGTTCCCCAAAAACAGATAATGAAATAAAGAACTATTGTAATAAATATTTAAAATCTATATTTAAAATATTACTAAATACAATATATATTAGTTAAAAATATTATATATATATATATATATTAATCGGATCGGATTATTAATGGATCGGAGTATATGAATCCAAATCTGCTCCATTTAATAAAAGGGTAATCGGGTAGATGGATAATCGGATTTTAGGCATGTTCCATATCCTCTTAAATGGATAGGATTCGAATTCGGATTCGGATAAAATCCGATCCATTGACTGGCCTACCTCCGACTTCCATCTCTGTGTATTCTGAGCTCTTTTACTGTAATAACGTGTGCCCCTTTTACATTATTTCTCTTACCCCTCCGTCTCCCGTCTCTTTATATTACCAAATTTCTTTATCATGAATATTGTTGTACTAAATTCAATGTATAGGTGCCCTCAGCCAGTGCTACCACCAGTACATAACCAACAACACGGGGCTATTTTCGTTTCTTAAAAACCAAATCTTTCCCTCCGCCATTAGCTATCTTTACACTAAAATATACCTCGATTTGATCGCTCACTCTCTCTAGATTTTTCAGTAATGGTAGTGTAAGAAAAGAGAGAGAGTTCTCATCAGGAAGGTAAAGCTTTGCACCACAAACCTAGCTCTCTAGCTTAATTACAAACATTGGGGACTGAGAGTCAGGACTCCCCTTTTCTTCCTCTTTAACCCACTGTGCGATTCCCTCTCTTTTATCGAAAAATCATCATTTTTGTGTTCATCATTTTTTTTATTAATAAAAATCATCATTTATTGAATTATCTGCGTTTGGTAGGATACATGGGTCACAGATTTGTGGTTTGGTAGAGTAGCTTGGTTGTTGTTAGGGTAGTGGGTTATAGCTAGAGTGGGTTTGGTAGGATAAATGGGTCTCGGGTTATGGAAATTTGTAAATCAGGATTATCTTCGAGTTTGGGTTTGAGGTTTGTAATGGGTTCTTGGGTTGAGTCTTCGGGTCTATCCAGAACTGGTGGTAGCTATGGGTTGATCCGGGTTTGGAATCAAGTAGAGGAGTTCGGGTAAAGAAATGGAGTCGGTGATGGGTATAAGATGGGTTTAAAGGTTCCGGGTTTGGAAGTGGATAGCAGGTATGGGTGGCTGCCAAGGCTCGGGAATAGGCTGGCTGGGATGGAAGGCAACTTGGTTTAAGGTGGTTGTGGGTTTTCTTTAGAGATATAAGAGAGAGGTTCGAGAAGGTGGAAGGATGGATTGGGTGTGTGTGTATAATATGCACCTCAAAAAATTAAAATAAAACTATTTAAGTGTTTGAGACTCAATTAAAAATAAAATCAATAAAACTAAAAAAATGAAATATACTAAAATGAAAAACAAAAAAAATCCTAACCTATTAATAACAACCATTATTTATTGAATTGTTTGTATTTGTGTTTGTGTTTGTGTTTGTAATGAGGGGATGAAATGGGAGTGGGTTATTTTGTAGTGGGGATATTCGTGTTGGAGATGAGGAATTTGGTGTGGATATATTGTAACTGGGGGATGTCGTTGAGTAATGTAGACCTTAAATTATTAATGTAAATATGATTTTATGAAAAATTTATATTTTTGTATGATTTTTTTATTACATATACAGTTTTTGGTAATATAAACATGTTAAATTTATTTATAATATACACATGTTAAGTTTATGTATACACTAATTTATAAGGTATACAGTAAAACAATATAATTTAGATAAATTCGACTACGCATCGCGTAGCCTACATGTAGTCCTTTATATACTCTAAAATGTTTTACAAGGCATTAATTATAATCTACACCTAAACCCTCCACGTGGCTTTGGATTTGAAACCATCATAAACTTTCTTCTCACCCTCTCCTTCTCTCCTGCGCTCACGTCTTGTTTTCCCTCATTTCAACCGTCCAATATTTTTCCTTTCTACCTTCTCTGCCCTCTCTCATCTGAAAGGTCATCCCGTTCATCTCTCCCCAAACCCACTATTTTTATATTCTCTCCCATGGACATAGATAATCATAATCGAAAGTCGAAGATCAATCGTAACACAATGACAATCAACAAGTTTAACATCCCATGGCCATAAAGGTTATCCAGTCTGAAGGCCATACTCTAGACTAAGACCCCCTCACATCGAAGGCCTCAACAACATTTGAGAAAAATGACAGTAGAATGGAATGAAACAAACTCAATGATTCTCTTCTAATTAATGTAATACCAAATCTCAAACAGAGACTTGAGTTAAAAAGAATTCATGGGTTCCCACATGCCAAAAACTTTAATACGATAGTAAGATCATCTTTAAGCCAAATACCTCAATCTCTTCAAATAATCACCACAAGCCATTTCTATTCCCAATGCTATTCTGAAAACATTAAATAAAATACTAGCATCATGTACGCACCTGGATAGACAACCCAACTGATAAAAAGTTTCTTATAATTGTCGCTTGATACACTATCAATCCATAATCAATGTGACCCATTTTCTCAAGATTTAGGTGATAGTAGAAAAAAGGAAATTGTACTGCATAAGTTTTTTGATATTTTAACTGTATGAGTTCATCAATGGACATTAAGTTCATAACTCATTAAAAGTGGAAAAAATTACTGGAGTTTATCAGAAGCTTTTATTTGAACATGTTTTCATCCTATGATCCATCATAGAGTAGAAAAACTTTCTTTTTTAAAAACCTTTATTATGTCTTTAGATTATGGAACTTTTTGGCTGTAAAATGTCATATGCCATATACTTTTAAGGAGTTAAGGTTCTATTTTTGAAACTAAAAAACAAAATGAAAAAGGTATAGAGTGGGTTTTATTTATTTTCCTTACAAATATTCATTTTATGTTTCATTTGAGATTGGTTTGTATCCATTTTTATCCTCATATATGTTGATTCCAGATTAATCCTCAATGGTTTTTGGAGGTTGACATTTCCACTGATATAAGTTATCATAATTCTTTCGATGTTGGGTTATTTATTATTTTGTTCTTGAATGCGAAGAGATAGGGGTTGAGATATATATTTAGTTTGTGTGTTGTGCGTGATATTGGGTATTACAAAATAAGGATAGAGAGAGAAAGTGTTGATGTGTTCGCATAGGACAATACTAAAATATGTATCATGTAAGTATGCATGCAACTTTTAGGTTATTGGAAAAGACTATATTTCAGATTTTGTTAATATTGAATGTTAATTGTATCTATATTCTCTTATTCCTTCAAGGTGGGTGGAAAAGACTATATTCCACTATCTATACTTCCTCCCTTTTAGAAAGGAATATTATAATTATAAAGGAAATTAGTCTAGAATTATCTAATGAAGATTTTATATTGGAATCGTTAGGGGTTGTTTCCAATCCCATTTACATAAATTATTTCAGAATCTTTTCTCTCTCATCACAAGCTTATAATGTGTATTTCAAAACCTATGATAATGTATTGTTTTGTTTTTTATTATGTGATATCATCTCTAATTGCATGTTTTTGTCCATAAGAACGTTAGAGTAAGGCAAGAACTAAAGGTACTTTTAGGATTCTTGGGCTATTACCTCCTTCCATTAATTATTTTGGATGAATTGATTTAGATTAAATATTATTTGAGGTTTTAGTTTTATCCCATAATTTGTTTTTATAATCTATCCACTCTCGCGCATCGCACGGGTTCACCCTAGTGTATATATTTTTTTTAAGAACACATCAATGAAAAATGTATTACGTGGAATTTTCCCCTCACATATGTCTTACCATTTTTATAAAGACTTGTGATAGTTAGCTCTCAGCAGACCAATTAACCCGCTACAATATTCGCTTATTGAATTTATAATAAATAACCATTAGTACAGCCCTATCATAAAAAACCAACAACAAATATGATATGTTTAATTAAAGAATAAACTCAAAATCAACGTCCTCCCAAAATAAAAAATAACAAGGGGAAAATAGCGTTGTTGCGTAACATATTATTTGCTCGAACTTAATGGAAGAAATCCTAAATGTTTAGATAAATGGAAGGAATAAACTTAGCAATGGCATTTTCCACCCATTGTGGGGAAATTTAAAAGCCCCAAAACACTAACTGTTTACATCCACTAATTACAATTCATATAAAAACAGTCAAAAGAATTGCTTTCACAGCATCATAAATTAACAACGGAAAAAAACCTCAAAACAGAGATATGTTTCCTGCCTCGAGATAACCACATTGGAGATCAAATAAAAAATATACCCAAAGAAGTTTATTTCTCACCGTACTTTTTAGGTTTAACTTTAATATAAAAGAATGAAATTTAATGTGCAAAATAGATTGTTTTTACATTATAATTTTATGATAGTGTTCGCTCAAGTTCATATTATCTAATAATAGGGGTGCCTCTCATTCACGATGGCTGGCGGAGGTTTTTTTGTATTCGATGAATTTCAACAATATATTTTGAATACATCTTTCGAAGAAAACGACGAAGAATCTCCATTGAGGATTAAAATTCCATTTTGGTGTACAACAAAATGCCACACCTCTTGAACATATTGTTCACTGTTAAATAAAATAGTAAACATTATCATTTTTTTATATCAATAATATATTACATACCAAAATTGAGAATGAGATATTAGTACACAATGTATAATGAATAGTCTCAGAGCTTTGTGGCATGATTTATGTGTTGGCACCCACTAGTCTAAAATATTAGGATTTAAGGAAAAACGGTGTTGGATATATTGAGGTAAGAGAAATAAACGTAAAGTTGTAGAAGTCACCCTCTACTTGCATCTTTATCAAATACTAAGTATGGAAATAAAACATACAATAATAAGTTGCCAAAACCATCAAATATCAAAAACACCAAGGAACAAAAATGAAATAGAACAATAGGGAAAAAATAATCAAAGAAGACACAAAATAAACGAAAATGAAAAAGGAGATGCAAGAAAAATACGTGAATCATTAACAACCCTCCCCTGCTCAGTCTTTTATTTGCACTTCAATTAATTGCATGAAAACAATATATCCAAAATAATAAGCTCAATCAAAATAAATAAAAAGGTAAAGAAATCAAATGCATGTCAAAAAAATAAACAAAAATTATACATGTCTGCTACAGTACTACCAATGAGGTCGAAAAAAGCCTCGTTCACTTAAAAAATGTTTGTGCTCTCACTTGGTTTCCTGCAAACCCCTGGAAAGGCCGCGGTTCTTAACTAATACTTGTTCAGTACTATATATCTCACTTTCAAAAGTAACAAAGAACAAAATTGTGATACCCCGCTTAATAAAATACCGGGTGATCAGTCCTATACCAAATTAAACAGGAATCTCATCTGGTTTATTATTAGCATCACTCTCGAAAACTTTTTAATTACTAATCACCTAGTCTTAAATTAAGATGATGTCAAATTTTATCTTATGAATTAAATCAAACCCAACCAACATACTAGGAAACCAAACTAACTATCACAAGAAGGAAACTAAACTTACCACAAAACAAGTATAAGTGTTTGTCGAGCAACATTGACTACAAGCAATCTACAAAGTGCAAGTATAAAAGAATACCGATACATGCCAAGACTGAATATAGAAGTACAAACCCGATAGTACACTAAAAAGTCCCTATCTAAAGATAAAATGTGACAAGCGTCTAAACAAAGATCCTACAGGAATCCACATATGCTACAGCTGCGCACCCTGTAGGAAGAATCAGGCCTGACGCCCCTGTGGTAGGACACCTAAGAGGTTTTTGAAAAGGTTTTATAGAAAGGTTTAGAACCCAAAACATTTGAAAATATTTAGCAAGTGTATTTAAATGGAAGAAATTAAAATGCAAATGCTCTTCATATTTAAGTTAGTGTCTTACACTCACTTGAGTACACCTCACCCCTCAAATAATGTGCACGCCTAATGAATTATACATAACACACCTAACCAATCTCCTCGTAACTATCCTTGTCCAAAATATTATACTAATTGCCCCACTATTATACCCCGAGTGAGTTTAGCATACACATTATAAGTTGTTATGGACATTAACTTATTTGAACCAATTCTCATCCAATACTATATAACCGTTTCACAAGTTATTTTAATTATACATTTACACCGGGTATATCTATATCTGTATACAATTTTGCACTATATATACGTATCATATCACAATATTCCCGCACACGTCGAATATAAATGCTATCAACCAACGCGTAAGAGGCAGGCATAGTTCCCCCCGTAAGTGCCCGTTCCATACCAAAACGGACCACACCTATAAACAAACGCTACGACTTGGGGAATAGACTCTCCCTGCATTCGCTAGTCAGGGAAATCACCCACATCTCGCAACCTACTAAGATAGCATTAATATTGGTACGCTTTACTATAAATATTATTCACACAAATATTTATATCATATATATACTACACATCACGGTATATATATAGAAATCTAGGCTACTGGTGTACTATGACTATACACAAAGCCTAAAATATTTAATTCTATGACCCGACTTCATTTCAATTAATTATACACAAATTAGTTTTCATTATTTTGGTGTAGCGCTACCAAGTGTACCCGGACTCTCTATCTCTCGACCCGAAATTCAAGAATTACAATCCCTCATTCAATTTCATGCAATCAAGTCTAATCACTTAAACAACAAGATTACAATATGCTAAATCATAAACTTACATCTTCAATTTCATTAGTCCTCTAATTAATTCAAGGTCAGGTATTCACAAATTAAACCTTAATTCACACTCAATTTCAGAATGCAGTCAAAGCAGGAATTGTGAATCTACAACACAACAGGTCTAAATTAGGGGAACTGCAGAAATCTGGCAGAACTAACAGGTGGTTCAAATGAAGAGCCCTGTCATTCAAAAGATAGTGGATCTTGTTTGAACAAAATACCAGATCGTTCAAAAGACCCTGGTATTTCTCCTTCTCTCTCTTCTGCTAAAAACCCAGTCCGCCATTAACAAGTTTTCAACCTATATTCTGTACAAATTTGTGCATCAAAACATCCCCAGATTCATCCTAATTCCATACTTATATCATATTCAATCTAACCCTAACCAATTCATCAATTAGAACATTAATTTCATCAAGTCTTAGCCCCTTTACAGATTTATAACTTCACATTAAAGAAATCCCCAATTTATAATAAATACAACCCTAACATTTTAATTGAGTCTCACCTCCTATAATATGATTAAGTAAATACACATTAACAATTTGCAATTTAAACCACTTGCCTCAATGTAGATCAAGGTCTTGGACGAGGGAGATGGATTGAGTCCAAGGTTTCTTGTTCTTGAAGCTCCTTCCAAAATCCCGAAATTCTTCTAATGGCTTTCCTCTCAAGATCTCCACAATTTTAATCTTCTAAAATGACTTTAGGTTGTCTTACCCTTACTTAATTAGGGTAAAAAGCTTAAATCCCGTTTTTGGGTCTATGGGCTTCCTAAAAAGGATCTGAACTCACTATTTGGAGCTCAAACATGTCTAATTAAGACCTAAAACCCAATATATACATATGGACACTCATTTCGGACTATTTTGACCTTCTTGGACTCAACCGCGCGCTCAAAATCGCCGTCTGAATGATAATTTTAAAATTAACTTCCATTAGTCAATTTATTTAAATATACCCACTTTTAAATATCCCAATTAATTAATTCTCATTAATTTACGACACAAGTAAATTACCAAATTACCGAATTAATTAATAAAGATAAAACCCAAAAATTACGAGGTGTTACATACTTCCCCCTTTACAAGGGAATTTCGTCCCCGAAATTCAGACGTACCTGTAGTGAAAAACTCTAGATATTGCTCCCGCATGTTCTCCTCACGCTCCCAAGTGGACTCATCATCAGTATGATAAACCCACTGAACGCGGATAAGAGGTACAACTTTAGATCGTAACTTACACTCACTGCGATCCAAGATATCTACTGGTCTCTCATCATACGAAATATCGGGCTACCAGTCTATCTCCTCAAGTGGGACACGACAAAACGCCCTCGAGATCCTCTTGTATTTCTTCAACGATGCAACATGAAACACATCGGGGATACGCTGCCGATGATCCCATACGGTACACTACCGGTCCGACTCTCTCAATAATGGGGAAAGGACCCACATACCTTGGCGTTAACTTTCCCTTTTTGCCAAATCTCATCACCTCTTTCATAGGGGATGCCCTCACTAATACCTGATCCTCGATCTCCAACTCCACATGTCTCATATTCGCATTTGCGTAGCTCTTTTGCCTATCTTGGGCAATACGAATACGCCCCCAAATTAACTTAATCTTGGAGGACGCATCCCAAATCATCTCCAGCCCTAATAGTCTGTTGTCCCCCACCTCCAACCAACAATCTGGTGAGTGAAAAGGTCTCCCGTACAATGCCTCAAATGGGGCCATGCCAATAGTGAATTCGTACGAGTTGTTATACCTGAACTCTACCAATGGAAGATACTGCTTCCAATCTCCCCTAAAATCAAGGACACACATCCGTAGCATATCTTCGATCATCTGATTCACCCTCTTTATTTGCCCATCCGTCTGAGGGTGATAGGAGGTGCTCAACCTCAACTCGGTGCCCATTGCCTCCTAGAGGCTCTGCTAAAAATGCGATACAAAAATCTTATCCGTGATGGATGCTATATTGATTGGGATACCATGCAATCTAACTATCTTTGCTATTAATAGTCTCGCATACTACATAGTCTCAAAGTCTATGTGAACTAGAAAAAAGGGGGCCACCTTGGTCAATCGATCTACTATGACCCATATAGAAATTCTCACCCACTTCCACATCGGGTTCTCAAGTGGATGCAACATCCTTGATGATTTCTGTTGATCTACCTTCACAAGTTGACACGTGGCACACTTCGAGACAAAATTCATAATATCTCATTTCATCCCCATCCACCAGTACTGCCTCCTCATATCTTGGTGCATTTTGTCCCCACCGGGATGTACCAAAAATCTGCAGCCATGAGCCTCAGTTAAAACAGTGGGTCTTAAGTCCTCATCCTATGGAATTACCAACCTCCCATTAAAGCATAGCCCGCCCTTGGAGCTAATGGAGTAGGACTCTGCTCCCTCTGTTGGAAACTTCTTCACCCTGTCTTGGCAGAAAGGATCATCTGCCTGAGCTGTCACCACCCGCATAACAATCTCAGGTGTGACTGTTAGAACTGCCATACATTCCCTGGCAATGTCATCGTCGTGCCTAAGTTCGCTTCATTTTGCCTTCCAAACTGTCGCCAAATATTCCTTGGGTCGTCGGCTCAATGCATCCGCAACTACGTTAGCCTTTCCAGGATGATACTAAATATAAAACTGGTAATCTTTGATGAAATCCAACCACCTCATTCGCCTCGCGTTAAAGTCCTTCTGAGTGAATAGATATTAGAGTGACTTGTGATCTGTGAATAAGTTGAAATTCTCTCCCAAAAGGTAATGCCTCCAAATCCTCAAGGCAAAGACCTCCATGGCTAACTCTAAATCATGAGTGTGGTAGTTCCTCTCATGGGGCTTTAGCTTTCGGGACGCATAAGCTATCGCCCGTTCCTCTTGTTGTAACACACCTCCGAGTTCCTGAAAGGGAGCATCAGTATAAACCCGATAGTCCAACCCTACCCTCGATAATGCCAATACGGGGACAATGTTAGATTGCCCTTTAGCTCTTCGAATGCCAACTGGCATGAATCGCTCCATACAAAGGGCACCCCTTTACGATTTAAATTGGTGAACGACCTAGATATCTTGGAGAACCCTCTGATGAAATGGCGGTAGTAACCAGCTAACCCTAAAAAACACCTGATATCCATCGGTGCCTTGGCCTGGCCTCACTCCCTCACCGCTGACACTTTACTCGGGTCCATGGAAATTCCCTGCTCCGACACAATATGGCCCAAGAACTGCACTTCTCGAAGCCAAAGCCCACATTTCTCATACTTGGCATATATCTGGTGATCCCGTAACGTCTGCAAGAACATACGGAGGTGCTCGGCATGCTCTTCCTCCATGCGCGAATAGATAAAAATGTCATCTATGAACACTATGATGAACTGATCGAGAAAATCTCTAAAAACTCGATTCATAAGGTCCATAAATACCGCCGGTGCATTGGTGAACCCGAATGGCATCACTCGAAACTCATAAGAACCATATCGTGATAGAAAGGAAGTTTTTGAGACGTCTTCCTCTCTAATCCTTAGCTGATGGTACCCCGACTGTAAATCAATTTTGGAGAAATATGATGCCCCTCGCAACTGGACAAAAAGATCATCAATCCTAGGCAGTGGATACTTGTTTCAGATCGTGACCTTATTTAACTCCTGATAGTCAAAACATAAGCGGAGTGAGCCGTCTCTCTTCTTTATAAACATCACGGGAGCACCCCATGGTGATGTTCTCCGTCAAATGAACCTTTAACCCAAGAGTTGCTAAATTTTTCCCCTTAACTCACTTCATCTCCCAAGGGGCCATGCGATAAGGCGCTCGGGCTATCGAGCTGGTGCTCGATGCTAGATCAATGACGAATTCAATCTCCCGATTGGGTGGAAACCTCAGTATGTCCTGGAATACGTCCTCAAAGTCCCTCACAACCAGAATTGAATGTATCGGAACCACCACCTCCTGTGAGGTCTCCTCCTCAAGATAATATAAATGAGTGCGCGATTCACCTTCTGAAAGGGGCATCACCACTAAAAACATCTCATGTCCCGGTATGCCAAACACTAAGGCTCTCTCATAACAATCAACCATCTCTCTATAACCGGCTAGACAATCTCTACCCAAAATAACATTATAACCCTCCAAATCCAAAACTATGAGATCCGCTGCAAAACTAAAACCTCCAATCAAAATATCTACCCCCTACAAATCAAGTAAATAAGAGATCCACCCCCTATAGGTGACTCCACACACATGAGTAGGCTATTAGCCATGTCTAGTAACCCAACCCCTCTAGCCAAACGGGTCCTAATAAATGAATGTGATGCACTGGTATCAAAAAGTATCCTACCAACATGACCATGGACATGGAACGTACCCTCTACTGTCGGTGGCGCTAGCGGTGCTGGGGAAATTGAATCCTAACTGCTGTGAAATCTGGGGAGCTGGCACTGTCGGAGGCACCTGTACCTGATGACCCTGCGGGGCACCCTATTGCGGACCACCCCTAATTAGCACTGGGTAATTTTGCCTGAAGTGGCCTTGTCTGATTGCAAATGAAATAGAGTTTCTGAACCGTCTCCTTGATACTGGCCCTGCTAACCCTGACGCTGCAGCCCCTGAGGTTGGCTCTGATGGCCCTGGCGAGGCTGTCCTGACTATTGGCCCTACTGGCCACCCACACTGTTCCCCTGGCCCTGGCAGAACCTGCTGCGGATTTGGGCCCTACTAGACCTTCCTGAACCCCTATCCTCCATATCAAAATCTCTTGGCGAGATTCCCCTGATGGGTATCCTGCCCCTACAACGCACCACTAAAAGAACCTCCATTAGCCTTTCCATACTGGCTCGGCTCCCCACCCCTCTTACTCCCCTTGAGGTGAAAGCGATGGTCCTGACAATGAAGTAAGGCCGCATTAACCACTTCGGTGTATGAAAAAAAATCGGGTTCCCTATCAAATGTTGTCGGATCCTCCAGGCCAACCCATCAACAAACATAGCTTTCTTCCTTTCCTTGTTGCTCACCTCATTCGGCATAAGAGTGTCCAGACGAGTGAACTCCTCCTCGTACTCGCCAACATATCTATATCCCTGAGTTAACTCCCTAATCCTCCTCCTCATCCCGGTCTTGATGACCGGGGGAAAATACTTATGGTCAAACCACACCCAAAACTCTGCAATTGACATAGAATCCATCTCTGCAACAGTGGTAGTGGACTCCCACCACTGCAAGGCGGCTCCTGTCAGCCTAAACGTGGCAAGAAACTACCTCTGCACCTCGCTACACTCCACCATCCATAGGTTCCTCTACATATCATGCCTCCACTGGTAAGCTGAAATCACATCCGCACTCCCCTGGAACTCCAGGGGATGACCCTTCTGGAAGGCCAACCGAACCCCAGCCACTCTGTCAGCCCTAGGTGGACCTTCCCTACTACAGCCATGTGCTAAGGTGGCTGATGCTGAGGAAGGTGGGTTGCCATCATGGTCATGGAGGCATTTACTGCCTGAGCCACTATACCCGCTATCTGCTTGGTATAAACAAGCCTTTGTAGCAGCTGTGACTACTGTACATCAGGCTCCTAAGGAGCCTTACCCTCTCCTCGTCGGGAAGCTGCCCTCGCGGGTCTACCTCTCGCTCTCTTGGGCGGCATCTGAAATGTAGAACGAGTTATATTAGATAAAATTTTATACAAATCTTAATATATCAGAAGAGCGACAAAAAGTAAAAATGAGTCAATAGTCCTAATAATAGAGCTCAATGCCAAAGAACGCAATGTTGAAACTAAAGTAATCCACACAGATCCTAGGGACACTAGAACCTGATGTTCTGATACCATCTGTGACACCCCGCTTAATAAAATACCGTCCAATCAGTCCTATACCAAATTAACCAAGAATCTCATCTGGTTCATTCTTAGCACCACTGTCGAAAATCTTTTTAATTACTAATCACCTAGTCTTAAATTAAGCTGATGTCAAATTTTATCTTATGAATTAAATCAAACCCAACCAACATACTAAGAAACCAAACTATCACAAGAAGGAAACTAAACATACAACAAAAAAAGTACAAGTGTTTGTCAAGCAACATCGACTGCAAGCAATCCACAAAGTGCAAGTATAAAAGAATACCGATACATACCAAGACTGAATATAGAAGTACAAACCCAATAGTACACTGCAAAATTCCCTATTTAAAGATAGAATGAAACAAGAGTCTAAACAAAGATCCCGTAGCAATCCACATATGCTGCAGCTGCGCACCCTATAGGAATAATCAGGCCTGGCACCCCTGTGGTAGGACACCTAAGAGGTTTTTGAAAAGGTTTTATAGCAAGGGTTAGAACCCAAAACATTTCAAAATATTTAGCAAGTGTATTTAAATACACGAAATTAAAATCCAATTGCTCTTCATATTTAAGTTAGTTCTATACACTCCTTTGAGTATACCTCGCCCCTCAACTAATGTGCATGCCTAACGAATTATATATAACACACCTAGCCACTCTGCCCGTAACTAGCCTTGTCCCAAATATTATACTAATTTCCCCACTATTATACCCTGAGTGAGTTTAGCTTACACATTATAAGTTGTTATGCAGATTAACTTATTTGAACCAATTCTCATCCAATACTACATAACCATTTCGCAAGTTATATTAATTATACATTTACACCATGTATATCTATATCCGTATATAATTTTGCACTATATATACGTATCATATCACAACATTCTCGCACATGTCGGATATAAATGCTATCACCCAACGCGTAGGAGGCGGTCATAGTTCCCCCCGTAAGTGCCCGGTCCATACCAAAATGGCCCACCCCTATAAACAGACGCTATGACATGGGGAATATACTCGCCCTGCATTCACTAGTCATGGGACTCACCCACATTGCACAACCTCCTAAGATAACATTAATATTGGTATGCTTTACTATAAATACTATTCACACGAATAGTTATATCATATATATAATACACATCACCGTATATATATATATATAAATCTAGGCTACCGTTGTACTATGCCCATACACAAAGCCTAAAAAATTTAAGTCTATGACCCGACTTCATTTCAATTAATTATACAAAAATTAGTTTTCATTATTTTGGTGTAGCCCTACCAAGTGTACCCGGACTCTCTATCTTTCGGCCCGAAATTCAAGAGTTTCAATCCCTCATTCAATTTCATGTAATCAAGTCTAATCATTTAAACAACAAGATTACAATATGCTAAATCATGAACTTATATCTTCAATTTTATTAGTCCTTTAATTAAATCAAGGTTAGGTATTCATAAATTAAACCTTAATTCACACTCAATTTCAAAATTCAGTCAGGGCAGGAATTGTGAATCTCCAACACAACAGGTCTGAATTAGGGGAACTGCAGAAATTTGGCAGACCTAACGGGTGGTTCAAACGAAGAGCCCTTTCATTTGATTGACAATGGATCTCATTTGAACGAAATACCAGGTCGTTCGAACGACCCTGACATTTCTCCTTCTCTCTCTTCTGTTAAACACCCAGTCCACTATTAACAGGTTTTCAACCTCTATTTTGTACAGATTTCTGCATCAAAACGTCCCCAAATTCATCCTAATTCCATAATTATATCATATTCAATCTAACCCTAACTAATTCATCAATTATAACATTAATTTCATCAAATCTTAGACCCTCTAAACATTTAAAGCTTCACATTAAAGAAATCCCCAATTTCTAATGAATACAACCCTAACATTTTAATTGAGTCTTGCCTCCTTTAATATGAATAAGTAAATACACATTAACAATTTTCAATTTAAACCACTTGCCTCAATGTAGATCAAGGTCTTGGAATAGGGGGATGGATTGAATCCAAGGGTTTCTTCTTGTTCTTGGAGCTCCTTCCAAAATCCCCAAATTCTTGTAATGGCTTTCCTCTCAAGTTATCCACACTTTTAATCTTCTAAAATGACTTTAGGTTGTCTTACCCTTACCTAATTACGATAAAAAGCTTAAATCCGATTTTTGGACCCGCGGGCTTCCTATAAAGGGTCCAAAGTCACTATTTGGAGCTCAAATATGTCTAATTAAGACCCGAAAACCATTATATACTTATGGCCACTCATTTTGGACTATATCGAACCTACCGGACTCAGTCGCGTGCTCAAAATCGCCATCCGAATGATAATGTTTAAAATTAACTTCCATTAGTCAATTTATTTAAATATACCAACTTTTAAATATCCTAATTAATTAATTCTAATTAATTTATGACATAAGTAAATTACCGAATTAATTAATAAAGATAAAATCCAGAAATTACATAGTGTTACAAATATATACATGATCCAGAGTGGCAATTTTAGAAATTGTGCAATAACATGACACAAAATGACACTGATATTAATTCGAGATTGACACGGATCACATGATATGTCGTATTCGTGTCGGAGATTTTTGACAAAAAGTCGTATCATGTCAAAATAATATATCATCTTAGTCATTTGTGTTATGTCGTGATATATTCAGATTTTACTTCTGATTTTATATACGAATGTGTCAGGGCGTAAAAATTATAAATCAAGTTATTCATGCCATGTTGTGTTTAATATGGGTTGTGTTTTTGTCAAGTAAGAAAACGTATCTTGTTTTTTTCTAAATGGTCTTTGTCGTGTTGACTAGTGTGTCAGGCTAACATATGACTCAAAAACATGAATTGACACCCCCAAACAAAGATAATGTAAACAATTAAAGTATTCCAAGTGATTTTCAAATTTGAATAGTTTTTCACTTCAAGCCTATTTGGAATAATTGCATGTATAAAACACAAATGCAACCAACAACCACATGTAAATCATTTGGCAGAAAATCCACACCCTCACTGACATTATCAAACCTACGAGGCGCCCCAACCATGTTGTGAGAGTCCAATAATTCTCCCCCCTAGAGTTTGCATATAAATAAGAGGTTGGTTAGAGGATGAAGACAAGTTCATGTAATTAGACTTCGAGAAAATCAAGAGTTCTAAGCATTCTCAAGTTTTTACTCTATGTTTCATGCTCATAACCAACTGTTGTGACCTTATACTCGTAACATGGATCATTTACAGTGTTTACACATATTGTATATCTTAAATATCCTTAAAGTAATACTCAATTACCCTTATAGAAGTCAATCAATTACTTTCTAAGTTTCTTTGAATCGCTGACAAATTCCTTAGACTATAATAACACATATACGATTAATAAACAAATGCAACACCTTTGACAATGGACGTAAGACTTCCTCATGAGGTCCAAATCAATTTTAATCATTGTCTCACATTTTGACACTTCTATCCTCTTATCCATATGAGGACAAAAATGGAGAACCTGTGGGTCTGAAGTCACTTACGATTTTAACACTCATCAATTTACCGCCATATATTGGAACATCAAGTTCCATATCTTCCAAATAAACTTCTCACTCTCTCCAACATGGTAATCAATGATGACTTAGCCATGTCTCTCAAAAATATGGAGGTCTAGAAGAAAGTGATCCAAGAGCAACTACCTACCATCCTAATTAGTCTCCTTCTACCACCAGTGGTGGAGGAACCATTATAACTAGATAAGAGTAGAACTTTGGAAAATTATGAGCCCTCGTTAAAAAGAGAGAATGATCGTGAGGGTGTGCCTAGATCCCCCAATAATCAGTTACATGCATTCCAATCAAGGAAAGATTATCACATCACAGAGATCAATCCTAAAGATGTTCTAGGACAATTCGGCCCTGGGATGGCATGATAAAGAAGATGCAAGACCGGTTGGAATATTTCCTTAATCAACTTCCAACACCATTGAATTGGACTTCCAAAAGACAATGTCTCCTTTGTCTAATGATGTTCAACATTACATACTATTCCCCAAAATGGAAGATGATTTCCATTGAACCATTCGATGGGTCCAAAGATCTCATTAACCACTTAGAGAACTACATGTCACTTATGCTCCTTCAAGACACCCCAGATGAGGTCATATTTAGTGATTTACCTACTACCTTACGAGGAAATGCCTAGCATTGGTTCGTTAATATCAATTCGGGGACCTGTAATACCCTGTACTTTTATGATTATTTAATTTTCATATGCAACTAATTATTAATTTAATTGGGAAAGTTAAATTGGATTTTTATAAATATTAATTAGTGAGTTAGTATTAATATTTATTATTATTATTATTATTATTATTATTATTATTATTATTATTTTTATAAATATTAATTAGTGACCATCATAAGATTCACTATGCTAGCAACATCTTTTTTCACCCACTTTATTAGAGACTAGAAGATGAGGAAGTATGTCACTTCCCTCTTCCACTTCAAGCAAAAGACCGATGAATCCCTCCGGGAGTATGCTAAAGGGTTCGATCAAGAAGTACTCCAGGTGGAAGGCCTGACTGACACTATTTGTGTGGCAGCCTTTATCTAAATCTCACTTTAAAAGACCTGTTGATGTCTTTTAGCAAGAAGCCCCCAAAATCAATGACTAGGCTACTAAAAAGAGCATAAAAATATATGAATGTTGAGGATGTTATCTCAGTTAGGCATGTCAGAACCTCTCCCTAACCGGGAAATATGTCTTCTCCTGTCTTAGGGTGACCTCAGAAGCATCTGAGGAAAAAAATAAGTAATATGGGAGTAAGAAAAGTGGACCTATAGACGCCAAACACTTTACCCTTCTCACAACCACCATAAATGGGGTCCTTTTAGCCATGTAATCTTGAAATATCTGGCCTCAGCCAAAACTTATGAGAATTGTGGACAATAATAGAGACAAGTACAAGTATTGTCGATTCCAGAGAGATCATTGCCACAACACAAAATATTCTTCAGACTCAAAGGATCCATTGAAATGGTGATAAAGAGGGGGGGGGGGGGGTAGAGTATGTGAAGAAAGATGTAGGGAAGGGGCATCATGAAAACAAAAATAAAAACAAAGATGATGTCACTATGATAGATGCCATATGTATCTTTGGAGGATTCATTGGGGAGAATTATCTTCTTCGTCCTAAAAATCTCACCTCAGAAGTATCCAAAAAGAAGGAGTATAGGTCAACCATGTCTCTTTCACGCATCTGGCTCCAAAAGAATGTGTTATAAAGTCTTTTCGGAAGCTGACTTGAGGTGGGTTCATTTGCCTCAAGAGGACACATTCATCATCACAGTGATAATGGGCAATGATAATATGAAACGGATTCTCATTAACACAGGAAATTCTGCAGACATCCCATTATTAGATGCCTTTAAGTCTACCGATCTTGGTGCAAAGTGCTTGTAGCCAGTCACCACTCCTCTCATTGGGTTCAACGGATAGAGGACCTATTCCTTGGGGTTTGTCACTCTCCCCTCACCCTTAGTTCCAAATATTAATGCAAAATTATATGTAACAAGTTCATAGAAAATGACCTACCCTTCGGCAACAAAGTAATAATGGGCAGATCATCACCTAACGACTTAAACATCTTACCTCCACCACCATGAATATCTGAGCTCCCTCGAGAAAATCTGGGGATAGAATTGATGAGTTCATATACCTAAGCCCTGCAAAATAAGGACTATTTCCCTCGCAGTTAGGAGTCCAACTGACGAAAGACCTTGGATTTAAGGTCTAAGGGCCCAAAAATCGAGTTGCAAGGACTTGAACATTTTCTCAAAACTTAAACCAAGATTTTAAAACCTAAAATAAAGCATTGCAAGGACCTCAGACTTAGCTCTAGGTTTAAGATATGGTCTTAGAACCCAAACTTCAAGTTGTAAGGATTCCATCCATGGCTTAATACTACTAGTCAAAGGTTACATGATCCAAAAAAGACTACAGTCCATAGGTATAGATAACCCTAAACTCATAATCAAAGGGTTAAAGACCCAATAAAGACTAAAACGAATTACTGAAATTTTCATCCATAATTCTGAGAAGCTAAGGTCTAAAAACCCATAAAACTTCCCATACATAAGGGTTTTTCTCGCACTAATATTTTTCCTTTCACAAAGTTATATAAAAGAAAAATAAATTGTCCAAAACTTCAATTTTTAATTGGAGAAAAAGTGCAAGGCTCTAAGTTCGGAGGTCTTAGTACCCTTATAATGACATTAAAGTTAAAATTTTCTAGGTCTGTAGGTCTTAAGAACCTTATAATAACTTTAGTTTTAAAATTCTCCAAGTTCAGAATCTTATGACCTTTTGAGGGATTGCAGATTCGAAATTTACGTAGTTTAAAGGTCTTATGACTCTTTTGTGGGACTTCATGTAAATTTTTTTCATTAAGTCTAAAGATCTTATAACCCAATTGTTAAACTCCAAAACTTTCCAAAGGATAAGCTCAGAGGTCTTAGGGCCCTTTGTGGCATTACAACATCTAAAACACCTAATCCCATAGGTCTCAAGACCTATTGGGGGCTCAAGGTTAAATAATTTCAAAGTTCTGAGGTTTGATGAATCTTGACGGAGCTATATCTCAGACTCTAAAGTTCAAACCATTGGTGTTACATGTTTTCAAGATTATAAAACCTTTTGAGGACTAAATTTCTAAGTCCAAAATTTGAATTTAAGGTCTTAGGACCCTTTACATATTTGACTTTAAACCTTCAAGGCCAAAATTTCTTTGGGGCCAACTGTTTGTACAAGTTAGGGGCATTTAGTTATAAAAAGTGAAAATATCATGTATCTTATGGCTATAAGGTCTAGGGACCCATCACAGAACCTCTGTATTCAATTCAAAAACCTCACAAGTGCATGACTTTAGGTCTTAGAACCCTCATATCCACATCAACAAGTTTTCCACACTGGTTACTTTTGCTTTTGAGAAAGCGTGTTATGTAAACTAAATAAACATCAGCAACAAATTTAGAGGGGGTGAATAGGTTTGAATATAACTTATGACCAATTTTTTTATTTCAAATATTTTTTCTTGACATTTAAGTTACTCAAAATGAGTTTTACCAATTTGATTATTCAATGATAAGATTAACACAAACAATTACGTAAATAGATGAATGTAGATGAACAAAACTAGATCTAAAACACTTAAGACAATTTTAATTTAATTCACTATATTCAGATTAAATCTAAGTGATGTGTGAATAAATGTGTGCATATGAGTATAAATCAATCACAAACTCACATAATACAGATTTACGAGAGGGTTAAAAACTTTATACACTCCAATTCTCATTTCTAATTAAAAAATAATTTTACAAAAGGCAAGAAGGTACCTCTCACACAATCCTTATCATGTAGTCAGTAATGAACATTTTAACTCTTTACCATTGTTAATGAGAATCCACAACGCGTTCCATGCTAAGATTGAATAAGTCCATATTTTCCTTGGAATTACGCCACACTCTTTTATATCTAGAAGTTATAGATCATAATAATTCAGAAAAGGTAGATTGAATTAACAAAGATCGGTGTATAGATCTGAATCAAAACACACTTAGTTATCTCTCAAAGACTTAGATTAAGTATAAATCTAAGTTTATACAATTTTGGATGGAACGAGTGAAATTGTAAAAAGAAGTAAAGAAAAAATTCTCTCAACCTCGAAAATGCTCTCACAAATGTATTTTTGTTATGATGTTTTTAATAATAATAAATGAAAGAGAAATGGTCCTTTAAATAGAATTTTATAAAAAGTTGGTTATTCTGTGTGCACGGTTAGATCCAATCGTTCACATGATTTTCTCCACTAAGAACATCGAGGGGAAAGATGTTCGAACAGGCACAAAAGTAGTCCGCTCAAACAGGATTCTATACCAAGATCATAAAAATATTTTAAAACACCAACCCGAGCTTTACCAATCCCCAAAAACATTTCTTAAATATTTTGAGAATGCTTTAAAAACTTGTAACCATTTGTTCCAATAATTTTCAAAGACCCGACACATTTTCAAAAATACGTTTTGTGTGTTTATCCATAATCAATTCAAAATCTACTAAAGAGGATATAGTCTTTAAACTTCAATCCGAACGCGTGGCGACGAAAGTCTACAATGAAGGGTGATGCATGATCTTTAATCTTCAAGGAGATTGCACTGCACTCATAACGAATCAAGCCTATTTGAATTGATGAACTCAATGGCTTAATTTTTAATCACGGGAATATATATACATACATATATATATATATAAAAAATTTATATTTTCATTCTTCTTCTTTGGCTATTTTATGGCAAAACTTCCCAAAAGATAAAAATAACTTATTGCCACTACAAGACATACATTCCAGTAGCCATATAAAAATGAATGTAGTAGGAAGTAATGTACAAAATCCATTAAAACAAACGAAAATCCAAGAGTCGTGGGATGGAGTCAAATCCATCAATGCTAAGCTTGAAATCACACAAAATAACAAAGAGCATCACGTAGTCAATGCATGCACAAAGAGAAAATCCCCCTACATGGGAATCCTATGATAAGTATCAAGTGATATATATGAGATAAAGACATGTGATAAATAATATGTTCATGTGAATAACAATCATCTAATATCAAGATTCTAGTAAGATCAACAATGTGATAAAGCATGTGAATAACATAATGTAATAACAAATGCTCTCAATATATTAAAAATCCCAAGCAAAAATAATAGCCCCTATCATAGATATTTCTCCAAATTTTAAAATAAAGTGAGAAACAACTTGCTACCCCTTAATAAGTTAAAAGAAAAAATCACTTCCCCTTTTTGACATAAATGGCAAAAAAGGAAATAAAGTTTTCTCCTCATTTATTTCAAGGCATAAAGTTTTCTCCCCTTTTTGACATCGAAAAGTTAGAGAAGAAATAGTATAAATAACGGGTGTAGCAAGGCAACTAACAAATTCATATAAGCAAGAAAAACTAGCGAAGAAAAGTCTTGTAAATCTTGTGAACAACCAAGATACAACATGGTTCAGGGAGTATTTTTGCTTAGGTGTAGAGATCTAGTCATGTATCGGTTCAAAATGAGTAAGTGCAGATTCACACACGGATTCAATTATGCTGAAAAGCGATCGAAAGGTTGTTATTGACTGAGAGCATGGGTTGTGCAAATGGACCACTTTCAATATGTGCGAGCAGAGCACAAAGCAAGTGTACAAAAACTCTAAATATCTCATCAAAAACTCAAGCACCCCTTAGAATCCCAACTCTCATAAACTTAAAAGTATGAATGAATGAAAACGAATGCAGATGCATGAAAATCACTCACTTTGACATTAATAGAATCAGTTTGTGATATAATGCACAAAAAGTTCAAAAATAACAACTCACATGCATATATACATATGCAAGTAAAAAGCATGTACACGTGTGATTGTGACTAGTCACAACATGATTCAACCACGTGACATATATATATTTCATTTAAATTTTGATTAAAAACACATTTAACTCATACTCAATCAATTCAACATTAAAGAAATAAAATTCTAATTAAATCAATAATTTACAATTTTTTAATGTTAATCAAGGTATAATTCATGTGACGATAAAGAAAAACATAATCAACATAAATACACATAATCAAATCATGCAAATATTATAAATAAAGCTTAAAAAACCATTGAATCGGTATTCTTTTGAACTCAAAATGATAGTTTCAAGCCATTAAGTCCCTTAAGCATGTTGATAAAAAAATACTTTTGAAATGACATCAAAAAGAAAATTTCTTTTTTGAAAATATTTGCCCTAACTTGTTTTTATATTGGTTCAAGCTCTTGGCTTATGGCTCTTTTTCAATATATTTTGACCTCTGACATATTTTGACTTTTCACATTCCTAGATTTCACCTACCCAAAGACATTTGTATTTTAAAATGGGCGTAAACACTCTAGTGATAGCCCTTATAAATGCGTTTAAAAAACAATCATTTTTCAACTCCATCACATATGGACCAACGAAACATCAATAAGATCTCAAGAATTTGATTATGATCAAATTACTCTTTATAAGTAAGATCAACATGATAAACATTATATGCAACATGTGATATGCATGTGCAAGTAGTGTGAAATCAAATACCATATATGTCAACAGATTTGACAATCATAATTTACCAAACAATTGAACAAATCAAACAATGTATATCTAATGATTTAGAATTCATTGTTTAATCATCTTTCAAATTAAATCAATTATCGAATCATAATGAATCAAAGACTTAACCATATATATCACGAAAATAATAAATATAAAATCTTTTTTAATTTTAAAAAAATGATTATAAAATCGAGTTTAGATAAGAAAAAATGTGTAGAAAGAAAAGGCATGAAGAATGTACATATGCATGAAAATTTCACCAACACGTGAAGCAAGATATCAATTGACGTCACTCACCAACAAAGATTTATTTTCCCCACAAATTAACAATGAACTGGGAATGAAAGCTTATAAGAACCTAGTCATCCTAAGAAAACTACCTACCTAGTTAGTGATGGGTGTTGCATCCTTCGAGTTAATGGGATATTTAATTTAACCTCTTTCATTTAACTTTCTGTTGATTTCCTAACAAGTTAACCTAGACTCTAGGCTTGTTCCTAGGAAATTTTCTAAAACTTTTGGAATCCATCTTCCATTCCTCCTAGGATTCTTATGCATAGTCCTTAGAATTTGAGCATATGGTCCAAGTGTAGGTCTATGAAACTCTCTTCTTGACTCACCTCTATAACGCACTAAGAAATCCATCAAGCTATCAAATTTTCCATTATGTTCACTAAAAAAATGATCCAATGAGAAACTTTCCTCCTATTTATAATAAACCTATTGTTTCTCCCTCTCAGGTACCTATAAGTTTGATTTGTGTGGCTTTGTACCTTAAAAAAAGTAAAAAAAGGGTACATTTCTTCTCACAATATTTTGCACATTCTTTCTCACCTCCTTTCTCTCATATTGAGCTTTCAAACCAACTTTTTCAAGCAATTTTATTTTAAAACAAAAATGTGCAACATGATTTGATTTACCACAAAAATCACAACAAAAAATCTTTTTAGCAATATCGGATTTATATTCAACCTCATTCTTTTGAAGCGCGAGAGTTTGTACCTTATCCTCTTTCTAAGCAATTGAACTTTCGACATTTAATTTTATTTTTTCAATATTTTTCTCAAACTTTGAACATTGAAACCAATCCCATGTTTGTTCTGTATTTGTTGAGCATTAATCAATAAAATGATATCAAGTTTATAAACTTTAATTTTAAATCACTTTCATGCTCAAGTTCAAGTTTCAACTTTTCAATGTCAATTTTCAAATTGAATTTTTAAGCTCAAATTTCTTTCTTTTTTTCCTTTTGAAATAATTACATTTTGTGATTTCAAAGACTCGCATCGCTTTGTCAAAATTTGAACAACTTTTTAATTTCAAAACACTTTGAATGAACCTTTTCGAAATTTTCTTCTTTCTCAGCAAGTTTATTTTGCAAAACTTTCATCTTGTTGAAAAACTTAATGTTTAATTATTTAAGTTTTAGGGACTTGAAAATTTTCATCTTAAGCCTCTTGAATGACATACATTTCATCATAACTTTCATCTTAAGATCTGGGGATAGAGATGTGTGCGCTCTCGCTATCACATGGCAAAGAATCATTAAGGGCCATATTCTTAGAAGATTTGGTCATTTTCTTCTTCACCACACTGTCTAAAGACACACCATAATCTATCCTTACCATGAATGAAAAATTACTTTCATTTAACCTAAAAAAGGAATTGGTTTCCTTAAGGTCATGTGAAGAACAATCATTCAACGAGTCAACTCAAGAAAAATATGAGTTATTTTCACTCTTTTGAGAAAGTTAAAATTCAATTTGAAAAGATTGTAATATTTTCTCAAGATAACTTTTAGCGTTTTCACAAACAATAAGCTCTTCATTAACGTTTTCAAATTCAAGAGTTAAATCACTTTTACTTTCATTAGCAAACTATATTTTTTATAAATCAAGTCTCAAAGAACAATTCAATTTACATAAATAGAAATTTGTTCTCTCATGGAAAAAAATATCTTCAAACAACTCACCCTTCTCATTTTCAAGCATTTTCAACTTTTGATTGGTAAGTTAACTAGTCATTTCAAATTCTATAAAATTTTCTTTTTATTGTTCATGAAGTTTGACTTGATAAACCAATTTAACATTCAAATTTTTGATTTTAAGAAGTTCAACATTCAACACTTAATTCTTTTGACTTAAGACTTTAACATTTTTTATTTCAGCAAAATCATCATTAGCAGATTTTTTATTTTTCCAAGAATAAGATGATATAGATACATTCTTATCAAATCTAGATTTAAATTGATCTAAACTCGCACTTTGATTCATAATAATAGGACCCGAAGTAATGCAACGATCAATACTTTTCAAATAGGACAATCAATTTCCATCAAGGTCACAAAAACTAGATCTACTCACAAGCAAACTCGATCTAAGCAAACAACACAAGAAATACACAAATAACACAATGATCAACTCAAGAATGTTAATGTTATTCAATTGAGCACCTTACTCTGATACCAATTGAGAAATCATGCCATATACACTATGTAAACATCAAAAACAAACCTATGGGGGTGAATAGGTTTGAAGACAACTTATGATCAATTTTTTTATTTCAAACATTTTTATTTGCACATTCAAGTTACTAATTTGATTATTTAATGACTAGATTAACACACACAATTATGCAAATAGGTAGATTTAGATGAACAAAACCAGATTTAACACACCTAAGCCAATTTTAGTTCAATTCACCAGATTCAGATTAAGTGATATGTGTGAACAAATGTGTGCTTATGAGTATAAATCAATCATAAACTCACACAAGATAGATTTATGAGGAGCTGAAAAACCTCGAAGCAGTCCAATTCTCATTTCTATTTGAAAAGAAATTTTACAAAAAGGTGAAATGGTACCTCTTACAAAATCCCTATCGCGTAGGAACCTATAAATCTTTCAACTCTTCCCAATAATCAATGAGAATCTGGAACAATATCCACATCGCGAATGAAGAAGTCCATTTTCCTCCTTGGAATTTCGCCACACTCCAAATTCTTAAATAATTTGAAGTGCCTCCTCTTTTACATATAGTAATTCAGAAAAAGTAGATTGAGTTAACCAAGGTCAGTGTGTTTATTTGAACCAAAACACTCTCAATTTTCTCTCAAAGACATATATCAATTATAGATATAAGTTTTTACAATTTTGGAGGGAACGGGTGAAATTAAAAAGAGAAGAAAATGAAAATGCTCTCTATTGGAATGTGTATATTATTTATGTAATTGGCCATAAGGTTAATTTGGTCCCCCAATGTATTTCCTCCTTAGAATAAATATAAGCCCCTAAAATTATAGGGGCCATAATTGAATTCTAACATTCCCGTTGGTATCAGAGCCAAAAACACAAAAAGAAGAGGGAGAAATTTGCCTCCCTCTCATTCCTTATTCTTCCACAAAATCCTAAACTCTAACCCTGCTACCCCAGCCACCTCCAGTAACCCCCAAAAGCAGTGGAACCCTAGGTGACCGAAACCCTAGGGTTCCTAGTCCCTCTGCGGGCCACCCCCTCCCTTTTACATCGTCAAACCCTAGTTTTGGGTTAAAACTTCAAGATGCATAGGGTTTTAATTTTTTGAGCAGATTTATGCATTTTGGGGGTTGACTTCTCTTATCTGAAGAGACTATTATTATTTACCTATAATGTGGTAGATTATTGATATGATTTTTCATCATTTAAAGCAGCACACATTTATGGTTTAGAAAATGGGGAAAATTCCATTTTAGCCAAAAATAATTTAAAAGATCTTTAACGAAATAATTTATCGCTTTGGCTCTGATACCAATCTAAAAGGTGTGGAAGCCCCGATTTTAAAATCTTTAAAATTCTATATTTCCTTTTATGAAAAATCTCTGCGGAAGCGTAAAGGTGATGGTTCAATTAAAACAAATTTTAATTTCTTATTTCAAATTAAAATTAAACACAAGTGAAATAGGATGAAACACACACAATTCAAATTTCACTTAAACCAAGCTAATTAATCCAAATCCTAGAATTTGCCTAAGTCATATTTATTAATATCTCCAAATCAGGCCAAATTAGTTTTACCAATAGACTTGAATTAAATAAACAATTAGTCAAATTTAATTACCACCCAATTAAATTAAGTGTGACAATTAAAATCATTTTTATCTTGAATTATCCTAAGCATGAGTTCTAAGTCATTATGTAAGATAAAAATAAATCAATCACAGTACGCCGCGATGTACGAGGAAAAAACCATAACGGGAAACAACCTCGGACGGCCCTAGCCTCAAATCCACTAAGTACGGAATTACATTTACAAGACATATGACTTACTTCCTCAACTCGAACCCTCTCAAGCCTTGATGTGTCTTCTTGTAACAACCTCTTCCTAGTGGATAACCACGGAGCTCCACCGCGATCTTGGACTCACCAATCGGACAATAAGTACACCGTCAACCACACGTGGTGTCTTTTACCACATGAGAATGCCGCAACAAAACAAACTCTTCTTCTTTAAGGGATTTAGAAGAAAACCCAAACTTCTCTATAAACAAATGTAGAGATAAACCGGTGCCAAAATGCTCCAAGCAAAGTATATGTATATATGAAACTTGGAAGAAACAAATATGGATGTAACAAGAGTGGTAAATGATTTTCTCTTTGAAAATTAATACTCAAAACATGAACTTTTTCTTTAAACAATTTTTCTCTCAAAACACTCTCTAGGAGATAGAAGGATATGAAAAATATAAGATATAAAAATGGTTTCCCGCACATAATAGATTCTGAGAAAAATCAGTTAAGAGACAAGTGGGAAAGTGGGAGAAAACTGCTTAAAAACTACCAATAACTGTTCCCGTCTGACATCTCGTTCGAACGACATTTGGTTCGAACGAAATCTCGTTCGAACGAGACTTCTAACGAAGTTCCATATTGAACTCGTTAGAAATCTCGTTGGATATCTCGTTCGAACATAAGGTTCGTTCGAACGACATATCGAATGACATTTCAAAGGCCTATATACTGGGAACTCATTGGCAAACTCGTTCGAATGAAATCTGGTTCGAACAAAAAAACTCGTTCGAACGACATATCGAACGAACTTCCAGAAAGTTCATTAATTTTGATTTTAGCCCAGAAACTTTATATACTTTTATTTTAAAGTTTGATAAAATCTTTCTGAAGTTAAAACAATAGTTTTAAATACCCTAACACCCAAATTAAAACTTGTTCCAAGCTCCTATATATATATAAATGCATTCATACCTTGGGAGCATGGAACTACTGTTGATGACGTACAAACGAGGCACATAAACCACGGCTTTTGGTGAAGCTTTATACTCTTTGCCTCTACGTCTTCAATTATACACATCATAGGGTTGAGAGATGATCAATATACTCTATCGTATGACTCAAACGTTTTTGTCCGGAATTGAGCCAAAAATTACAAAGGGCTCAATTGGAAATTTGTGTCCTTACAAGTCTCCCCCTTTGGCTATTCCGTGACAAAACCAACAAAAAATCCAAAAGGGCCGTCAAGCTCTACTAGACTAATAGAAAGTCCCACCCAAAATAAAAATACAATGCTTGACTCAAACAACCCAAGGATCAATATCTTTGCCGATGTTGAATGTTGCCATTTTGAAGTATTCTTGCACACTTAAGCAAACAATCAAACGCATAGAGAATATCAAAATATTAAATGCAATTAAATAATTACTCCCCTTAAATTAATTCTCCCCTTTATCAAACAAATGACATACTTAGAAAGACGTCTCCCCCTAAGATAAATCTCCCCTAAACTAAGATATGATAATAATAGGATTAGATACCATTTCTCCCCCTATCATTCTCCCCCTTTTTGTTCAGGAATAGACAGAGGCTAAAGAATCAAAACAATAACTTATCTGCCTCAAATAAATCATATACACCCTCTAAACTACGCAAGGGATAGAAGAATGGGATAACAAGCTAAAACATGTAATTGTGCATATAGTGATGAGAACGTTAAAGCATATGGGCAACAAAAGAACAACTAATCCAAACAATAACATCGGATACCAACTAGGATGCAATAAAATGATACCAATATGATATATAAAATTTTAAGCATGTGATATCAACAAAGAATGCAATAAGATGGATACCAAGTATGAATTAAAGCATATATGGATTAGAAGTCAAAGCAAAGACTAAACAAAAATATCAAATATATGTATACATAATATATATCAAAGAGACTTAAGTATACTCATATATAGATATAAACACACAAATGACACACACAAAATATAATAGGAGTCTTTCACACTCGTATGGCAAAAATGTGTCATATGGAAACGGAAGTGTTGGGGTGTGAACTAGTAACGATTAAATTTAGACCCAATCAGTTAAAACATGATCACGGAGTTCTCAATTGATTGGAAACTTCATCACATTTGAATATAACCTTTTGTGACAATATAAAACGAACTCAATGAACAAACATACACAATGCATACAAGCCTAGCATATTGATGATTCTATAAACCAATAAAGTCATGACATGAAATACGCAACTAGGATAAACGGACATTGTGCAAACCGTTGATATACCATCCAATCTCCCTCAATAAGCATATATTAATTTTGAATGAATATATCAATCAAACATAGGCCTTGGCAAATTATTTTTCTTTTTAATTCCATATTTTCTATTTTTAGGCCTTTGGACCACGTATTTCTTTTAGGTCCATTCAAAACGGTGGCTTACAATCGCAAAGGATCACTAAGTCCTTTCGGATCCCTTCCCCGTGCACATTTATATTTATCATGTTTTCGTTTTACACACAAATCTCACGTGCAACGGATTTTGACATGCACTAGTCCTCCTAAGTCACAAATATGTAGATGACAAGATTGGAAGGAGAACACCTCGCATAGCTCAAATATACATATGGAGTTAAAATTTCAAAAGTGCTCGTGCATGTGTGAATAGAGGCATATAAAAATAGAATCCATTTAATCAACACAAAATCCAACTACTCCATGTAAGCATGGCAAAGAACATAATAAGGATTGACAATCTAAACCAAAATTTCTTGCCACATGAGAGCGTAAAAGATGGGATTCAAACACAAGTGTATGCCACATAAAGTGTGTCAAACTAAAATACACACAAAATAAAATCTTTTTGAGTTTTTGAAATTTTTAACCCAAAAATATATATATATATATATATACTCAAACGACAAACAAAAATCATTTCAATTTTTCATTAAGCTTAAATTACCAAGAGATAAAATCCAAATGATAAACAAAAATCTTTTTGTATTTTTCATTTAATGCAAACAAAATGAAGAAATAAAATACAAAAGATAAACAAAAATCATTATTCTAGCATGAGATTAAGCATGGGGCATAGACTAGAAAATGATTAAACAAGCATACATTTAGCATGTGAATATAGCATGAAGTACAAACGCTAAAGTATGAAAACACTAACACATTAGATTTAGCAAGGGAGAAAGCATGTGAAAGTAAATGAGAATCAAAAACCCTATTTTGCAAGGCAACCAAGTTAGATTTCCTAACCCAAATTAATGAAGAATGACTATCTTGGGGTGTAGGAATTTTAAATACATTGGTTGCTTTACGTTGGGATTTTCTAGGAATTCGTTTAAGATCAAAACAAAATTTCCTAAGATGACCTTTTCGACCACAATGTGTACAAGTAAAAACATGTTGAAAAGATTTTCTTATGGAGTGATCTCTAAAATCTTTCCTAGTAGATTCTCCTAAAACGTTGGTTTTGGCTTTATGAGTAGATTCATTACAAGTATTGAAGCCTAAACCACACATGTCATTTTTAATTTGGACTGTTCCTAAGATTTTATCTAATTTTTCCGAATGACACTCCAAATCAAATTTGACATTACTAGAGTCTTTTAATTTATTTTGCAATTCTAAAATGTTAGACTCTAATAAAACATTTTGCTCTTCAAAGGCAAGAAGCTCCTTTTTCAAGGATTCCATTAAATCCCTAAGACTATCTCTCTCGCCTTATACATATTCAAGCTTCTCTTGAAGAGTCCTTTCACGTGTCCTAAGGTCTTAAACCAACATACTATCATCAACGACCTTGACACTCTCTCTTAAACTAGATTCTAACTTCAAATTAGCTCTTTTCAATTTAATAGATTCTTTATAAAGTTCTTGAAAAGCATTTTGAAGTTCACTCAGATTAACCCCTTCTTCATTTTCACTCTCTTTCTTCTCCACTCTCACTATCATAAAAAATAACGGAATAAAAAACTTTGACCTCGGAAGTGTCATGAATTTGAGTATCTTCATGAGAATATTCACTTTCGGTGCTCACATGACTATCCATAAAAGCCACAAAATTTGGCTTAGTGGGGGAATCGGATCCCTCTTCCTTATCACTATCACTAAGGGTCGCATTATATGAAATGGGTCGTTTACCCTCTTTCCTTAGTTTAGTGGGGCACTCAGAAGCCCTATGGCCATAACCCTCACAACCAAAACACATATTTGACTCGTCCCTATTTAATTGTTCATTGATAGGTTTAGGGATCTTCTCGACTTTGTCATACTTAGAAGTTTCAAATTTCTTAAAATCATTTTTTAATTTATCTTTGTTAAATTTAAGAAATTTTCTAAATTTACGAGCAAACAAAGCCATGTCTTCCAAGTCACTATCACTCTCGCTCTCTACTACTTGTTTGACCTCTTTTCGGGCTTTTAAAGCAACGCCCTTTTCAATTTTCTTTTCAGTTTTAGAGGGAAACATGTCTAGTTCATAGGTTTGTAAATCACCTACGAGCTCTTCTAATTTCATAGAGGCTAAAGTTGGTAAAGAATTTAAAATGGTCACTTTTGGAATAAATCTATCGGGTAGGGACCTTAAAATTTTCTTTACAACTCGGTTGTCGGGTATTTTCTCTCCCAAGTTAAAAGATGAATTGACAATATCGAAAAGTCTAGCATAAAATTCGTCAAAAGTTTCATTATTGTTCATTTTGATAGTTTCAAATTTAGTGGTGAGGTTTTGGAGTTTCGAAGCTTTAACGACAATTGCACCTTCGTAAGTGAGTTGTAAAATATCCCATGCTTCTTTAGCGGTCTCACACGTCATAATGCATCGGAATTCATCCGGTGTGACAGCACTAAACAAGGCATTTAAACCACGGGAATTAAAATTTGAAAGTTTAAATTCACCCTCACTCCACCTATCGGCGGGTTTGGGAACACGCTCATTATCTACTAAATGAGTAGGTGGGGACCACCCGTTAACAACAGACATCCAAACTCTCTCGTCAATAGATTTTAGTGCCGATTTCATTCGCGCTTTCCAATACGCGTAATTAGAACCATCAAAAATAGGAAATTTAGAAAATGGGGAAAATTCCATTTTAGCCAAAAATAATTTAAAAGATCTTTAACGAAATAATTTATCGCTTTGGCTTTGATACCAATCTGAAAGGTGTGGAAGCCCCGATTTTAAAATCATTAAAATTCTATATTTCCTTTTATGAAAAATCTCTGCGGAAGCGTAAAGGTGATGGTTCAATTAAAACAAATTTTAATTTCTTCTTTCAAATTAAAATTAAACACAAGTGAAATAGGATGAAACACACACAATTCAAATTTCACTTAAACCAAGTTAATTAATCCAAATCCTAGAATTTGCCTAAGTCATATTTATTAATATTTTTAAATCAGGCCAAATCAGTTTTACCAATAGACTTGAATTAAATAAACAATTAGTCAAATTTAATTATCACCCAATTAAATTAAGTGTGACAATTAAATCATTTTTATCTTGAATTATCCTAAGCATGAGTTCTAAGTCATTATGCAAGATAAAAATAAATCAATCACACTACGCCGCGATGTACGAGGAAAAAACCAAAACGGGAAACAACCTCGGACGACCCTAGTAGACTCAAATACACTAAGTACGGAATTTCATTTACAAGACAGATGACTTACTTCCTCAACTCGAACCCTCTCAAGCCTTGATGCGTCTTCTTGTAACAACCTCTTCCTAGTGGATAACCACGGAGCTCCACCACGATCTTGGACTCACCAATCGGACAATAAGTACACCGTCAACCACACGTGGTATCTTTTACCACATGAGAATGCCGCAGCAAAACAAACTCTTCTTCTTTAAGGGATTTAGAAGAAAACCCTAACTTCTCTATAAACAAATATAGAGATAAACCGGTGCCAAAATGATCCAAGCAAAGTATATGTATATATGAAACTTGGAAGAAACAAATATGGGTTTAACAAGAGTGGTAAATGATTTTATCTTTGAAAATTAATACTCAAAACATGATCTTTTTCTTTAAACAATTTTTCTCTCAAAACACTCTCTAGGAGTTAGAAGGATATGAAAAAGATAAGATATAAAAATGGTTTCCCGGACATAATAGAGTCTGAGGAAAATCAGTTAAGAAACAAGTCGGAAAGTGGGAGAAAACTGCTTAAAAACTGCCAATAACTGTTCCCGCCTGATATCTCGTTCGAACGACATTTCGTTCGAACGAAATCTCATTCGAACGAGACTTCTAACGAAGTTCCAGATTGAACTCGTTAGAAATCTCGTTGGATAACTCGTTCGAACATAAGGTTCGTTCGAACGACATATCGAATGACATTTCAAACGCCCTTACTGGGAACTCGTTGGCAAACTCGTTCGAATGACATCTGGTTCGAACGAAAAAACTCGTTCGAACGACATATCGAACGAACTTCCATAAAGTTCATAAATTTTGATTTTAGCCCAGAAACTTTATATACTTTTATTTTAAAGTTTGATAAAATCTTTCTGAAGTTAAAACAACAGTTTTAAATAACCTAACACCTAAATTAAAACTTGTTCTAAGATCCTATATATATATATATATATAAATGCATTCATACCTTGGGAGCATGGAACTACTGTTGATGACGTACAAATGGGGAACATAATCCATGGCTTTTGGTGAAGCTTTATACTCTTTGCCGCTACGTCTTCAACTATACACATCATAGGGTTGAGAGATGATCAATATACTCTATCCTATGACTCAAACGTTTTTGTCCGGAATTGAGCCAAAACTACAAAGGACTCAATTGGAAATTTGCGTCCTTACATATGGGTATTTAAAGTTCTTTCTTCATTTATTGCATGAAACTGAAAGTATACTTCACTCAAATTTCATCTTTTGTGATCTAGAGATTACTGGTTATTGTTTCGTTATCTTTTTGTTGTCCACGTGACTATTTTTGTAGGTTGGTTTTTATAGGCTATTTTTGTAGATTCAATTCAGTAATTGTTATTACTTGTGTGTTCATAATATTTGGTGAACAATGTCTGATGCGAGAATTGTCAAAGCTAAGAATCCATCATTTGATTTGATGACCACTCACTATGCACCCTTACAGAAAGTCACGACTCAGTTACTTAATGGTCGAAAATTTTCTTGTGAGCTCGATCGTTCCATTTATTCTGTGGTACAAAATACAAAATTGATTGGCTTCTTGAGAAGATTTCAATATCGAAGGAATTTTATCCAAGCTTCAGTCAGTGTTTTGTTACCTTTTGCACTATTCTGGGATGGATGTTCAACTCTATGCAGTCAAGTGTTTATGTGATTTTTTTAGTTTTATCAGTCTGTTCTGCTCCTATGGAAAGGTATGACTGTTATATAATCTCATTCACATAATGAGAATTTGGGTATTTTAATTATGTAAGGAGATATCGCATGCCTATCAAGGTAATGATTCGGTTTTTGACATTTTATGGCTATATTACTTAGAGATGGGAGGAATATGATTCGTATTGTCCTTTAGCTGACATAGTCGATCTTATTGTATAGGTTGTACAATCACTTATATCTCGAGAAAATAAGCAAAAATATTTACCAATTTTTAATAGGTCTTAGGGCTGCTTTTGAGCTTTCTCGAACACATATTTTGAACATTTCACTCCTTCCTCCACTAAGTGAAGTGTATGCAGTGTGTGAGAAGCATGGGTTATGCTTAATCTTACATCCTCATCTGTGGTGATATCTAAGTCTCCTTATGCAGCTGATCAGATGGGTTTATAGCTAATACCGAGAGTTGGTATTTGGGTTCTTATTCTGCTCCATCTTGGGGTACACGTCCTAAAAAGAAGAAAATGGTTTGGGAGCATTATGATAGAGAGGGGCATGCAAAGCTCACCTATTTCAAATTGTATCCCGAGTTAAGAAATAAGAAGGGTTGAACTCATGTAGTTACCATTGCTAAAGGTCCCACTGATTCTCATTGCTCTACTCCTCATGATCTGAATGCCATGATTGAACAAGCTGTTAGTTCCAAAATGGATCGAATTCTACATTTGTTTAGTCATATTCAAGCTCCAACTAATAGGCCTACTACTATGACTTAATCCTCCTCAGGTACTCCTCATGCATACCATGCTCACACAACTGTCACTTCTTCTACTTGGGTTATGGATTCTGGTGCCAATGATTATATGACGGGTGAGAAGGATGTTTTTACTTCATCTTTACAACACTTCCGTAAATAGGTTCACATTAATAATGGGAATTCTAGTAACACCCCGTATTTCGGAGTATTTTAAAATTTAATTAATTCAGCTATTTTAAATTACACATGTGACGTAATTTAATTAAATTAATTACTACGTATTTATTAAAATATTAATCAGGAGACATAAAGAATAATATTTATGGAATAAAATTACTGAATGAGCAGTAAATAATTATTTTATGTCATAGCGAGTGATATCGACGTGACCGTGTTATGTCTCAATCGGGAGTCGAGTGTAGACAATATGAGGTCGAGATAGGAAATTTATGTAGATTGACTCGAATGGAGATTTCAAGGTCACAGTTGGTTCCAGATGCGTCGAGATAATCAAAATAGTGTACTCGGGGGGTAATAATTGGGTTCCGGGGCCTTTTTAGACATAACAGGGTCACACGAGGGTATTTTGGGTCACTTAGACTTGGCTCGTTAGGCTAATTTCTGGATTTGGGATTAAAAGCCCAGTGGACACCCCATTCTAGAACCCCTCTACATTACCACGAACCTAGGTCATACCCTGAGTACTGACCTAGAGGCCATCGGGCATCCCCAAGCTCTGCTTGACCAAAAGTCAAACTCCTCAGCTCGACCGAGACTGAATAAATCCTCAAAGGGCACTGAAACCCCTTTCCAACGGTCTACCCCATGAGCGATTCTGACTTAGGATGCGGATGAATGACCCATTTTCCCCCGAAACTTGATCAAGAGGCCACCGAACGCTCACGGGCTCCGTTTGACCAAAGTCATCTCTTTAGTTCGGCCAAAACTGAATGAGTTTTCAAAGGACACTGAAACCCCTTTCCAACGGTCCGCTGTAGGACCAATTCTGACGTATGGTACAACCGAACGATCCATTTTACTTAGAAAGGTAATCGAATGCTTCCAGGCCCCGGTTGACCAAAGTCAACTCTCCAAACCGAGTCAAACTCTTTAGAATTTGAAGTTCATCTCCTACCTTTCCAACGGTCCACCCCGTGCATGATTTTGACTTTTAATGCGGATGAATGATTCGTTTCCGTCCGATGTTCCCCCGTCCAAAAGACTGACGAGTGCTTCCGAGCCACATTTGCCCTAAAGATAACTCCCCGACCCGAGAGTAGTCCAATGACTTTCGAAGGTCACTGGAGTACCTTCCTAGCGGTATGTCCCGTGCGCAATTCGGATCAACTAATTTCATTTTAAGACCATTTTCCCAAAGTAATCTAAAAAAGACTCCCAAACGGTAGGTTCAAAAACCTGCCTATCAGCAGTGTGCCTAAAATAACTTGTCGATTGGCAAGACCAGACCTAAGCTGATCGAAAATGCCCCGGGCCTATAAAAAGGAGGGCCTGTCCTCATTGCAAAAGGGACCCAAGATTTGAGATCCATCACTCTCAGCGAACTTAGAAAACCTCTCTCGAAGTCAGCGTGATTTCTACATCCAAATCCCTTTCCAACCCTCACTTTTCGTCATCTTTTTAATCAAATTTGGAAACTTAACTACCCTTAATCATCATCCAAGTGTAAGGGCTGCTCTCTAACATTCAAGATCAACTTCAAGATCTTCATGAAGTTCCAACTTTCTCAACTCTCTCTTTAAATTCTCCTAAATTCACATTAACTTGTTTTATTACTTAACACTTTTTCTCCCCATCTCACATATCCTAATATACTTTTATTTAGTATTATTGCACATCTCTTATTTTTCATATAAAAGACCAAAAAATAAGAAAAATGGGGTTTGCTCATGATTCCAAATGGGAATTCTCACACATTTCTCACACCTTTCTCACACTTGTCTCACAACTAAAACACCTTTTTACACGCGCACACACATAAGAGAAGTCCCCGATTGGATTTATGGGATAAACCCCACCCCTCATTTTTCATGCGAACTACGTGGACTTTGATGCCTCTATAGGCTACGTAGGCGTCTCGGGGTAACACTCGAGACTCGAGTCTTATTTTTTCCAATTTTCTATTTTTCTAATTCTTTAACTTAATTCTCTTAGATTCTATATATTTACATATACATATATTTGTTCTTAAATGGCGTATTATTCCGTACACGTTATCGTTCCATTATAACGATCAACGCAAGGATAATCGCGTAAATCATATTTTCTAATTTACTTTTAGGAACATTCCTGTGGATGACTCGCTTGATCTCTTCCATGATACAAGTAGATGATTGCTATCTCCACTACATATACACATGCACACATTTAATGGGGAAATAGAGGAAAATAACAACAACCCATGATAGACAGCAAGGGTGGAATGGGTGCCTAACACTTTCCGATTTCGTAACTTAGCCTCCGAACCCTACTCGAATCACTTTTTCGTTTCGTATGAATTAGTATGTCTTTGATGCTGTCCTTCAAGATGGCTCCACCTTCTTTTATATATTTTGAGTAAAATAGACTGGCGACTCCATCTCTCTACATTTTTCACCTCACACATCACCGACTACGGCCGAAGCAGTCTCGAGAGGGATGCGTGAGATTGAGATCCTCCCACCATAGAGAGATACCCCTTCCTTCTCTCTCTCCACGAGGATCGGGGATGGCCACAGTGGCGACTCCGCTGGGGACTTATATGAGGGCTAGACTCTATTTTACATGGGTGTTTTATTTTCTTATATATTCCCCTATTTTGCATGTTCCCCTTTATTATTCATGTGCACCTCATGCTTATGCTTCTATTCACACACTTGTAAAAGATTCTCCATGTACACTTTTCACCATGTGCACCTAATATCACATACATCCACATGTTGCACACAACACTTACCCATGCTTGGTATACTATTGGTACTTGTACGTTGCTCCCTATTTGGCATGATCAAGAAGGGTACTCTCATCATAAGATACTAATAAGGGAATCATGCATGATTCACATGACATCACCAAAGAGCAATGTGATTTACCAAATTTTGTCCAGTAACTGGAGGGTCACTTCGTGGGGGGTGCTGGTCTGGCAGGGCGCAGTTAGCCTAAGCGATATGACTCTCACCTTCCATTAGACAAGTAACTTTGACGTATATCGAACGGTTCCCCCGCATTGTACCGCTTAACTGAAGTCATGTCGGGAGGTATATCGCAGGGAACTCGTTCACGTACGCCGATTATATCTCCCTTTCACATGTATCGTCCCCACGAGGTATATAGTAAGGCAATTGACGTACACTCAGGTATATCAAATGGATTGTCCACACGTAATAATTTCCCTCAAAAGCAAGACGTATATCATGGAAGTCACGCCAAGGGGGGAACCCTTTCAATTCACCCAACCAACTGCATACCAACATATAGGTGCCAAGCCTAGGACACACATGTTAGATTGTCGATTTTGACCTGAAACTCAACCAAAATTTCGGGTCGGCCTGCCGCCTAAATTTTCGTGCATTTTTATCTGGGACCCTGCCCGTGAGCCTAGTTACAAGTCCAACCATTTCTTTACATATGTTACAAACCCAACTTTTCCAAGCTCGGATCCCGTTCGGCATTTGAGAACATAATAATTATAATAATCATTCTCAGACCAATCTCTTAAAAATATTTCTCTTTTCTTTATCAAAATCCAAAAACATTTCTCTTTTCTTTATGAAAAATCCAAAAATATATCTCCTTTATTTATCAAAAATCCAAAAATATTTTATCTTTCAATCTTAAAAAGAAAAAAAATGTCAACAAATATTTTCATTCTTCTTTTTTCAAAAATAAATCCCATTTTACGCCTTCTCATGTCAATTGCACGCCCTTGGCCTAGCTCCTTATTGGCTTTGATCTTCAGTCTAATAACCTCAGAGTTCCATCCGTTCCCCTGCTACTTCTTTCGAGTCCGAAATCCATTCATTTTCCATGGAGAACACAGATCAAGTACCCGTTGCAGAGCTAGATCTGATGGCAGTCTTAGCTCAGCTCGTTTCCAAGATTGACAACCTCTAGACTGAAGTCCACGAGATGTAACGAAACTAGGTTCCTGTTCCCCAAGGTCCCGAGGCACTATTCCCTCACGTTATGGGTCCCCCCGAGTCCCGAAGAGTATGAGTATGCTCCACATGCCCCTCCTGCTAATGGGCCGCCGCCTGTCTAGTTTCCTATGCCAAACCTTGCCCAACCTGGGGCTAACTTGCATATAATCATGGATCCAAAAGAGGAAGAGTTGAACAAGGTCAAAGAAGATATCAAGATGCTAACTAAGAAGTTCGACCAAGTTAGAATCTCTGGAAATTACATGGACTACACCCACATGTCTCCTTATCCTAAAACAAGGTTACCAGGGAAGTTCAAGATGCCAAATATAGAGAAATTCGGAGGAAGTGGACCCCCGATTGTTCATCTTCACAGTTATAACCGTTCTATGACCCTCCTAGGGGCTTCTGAAGAAGTGATGGCCAAATAATTTCAGCAAACTTTGAAGGATAGCGACCTCCGATGGTTTTTGTCTCTCGAGGAGTCCAGAATTCGTAGCTGGGAGGATGTAGCCTGAGAATTCATGTCGCAGTACAAATACAACGAAGAGCTTGAGGTCACCCGTTGTGATTTAGTGCTGCTCGAATAGAACTTTGGGGAATCAGTCAGTAAATTCATAGCCCGATGGAGGGAAAAAGCATCCACTATGACCAATCGGCCACTGAGGAAGAACAAGTCAACATAGTGAAGAAGAATTTCTTACCCCATGTCTGAGAAACAATGGGAGGGAAATAGCTCTCAGAGAAGTCGAAGTAAAAATTGAGGAGGGTCTTGCTAAAATAGAAGTTGAACCAAAGAAAGTGTTCGGACAGTTCACTCCCAGAAAATATGATAAACTTGTCAATCCTGCGGTCTCAACCATTAATAACATCTCTCAACCAACCACCTCGTGGGCACCAAAAAGTTGCCCTATCCCAATCCGAAAGAAATACACCGAGATCCATGCTCTCCTCTCCAAAGTTTATCAAGCCCTGTTAAGACGAAAACTTATCAAACCCTTGGACCCCCATCCTTTGCCAAATCCACTTCCAAGAAACTTCAAGGCAGATGCCCATTGCGCCTTTCACCAAACCGTTGGTCATACCACTGACCAATGCTTTCACCTTTGAAACATAATCTAAGGTCTAATTGATCAAGGTACCATTGACCCACCAGCCAATCTTAAGCCAAACACTACTCACAACCCACTCCCAAATCATGCCAATGCCATCTTCCTAGAAGGGAACCCATATTTTGATCCCTCAACTCAAATCACGCCCATATACTCTCCCAAACCTCTCCAAACTTTCCTATATTTCCTCCTACACCCTGCTAGCCTCACTGATCAGGCACTGTCACTCCTTACTAGAACATGCATCACTGTTCGTACCCATTCTGAAAATGGAAGTATGGAATTATCAAAAGTAGTAAACCAAATCCTAGAGTTTGGGATGAAACTACCCTCGTAGATGATCATTGATTGCCAGGGGTTCAGTACGCTGTTCTTGGAAGCACGGGAATGGGTTCGAAAGTCAGATAGTTGGGTGGTACCAACCGATGAAGTCATCCTAGATGACGTTATCCATATCATGGAAGAATTATTCAGGAAAACTAATAATATTTGTGGTATAACCGAGTTACTTGATACTCTGAAGTTACAAGGTCACCTGGTCCCTTCACCCTTACATCTCCTCGCAGAATGGGAGGACATATACGAAGAAGCCATTAAAGTCGTGGAATGCATTGACTTTACATGGAAAGACATAATTGTTGCCACTGGATGGGGGGAAGGATTCAAAGATACAATTGGAGAGCAAGCTTCAGAGAAAACTGTCCCGGTAGCCGAAATGTGTGGGATGATATCATTTGAAGAACTCCTCAGAGAAATAAGCAAGGTAGCATAAAAACTCGAGATTGACGAAGAAACAGGGTTCGTGTTCTTCCCTTCTTCAGTAAATCACATGACCAGATCGGGGAGGCATTACCGAATCCCAAGCTTACTACCAGCCAATGACAAAGGGAAGGGTGTTGAAAACCTTCCTATGCCAGAGATGACCTTCGAGGAAAGAAAGATCCTCGATCAACTGAAGAAAACTCAGGCTAACATCACTCTATGGGGGCTTTTCATATCTTCCCAGCTGCACATAAATGCTTTGATCAAGTTGCTCACTCGACCCATAGTTTATCTTTCTACCATACCCGAAGAAGCGATAAATTTAGTTTGATCCCTGACCTCTATCCGAATGCCATCATTTTCCGAAGAAGAAATCCCCAGAATCGGGCCAACCACAATCATGCACTCAATATCTCCGTCGAAGTTATGGGGAAGATCGTACCAATATCTCTTATCGATAATGTATCCGCCTTGAATATCTGCCCATTAGGAACCTTCAAATGCTTATGAATGAAGGAAAGTGACCTCGCCCCAACCTCCGCTATTGTACTTGCCTACAATAATACCCATCGGGAAGTAATGGGATCCATAAAACTTATAATAGGGGTTGTCCCTATAAACCATGTTGTTAACTTCCAAGTTATTGACATCCCAGCTTTTTTCAACCTGTTGCTTGGATGACCTTGGCTCCATAGTATCAAGGGTGTGTCTTCCTCGCTCCATCAGAAATTGAAGTTCTTCGCCGACGAATGAGTCATCACCATTTTGGGCGATGACGACAATGCCGAGGGTGCAAGTACCAGTAATTTAATCCCTGAGATACATCACAGGTCAAATGATATGCTCCTATCAGGATTCTGAGTTAAGACACTTCTACTCCCGACCGTGGACGATTTCAGAGAAAGGGTTTGTCCAGAATACGACCCTCATGGCAACATCAATGTGATTCAAATGTTCAAAAACATGCACTTCATGCCCTGACTGGGGCTAGGACAAAAAAAGCAATGGATAATTGAGCCCATTGTACTGAAAAAATCTTTCCCTCCTTATTGTTTGGGGTATCAATCATCAGAACAAGAGTTCAGAATGATCCGCCAGTCTCGACCAAAGAGAATATTGAACTTCATCCAAACTATCCCAGGTGGCTCCTTGAATGGATGATTCATTAAAAAGGGCGAAGACTATACCAGGTGACTGCTTATAGGAACCATGGTATGACCACAGATAAAAAGATGAAGCTTGGAATGGAGATCTTTTTCTAAGATAGCTACCCATGGGCCAAAATTTCCCAACACCATGTACAACCGATCATCAAAGATACCCAAGATTTTGAGGGAAGTGACTCCGAGGATTTGTTTAACTTACAGACACTGGGGTTGGAACTCTGCATATGGTTCCTTCAAGCACTACATAGCTGGATCCATCCCACCTGATTAAAGCTGCTGATACACCTCTCCTCAACTGGCATGCTGCGCCAGTTCTACCTGTTGAAATACCACCTAACCCCAATGTTTACCCCATTTCTTTTTTTGTTGTCTATCCATGCTCTAATGTAATCGAGACCTCCTTTGATGAGGTTCTTAATTTTATTTTCCTATCAGTGAAATAAATAAAGATTTTGAGTATCTTGCCGTGCCTTACATTAATTGTTTTGATTCTAATCAAAGTTATGATGATGATGATTTTGCAAATGAAAAATTCTTAACTGATCTAAATAAGGTTAATAACAAATAACATAATCGCGTTCAAGTTAAGGAAGAAGAAACTGTTATTGTTAACCTCGGTTCTAGTAGCCAATTGCATGAGATTAGGATAGGGGCTACCCTCGACGAGCATAAGCGCGCACAACTCGAAGAATTACTGAAGGAATTCGTGGATGTCTTTGTATGGTCCTATGACGATATGCCCGACATTGATCCTGAAATAGCTCAACATGAGATCCTTACTCTTCCAGATTACAAGTTGGTTAAACAAAAGTTGAGAAAACTCCGCACCGAATGGTCGCTCAAAGTCAAAAAAGAAGTGGTCAAACAATTGAATGTGGGCTTCATTCGTGTGATCGAATATCCCACATGGCTAGCCAACATAGTGCCTGTGCCGAAATAAGGAGGGAAAGTTTGGATATGAGTAGACTACCAAGACTTGAACAAAACCTCTTCGAAGGATGATTATCCGCTACCCAATATTGACATGATTATGGAAAACATATCCAATCACGCTCTTAAGTCATTCATCGACGGGTTTGTCGGATACATCCAAATCAAAATGTACCCAAATCACTAAGAAAATATCACATTCATCACCCCATGGGGAATATTCTGCCACACTATTATGCCATTTGGTCTCAAGAATGCTGAGGCTACCTATTAGAGGGTTGCCACAACCATTCTGCACGATCTGATTCACAAAGAAGTCGAGGTATATGTGGATGATATGATTATTAAATCCAAGAATAGAGAAGGTCATGTTCCCGCTCTCCGAAAGTTCTTCGAACGACTGTGACAATATCAGATGAGACTCAATCCACATAAATGTGTCTTCGGCATTACTAAGAGGAAAATCTTGGGATTCATGGTCAGTGAGAAGTGGATAGAAGCAGATCCTGCCAAGTTGAAAGCCATACTTGTGATGCCACCTCCCCAAACGGAGAAAGAAGTGGATTCCTTAGGAAATTGCAATACATCAGTCGGTTCATCAGCCAGCTAACCTCCATCTGTGAACCTATCTGTAAACTCCTCCGAAAGGATTCAACCAACATTTGGAATGAGGCCTGCCAAGAAGCTTTTAACCGAATCAAGAAATATCTGACCCAACCACCGATACTCATGCCACCACAACCCGATCTCCCCTTATTCCTATACCTAATCATAACCGACATTATAGCTGGGGCTTTGCTATCTCAATACCTTGAAGAATCCTGCAAAGAAGGATCCATCTATTATGCCAATAGCAAATTGACCGGATGCGAAGTCAACTACACTAGTTTGGAAAAGGCATGTGTCGCGCTTATTTGGGTCACCCAAAAGTTACGACACTACATGCTCGCCTTCCCCATCAAACATGTATCCCGAATGGACCCCATCAAATACCTGCTTGAGAAACCCACCTTATCCATTCGAATGGCACGATGGTTGATGCTCCTAGCCAAGTTTGATATCGTGTACATCACACATAAAGCCATGAAAGGAAGAGCCATCTCTAACTATCTCGCTGACTACCCCATGGAAGAAGTTGATGTTTGGATCTCTGAATTTCCGGATGAAAAAATCCTCTGTGCTGCTAAAGACAACCTTCGATGGAAAATGTTCTTTGACGACATTGTCAACAAAAAGAGATATGGCATTGGGATACTTCTGATTGCCTCAGATGACTCCCACACTCCCATCACTATCAAATTGGACTTTCTCTGCACCAATAACATGACTGAATATGAGGCGTGTAAAGTAGGCCTCAAAGTTTCTCTCAAGAAAGGTATTAAATGCCTAGATGTCTACGGGTATTCTACCCTCATCATCGGTCAAGTGATCAGAAAATGGAAAGTTAAGGATGAGAAACTCCAACCCTTTCATGTACATTTAGAAGAACTAGCCTCCCAATTCCAAGTTATCACCTGCCACTAGCTGCCTCGAGTAAAGAATAACCTAGTCGATTCCCTTGCTACCTTGGCCTCCATGGTCGACATGCCCGAGGGAATAACAATGGCCCCCTTCCTAGTTCAAAATCAAGACAAACCAACCCACTGCTACCACATTAAGCTCATCACTAAAGAAGATCCCGAGCTAGCCAATTGCTGGTACTATAATATCTGGCACCTCCTCAAGCATGGTAGGTATCCCGAAGGCTCTAACAAGAAAGGCTAAGTAACCCTCCGAAGATTGGACGCCTAGTACATCATCTGTCACAAAGCACTGTTCAAAAGAAACTTCGATGGAACCCATCTACACTGCATCGGAGGGGCTGACATTGAAGAGATAATGCAGAAAATCCATAGCGAGGAATGTGGACCCCATATGAATGGTCACATGTTTGCCAAGAAGATCATACGATAAGTATACTACTGGACCACGATGGCCCAGGATTGCACCGCCTATGTCCGGAGATGCCTCAAATGCTAACAGTTTGCCAACCTTTAACATCTGCCTCCGCAAAAATTATACAACTTGACTTTCCCCTAGCCGTTCTCCACCTAAGGCATCGACATCATAGGGAAGGTTACACCCAAGGCTTCCAATGGGCATGAATTCATCCTAGTTGCCATTGATTACTTCACCAAATGGGTCGAAACCGAGTCATACGCAGTCATTAACACCAAGAAAGTGGCTAAATTCGTCAGGAAGAACATCATCTGCCGATATGGGGTCCTGTGCGAACTAGTGTAAGATAACGGGTTGTACTTTGAGGTAGAAGTCACATAAGTGGTCAACAAGTATGGGATTCAGAGACACAAATATTCTCCCTACCGACCTCAAACCAATGATGCAGTCGAAGCTGCCAATAAGAACCGCAAAGCCATCATCAGAAAGATGATCAAAAGCTGTCAAGATTGGGTCGACCGAATTCTTTACGCCCTCTGGGGCTACCGAACCTCAATTCGAACTTCTACTAGGGCTACCCCTTACTCTCTGGTCTACGGTATGGAAGCAGTCCTACCTATTGAGCAAGAAATCCCTTCACTTCGCGTCATGCTCGGAAGCCAAGTCAGTGAGGGGGACTGGCATCAAAGCCGTCTCAATGAGCTGTCACTCTTGGACGAAAGGAGAATGAAAGAATTGTATCATATATAAGGGTACCATCGTCGAATAACACGTTCATTCAACAAGAGAGTCAAGGACCGCGGTGTCCGAGAAGGGGACTTACCCCTTAAAAAATCATAGAACCCATTTGGGACACCAGAGGGAAGTTCAAGCCCAATTGGAGTGGCCCCTACATTGTAAAGAAGATCTTGTCCGGAGGTGCCTCTATGATCATCGACCTTGATGGAGAATAAATGGATCGTCTAGTCAACCTGGACCGTCTTAAGAAATTCTACCCCTAGTCCGAAATCTCGACGCCCTACGACTCTTCTCATCTCCCTTTTGTTCTAAAAAAAATCTCTTCATTTCCCTCTACCCAGAACTACGTGGGCCTGATCCTCTACAAAACCATTTCAGAAAAATTAAAACTTTTTAAAACCCCCAGAGGTACGTAGGTAGGTAATGCATCCTACATCAGCATGGCCCTTTCTTTTTTGCAAAAACCTATTCTTTTCTTATCTCCGAGAATGATAGTTCACTTTAACATATACTTGAACAAAAGGACTATGCATGCCTTAGCGATCGGTATAGGTAATTCAAAATAAAAAATTCATCAAAAGGCATAGTTGGATGATAAAAAACTTGTTTATTTAACTAATAAGAAATTATAGTGCAATTACATAAGAAAAGGAACGGATAACTCCCTCCCCCCTACCTTCCTAAAAATCCAAATAAATTCCCAAATTTATTCCCCATTACAAAATAAACTCTCTAAGAGTCTTACCCATAGCTACCAGAGGATCTCGCTCCATCATCATCTACATCCTGGGGTCCCCAAGCTTACCCTACCTGAATAGAGTGATGTAGACGCTCCATAGACCGATAAGCTCGAACCAACCTCAGAAAAACCACAACACCTCCCTCCATGGTATCAGATAAGACAAGCCACCTTTGTCCAGTCTCCACTACCAATATCTTGTTAACTAATCTTCTCCACAACCACTTCATATAATCCTCGGGGATGTGCTAGACTCTCCCAATAGATTAGGAAGGACCGGTCGATGAATGCCAACCCTCCCACAAAAATCCAAGCCGCATGCATAGATGCTCTGTCAGATCTTCTACCAAAAAGAAATCTAGTGTCCGAGGTGGCACGACCTGCTCCTAGCCAAATTGGCGCAGAAGCAACTAAGGGAAATAGAAAGAGGTTTGTCTGAGACCAACCAGGCGAACGTATAGGTATTCCCCCAGCTCCAGAATAGGTAACAGTTGTCCCCACTAAGGCACTGACTAGCGCAAATTTAGAGCCCCATTCTCCACAAACCAGTTCTCCCAGCTCTCAATATCCAGGCCACCACTGATAAAGTGGAGCAAAAATAAGTTGGGCACAGCCGGCAAAGGATATTCCGAAGAAGTCACCAGGCATAATATTTCAGATAACCGCATGAACAGCATCACAGGGCTAGCCCTCAAAAAGTCCGAACGACCTTCTTGCCAGGCATCTAAGACATTCAAAGTCTCTGCCAATATCACCGCCACACGATTGCGACGGTATGACATCCATGAAGTAATGGCTGCAAGTTGTGGGTCCACCAGCAGTTCTCCAGTCACCAACAGCAATTTTAAAACCAAACCCAGAACGATGGCTCCAGCATATCCAACATCACCAACCTCCCATAAATGCATGGATTGCAACACTTTCGGAAGGGAGATCACTCCTCCCACAACCAGTGGTATGGACGTCGAAGGGGAAGTATAAAGAAGCCCGTCTAATAAATCCTTGTGAGAATGGGAAAACTCAGTTAGACTCGTCGCAGCGCTGAGATTTATCCCCAACGTGGTAGAAAATTCCTCGTAGGTAGGAAAAATCTCATCCAACCCGAAGCAGAAGACATGATCCTCGGGATACCAAAACTCGATAGCCGCCATCAGCATGTTCCACTCAATGGTCCGGTTGTCCACAAAGAGACTCGTCATATGTGAAAAGCATTATAATCAACATTATAAGAGCACATTGCTTCCAAGTCTTAGAGGTAGTTATCAAACTCAATGCTACCAGGGAGAGACATCTTGCAAGACTAAGAGATAGTAAGCAAGTAATAATGTGGAAAAGGAAGAAAGTGAAATGTGAGGAGGAAAGACCCATCCACACCCCCTTTTTATACTTGGAAACTCCCAAGCCAAGACACAACCCTTACAGAAATCGGAGGGAATCCTGCCCCACAAGGTACCAAAAGCTGAAGAGAGTACCAATCAAAGACTTGATTAATTAGACTGGTAGGACAAGGGGCTTGCCAATTGGCAACCCCCTATTTTTGGAAACTTACCTTTTTCCTCTTTTGCCAAAATAAAAAAATAAAAAATTCAGTGAAAATAAATTGATATTCTCCACAGGATTTCAAACCCTTTTCATCTTTAAGAATAAATTTTCCTTCACTTCTAAAAAATCCCTTCTTACAGTCTCAGCAGCAAAGTAAAAAGCACATATGAATTCATCCATCATTAACAAAAGTTAATAAAAAACTCCATTGCATTGCATAGATATTTTTTCTACGTTACATCAATTTTGCAGGGAATAAAGAAAAGCAGAAAAAATGGGACTCAGCCCGAACGAGACTGCAAGAAAATGTCGAATCAGTATTAGGCAAAGAAGATCAAAAGAAACCAGAAAAGAAAGAAGAAAATAATAGAAAGGTATACCAAAGGACGAAGAACCTCCTCTGTCAAGACCAACTCCTCCGGGTCCATCGTATGAGGATGATGCAACATAGGCACCATCCCTCCATCAGCCCGTCGAATGTTGTATGAAGGGGTATACAACCGCACAAAGGGAACCTCCGAAGTCACTGCCGCCACAGATGTCGACAAATTACCACCTCCTCCTCAGCAATCTGTCGGACCACCCTCTCCTCGAGATACCAGGAGTGGCCAAACTCATGCGCCAGCAAATGTCTCATCTGTGCATTCACCCCAGTCGACCCCGTGTCCTGAAAAACTGTCCCTTAAGGGTAAAAGGTCACCTAAAAAATCCCCAGCAGATATAAGTCAATATGGAATCAGAGATCACAAAGACCAAGACTGAAAAAGGAAAAGGTCTTACACTATTACTGGTCAGGCTATTCAAGACCTGACGCACCCCCTGTAGAGAAAGAGACTTCCTCGAATGTCGATTGGCCTTCTGCCACCGGTACAATCGACAAAAGTCCCCAACGGTCTTGTCCTTCAAAGCAACCAACTGGGTATTACACCCAATCACCTCATAGAACCACGTCTACCAAAGATAAGAATTTGCGATAAAAAAAGTGACGCACAAGGAAAATGAGAATGCATGAAATGAAAATGAGCAAACTAAAGAATACCTCAAGAAGATATGTGGCTCCAGCAAAAGTCTGTCGGCTGCATCCAAAGAAAAATAAAGCGTCGCCAAAGTCAGGCTCCCCCAATCATAGAGAGGGATGTTCGAAAACATCCTTAAGTAAGGCAAAAACCACAAGTGGACAACGTCGTCTCTCAATGCCCCCAGAAATCCCACCAACACAAGCAAAATAAACAATCGGGCCATCTTCCTCACCTATAGCCTGTCCTCCACATCAATCACCGTACCCACCAAAACATCCCTCAGTAGAGATAAACGGATAGAGTCCCCAGATACTATCCTCCCAACGTCACCTAGCACCACCTGCATCGCCTCCGGCCTCACTCGCAAAGAACGATCCACCTCTATCTGCTCTCTATTTAAATCCAGCCCCAGCAGCTGCTGCACATCTATGGGAGTCACAGTTATCTTCCCAAAGCCAAAATAGAAGGTGTGGGTAGTGTCCCACCACCTCTCCCCAAAGCACATAAGGCCGCCATCGAACGAGGTGTCTCATCCAACACCGATGCCAGCCTCCCAAAGCCTGCTGACAATACTACCCAAAGCACCACAGATGGAAGGTGCTCCCAGATATTCTTAAGCCCCGTCATCCTGTGGGCACACATACTCGATAAAAAAACATCAGACTATTAAAGAAAAACCTTGTCAAAATCTAAGAAAAAAGGAAATCACCAAAAAAGAATGCCAAAAGTCATTTTGTACTTACATAACCACCAGGGTTCACCATCCTGGAAGAGCGATGATGCGATAGCTCCCGCAGTAAAGTCCGCTCATCCGCAACCGGCTCAAACTCATCAAAAGAATTCTCACTCCCCAAAGAAAGAGGCGCCCTGACCCTCCACTCCACATTCGCCCAGTCATCAACAGCTAACCACTCCCTGTGTGTCGTAGTGCTCACAAACGCGACCAGTTTTTAGGTTGCGGAATATTAGGACGATTCCCATAAGAAAATCGCAGAGAGAGAGAGAAGGCAAGAAGCTGTGAAAAATGAGGGGAACCCACCCCTTTTTATAGGAAGCTAAGGGTCATGTCGATCGACACTTCACCCCCACCTACCGATCGACACTGACCTTATACCTTCTCAAGGTAGTCCAAAAGTTCATGCCACTACCGAATGGCACCTTCCACACCATGCCGACCGTCACCCCCCTTAAATTTTCGTACAAAAACTCCCAAAATTTACCAGAAAACCCTGAAAAATCCTCAAAAAATTCCTAAAAATCCAGGGGAAAATGTAGAACATTTTCACCAAGAAAATTTATTTTTCTCTCACTCTCCATCAAGAGGAACCCTTCCCCAGTGGAACCCTCAAAAGCCAAGTGAATCTCTCCCTGGCAACGTCCCCAGAGGACCCCTAAAGCATCCCAAACATCAGGTTATCTCCTATTCCCCAAAAGTCTCAAATTTCCCTGAGAAAAATGTCCAAACCCTGGACCATCTAATCACTGCCCAGGTGGAATTAACAACATCAAATTGGAAATTCCCCTGTAAAATCATCTGAAGACACTAAAGTTCTCCCAACAATCAGTTCCCCATCTCAAATCAAAATCACGAGGTAATTTCCCGGACAGAGTTCCCCGAGAACATGGTCATCCTCACCCTTAGGTCCTCAAAATCAGCCTCGACCCTCTAAATCGGTCATCCTCATCCTGAGGTCCTCAGAATCGGCCTCGACCCTCAGAATCGGTCATCCTCATCCTTAGGTCCTCAGAATCGGTCATCCTCACCCTTAGGTCCGCAGAATTGACCTCTTTCAAAGGCATCATGCAGTGTCTATTTGAGGGCTATCGTTTGTTCCAAACTCACCCATAGAGGGGCTCTGTAGACACCCCATTATATCATCCCCTACATCACCACGAACCTAGGTCATACCTTGAGTACTGACCTAGAGGCCATAGGGCACCCCCAGGCTCCGTTTGACCAAAACTCAAACTCCTCAGCTCGACCGAGACTGAATGAATCCTAGAAGGGAACTGAAACCCATTTCCAACAATTTTTCCCGTGCGCAATTCTGACTTACGGTGCTGACGAACGACTCATTTTCCCTCGAAACTTGATCAGGAGGCCACCGGACGCTCCCGGGCTCCATTTGACCAAAGTTAATTCTTTATTTCAGCTAAGACTAAATCAATGTTCAAAGGGCACTGAAACTCCTTTCCAACAGTCCACTTCGGGCCCAATTCTGACTTATGGTACGGACGAATGATCCGTTTTACTCCGAAAGGTCATCGAATGCTTCCAGGCCCCGGTTGACCAAAGTTAGCTCCCAAACCGAGTAAAACTCTTTGGAATATCGAAGTTCATCTCTTAACCTTTCCAACTGTCCACCCCGTGCACGATTCTGACATACCATGCGGACGAACAATCCATTTGCTCCCGAACGATCCCCCGTCCAAAGGACCGACGAGCGCTTTCGAGCCACATTTTCCCTAAAGACAACTCCCGGACCCGGGAGCAGTCTAAGTAATTCCAAATTTTGTTGGAGTACCTACCTAGCAGTACATTCCATGCACGATTCGGATCAACGAATTGTGTTTTACGACCATTTTTCCAAAGGAATCTGAAAGAGTCTGCCACATGGTAGGTTCAAAAACTTGCCTATCGGTAGTGTGCCTAAAAACACCTGCCGATTGGCCGGACCAGACCTATGTCGATCGAAAAATACCCCAAGCCTATAAAAAGGAGGGCCTGACCTCATTATAAAAGGGACCCAAGATCTGAGATCCATCACTCTCAGCGAACTCAGAAAACCTCTCTCGAAGTCAATGTGATTTCTACATCCAAATCCCTTTCCAACCCTCACTTTTCATCATCTTTTTCATCAAATTTGGCAAATTAACTACCCTTCATCATCATCCAAGTGTAAGGGATGCTCTCCAACATTCAATCTCAAGCTCAAGATCTTCAAGAAGGTCCAACTTTCTCAATTCTCTCTTTAAATTCTCCTAAATTCGCATTAACTTGTTTTTATCACTTTTTCTCCCCATTTCACATATCCTAATTTAATTTTTATTTAGTATTATTGCATATCTCTTATTTTTCATATAAAAAAAAGAAAAAGAGGGTTTGCTCATAAATTCCAAACGGGAATTCTCACACCTTTCTCACGCTTTTCTCACAACTAAAACACCTTTTTACACGCACACACATATAAGATAAGTCCCCGATTGGATTTATGGGATAAACCCCACCCCTCATTTTGCATGCGAACTACATGGACTTTGATGCCTCTATAGGCTACGTAGGTGTCTTGGGGTAAAACCCGAGACTCGAGTCCTACTTTTTCCAATTTTCGACTTTTCTAATTCTTTAACTTTATTTTCTTAGATTCTATATATTTACATATACATATATTTATTCTTAATGGCGTATTATTCCATATGCGTTATCATTCCATTTGTAGAGGGGGCTTAAAGGTAATCATGAGATTAGGGATAATTCCCCAATAAGCAACAGTGTTTGGGATTAAGAAACTGAGGCAACTAAATCGAGGCAACTCAGCGAGGCAGCTCAGCGTGGCAGCTCAGGCGTAACAATTTGTATTTTAGCTTGTTGTGTTAGTCATATTGTATGTTTGTTTATATTGACTATGAGCTGTAATGGTTGTATTGTTGTAACGAGAATAATAATGAGTTTTAGTGTGAGGTCAAACGGTACTCGCGAGAGACCAGGCTTGGCAGGGCCTGGGAGAGCTTTCATGCTCTATCGAATGACCTCGTCGTGGGAACTTTATAGGGACTTGGTTTGGAGGATTGATAAGTGAGGAACCATTGGGGCTTGTCCTGACCATCTTAGATACACCTGGTAAAACACCGAAGGGCCCTGATTGTGGAACCTCGAGTGGAGCAGCTTAGATTTCCATCGGGCGTTGAGTTGTGAACCAAACAGCCCTCTACTTAATGTCACATCTACTGTAGGTGACATCACTAGACAGCTAAACAATGTTAGACCTTCACTTGAGTAAACTACCACGGTATTTGGGGCTGTCAGGAAGTTGGTGAGCCACCTCTGCGACAACAGCCCCTGACACACAGTGGTTAGCAAAAGGCATGTCTTGGCATTTAATGTTTATAACATGGAGACAACTAGTTCATCGGGAATTTAATGTTGTGACATAAAGTATAAGGGTGTCTTTCAAAGTCTTTAATGATTGAATTGCCTCGAGGACGGTGTGGGGGCTATTTAAGGACCCCAACCACCCCTGAGGAGAGGATGATCTTTTTGAGAGTTTAAGAAGTTATTACTAGAGAGGATACACATCAGAGAGAGTTATTACAAACCAGAGGGTTTACTCACTCACCATTGTCATTTATTACAAAGCTTCTAATACTTGACAGAGATTCTTGAGGGTTTTTGGTGTGTTTACCTGCCTACCAAGGTGTATCTAGGGTGCTTACTTCTCTCTCCCTCTAGCTAAGTTACTTCTAAGTTCATTACTATCTTCTGAGTTATACACGAGAGTTTTGTGAGTTTAACCAAGTTTATCTTCATTAAGTTGTGTTTGTATGGCATGTGGTTAATCAATAGTGTTCCTATGATACTTATCATTACTATACTTCCAAGGGGCTCAGGTTGAAGGTAGGGACATTGCAAATACCTCCACAAAACGTTAATAATAACCCACTACCAGCACATGGGGATAATCTCGTGGTGGCCTATGATAAAGAGGCGGAGAGAGGAGAAAGAGAAGAGTATGAAGTAACTTGGGAGACCTGTACTGAAGGAATGGCTAACATAGTTTTTGCCTACTATGAAGCAATCGCCAAAGACGTGGAGGATGTGTATAGTGTTGAAGGCGAGGAAGTAGATCCAGTCCTAGAATACTTCACAGTTTCAAAATCCCCAAAGTTCACTTGGTTCTTCGACCAAGTGGGGATACCAAAAGAAAGTCGGTTAGAGATAACCCAGGCAATACTTGATATTATGAAGAAGAACGCGGTCCCTTTCCTGAGATGGAAGGGACCCATGGCCAGGGTGGTGAGAAGGTTTCTGTCAGAAGTAACCTTCAACGATGCTGATAGAGCTGTGAGATTCCCTCATAACAGGCCATTGTATGTAACCGCGAGCGTCAACGAAGTTAGTTTTGTAAGGACTCTTATGGATGGGGGGGGGGGGGGCTTCCATCAATATTATGCCAATTAACTCCTTTCATGCAGCCAATATTCCAGAAGAAAGGTTGCTCCCCATGCCCTTGGTGATTTTGGTGTATGATAACCAATCTTCTAAATCCATTTGGTATGTTAACGTTGGGATTGTGATGGGAAATTTGAGTTCCCATATCAAGTTCCACGTAATAGAGAGTGCGAATTCCTATCATCTGCTAATAGGAAGGGTATGGATGCACAAACAAGGTCTAGTTCCTTCTACGTACCACCAATGCGCTAAGGCGAACATCAAAGGGACAGAGGTGACCATTAGGGCTACGAAAAGGCCCTTCACTGTCGAGGAATCTCACTTGGTAGACACAGCATTTTACATTGAGTTAGAGGGGGATGTCTGGGTCCTAACGATAAGAATGGAGGGCGCATGGGTTCCCTCGATCAGAGAAAGGATGGGGCCTTTGAATGAGCAGAGTAAAGAGGCTCCAAGCAGTGTAAAGGTGATGATCGAAGAAGCTCACCAGGTGGTCCCTCATCCCTAAAATATCTTGAAGCAACTCAAAGACAGGATGAGGCCCAGAGTGGATCCGATGGAGCATGAGGTCCAACGACAAAGCGTGTTAAGCCAGTTCTCAGGAAAAAGAGTGGTCGAGGATTTTAGAGAGAAGAAGAGGAAGGCGATCACCGCTACTAATAGGAAATGCAAGAAGGTCATTACTGAAGAAGGAAAGGTGGTGTATCGATTGTAACATATGAACGGGCGGCTGAGGAAGGTGATGATGAGGTTGACCCGATATATGAATGCTTTCTGGTGGATCAACGGGGATAATGTATGGTGATAGATCTTTCCAGCATACAGGAATTTATGGAGGAAGTCGCCGAGGAACCGGATTATATGGCAGATCAGCCAAAGCCCCAGGCACAAGAGTTGGAGAAGCTGAACCTAGCAAATGAAGGAGAGGATCCGAGGCCCATCTTCATCTCAAAAGATCTCAGTAAGGAGAAATGGGGGGCCTTGGTTGAGTTGATTCAGGAGTTTATAGACGTCTTTGCGTGGAAGTACATAGAGATGGAGGGGCTAGATGAGGAAGTGAGCTGCCACAAGTTAAACGTAATGCCTTCAGCTATTCCAGTGAAAAAGGAAATAAGAACGTACAAGACTAAGCTGTTTTTGAAGATCAAGGAAGATGTTCAACACTTACTAATGGCAGGGTTCATCATATCGATACAACACCCACTCTGGCTATTTAGCATTATTCTGGTGGGAAAGAAAGATAAAAACTAAATAAGGATCTGCGTGGACTTCAGAGATTTGAATAGAGCTTGTCCCAAAGATGAGTTCCCTCTGCCTTCCATCGATAGCCTGATAGATGCAACGACTGGTCATGAGATGTATAGCTTCATGCATGGGTATGTAGGGTACAACCAGGTCGAGATGGACCCCGTGGATGTAGACAAAACAACATTCAGAACCCTGTTGGGCAACTTAATGTACAAGGTGATGCCGTTTGGACTCAAGAACACTGGGGAGACTTACAAAGAACAATAATGGCCATTTTCCATGACTTCTTTCACAAGTTTGTGGAATTCTATGTGGATGATTTGGTCATCAAGTCGAGGAAGGAGGAGTCCTATCTGAGCGATTTGAGGAAGGTGTTTTCCCATTCCAGGATGTTTAAACTAAAGATGAATCCATTGAAGTGTGTTTTTGGAGTGACAAGTAGGAAATTCCTAGGCTTTATGGTTAATCGACAAGGGGTGCAGATGGACCAGGACAAGCAGCGGGCGATCTTGGAAATGCCATGTCCAAGAACGGCGAAGGAGCTGAAGAGTTTCCTCGATAAAGTCTCCCACCTTAGGAGATTTGTTCTTGGATTGGCCGAAATAACACACCCACTGATGCAGCTGCTGCAAAAGAACACAAAATTCAGATAGGAGGAGAGTCACCAAGAGTCTCTTGACGAACTTAAGAAGCTGCTCGTTTCACCACAGACCATGGTTACCCCAAGGGTAGGAATACCGTTGCAACTGTACCTCACATCCACCATGAGGTCCGTGGGAGCTTTACTGGCACAAGAGATTGGCGGGCAAGAACGGTCAGTCTACTACCTCAGTAGGATCATCCATGGTCCAGAAGTCAGATATAGTAGCTTGGAAAGGCATTGTTTAGCCTTAGTATTTTTATCACAAAAACTTAGACATTATATGTTGTTTTTTACAATTCATATTGTAACTAGATGTAATCCCCTTGAGTATTTACTGGCAATAACTATACTGATTGGCAGGGAAGCTAGATGGTTCCTTATCCTTTCTGAATATGACTTGAAGTGCGTGGTTCCTCGCACAATAAAAAGCTAGGCGTACGTTCATCTGTTGGCTATCTTCCTTTTAGGAACATTTGAGCCACCCAAAGAAAGTATCCTAGGAAATGACTTATAGGCCAATCACCTAGAAGAAACAAATAAGGAATGGACAATGAAGTTCAATGGATCCTCGACAGAAAAGAAAGGAGGAGCAGGGGTTATCCTTTCAAGAGGAATGGAGGGGATTTGCCTTTCCTACAAATTAAATTTCCCTTGATCTAATAACGAGGTGGAATATGAAGCATTGGTTCTAGGGTTGCTAGAGGCTCTTCGAAGGGGGATTCGTTCACTTTGCATCAAAGGGGATTTAAACTTGGTGGTTCAGTAAGTGAATGGAGAGTAAGCATTGAAACACATGAGCCTGGCACCATACAGAACAATTATCCAGAGACTTCATTGCCATTTCCATCGTACCAAGATTAGGAGGTAGACCAGAACGATAAATTGCCACCCAGACGCCTATGCCACCATTGCCCAAAAAATGGTCATGAGGATCGATACAACCACCATCGTGATCCAACAAAGAACAGCTCCTTTGATGGTACAGTCCATTCTACCAATAGAAGAGGATGGGGACTGGAGGGGAGAAATTAAGAGGCAATTAGAGGCTGGTGAAGAAACGATGGGGCTCAGAGAATTAGCCCAGTACTTTATAAACCAGGGAAAACTCTACTTCAGAAATGCAGGAGGATGGATGTCGAGATGAATCGGTCCAGAAGAGGCAGAGCAACGATTGAGGAAAACACACGAAGAGAAATGAGAAACAACTGAGATACCCTTCTAGCAAAGAATGCAAAAGGAGGGGTATTTTTAGCCTAAGATGAAATAGGATGCGACATAACTACAACAGAAGTGCGACAAATGTCAGTTATTCTTCACAGAAGCTGAATGTCACTTCGTGGAGGCTCAACCTGACTGGAGGCAACCCTATATTGACTTCATTAAAGATGGAGTTGTCCCAACAGAGAAAATTAATGCGATGGAACTCTGGAGAAGGGCCTCGAGATTCTACGTTCAAGAGGGACAGCTTTATCAAATGGGATACTTCAACAGGCCGCTGCGTTGTATCACGATGGAAGAAGCAGCCGAGTTCCTCAAACAGGCGCACGATCTAGCTCACATAGGAGGGGCCAAGTTATATTACCAGTGGATGACTTTGGGATACTATTGGCCAATGATGGAGAAAGATTCTGCTGAGTTCGTTCGAAAGTGCAAACCTTACCAACTTTGTGGAAATATGATCCATGCCCCGTCAGTGGACTTACACTCCCTGGCAATGCCTTATCCTTTTCACACTTGGGCATTCGACCTAGTAGGGGCAATACATCCTTCTTCCAGGGGGATGATATGGATACTAGTAGCAACGGAGTGTTTCACAAAGTGGGCTGAGGCAATACCACCGAGAAGGGCAACAGTGGGGGTGGTGAGCAACTTCATCAGAGAATACATCATTTTCCATTTTGGGATCCCAAAGGTTATCCTTTCAGATAATGGTACCCCTTTCGTCAATTCAGAAGTAACGATGCTCACAGATAAATACTCCATTGTCCATCACACTTCGACGGTGGCATACCCAAAGGGAAACGGTCAAGCCGAAGTGACTAACAAAACTTTGGCTAATATCTTGGCTAAAATGATGGAGGATTTACCAGTATCATGGGATGACAAGATACCAGCCATTTTATGGGCATATCGAACGACTAAGAGGAGTTAGAAGTTCTCTCTTGTTTATGGGGCCGAGGCGATTCTCCTAGTGGAGTTAGAAGCTCCCTATGCTCGATATGCCTTGTGAAGCAGCATGCTTCCTCAGATTAGACATGTGAAGCTGGAAGCCTTGGACAAACACATGGATAATGCGATGTAACACTTTCAAATATATACGAAGAAGCTCTCCAGGGCATATGATAACTTGGTAAGACCAAGGAAGTTTATGGAGGGAGACCTTGTATTGAAAGCAGCAGTGAAACACATCAGGGGGATTCCTCTACCCAACTTTGCAGCGAATTGGGAGGGACCCTTTATCGTAAAAGAGGCCCATAACTCAGGTTATTGCTTAATCTCTAAGATAGAAGAAGACATGCCATTTAAGATTAACAATAAATGGTTGAAAGTCTATCATGTGTAGGCAATTATGTTTGACCACTGATGTAGTTGGCAGTTGTTATGAATATAAAAGTTCTTTTTGTGATGATTATGCAAGTTATTTTTATTATAACTCAAGCAGAGATAAAAGAATTACAAAACTTCAAAAGTTTTGCAAATGGTTGTAACACAAAGAAATGGCATGAGAAAATTGATATCTTTCTTCATTCATACACTTTGGGGCATTACAAAATTGGGAGATATTGCCCAAGAATTACATGAGAAGAAGAACAAAAGAAAAATACATATACAAAAACTCATTGGCCCAGGAGGAGCCACAGATCTGGGGAGGAGAAAAAATCTCCAAAAAGACCCGAAGAGGCTTCTAAGCAGGACCGCTGAGCATGGATAGAGACCTCCAACCTTGTTTGCTCCTGTGTGCACTCAATAAGGAGTTTCTCTCGTTTCAGCTTCACCAGACACAAAGCCTCTTCGATTTCCTCTACCTCTTTATCAACAGATTCTAGAAGAGGTGCTAACTCATCCAATCTAGCCTCCTCGGCCCGCTAATATTCCTGATGTTTCCTCAAGAGTTCCCTCTAGATGTCCAGTCGTTGGCTCTTCAAGGTCTTCAAATGTGTGATGAGCCAGTTAAAATGGAAGCCTTCGTGACCCAACTCCCTCAGATAACCCAGAAATTAGTTAAGGAGTGGTCGGGTAACGCTTGAGGTTAGAGTATTAGCAATTTCAACGACGGTGGCCATGCCTTGAAGCCTGTAACTGATAACGGAGATGTTTGAACATAGGCAGTCCACCGTGAATGTCTCAGGATGATGATTCATAAGATGTTCAATGACCAGATGATGGTTGGCAAGCATTTGAGGGGAGCACTGAAGCACCATGAGGCAGAAGGTGTGAGGAGCTAGGTCAGACAGAGGAAGCTCGCATCCAGATTCTCTCTCCGTAACAACACTTGTCGTGGAACCTTGATCATTATGGCTAGATTCTTCGGAGGTGACAGGTTCACGATGGGGCGAGGCAATAGGCGAAGGAACTAGTGTAGAATCCTCCTGAGCAACCTAAAAGCAGTTAGAGGAAACAAGGAGTTTATGAAAAAATCTTAACAAGTATTTTCGTTATTAAGTCACCGATGTAGGTGGAGTTTATGAAAAACCGATGTAGATGGAGTTTATGAAAAAATCTTAACAAGTTTTTTCGTTGTTAAGTCACCGATATAGGTGGAGTTTATGAAAAATCTTAACAAGTGTTTTCGTTGTTAAGTCACCGATATAGGTGGAGTTTTTGGAAAAATCTTAACAAGTGTTTTCGTTGTTAAGTCACCGATACAGGTAGAGTTTATGAAAAAAAACCTTAGCAAGTGTTTTCGTTGTTAAGTCACCAGTATAGGTTGAGTTTATGAAAAAACCTTAACAAGCGTTTTCATTGTTAAGTTACCTACATAGATGAAGTTGGAGAAATTGAGAAATGTAGAGAATTTATTGAAGTACCTCAGCAGCAGTAGGAGCAAGAATGGGAGTCACCACGGGGGCCATAATGGTAGAAACCATTGGAGGCGGGCTTATTGCTTCAGCAACTTCAACGGGGCCCTTGGCTAGAGAAACCTCAACGGTAGGAAAACTTCCCTCGCCAACATAAGTTACTAAAGCCAACACGGGTGCATCATCGGAAGAAGATGTTGGACCTTCAAGAGATGCCCCAACGCCGGTGGGTACAGAAGGACTAACATGAGGAATTGCAGCACCAGCCTTGGCCTTGGAAAGGAAAAGGACACTAAGAGCAAAGGGTGGAGAGAGACTTGAAGAAAGCTGCAATAACAAAGCTAAGTGTTAGAAATGACAAATGGGTACTCAAAAGGAGAGAAATACTTATAAATGTTACTTACCCCCGTTTATGGTAGTAAAAAGGGGAATTGCAGTTAGAGGTCTCGCCAATACAGGGGGAAGAAGAAGGCTGGTTACCAAAGACACCACCTCATCCTGGGGCAGCCCAACATAGCAAGGTTCAGCATATTACACAGAAAGAAAAGAGGCGTAGAGAAATGTTGCCATACCTAATAGGTAGTAGATAATATGTTACCTCGGGGAAGCCTTTTGCAACTAGAACAAGGGTCAGAAGAGCCTCGGGCTGAGGCCCTAATTCAGAAGAAGCTGGAGGTGGGTTTATTGCCTTGGTAGATTCAACAGAAGTAGCCCCCGCAGCACCATCTCTAACCCGGTGCGAGTATGAACGGTGAGAATAAGTGAGACTTATCAAGGGGGAATGGGGAAGAGTAGTGTCTGCTGGAGAGATAACGCAATGCCCCCCCACAAAACGGCTTAAGGGGGGCTGGGGGGACTAGACCCTCCTTCTTCAACTCCTTGAACTAAAACATTTTCTTGTTAAGAAATGAGTAAATGAAACACACCTTAAGAGAAGGGGAATAAGAAATAAAGAATCCAAACATACCTCAGATCCAAAGGGAGAATGAGAAGGTATAACCACTGGGGAAGGTGGCGAAGAGGCGGCAACAGAAGGAGCTGGGGATGGAGGTCTCTCAGGCATCTATTTCTTCTGGGACTTGGTACCCCGTGTTTTATTCCTTGAGCTCGTTACACCACCACTTTCAGGTACCCTTGACTTTCTTCTCCTTTTTGTCGGTGGCTCACTAGGATCAACCACGATCGTGGGAAACGCACCCGAAGGAGGAATGATGATAACACGCCATCGAAACTCAGCATGTATTCTATCGACCTCTGCTTGCACCTGCCTCCTCAGATCTTCAGCCATCTATGGATACATGGGAGGAGGAGCGGAGGCAATAGGGAATGCCTACAAAGGAGTTTGTGCTTTAAATTGGGCCTTAAACATTGAGGACTTGGACTGGGACTTCTTAGCCTTCTTAGTAGGTGGCTGAGAAGGCCCCTCTCCCGTTAGAGCTTCGATCGAGGGGACAGTTTGTTTGGGAGCTGCAAAGGACTTGGGTTTTGTGGTGGCAGTTGGGATCATCAGGCAATGAGGGGGTAGCTCCTGGGGAGACTATTTAATCATCGTACTCAAAGTAAAATTAACCCCAAGCACAGAGTTCCCCTTGATACCCTGTTCAGAAGAAGGGAAAGAAAAGACTGGGGGATATTTAGGGGGGACTGAATGTACTCACGGATCATTTCCAACTTCCCCAAATGGAACTTAGTGGCTAAATAGGTGGATACGTCTCCTTTCCTAGTGGTACTAGGATGGGTGACACGACCGTCGATGGTGGACATCACACCAAGTACCACGGTTGCAGTATAAAGGGTGCAGGCTTCAGCAAAAGTGTCCCTTGGGTGGTTATGTTAAAACATAGGTCGAGGGGCCCCTTGATCGAACCTAAATTTTCTATCGCATCTGTCTGGGTTGTAGGGTTCTGAGGTGTATCCCCATTCAGTGTAGGAAGGAAGAAACTCGGGGGTAAATAGAAGCACTATGTCTTGCGAGGGATCTTATACAACTGGGATGAACTTGACCGTTGTGGCTACAGAAGGAAAAAAAATCCTAACTATGGGAAAATGTAGATTCACTGTATGGACTCATCACATAGGATGTTAAGACATCAAAAACTTCCATTATATCCTTTCGACTTTTCTTTTTGTGAAAACATATGAGGCGTGGGGGCTTGACACTACCCACAGGTAGGGGAATAGACTTAGCGGTGATAGCAGGAAAACGGGTGTAAAGAAAGCCCATCAAAATGATGGTATTGTCAAAATTAGCCAAGTTATAATGGCCCAGCGATCGTGCCATGTCTATGTGGGTTCGATCCAACCAAGTGTAGAGGGACCCCAAGGCGATGGCGGCCAGAGGAAGGTTGAACCCCCTAGCCAAATGAATGGAAATATTTATCATATCCCTTCTGGGCTGATAATTGGTTTTCCCAATTAGGAAGAAGCGTGAAAGCAGTACAAGTATGTAGACTGGTAGTTCCAGGGATGTACTTATACCTTGTCCCGTTACATCACTGACATCCTTCGACGTCAGAGCTTCAAAAAAATAATTGATGAGGGGGTAAATGTGGCTTTGTTCAAGGAACCAGTGCAACTGTGACAAATCCGATCCATCTCAACTCGATTAGCAGCCTCTTCGGCATCCATAGCCTTATCATGGTAGGTGAACTCACCCATGGGCTCAAACCCAAGGAGTTCACAGACGTCCTCCAGTGTAATGGTGAACTCCCTCCATACGGCAAAGAAGGTGTGAGTTGTGATGTTCCACCGGGAAACTAACACTTATAGTGCGGCATTATGCTTAGAGAGGGTGAATTCCCCAAACCAATAGGCTCGATGAAGCCCAACCTCGGCAAGAGCAGTAGCGTGAGAACGCTGTATATGTGTATGTCAGACACTAAAATGGGCTGGCGACACCCCGAGTGCTTCGAAGTCAATCTGAGAGTAAGGGAAGTCATCACGGTCCAAACGAAAATGCAGAGTCCCATCTGGGGGTAGATAGCCCCACTTTGATGAATCCATTTCCTCATCACCCAACAGTAAAGGGTCGAATTTGGATGAGAAATGAAAATCCTTTCACGCATCAGAAAATTTATCATCTTCTTCAAAGATGGGCGCCTGGTACAAGAAGCGTAGTTGCTCTTGACGAGCAACGTTCAGGGCAACGATGCTAGGGGTGGCAGCGGCACCAGAAGTGGCGGAGGGGGAGTCTGGCTGAGTGGTGGTGGAAACATTGGAAGTACTTGGAGAAGCCATAATATAGTGGTTATGGATGATATAGCTGGGAAAGAAAGGCTAAAAACAAGGTGGGAGAAGCACAATCGCAAGTGGTGGCGCAAAAGATGAAAGAGGGAGGAGACTGAGTAAAGAATGGGGCAACAATGGAGTTCGCACAGAGTTCGCACATAGTTTCTCTCTCTAAAGAATGCGGGAGCTTGAAAAATATGAGGGAAAGAGAAGGGTTTTGAAATAAAAGAGACGTTTGAAGGTTTTTAAACCATACTTTTAAGTTTCCAAGCAATCGCACATGCAAGGGCCGCCTATAATCATTCCAAATGAACACGTGGCACTTCGGGAAGGGTCTCGACAGTTGAAAAGATAGTGCCACATCATTAATAAAGTGACGCTTGGGGAAAAGAAGGGAGTTGCCTTCTCCAGCAAGTTTGAGTTTTGGTGCCAAATTTTTTGTCGAACATATCCAATGACTCCCAACGAAGGCAGTGCCCCAACGATTCAAAAAAGCTATGATGTCCCCTCCCCACAAGTCCAAATGTTGTTTAAATGGTGACTCAGTTACATCGGGGATAATTTCTGCTTTTCCGAACATAGCGAAGCATTACAAGGGAGAATTTCATTTACCAAGAGTCCAAATGAGTATTTGAGAAGGTTAGCAGGCCTTTCGGGAGAATTTCAAACAATAAAAAGCTAGAACGGTTGAAGCGCAATATAAGGAAAAAGTGGCGATGTCCCTTCGTCAAATCCCCAACAAGTCATAGTGCTTCGACTCAGGTACAACGGGGAGAATTTTACATTTTCCTGAAGATCATTACGTTGTGGTTTTAACAAAGGAAAGGAGGCCAGAATTTTCTTTCACACAGAGAAGGTTCATCGGATTGAGAAGTTTCGTGCAGACATTTATTGTTCCAATAAATCTCTCCACGAAGGAGAAAATGTAGAGGGGAACTAAATGTAATCCTGAAATTAGGGATAATTCCCCAATAAGAAACAGTGTTTGGGATTAAGAAATCGAGGCAACTCAATCGAGGCAGCTCATCGTGGCAGCTCAGGCGTAGCAACTTATATTTTGGCTTGTTGTGTTAGTAATATTGTACCTTTGTTTATATTGACTATGAGCTGTAACGGTTGTATTGTTGTAACGAGAATAATAATGAGTCTTAGTGTGAGGTCAAACGGTACTCGCGAGAGACCAGGCTTGGCAGGACCTAGAAGAGCTTTCATGCTCTATCGAATGACCTCACCATGGGAACTTTAGAGGGACATGGTTTGGAGGATTGAGAAGTCAGGAACCATTGGGGTTTGTCCCGACCATCTTAAGTACACCTGGTAAAACACCGAAGGACCCTGACCGTGGAACCTAGGGCGGAGCAGCTTGGAGTTCCATCGGGCGTTGAGTTGTGAACCAAACATCCCTTTACTTAATGTGACATCTACTGTAGGTGATGTCACTAGACAGCTAAACAATGTCAGACCTATACTTGAGTAAACTACCATGGTATTTGGGGCTATCAAGTAGTTGGTGAGATACCTCTGCGACAACAGCCCCTTGACACACAGTGGTTAGGCAAAAGGCATGTCTTCGCATTTAATGTTTATGACGTGGAGACAACTAGTGCATCAGGCATTTAATGTTGTGACATAAAGTATGAGGGATGTATTTAATAGTCTTTAATGATTGAGTTGCCTCAGGGATGGTGTGGGGGATATTTAAGGACCCCAACAACCGCTGAGGAGAGGATGATCTTTTTGAGAGTTTAAGAAGTTATTGCTAGAGAGGATATACATCAGAGAGAGTTATTACAAACTAGAGGGTTTACTCACTCACCATTGTCATTTATTACGAAGCTTCTAATACTTGACAGAGATTCTTGAGGGGTTTTGGTGTGTTTACCTACCTACCAAGGTGTATCTAGGGTGCTTACTTCTCTCTCCCTCTAGCTAAGTTACTTCTAAGTTCATTACTATCTTCTGAGTTATACACGAGAGATTTGTGAGTTTAACCAAGTTTATCTTCATTAAGCTGTGTTTGTATGGCCCGTGGTTAATCAATAGTGTTGCTATTTAACTTATCATTACTATACTTTAAAGGGTTTAAGCCTCCATCTTATCTAAACTACCCTCTTTCAAACGATCAACGCAAGGATAATCACATAAATCATATTTTCTAATATTACTTTTAGGAACATTCCTATGGATGACTCGCTTTATCTCTTCCATGATACAAGTCGATGATTCCTATCTCCACTACATATACACATGCACACATATCACGGGGAAATAGAGGAAAATAACAACAATCCATGAGAGATCACAAGGGCGGAATGGGTGCCTAACACCTTCCCATTTCGTAACTTAGCCTCCGAACCCTACTCGAATCACTTTTTGGTTTCGTATGTATCAGTATGTCTTTGATGTTGTCCTTCGGGATGGCTCCACCTTTTTTCATCTGTTTTGAGTAAAATAGACTGGCTACTCTATCTCTCTACATTTTTCACCTCACACATCACCGACGACGGCCTAAGCGCTCCCAAGAGGGATGCACGAGACCGAGATCCTCCCACCACAGAGAGATATCCCTTCCTTCTCTCCCTCCATGAGGATCGGGGATGGCCACACCTAGGTTTAAGAGTTTGAGGTAGCCAAAGTTCATATTCTAAACCGTAGAAATTAAGAGAAGAGAGAAGGAAGAAAGGAAGAGAGCTTTAGGGGCCAAATTCAAAATAGAAATTGGGTGTGTTATCGCCAATTCATCTTCTACAACGCGTAATCAGACCCTACGAACCTATAAAGGCAGGTGATTAACTTGCTTCTGATTTAATTTTTCAAAAACTCATGTTCATATCAAGGTATATGTAGACAAATCCATCTTTGCGGAGGGTTGTCATATGAAAAATGGGTTTTTGGTGATTTGAGCATTAGATGTAGAATTAAATGTTGATGTTGAAATACCATATGATATTGTTGGAATCTGATTATATTCAAAATCCAAAAGTAAAACTCGTCTAATTAAGAAATTATGTAATCAAATTTTGGGAAGATAATTGAATGGCCCTTATAAACCCAATTCGCAAAGTAATTGATGAAAATAGTAATCATCGATGTTTAATGATGTTTATAATGATTAGAAACTGTTTGAAATGTGTAATAAACATTGGGTATGATTGGGTTGAAGTTTGGGACGAATCCATGGAGGTTTAAGGAATAAAAATGGAGAAAATCAAATTGGGGAAGAAGCTGCCAGTGAACCAGCATCAATCCATCGATCGATTTCATTGATCGATCTACGATGCCTATTTTTGGGCAGTTTCTATTATTTTATTTTTGGACGTTAGTTTTGAGAAAAGGTCCAATGTTTATTTATTTAGGGTAAATGGAAGGGATATTTAATTACCTAGGGATTATGGGTAAATATTACGGGATGAAAAATGGTGAGAATTTAAAAAATAAATTAAGTGAGATAAATTCATTAATATTTAAAATACAGGTGGATTGGTTGAGTCCGAGTATTTTAGCTAGGTTAAGCTATGTGAATTATTTAATTGATGTGAATGTTAAATAAATCAATAGTCGGGGAATAGACTCAGAGATTTTAGACTAGTGCTACGGGTGTTAGGCACGGTTTAGCTGGATTTATTATATATATATATATATATATATATGAGTGTGTGTGTGTGGGAGGGGTATTTTATAAATATTGGTGTGCATAATATTTAGGTGAAAGCATACCCCTATAATGCTATCATGGGAGGTTGCGCGATGTGGTTGAACCCCCTGGCTAGTGAATGCAGGGAGAGTATAGTTCCCAAGTCCTATCACTCGGTATTTTATTGTGTGATTTGTTTTCGAGGTGAGACGCTTTGGATATGATTCAGTCTCACTCTCGAGGGAATATAATCGCCTCCACTACATTTACGATTTTATTTACCTATTTCGGTGTGAGTTAATAAACTTATGGTAGCTGGGTTAGAGTGAGTATACCTGGGATATGATAGCATTGTAGAGACAAGCATCCAATGAGTTATTGCTTGGGAGGATGGTTATTATACGCGACATATGTGTGATTGTTGCAATAATATTATACGTATATAATAGAGAAGATAATTATATAAGGGTTAAATACATACAGTGTGATTGTATTACATATATAACTTGTGTGAATGTTATATAAACAATTAAAGTGGAATGATTAAGTAAGTTAATGAGTAAAATAACTTATGAATCAAAGGGTGGAAGTACTCGAGATAGAGTAGGGTGATAGAAACATTTGTAACATGTCGAGTTAAGTGGGATAGTATAACTAAATGGGTTAGGTTGTAAGCGTTAGGTTTGCACAATAGTTGAGGGGTGAGTAATATCTCAAGAGAGTGCGAGAACCGCTTAAATATGAAAAATGTTAATGCATATTTAATGATTGCATCTTAATTACTTGCTAAATATTTTTAAAAAGGTTTGGGACTCTGACCCGTGTCAAAAATATTTTTCAAAATATTTTAGGTGTGTAGCCACAGGGATGCCAAGCTTGAGGACTCATTCTAGGGATGCGTAGCTACAGTAATTGTGGAGGCTTGCAGGATTTTGTGTAGACGCTTTAGTTATTCATTCCTATATTAGGATTTTGATTTATTACTTCATTTGGGCATGTCGTCCCTTTCAGTTGATTCACTTTTAGTTTTATTTATCAGATAATGTATTGGGATTTAGTTTTATTTTTGTAGACTTATGATTTGGATTTTATTTTGGGAACCGATGGTTTATTTGGTGTTTTTTTATTTATCTATATATCGTGTGATGATTCATATTATCAAATTTGTTGTGGATGAGTTATAATATTTTTATTTTTCCTCATGTGGTACATCAATGAAAATAAATATTGACACCGTCTTAATTTAACATAGGTGGTTAGTAATTTAAAAAAGTTTCGACAGTGATGCTAAGATTGAACCAAATGAGATTCCTATTTATTTTGATAAAGAACTGATCACCCGTGATTAAAATAGGTAGGGTGTCACACTTCTACTCCCATTCTCAGCAAAGGCGATATATGTCTTTCTACAGACATTACTTTGCACTCAGTTTTACTTGTACCTAATCATGCTATGAACTTATAACTTGTTAATCGTTTAGTAAGAAGTTTTATTGTGTTGTTGTTTTCTTATCTGATTGGTATTATTTTTAGGACCTACATACGGGGAGGATTTTTAGCAGGGGATACGAGCGCGATGGGCTCTACTACTTTGGGGATCCTCCACCTGGACATGTTAATTTTGAATATATCTGTACGTTATTTTCCGACTTCATTAAAGCTTTCAATTCTTCAAATTTCCAATGTGTTGCCTGCTCTTTATTTAATCATACTAGAACTAATTACACCCCTCATATGCATTAGACCCCTTGTGTTTTTTATCTGATACATTCCGATGTTTGGGGGGCCCTCACCTGTTACAATTTTTTTTGGGTATCGATATTATGTCACTTTTATTGATGATTACTTGAGGTGTACGTGGATTTAATTGCTTCATAAAAAATCTGATATGCTACCCTTTTTCACCAATTCTTATAACTTGTTAAAACTCAATTTAATGTTATTTTTAAATCGATTCGGTTTGATAATGCTAAAGAGTACATCTCTAATGAGTTTGTCTCTCATCTTCACAAACAGGGTATTCTTCAGCAACTCACTTGCCCATATACTCCTAAACAAAATGGGGTTGCTGACAGAAAAAAATAGAAGTCGCATAGGGGTGGTCCGTTGTCTATTATTGGGGATTCAAGTTCCTTAAATTTTTTTCACTTAGTTGTCTTAGCGGGCGCTTATCTTTTGAATCGTACTCCATGTCAAGTCATTTAGAGTAAATTCGAATTATAACTTATTTATGCTGATAAGATTCTTTCCTCTATAATCTATGCGTGCTTCTGTAACAATTCCTATTTTCTCACGTAAAGGCTGGTCAGGCACAATACGCCAAAGATAGGGCTTATCAACACTTTATACCATACTCAGCACTGAAGGAATAAAAACTTCTTTCATTTATATTAAAATTCATAATGAATAAAACATCCGAATAAAACTGATTCAACACACGAATAAATAAAACTGAGTCATCATACAATGTCCAAAAATGTAAAAATAAACACAACTGATATAAATAAACACTTGGGATTATGCCCGTACAAATCCCAATATGAAATAATATAACGAGTGACTGAAGTATAACCTATACTAGAGTCAATGAAGCGTAACCCACTACATCCAATGAAAATGAAAGCCTAGTTCATCATCTGACCTACTTTCCATGTCATTAAGAATACCTGGAGGGAAAACATTTATTATATGTGTTAGAGCACGAGGTGTGCAAGGTTTCTTCACCGGGAAATATGCAATTTGTTACCAACTCATACTTCACGTCTCCCCATCGACGCTCACATGCAAAGATTACCTCACCTCTCATCTAGAAGCAGTCTTACTCTCTTACTCGTATCCTCAATAAAAATTCCAATTGTAACTTCCATCAATTTATCAGTCTTATAAAGAATAATCCATTCAGCTATGCAACAACGAAAAAAATGAGCACCCATATCTGACACTACAACTCCCCGATTAGATTACATAATATAAATTTCATAATTTATACAAACTAAGTGTAAAATCTTATATCATCATATCCTACAACCCTTGTCTATTTCTTCAATTCATTTAATTATTATAATTCATAATCCCTGTCGTCTACCCCATTAAATTATAAGTTTCACTATATTAGATTACCAAATTATTATTCTCATTAATAATTTTATATCAAAATTTTTATTAGGACTTATCTAGTCCTTAATTATCCATATCATTCATATTAGTCCAACTTTATTATCATTAAGCACTGTCTACATCATTAATATAAAAGGGGCACATTCCCTTATAAGGTATACCACAATGGATAAAAGGGTAAGTATGTGTGTGTGTCTGTGTGTGTGTGTGTCTATATATATATCTATATCTATATATATATATATATATATATATATATATATATATAGAGAGAGAGAGAGAGAGAGAGAGAGAGAGAGAGATAGAGATAGAGATAGAGAGAGAGAGAGAGAGATAGAGAGAGAGAGAGAGATAGAGAGATGACACACAAAGTCATCTTCCATTGGTGTCTTGTTCATGCCCTATCTACAAGTCCAAAGGAATCCCTACATCCTAAGCGGATAGTCCGAAGGAATCCTTACACTCTAAGCGAACACCACAAAACACATAATTTGGGGGCAGTACCTACGCAGGACACCTGTTCACGGCCCATACCCAGCGGTGATACAGGAACGATCAGCGCCAACCCTACCCCTCAAGGGTGGATCCTCCACATAGTACCAATATGTCCTACACATCGTCAAGCCCACTTATGTCGATGTGTGGTACATGACCTGATGCGTGAACCCCCAGCCGATAGGACAGTCCACTGGTATATCCACACAAATACATATAACTACATATTATCATCCCATATGTATAAATAGTTACTCTATAACCTCTTTAATCTAAAGATATCTCAATCCATATAGATTATAGCCTCTTTGGCTTACCCACAACATTTTAGTTAATTATTCTGTACCTCATTGTAATTCGTTATCTTACGACTACTTCCGATTAAATATTAAGTCTTATAAAAATCCTTTTCGGACTTAAATCACATTCGCATCATAATCTGTTACTCTTTAAATACATAGCCAGATTTATTTCCAAAACTAACCTTTCCAAAACATTTTAGGTATAGTTATTCCCCAATTACCCTTACCAACACAATGATAGGTATAGTTATTCCCAAACTATCCTTGCCCATACTCTTAATAATTTTAGCATGTTGTCCTCTTGACTCAAACTTTAATCATTCTAGATTATTACTTATTATTCGCTTCTTAATACCATTTTAATAAGGTTTATATGTACATATATAAGGAATTAGCTAACGAGAAAAGGGTTATATGTACATATATAAAAAAAATCCTCTAATAAGGTTAAGTAGTATCACCTCAACTACTATACCCAAAAACACTCATTCGGTTCGTGTCTAAATCCTTCAGAATTTATTGCACCAAAAACCCCATTATTAGATAAAATACCCTTTAATAAATTCTATATTGAAGAATTATATATATATATATATAAATTAAAAGTATCCTTAGGTGTAAAAATTTGTTGAATTTAAATGACATCGTCTTATGCAAATCAACAAATCAAAGTCAAAGTGATTTTCACACCAATAACGTCCAAAACTATTTAGCGCTTTTTCAAGATTTTCAAGGACGTACAAACCCGTGATAAAATCTCCAACCAAACTTCCTCATATATATTTTCTTTTAGAGGTGTTAAACTAAATTCTTTAACTTTGGAGAATTGGTACAATAACCTAAATGGCCCATAATTGACATGAATTTCTTTTTATTGCCTTTAAATTTTTTTGGGCTCTTTTAAATCTCTTTGGACCCCTGATAATAAAATTCCTCAATTTTTAGGTCCAATTTAAACGGCGGCTTAATCGCAAAGGATAAATAAAAAAAAATTCGTAGCCCTTCACCGTTTTCAAATAAAGCACACAACCTCATAAACGGCTCTTACATGCACAACTTTCTTATCAAGTTTTATCGCGCTTGGTTCGTTTTAAGGACAGGATTGAAGTGAAAACACCCAACCAACATGTGATAAGACAAGCACAATAATCAAACAAATCCGTGCATGTGTGCAATAAAGGAAAACATGAGTCAAACATCTAGGAAGTAAGACTTAAGTACATGTTAATGACTTCAAACATTATAAAGCACATGGATGAATTGACTTATTGTCTCAAAACACTATCAAATAGTCACATGAAAAATGGGATGATGTTGTGACTCGGTCATCCTAAGTGTTCGTCCACAAAAGGTGCAAACAAAATACAAAAAACTTTTTGGATTTTATCACAAATTTTATCAAAAATAAAATCTTTTTGTATTTTTCAAAAATTTTCCAAAAAAAATAAAACATACAAAAATTACATGTCACAATGCTAGAAAACATAAATATCATGAAACAAAAAACTAGCGTATGACAAACATGCGAACACAATCATCTATATGATATGGCAAGAGAAGAATCATGTGCAAGCAAACGGGAATTAACTTGTCTAAAATCTAGTGCCTCTAAAAGTGATTTCCTAACCCAAACAGATGTGAAACGTCGTGTGGGGGATTTAGGAACCAAGTGAACACTAGACATATACTTCCTAAGACATTTTCCAAGATCAAAACAAAATCGCCTAAGGTGAACTTTCCTACCACAATATGAACATGTGTAAACGGGTGGAACGACACCCATGGGTTGACCTTTTCTAACTTCCTTGGAATTAGTTGACCCTCTAAAACAAATAATTGTTTTGGCTTTAGCATTAAAAGAATGAGAACAAGATGAGTCATTACCATCACTATCAAACCTACTTGAGTCTGTCAAATCATTTTTTAACTTCAAAATTTTTTACTCAAGCAAAGAATTAGACTCTTACAAATTAAGGGATGCCTTTTTCAAATTTTCAACAATTCCTAAAAGGGTATCTCTCTCTCCCTCAATTAAGGCAAACTTTTCCCTAAGAGTCTCTTCATGTGCCACAAACTCATTGATTAAAATATTTTTTTCATCTTTGGCACAAACACAAACCATCGAATTTTTAAGCTCCTCCAATTCTTTTTCTAAAAATAGGACCTTATCATCACTTTCCTTCTTCGACAATTTTAAAACAACAAAGTCATGGTCCAAGGAAACAAATTTTAAACGATAAAAATCTAGTTGATTTTTAACCGTTTGCAAAAGATCCATCACAGATTTAAAACGAGAATTTTCTTTTTCAAAAAAATCAATTCTTTTAGCAAAAGTCAAATTCAAATGATTTATATCATCAAAACTCTGACTCGTGTCATCAAAGGGAGACATCCGATTACATAAGTGCTTCATCGGAAAATTGCGATTTTTCACAAAACTGATTCTTCAAAAAAAATCAATATCACAAAAATTTTGCGAAAAATAGGAATACGCAATAAATTTGCGCAACCGGCTCTGATACCAATTTGACGACGTGAGAAGTCAAGTTGTATAAAAAAAATCCTTGAAAAATTAGGATCACACAATAAATTAGCGTAGCCTGCTCTGATACCAATTTGAAAAACTGAAATTAATGCGGTGTGTGATACCGATTTAAATAAATTCACAAGTTTCTAATTTGGCACACTTATATAATTGGAGTCAATACAAACCAAATTAAATCAACCCCTAAACATGCATCTATGTGTGTGCGTTTGTCAATCCATAAATAAATAAAGCATGCGACACAAGTTTAAGGGAAAAAAACTTTCGGGTAAAACCTTTTATTTCTAGAACTTTGAAGGATTTACAAGACCATTGACTTAAATACAACCTGATAATTGCCCACAAGTTTAATGCACGGTGTCTTCGTCAAACCTACTAAGCAACGACTAGAAATAACGTTGACTGGAATCTCCCGCAAGAACTCCATGTGGTCAGCAATGAAGAAGAAAAACGTCTTCTCCACAAGTTGTGAACTTTATAAGGACTCCCTCCACAATAGCACGAAACTGTCGGTTGTAGAGTTTTCCCCACAAAGAATAAACCAAAGTAAAATATGTTCTTGGGTTCCACAAAACAATTCACATAAAAGTAATTGGCATTTTGTGAATTAAAAACAAAATATTTGAACCCTTAAAATTGTTGGAGAAAAACTTTCTGCCAAAGGTATCCAATTAAATCTGGAAAGATAAACAAAAGTTTCAAAAGTTAAAACTCTTAAAAGTTGGAAACTATTCTCCACATTTTCCATGGCTGGCATACAAATTTTGAGTCAGTCAAAGGATAAGCATGAGGTCAACGTGCCATCCGAAAAGTAACCTCGCTCGAACGAGAAACCCATCTCGCTCGAACGAGATCCCATGTCATTCAAACAAGTACGCGCGACATATAATGTCGTTCGAAGGAGATGATGATCTCTTTTGAACGATCTTGGCGTCGAAACTGAGGTCCGATTACTGCCTTACATATTTTTCCAAACTTTTTCAATAAAATAATATTTTCTAAAACAATAATGAAACCTTTTTATAAAAAACATTTATAAAAATATTTTTGTATAAAAGACTTTTAAAACTCTTTTTAAAAATATCCCAACACTCTTAATATGAAATGTAAATGAAACTTTGAAACATTATCTTACCAAAGTTCATATTTTTGGGCTTGAATGTTGAAGACAACTTGTAATTCGGATCCGTCTTTTGTAGATACAATCTTCTCAATTCTTCGATGACTTGTAGCGGTATACGACATAATTAATTGTGAAGGACTTATTAAAAATATGTCCTTACACATATGATTCCAAATTTAAAGCTTTTTTAAAAGATCCCTTTATGAATCATCTTTGGTGGGTCGTCTAATTTATTTAGCTAATACAAACTGAATATATCATTTGTTGTTGGGAGCATTAGTCAATTTATGCATAAGCCTTGACAGACTCATTTGGATGCAGTATATAACCTTTTGCGGTATCTTAAGTCTTGTCTTAGACTTGGATTATTTTATACAGCAGACCCTCAACTTAGAGGATTGTAGAGCCACACTGATTTAGATTATGGAGGAGCTTATGATGGCCGCTCTACTATTGATTTTTATAAATTTTATGGTAGTAATCTCATCTCTCAGAAAAGTAAAAAGCAAGTTGTTGTTTTATATTCCTCTACAATGGCATAATATAGGGCCATGGATTTGGGCACGTGTGAGATTATATGGCTTTGTTCTATTCTTGGGTGTTGCAATTTCCTGAGAAAGCTTTTTTGTTCTACATTGTGACAATAAGTTAGCTATCCAACTTGCTTCTAATTCAGTTCTTCATGAAAGGACAAAGCACATTGGGATAGACGTTCATTTCTCAGAGAGAAAGTTCGTTATCAGATCATCACTCCATCGCTTATTTCTTTAAGAGAATAGGCTACAGGTGTTCTTACTAAATTTGTTAGTACTTTTCTTCTTCACATTTCTATTGGAAAGTTTGGCTTGGTCGATATATACTCGCTAGCTCGAGGGGGAGTGTTAGGATGTGTATGTTATTTATGTAATTGATCATACGCGTAATTTAGTCCCAATGTATTTTCTCCTTAGTATAGATATAAGCCCCTAAACTTGTAGGGTCCATAATTGAATCCTAACATTATAGTATTTCAAAAATGTATTTTAGTTACGAGATTTTTAGATCACGATAAATTAAAGGGAAATGGGCCTTTAAATAGAATTTTTCAAAAATCTAGTCGTTTTGTGTGTACATTTATATCCGATCGTTCACATAATTTTGTCCAGTAAGGAAATTATGGGCAAGCCAATCGAACGAGCATAAAATAAGGTCGCTTAAACAAGCACAAAGATCAAAAAAGGCTTTAAAACACCATCAAGAGTTTGACCAATCCCCAATAACTTTTCTTAAGTGTTCTTAGATTGTTTTAAAAACTTTTAACCACTTGTTCCAATAATTTTCAAAGACCTCACAAATTTTCAAAAAATTATTTTATGCATGTGTGTGTATTTAGCAATAATGAATTCACAATCTACTAAACAGGATATAGTCTTCAAACTCCAATGTGAATGCATGGAAACAGAATATGAATAAGTGGCAATGAAAGTCCTCAATGAGCAACGGTTCATGATCTTTAATCTTCAATCTTCAAAGTCCATCTAACCTAAACTAAATCGCTCCTTACTCATAACAAATCAAGTTTAACTAACCTGATGGACTCAATGACTCAATATGTTGTCATTGGAATATAGTTAACATATATATGAAAACAAAATTTACATGTTCAGCTTTATTAAGTAATCTTGGGGGGGGGGGGCGAGGGAGTATTCCCACTGATAGGTATATACAGAGAAAAAAATTGCTGTACAAATAAATAAATAAATAAAGTATGAAGTAAACATTGAAGAAAAGCAAAGCAGAGCAACTACATGATTCCAGGGATTATTCTTCATTAAAGATATGGAGCGAAAATTACAAGAAATAGTGCACGACCAACCAACAGTTTAAAAAAACAAAAAATGAAATAAAAATTTTTCAAGGCTTGAGATTTTGAAGGTCTATATGGGATTCAATTTTTCGGAATAAGTGGCAATGACTTTCTCTCCAGTTACTTTTTCCTGGGATTTGAGGGAAGAGGCTTAAACAGAGTCATCGTCAGCACTACCCTCTTCATCGAAGGTCTCTTCATCTAACTAATGGGATACAACATATAAACTCGAGATGTCCACATTAAGAATTAATCGTTGGACATTATCCTTGCAAACATCAAAACCAACACTAAGTTCAAGAAAATATATTTCTTAAAATCCTCAGACTCCAAGTAGATATCCAACTGGTTCTGTACGTTATGGATCTTACCCTAAAGATCTTTGCGCCTTACCAAGACCTCAACATAAGTAATTTACATCTCCTGGACCTTGGAGGTTAGCTATTGTTTCTTAGTGGTTAGGTCTTTAATCGACTGCTTAAAGAGATCTACCTCATTATCAACTCGAATAAGTATAGATTTAAAGCTCTAAATCTCTATCTTCTAGCCTTGGAGAGCCTTTAATGTCACTTTGAGCTCAACCTAACCAATAGTATGTAGATGCTAAACCTTGGTTAAGAAATCTCATGTATCAGCCAACAAGGATGCACTGTCTCTAAGAGTTTTTTCTTTAATGAGCTTATCATCCTTCAAGAAGATGCATGTGTGGTGCGCCCAAAATAAATCTTGTGATTCAAGTGAAAATCTATCGCAACAAGTAATATCCGGGAAGTACGAAATCGTGATCCACATGGATTGAAACACTCCTAAGAGAACGGGATTAGGTTAAAGGGATTCTCTAAACGTCACAAAAGTTAAAGTGTAAAAGATGATTTAATAGTTTGGAAAGGTGATTGAGACTAATCTCTAAACTAACATACTATTTATGATAAGTTAATTAATTAATAATTACGGAACTATGAAAAGAACTAAGATAAGCTTGAGTTCAAGAATTTAAAGGGATCGAGGATCATTCTCCCACCTCGGATTCACAAAGAAGGGGATTATAGGGCATGGTTGAAATTAATTCTAATCGAGCATAAGTAATTAAGTTCGAACATCAACCATGTAGAGACTAAACTCAACAATGGAGGATTAGGGGTTAATTAATTATTGCTAGATGGGTTGGGTTTGTAGTAAAGCTTCAAACACTAGCCCTTGCATGACAAGAGAAGTCAAGAAACTATGATACTCCAAAACCAACACATGAAGTTCCATTAGAACAATTATAAACCAAACCCTAAATATGAAGTTCAAGCATCCAAGGTGGGATTTTGATCCCCAATCATAAGTCTAGCTACTCATAATTGAAACTAAACTACACATGCTAGTTAACAACATAATTAAGTTAGTTATCTAGTTTAAACACAAACCAATGCAAGAGATGGAATTAACTGCAAATTAAAGCTAGTGGGACAAGTAGAGAAGAAGTAATTGAACCTTTCTTGCATTAATAACAACAATTCAACTAGTAATCAAAGCTTTACAAGTGATAAAAACCATAAATGAACTTTGACCTAGGAGAGAGAAGAGAGTGTTTTTCTATATCACCAAAAATCTAACAAAAGTAATCTATATCTTACAAAAGAGGAAAAACAAGGGATATATCCCCAAAATCCCACCGAAATGGCAAACTAGTAATAAGAAGAAAGCTGGAAATGCAGGGCCGAATCGATTCGGTGCCAAATCCGAATCGATTCGGAAGTGTAGAGATTTTCCCCTGTATGAAACCGAATCGATTCAGCATTGATCGCGAATCGATTCGGGCCTGCTGGAGAAGGAAAGATGCCTATATTGGCATTAGTTGTCCCATGTTTCACCGAAACAACCGTAACTTCTTCGTTCGAGGTCGGATTCAAGCACCGTCGGAGGCCACGCGAAGATAAGTACAACTTCCATGAAGAAATCGGGATCAAAACCCGAGTGCTGAAATTACCAAAATGCCCCCGACCGTGCAAGTGTCAACGAAACTTTTTCGGATCAAAACCAAACTTCCCAAAATGCATTCCCGAGACCTATAAAAGCTCAATAAAGACACATACAAAGTATATATGATGAACTCAGGGGTTAGTCAATAAATGAGTACAAGAACAGGGAAATACATGCACGGGAATGCTAGAATGTACAAATTAACGGGGTATAAAATACAATAAAAGTGACGAATCACACCCCCTAACTTATACATTACTAGTCCCGAGCAATGAAGTATGAAGAAACAAGGGCCAACAACGCAACCAAAATAGAGGAAATATGTACAACAACGGAAAAATGCCACTTTCGTAGGCGAACGATTGCATTAAGCGTATGCAATAAGCTCTTTTAAACCCCTAGGTGGCCCTAGGGGACGAGTGAGGTCCCGTGAGGGTTTCCAGGGATGACACCCACAAACATAAAATCAACTCATACAATGATACGGTAAAATCCAATGCGTAGCTCAACAAATATCCTAAGAAGCACAATTTATCAACAAAGTGAACGAAGCTCACACAAAAGACGGCAATTATCGGCATTAAACAAATAACTTCAATAAAAATCGAAACCATGGAAATGCGAAATAAGCGGACACATGTGGTAATTTAGATTTGGCAAAACTTTCAAAATCCATAAAAAAGCTAAGGCATGCATACTCAAGTTATCTCCGGTTGTTACACTCAACAAATGAAACACTTAGAAATGGGATGTAACACACACGGGACATGCGGGCATAAAGAGTAATTGTAAAGGGAAACTCGGCCACACACATGTCATCAATGAAGAACGCAATATAAATGTGAAAAAAAACAATCTCATGAAAGGATATCGCATATTAACCAAGAGAAAAGCATTTAAACAGATTATCGCTAATGTTCGACCTTTGAATCCCATCACCCTAGGATCAAATAGGACTTTTGGGGGATAGAATTTAGGCTAGGTTAGGGTTAGGAAAAGAAAGGGATGTGTGTAGGATCAAAGGAGATTCGGGAATAGCGCGCGGGATAATGGATTTAATGGCCAATTAAGGAATCGAAATTAAATTCCACAAGCAATGTATTCATGGCAGTGAGACTTTGATATTCATGCACATGGAGAAATGGGAAACAACTAAGACCCATTTTATTCGATACTTTTCTTTTTCTTTTCTTTTCTTTTCTTTTCTTTTCTTTTGATTTTCTGCAATCCATACAACCAACATCATTCAATCCCGGGAACAATCCCTAATCAAGGTATGGGAGGAGTAAATAAGGGTTTAGGACTCCAATGTGGAGTTGGACAAGGGATTTGGGGTTGAAACGAAAGGAATAATAAGGCTCAAGGGGGTTGACTAGGGGAAACATTTAAGGGTAAGGTCAAGGCTAATATGGGTATTATAATAAAGAGGGCCTACAATCATTTCCTAAAGTTTCATGTGATTCGCGGGACTAAACACCATTGAAAATCATGCTCAAGTGCTAAATCAATTAATATGCAATCAAATGAAATGAAAATGAGATCGACAATGAGTTCATTGACAAGAAAGAGATAGAGTGGGTGTATACGCTCACAAATGATGATAAGTCTCAATTTTCACTTTTGTAAGGGTATAGCATGCGCCTTAGAATAACGAATTTGAAACAGTTTAAACCAAATCATAAATAATTATTTGTGTATATGCTCAAAGCTTCACAGTTTAATTTTATGATGCTATTTATAATTCAAACAATAACGGGCTAAAGGGTAATAAATCAATGACTCAAAGCATGCTTCATAGCTATACAATAGGATATGCCGATCATATAAGTAATAATCGTAGATATGAGAGAGATTTTTTTTTATTTAATAAATAAATAAATACTAACATTATAACCGGCATCACAATTGTAAACCATACCCCCTAACTTGAATGAAACATTGTCCCCAATGTTAGTAGGGATAAAAATGGAAAGGGGGTTAGAAAATAGTCACCCCGTAAGGAGTAACTCGAGAAACGCGCAACGGCATGCCTGTTACAAGTTAGTACCATAAACAATAATATATACAAAAGAGATATATACAAGAATAAATATGAAACCGAAAATGAGTAATTTCATTAATAATTACGAGTTGTGTATATGGGGCAAAAAAAAAATCAAAATTAGAAAATACAATCAATGTACTCTCTCTTCCCCACACCAATACACAACTACAAAGTTACATAACCCAAAAATGAAAATAAGAACCACAAAAATTAGCAGCAGAGAAAGTAGGATGACAGCGGCCTACATATCGTCCGGATGGCGGCGCAGGGACTCGGGCGCGGTGGGGTCACGAGGGGCATATGGGTCATAAAGTTACGGAGGCACGGCAGCCTCGCCCCCTCGGAGATGTGAAAATAGGTCCATCTGCGCCCGAGTAATCATGGAGATATCGCGCTCGTAAGCGCCCCGATAAGCAGTAAAATCGGCCTGGAACGAACTGAAGCTCGACATATACGTGCCTCGAAAGTCGGAAAAATCCGCCTGCAACTCATCCATCCGCACCCCAAGATACGCGATGGGATCAACAGTAGATGGGGCTGGTGGTGGGACAGGATGAGGCACATCCGGAATATTCGGCATAGGAGCATCAGGGGCATCCGCAGCATCAGGGGCATCAGCAGGAGCATCCAACATTCGCTTCTTCCTCCTCTCCCAATAATCCTTTCCCAGACTCTTCTCAATGGCCTTCTCGCCAAGCAACTTGGGGAGGCGAGGAATGTTATCCGTACCCACCACCTCGCAATCAGCATCTCTACAAATTCGGGAAACCAACCGCGCGTACGGGAGGGTAGTGGTACCCTTCTCATAGTAAGCGGCCTTTAGCATCCGCTGAAGTACCAATGCGGGAAGGTTGAGATAGAATTGGCGTCCAAGATATGGTAAAGGAAGTGGGCCTGGGCGGAGTGAAGAACAACCTTGGTTTGGGTCGGCGTGATGGAATTAACAGCAACAAGGTGGATGATACGGTGGTTGTCGGGCATAAGAGATGTGGGGAAAGTCTCCCCAGCCCAAACATTCCCTGGCGCCAGACGCGCAATCAGGGTCTCATTCGTCAGCCTCCCCTCATCGGAGCGAGGGTAATCAAAATCCTCGGGGTTATCGGCCCCAGTCAGATGCATAGCCAAGAGAGGCTTTGAAATAGGAATTCTCTTACCCCGCACGTAAGCTTCAAAAGTTCGGTCCCCGGTTGGGACGAGAGACGCATAGAAGCGACGAACATGCTCTTCATTGACATCACCCGCCCTAGCAAGGTGGGCTTCCCAATTAAACTTTTGAAAGTACCGACGAACAGAGGCAGGTAAATCCTCAAGGTGCACAGGCCTCTCAATAGCAATTGGGCGACCCGAAGGAAATTTAGCCCGGAACCAGTCCTTTTCCTGCTTTGAGCGGAAGGATAAGAAACCTCCCCAACCCGAAATTATATTGGATGTGGGCTTGGAGATCGAAGAACCCTACAAAACAATAATTCAATACACACACCATAAGTGCGATGCACAAAATCAAATTAATTGTGAAATAAAGGGAACTAGGTTCGGAGGGTGTGCATTGGGAAAAATTGGTCGAATAGACATAACCGATGCACACCGTACTCAAACAAGGATAATTCAACAAGAATGTGCGATAAAAGGTGCGAAGATGACGCATTAGCGCACAAAATCTTCACATTGGCATTTCATCGAACATATAGTGTGCAATGTATAGAAAGCATGGTGAAAATGACATACTCAATGTGATAAAACCCCAACAAATACAACTTAATAATCAAAGAAACATAAACAAGTTGTATTTGTTGGATTCACATCACAATCAATGGCAAAATAAGGAGTTTCATGCATAAAAAATGTGGATTTTACAAATATGCATTTAACCCTACTTTCATACCAAAAACACTAAATGAGAACTGAGATTGATTTAATAAGGTTGAATTAGTTACCTTGGATGAGGATGCCTTGGAAGAGGAAGCCATGAGGGGGAAGAAATGTGGAAGAAGGGAAATAATACGGGAGAGTCAGTGTTCGCAGGTAAGAGAGTAGAGAGAATGAGAAAAGGATTAAAAAAAAATGGGGGAATTTTAAGTGGCAGGTGCTCCGAATCGATTCAGAAGGTAAGCCGAATCGATTCGCTATTCTCGGATTGAACACTGGAAGGGGCCGAATCGATTCGGGAGAAGAGACCTGACACTTTGGCTTAACCGAATCGATTCGGCTGAATAGCGAATCGATTCGCTGACTCTGAATTTTGCCACTGGGAAGGGTCGAATCGATTCGGTAGGTAAGCCGAATCTATTCGGGATCTGGGATTGGACTTTCTGCTTTGTTGAATTTATAATTCTCATGAGGTTTAAGTTTTGGGGCCACCTCAACTGGATTTCTTTGGACCAAAATGATGTACCATAAGTATGTAACTGGTCCGGAACCAAAAATTTCCAACCCCTCACGTGTCGGGGGTTGCTCGGCATCAAAAAATGAGAATTCACCAAACCGAATCACCCCTGCTAACGGGGCTGCCGCGTACGATGTCCGGTTGTAAATCCGCAGATATTATTAGGACGTACTTCATAATGTGAACACCTATCCTTCCCCTCGGTCTGAATTTGCTCCAACTAAGGCTCATACACTTAACAATTATATCGGGTTCAAGATCGGAGGATATGACACCTATCCAAAATGGACTACCCCAACCGCTGGACCCGCGTTTGGTTTTGAAAACTGGATTAATATTTGAAAGAGGGGGCCATGGGTTATTAAAGTGACGGACCGGAGGGTCGATGCACAAATCGATAGAAACTTTTTCTACCCTATTTTTCTCCGAGCAACCCTCCTTACACGGGATTGATGACTCTATGTAAATGTCAGTTTCGGAAACGATATAGTCATCAATCGGAGTGAAATCAAAATTGCCTAATTTATCCCCAATTTCATGGTTTTATCCTATGCCAACCTCTCCTAGCATGTCAAAACACACATCTAACACACTCCATTCAATTTCCTCCTTCGCAATAAGATCATCGTCCACACATATCATTCCAACGAAATTCACTTCCCTCACACAATCATCTTCGTCAGTCGACAGGTGTGACACATTGAAAATATTGACATCTAATGTCATATTCCCAAAAGACAAGTTCATCTCACCATTCCTACAATTTATCGAAGAATTCGCAGTCGCGAGAAATGGTCGTCCTAAGATGACGGGAGGTTGATTGTTAGGGCTTAAAACAGGTTGGGTATCAAGAACGATAAAGTCGACCGGGAACACAAAGGTGTCTATCTGAACGAGGATATCTTCCAAGACGCCCCGTGGAATTTTGGTGGAGCCGTCGGCCAATTGAATTTTAGTTTTGGTAGGACTAAGCTCTCCCAAGTCCAATTGAAGATAAACCGAATACGGCAAGAGGTTCACACTAGCTCCTAGATCAAGAAGAGCGCGATTAATAGCGAAGTTTCCAATCTTACACGAAACCGTTGGACACCTTGGGTCCTTAAAGTTTGGGATCGTGTTGTGTTGGAAAATTGAACTAACTTGTTCAGTCAACTCCACCTTTTTGCGAGAAACATGATTTCTCTTAAAGGTGCACAAATCTTTCAAAAACTTTCCATAGGAAGGGATTTGCTTAATCGCATCAAGGAGAGGGATATTGATTTTTACTTGTTTGAATGTCTCCATGATTTCTTGATCTTTGTTAGGTTTAACAATGGAAAGGAGCCTTTGAGGGAAGGGTGCGGGAAAACGACAAGGGACTGAAGTTTTCGACCCCTTGGTTGACGACTCATCTCTTTTCTTTTTAGGAGTCACTTCATTCTCAAGGGGAGTTATTGTGACCTCGTCGGATACTTTCGGGGAAGGTGGAGGTGGATTTTCAATCACCTTCCCACTCCTAAGAGTGGTGATGGAATTAGCATGTTCCATAGACCTACATTGAGCGGAAGAAGGAGTAGAAACATCGGAATTCGTTCTATTTTGCCCAAGGGGCCCATGAGGTTGTGACGGGAATTTTCCTTTTTCTTGCACACTCAAAGAAGCGGTCAACTTGGAAATTTCTTTTTCGAGCCTAGCATTAGTGGCTTGTTGAGAGGTCGCAAAATATTGAAAAATTTCTTCTAGACTTCTCTTGTTCGGGTGCACGTAGGCAGGTATAACTGGTGGAGGTGGTTGTTGGTTGTACGGTTGTTGGTAATTCTGAGGCGGGGGAGGACGAGATTGTTGATATTGGTAACCGAGTTGGTTACCCCAAGGTGGATTAAACCCTTGGTCGGGAACGTTTTGGGATCTTCTAAAAACTCCCATAGCGTTCGCTTGGTCATGGAGGATCACTTTGTAAGCCGAAATTGTGGAACACTCTTGGGTCGAATGAGCATTAGTGTCGCAAATGGCACACAACTCCTCAATTACGGAATGCGTTTGAACAACGGGATCTCGAACCTTCGAACCGAACTCCTCAACTTTCTTAGATAATTTATCTAATCTCATTTTCATCTCAGCCTCGTTAGTGAGGTGATACATACCAGGGTTAGACGAGGACGGAACCGAAGGTCGCGAACTGGTTTTGTTCGGATCCGAGGTATCCCATGCTTGGGTGGTCTCGGCATAATATTTGAAATGTGCCCACGCATCATCGGGATCTAAACCAAAGAACTCACCGGAGCACATTGTCTCCACCATTTATTTCGCATTAAGTGTAAGCCCATTGTGGAAAAATGAGATTAATCTCCACTTTTCGAAACCATGGTGTGGGCATTTATGAAGAACCTCATTGAATCTCTCCCAACATCGCTCGAATGATTCACCTTCGGCCTGAACGAATGTTTGGATTTGACTCTTTAAAGAGTTGGTGCGATGAGTTGGAAAGAATTTTTTCAAAAACTAATCTTGCATTTCGTGCCAACTCCCGATGGAATTAGGAGCTAAAGACCAAAGCCAAGTTTTGGCCTTGTCTTTTAAGGAAAACGGGAAGAGTTTGAGACGTGTGACATCTAGAGGACAGTTTTGATCGCTAAAAGTAGCGCACACCTCCTCGAACTCTCTAACATGAAGGTAAGGTTGTTCACTGTCCATGCCGTGGAAAGTAGGAAGTAATTGAATCATTCCATTACGAAAATGGAATTGTGCGGCATTGTAAGGAAAAATGATACAAGACGGAGAGGTGGTCCTCTCCGATTGCAACTAATCACGCATGGTCCTATACGGGGGGTCGGGTGCAACCCCTTGACTACCGTGCTCACTAACATTGTCGGCCATGGTTGTAGGATCGGAGTGGGCCCAGGTATACGAAGAAGATGAGACCGAACTAGAACGAGAAATCGATGGTAAAGGTCTCCAATAATCCGAGGGTTCACTAGACGATGGTTCACGAATAGGATTCAAATTGCTACTACTCGCGTCATGCATTTACAGAATTTTGGATTGATTTTTGGAAACCGTGATGTCACGGTGACCACAGGGAACGATAGTGTAAAGAGAATTTCTAAAACCTAAGATGGTTGCCAATCCCCGGCAACGGCGCCAAAAACTTGGCACGCCTAAAATAAAGCTTGTGATTCAAGTGCAAATCTATCGCAACAAGTAATATCCGGTAAGTACGGAATCGTGATCCACAGGGATTGAAACACTCCTAAGAGAACGGGATTAGGTTAAAGGGATTCTCTAAACGTCACAAAAGTTAAAGTGTAAAAGATGATTTAATAGTTTGGAAAGGTGATTGAGACTAATCTCTAAACTAACATACTATTTATGATAAGTTAATTAATTAATAATTACGGAACTATGAAAAGAACTAAGATAAGCTTGAGTTCAAGAATTTAAAGGGATCGAGGATCATTCTCCCACCTCGGATTCACAAAGAAGGGGATTATAGGGCATGGTTGAAATTAATTCTAATCGAGCATAAGTAATTAAGTTCGAACATCAACCATGTAGAGACTAAACTCAACAATGGAGGATTAGGGGTTAATTAATTATTGCTAGATGGTTTGGGTTTGTAGTAAAGCTTCAAACACTAGCCCTTACATGACAAGAGAAGTTAAGAAACTATGATACTCCAAAACCAACACATGAAGTTCCATTAGAACAATTATAAACCAAACCCTAAATATGAAGTTCAAGCATCCAAGGTGGGATTTTGATCCCCAATCATAAGTCTAGCTACTCATAATTGAAACTAAACTACACATGCTAGTTAACAACATAATTAAGTTAGTTATCTAGTTTAAACACAAACCAATGCAAGAGATGGAATTAAATGCAAATTAAAGCTAGTAGGACAAGTAGAGAAGAAGTAATTGAACCTTTCTTGAATTAATAACAACAATTCAACTAGTAATCAAAGCTTTACAAGTGATAAAAACCATAAATGAACTTTGACCTAGGAGAGAGAAGAGAGTGTTTTTCTATATCACCAAAAATCTAACAAAAGTAATCTATATCTTACAAAAGAGGAAAAACAAGGGATATATCCCCAAAATCCCACCGAAATGGCAAACTAGTAATAAGAAGAAAGCTGGAAATGCAGGGCCGAATCGATTCGGTGCCAAATCCGAATCGATTCGGAAGTGTAGAGATTTTCCCCTGTATGAAACCGAATCGATTCAGCATTGATCGCGAATCGATTCGGGCCTGCTGGAGAAGGAAAGATGCCTATATTGGCATTAGTTGTCCCATGTTTCACCGAAACAACCGTAACTTCTTCGTTCGAGGTCGGATTCAAGCACCGTCGGAGGCCACGCGAAGATAAGTACAACTTCCATGAAGAAATCGGGATCAAAACCCGAGTGCTGAAATTACCAAAATGCCCCCGACCGTGCAAGTGTCAACGAAACTTTTTCGGATCAAAACCAAACTTCCCAAAATGCATTCCCGAGACCTATAAAATCTCAATAAAGACACATACAAAGTATATATGATGAACTCAAGGGTTAGTCAATAAATGAGTGCAAGAACCGGGAAATACATGCACGGGAATGCTAGAATGTACAAATTAACGGGGTATAAAATACAATAAAAGTGACGAATCAATGTGCCTTCATAGAATCCTTGTCTTGTTTGAGAGACTTCAAATATAACTTATGGATGTTGATCATTCGGTCTAGGTGTAGTCGGGTGAGGTCCCAACTGCTCTATATCTCAATGTTTTTCTTCCACACCCTGTTACCATCAATAATGTAAGATAACAAGACCTCTATCAAATGTCGAGTCTATAAGAGAAAAGGGGCATGTGAACAAATAAAAGAAAATAAATAACTAAGGAAATAATTAGAGAAGCATATATATACATGTCCATCAGATGAACTAACTCCTCAGGATTGGCAGCCCTACTCCTCAGCATAGCCATCATATCATAGATGTTTGTTTTGGCTAACGAGCAAAAGGCATCCATGATTGATACATAAGAGTCCATCTCCTCAATGAAGAAGGTCTAGAATAACTCTCCACCATAAAGGATGAAAGGTTCCTTCCCTCACCAATAATCAACCCCTTCGACATATTAGGGACCACTACTGTCTTCTATAAACCTCCCCTCCACCTAAGGGGTCAGCACCTTCTCAAAAGCTTTTTTTATAAGACGAAGGGATGTAAGTCCATTGGTGTAAAAGGATCATTATGGGTTGACCTAGAGGTCCTACCTACCCCAGAGTCTGCTTGTAGCAAGGGTAGGGTTTTTACAGGCTCCAACATTGAGCCCTTATCATGGTTAAACCCTAAGATAGCCTCATCCACCAAACAGACTTGAGGAACTAGAATATTCACTAAATCATTAAACTTCATATGTTTGGTGGTCTTAGTCCTCTTCTTCTTGTTGACCAAAGCGTCAACAGGGATATCTTGACCAAGCCTCTGGACTATCCTTCGGTCTTCCCATTCATCTGTATGACTAGAAGCTAGTGAAATTTTGTTTTCAAAGAGTTAGAAGTAGGGGCAATAGCAGGAGAAAATAAAAATAAAAAGCCACTTACTCAGAGAACAGTTAAATTCAAGTAGAATGGGATTATTGGCTGAGGTAAAGATTCCTTCAGTCCTTGGGGGCTCAGTCTTCCCCCTAAGTGAATCTTCCTCGCCCTCAGAGGCTTTAGGAAATCTCATCGGGAGATTCAGTGGAATCCTTTCTCTTTCGAGGTAATAAAAAGTAAGGTTCAGACCCCAGAATGTTTGTCACCACAATCTAGGAACTTCAAGGACTCCCCTAGACACTTGAGGCTTGGGCTCCAGCCCCAACCCACAGTTGAAGAGACTCATGGTTGTAACTAAGAATTCAAAAGGGGGTAAAAGACAACTTCTGAGCCTCTATATTCATGTTTAGCTCCAACACGGTGGGTTCAACATTCGCTGCAAAATATAAAGAAAGCTTTAATTCCCAAAACAGAGGTCAACCCGAGTACCAAAGGGAAAGCAAAACTTCTAGTTACCTACTACCAGAGAGGTGCACTAGAGGGTAGGGAAACGGATGGACTCAATAGGATCTAAGGTGGCCCAAACTTCCCTAATAAAGAACTAAATTTCTTTCCAATTTTTTGGGGTGTTGTGTTTGTCCGTAGAAAAGGTTTCCACTTCAGTCTTAGGGGCTAAATACTTTAGACCCTTTTACATTAATGTTAAATCAATGAATTATTTTAAGCTTCTAACCTTTAAGGAATATTCCCTAATAGCTATCGAACAAACCTCCACGCCATACTATCATAGAAAAATGTTATTTTTTCATTATATATAAAATTTAAATATATAAAAAAATAATTTTCACCTTGAATTTTATGTTCTTCTTTAACATATTGATTCCTTCTTTTTAATAAGCGTTTGAACATGTTGTTTTTCCTTCATGTTCTCAATATAATTTTATAAAATCAATTTATTTATCAATATGCCTCTGCCGTATAATATCCTAATTTTTTGAATTTTTCGTGTCAATGTGTCCATCCTATGGTGTCCATGTCCATGTCTATGCTTCTTATATTAACTTCAAAATTCACTACAACAGGTCTCTCAATTATAGGTATTCGAAAGATACTGGAGATATACAAAGGGGAAATTCTACACAATTGAATGAGTAATTGCCACTAAGTTGAAATATCAAGCTACAAATCAAGTATATTTATTGAAAAACTGAGCTATGATATCAGGTGTCTGAAATAGCGTTGCCAAAGCCGTTTATGAAAATAAACTATTTAAGCAACTCCGAAAGTTTGTTGAAGAAACTCTTTACTTAAATCAAAACTATTTTGAACACAAGATGTGTTAACAAAATTATGTACGAGATATGGACAAGATTTGATAACAAGTTTTAGTAAACAGTTTAAAATGTTTTAAACTCAGCACACTATTAGAAAGGGATGAGAAGATGTAGAAATATTGATACTCAGATTTTTAACGTGGTAAAACCTCAACCTTGAGGAAACATCCACGACTCCCTCTACGGAGTAAAACAAAAAAAATCACTAAAACAAATATATGAGTTACAACCTATTTAACTAACATGCACACAAAAACAAATCTATACAAGTTCAGGATTGTACCCTCTGGCGTCCTTAACTTTTCTGCAGATCTTGTTTGTTGATGTAGTCCTCTCAGTTTGTCAACTCTTCTTTGTTTCAGCACTTTACGTCGACTTATTGTTCACCAAATCTTATAGCCAACACTTTGAGTGTTTGTAGTGTGACAATGTTTGTGAATGGTGTTCTAAAACACATGCATGCACACACACACACTTATTAGTTACAGACGATCCTAATAAATCACATATAAAGTCTATATGCAGTGTATTTGTTATTTTTCTTTCTTACAAAACCAAGAACCTTTTCGACCTTTCAAAATAACCCAGATTCCACGGAGATCTTGCTTAAGAAATCGGTCAAGACCTTTCTCAATCAGTTTTGAAAATATTATGAAGATTGAGAACCCTCCAAGTGCGAATCCCACTAGGTCAGGTTAGGTTTTGTAAAAACAGAAATAGAAAAACATCTATTGTTGATCTTTGAAGAAGAAAAATGTTTTAACAGAAAATAATCAACAACGAAATTCTCAAGATGAGAAAAAAATGCAGCTAAGTGTTCTGTGACATGAAAAACTTCAGATCTATGATTTCTATTGAAAAAGAAACAAGATCTGAGTCTATGTCTAAGTTGGAAATAAGATTTATGAACACAAGGATTTCAGCAACCCAAGATCTCTTAACCAGAACTCTCATAAACCTAAAAAAAACACTAAGGATGGTGTTTTTGGTTTTGGTGGTTTTTCTGGAGAGGTAAGTAGTTTGGGCTTGAGAAGTGTTTGGACGAAGTTAGGGTTTCTAACTAGGGTTTGGTTTCTCTCTCTAACTTCTCTCTTCTCTCTTCTCTCTCTTCTCTCTCTCTCTCTCTATTCTCTGAGACTTTGCAAAATGGCAAAAGCTTTCGAAGGCTGAGATGAAGGGTCTTTAAATAGGGAGAGGAGAAGATTCCAGAGCCTCGTTCAAAAACAATGGCTGAGATTGAGTCAAGCTCCATTGACTGCAATCCAAGGGCTCACAACAGGCGGTGGATTAAACAGCCTATGATTGGCTTAAGGTATTACACGGGGATTCACTCAAAAGACATGCAGGCCATCGATAAGGATAGATCCAAGGGCTGTAAGCGTGCGATGGTTTGTCTCAGTAAAGAAACACAGTTTGGTCCAATCAGAAGACAGCAGGTGTTGGCCTGTGAACGAAGGTAAACGCGCGTCACAAAATAATTACAAAGCCAACCCTAAAGTCTCTAGCGCTTTCGGTTTCTACCCAGAGTAACTTTAGGCCAATAAACACAACAATCCATATTTATATAATAACCCCAAGACTTTTTAAATCAAATTTTAATTAAATAAAACCTTGTTTAAAATATGTTTTAAATTCCCAAAAAATTATTAAAAATCAAATTGAGGGATTTAAACACACTCACAACATTAAAACACATAGGGGTGCAATATGATATGCAAGAATCAAATTCTAAGTGTGTGAGTGATGGCTATAGTCTTAGGATCATTACATGATAGATAGAAGAAGAAGCAACCCAATCTCTGAAGCTCTTTGGTTTCTAGGATAGACTCTATTTTGTCACAATTTCCAAACTAGATGAGCTCTTATACAGTCTAGACTCAAATGAGTCAAAAGTATAAGGGCTTCAATCTCCCCCTTTGGAAATATGAGACAAAATCTCCTTTGAGTCATCTCAACTCGTAGGGCGACAACAAAAAAAACTTATACCTATAAAGGTTCTATCTACCCAAATCCTAGAAAGCAAAAATTACATAACTCAACTATATACAGTTTAACATCCTATTATTACAATGAAGAATGACTGTACAAGAAGAATACCTGCAAAAAATTACTAAGATCAAGCTTTTTAGTATATGCAGTAGACTCAAATTTCTCCCCCATTTTGTCTCAAATGGACAAAGGGAAGAAACTTGGCAAACATAACACGTATTTACTCAGCACAAATCATACCAATAGATTTACGTAAAGAAATGAATCTACTATAATCAAGAGGTTTGGTAAATAAATCTGCAAGTTGTAGATCAGTAGAAAGATAATTGATTTCTAATTCCTTGGTTTCAACTAATTCACGAATAAAATGATGTCTTATTTTAATGTGCTTAGTTCGCGAGTGTTGAACTGGGTTCTTAGAAATGTTAATCGCACTTTGATTATCACAATAGAGATGAAGTGTGGGTTCTAGAATACCATAATCACTTAGCATTTGTTTAAGCCATAACAATTGGGCACAACAGCTACCGGCGGCTATGTATTCAGATTCAGCAGTCGAGAGAGATGTGCAGTTCTGTTTTTTACTACTCCATCCTACCAAGTTATTACCAATATAACAACATGCGCCTGAAGTGCTTTTACTATCATCAGTACACCCAGCCCAATCAGCATCAGTGTACCCAATAATAGTGCTAGGTGTGTCATTCGTGTACCAAATTCCTAAATTTAGAGTGCCTTTAACATATTTAATTATGCGTTTTACAGCGTTTAAATGGCTCTCCTTGGGGTTGTTTTGATAACGCGCACAAACACAAACAGCATACATGATATCAGGACGCGAGGCAGTCAGATAGAGTAATGTGCCAATCATACTACGATATAAGGTAGAGTCTACAGATTTTCCATTTTCATCTTTAGATAATTTCTCTGTAGTACTCATAGGCGTTTTAGCACTCTTAGCACTCTCGAGGCCAAATTTCTTAACTATCTCTAATGCGTACTTAGTCTGCGAAAGAAACAAACCATCTGGTTGTTGTTTGACTTGGAGACCTAGGAAGAACTGTAACTCCCCCATAAGGGACATCTGAAATTCTTTACTCATAATTTCAGCAAAAGATTTTACTTCTGAGGTAGAAGTGGATCCAAATATGATATCGTCTACATAGACTTGAGCGATAGTAATGTGTTTGCCAAATTGTTTGACAAATAAGGTTTGGTCATTTCCACCTCTTTTGAAACCTTTGTCCAGCAGAAAACTGGAGAGTCGCTCATACCAAGCTCTAGGAGCTTGCTTAAGACCATATAAAGCCTTTTTTAACCGAAATACATGAGTAGGATAATTAGGGTCAATGAACCCTTTAGGTTGTTCTACATAGGTTTCCTCGGCAAGTATACCATTAAGGAACGCAGATTTAACATCCATTTGATATAATGTAAAATGCATGTGACAAGCTATAGCAAGAAGCAGACGAACTGATTCTAAACGAGTAACAGGAGCAAACGTCTCATTAAAATCCAGTCCTTCTATTTGGGAGTAACCTTGAGCAACTAGTCTAGCTTTATTTCTAATTATCATCCCATTTTCATCAGTTTTATTTTTGAAAATCCAACGAGTACCAATAACCTTTTTGTGATCAGGACGTGGAACAAGAAACCAAACATCATGAATGACAAATTGTAAAAGTTCATCCTGCATAGCAGAAATCCAGTGAGAGTCATTCAATGCCTCATTTACATTCTTTGGTTCCAAGAGAGAAACAAAGCAAGCATAGAGAGCATAATTTCTAAGTTGGGATCTTGTACGTACTGGTTCACCAGGGTTACCAACTATGTTGTTTATGGGATGATCTTTAGAAACCCAGTTAGGTACTTCAGGTGACTCAATAGGTAATGAATTATCTATTTCAGAAGAGTCATTTTCTAAAATATTTGACGATTCTTCTTCTATAGTTAATTCACTAGTCTTGCTTTCTACAGTAGTGTCACTAACAATTACATTTATGGATTCCATTAAGGTCTTAGTGCGAAGATTATACACTCGATAAGCTCTACTGTTAGGTGAATAACCTAAGAATATGGCTTTATCTCCTCTACTCTCAAATTTAGATAAGTGTTCCCTATCTTTGCAAACATAGCAGGTACTACCAAAGGTTCTAAGGTACTTAAGATTAGGCTTTTTATTGTACCAAAGTTCATAAGAGGTTTGTTTCGAATTCTTTCTAAGATAGACCCTATTAATAAGATGGCAGGCTGTACGAATAGATTCTACCCAAAAATACTTAGGTAAGTTCTTAGCATGGAGCATGACACGTGCCATCTCTTGAAGAGTTCGATTCTTTCTCTCAGCTATACCATTTTGTTGAGGGGTCTTAGGAGCACTGAACTCATGTTTGTAACCATTATAGTCACAATATTCTACAATACCAGTGTCTTTGAATTCACCACCTCTATCACTTCGGATTCTATTCACTTGAGTGTCTTTTTCATTCTCAATCCGTAAGAGAATCTTTAAAAAGGTTTGAAAGGTATCGGATTTTTGTTTTAAGAAAGCTACCCAAGTGAATCTGGTGAAGTCATCAACCATAACAAGAATATAACTGTGTCCACAAAGACTAACAGTTTGAGAAGGACCCATTAGGTCCATATGGATGAGTTCTAAGGGATTAGAGGTAAGGATATCTTTAACCCTTTTATGAGGTGCTTTAACAATTTTTCCTTCTTGACAGGGACCACAGACAATGTTATGAATAGGTTTAATTTTTGGTATTCCTCTAACTATCTGCTGAGAAGACAATTTACTCAAATTTTCGTAATTAATGTGACCCATTCTGTTATGCCATATCTCGTTGTCATCCATTCTGGCAACACTACAGATTTCAGAACTAGACATGACAGTATAACAATTGTCAGGGGTCCTGAATCCTGTAATTAAGCAATCTCCATTTTCATTTAAAATCTTGCAATTGTTCTTTGAAAAGGTAACAGTGTAGTTTGAGTCACAGAATTGTGAAATGCTAAGTAAATTAGCCTTAAGACCTTTAACTAAGAGAACATTTTCAAGAAGAGGAAGTCCTTTTTCTTTAAGGGTTCCTTTGCCTATGATCTGGGATGATATACCATCACCAAAAACAACTTTTCCACCATCAAAATGGGTTTTATTTAAAAGTTTTGTATCATCACCTGTCATATGCTTGGAACATCCAGAATCCAAGTACCATCCAGAAGATGTAAGTTCAGCTTTTAGAGCAGAAACAACAATGTTACACTTCATCTGTGGTGCTAGATCATCTTTTCTAACCCAAATTGCCCTGGTTTTTAGTTTGCGCTTGTTTGCTCTTATTTGATAAAATTTGCGAGCATTAGATTTTTGTTGAAAAACATTTTGCGCATGATTTTGTATAAATTTGAATTCCTGAGCATTTGATTTAGAAAAGGTTCTGGTTATCCTTCTAGTAAATGTCCTTTTAGGTTTAGTCCTTCTATTCCTATAGTTAGAGTTTTTGTCTGGTGGCCTGGGAAGGACATAATTGTTACGACTCCTCCTAGAATAGTTAAAGTTATGATACATAGGAGTGTTGTAGATAGGTTTAATCAGTCTCCTAGCATAGCAATTATCGAAAGAGTGACCATATATATCACAATAGGAGCAATAAAGATTGCTCAGAATAGGGTTTTCCTTAGGAAAGTCTCTAAACAAAGGTTTTGAGAAATTTTGAGGCTGAATTTTATTCCTAGGTAGCACAGATTTGAAAGCAGGTTCACTTTTCCTAATAGGGGGGCAGACATATTTTCCCTTTGATAAACTTTCAAGCTTAGAGCAACTTGCATCTTCAGTGTTGGTGTTTTGATGGTCAAACTTAGTTTTTAGAGAATGAAAGTCTGGACATGTTTCAATAGGTCTTTTGCCTCCTGACACAAACTTGATAGGTTCAACATGTTTAGTTTGTGTCTTCAAATTGGGGCAAAACCCTATTCCAGTTCTATCATCAGAATTGGTTTTAGATTCAGCAACGAATTCCTCAAAACATTTAGAGTTGTTTTCAAATTTGGTAAATTTTTTGAAAACAGTTGCTGTCTTTTCTTTTGTTTGTTCCAATTCTAATAATGTCCCTTTGTATTTTTTCTCCAGAATTTCATTAGCTTCAGTCAAAGTTTTCAGTTTTTCATCAAACACTTTAACTTCACTGTCATGAGACATGCATTGTGTAGTATACTCTTCAGCATTCAGTTTTACCATTAGGCTTAGATCTTCTAACTTTTTGGTAAGATCTTTAACAATCTTTTCTAGTCTAGTGCTTTTCTTTAGAGTTTTAGTATATAGAGTGTGGATGTCTGGGAGATCATCATTATCTGAGTCACTAAGTGAGGTGTGTGAAGTGACCCCTAAGGTTTCATTTCTTAAACTCACGCACCCATTGACATCAGCAGTATCGATTTCCCTTTGACTCACACACCCCGAGGAAGAGGTATTAATGTTCTCAGTAAGTAAAGCATCTAAACCAGTTAAAGTATGATTCAAAGCAACAGAACTAGAATTACTAAACTCATCCTCACTATCAAGCATAGGAATGTCATCATTGTATATGATTTTGGCAAAGAAGGCTAAACAAGGATCAAAACCATCAGATGTCTCAAGTTCCTCATTTTCAGAATCACTTGAGTCATCCCAGGTTTTGCAGATATTGGCTCTAGAGTGTTTGTTTTGGGCATTTAAATTAACTCTACAGTCTTGAGCAATGTGTCCTAGTTTACCACATCTATAGCATTCAGTCTTCTTGAGGTCTCTGTGAGGTCTTGTGTTGTCCTTGTTCTGTTTGTCATGAGGTTTCTCATGAGGTTTGTGATTTGAAGGAGTGGTATAATTAGACTTGCCCTGTCTATTTGCAACACTGTTTCTAAATTTAACAATTTTCTTAAATTGTTTTGTCATTAGGGCAATCTGATTATCTAGACTTTCTAAGTCACAGTCCTCATCAGAATCATTACTAGAGGTGTTTAACTCAGGCTTAATCATCTTAGAGGTAAAGCTAAGATTGGAATTGGTATGTTTCCTATTAGTGTGGGTCAATTGTTTCTTAAACTCCAATTCCATTTCCACAGTTCTTAATTTACTACTGAGTAATTCAGGAGTGAGATTTACATCACACATCTCCTCAATAGCATATCTTTTATTGTCAAATTTCTGTGGCAATGATCTCAGAATTTTAGAGACAATTTCCTGTCTATCATAAGTTATACCATTGGCATGAAGTTTAGTGACAATATCAGTAAGGTTCATATAGAAATCATCGAAAGACTCAGATTCAGACATGATTAAGGTATTATACTGTTGGATTAACATCTGAGTCTTAGCAGCTTTTACCCTAGAGTCTCCTTCATGTGCAGTAATCAAGGTATCCCATGCTTCCTTGGAAGTGGTACAAGATGAGATTCTCTTGAACTCATGTTCGTTAATAGACATAAATATAGCGTTCTTGCCTTTGTTATTATTTCGAGAAACCTGTTTCTCTTCTTGAGTAAACTCACTCAATATTTTCTTAATCCTTTCATTGCTTCCATCAGTGGCTGGTTTAGTTGGATAAAAGTATCCGTTTTCAATGATATCCCAGACATCATCTCCCAGAGTGCCTTGAATAAAAGCAATCATTCTTACTTTCCAGTAAGAAAAATTGGTTCCATCAAAGACTGGAGGTCTGGTCAAGTTACCATATCTTTCGTTTTTCTCGTCCATAATGATTTTGAGAAAACAGTTTCAGAAACTCAGGATCTTTTTGAAAAAAGTTCACCAAAAGCTCTGATACCAATTGAAATAGCGTTGCCAAAGCCGTTTATGAAAATAAACTATTTAAGCAACTCCGAAAGTTTGTTGAAGAAACTCTTTACTTAAATCAAAACTATTTTGAACACAAGATGTGTTAACAAAATTATGTACGAGATATGGACAAGATTTGATAACAAGTTTTAGTAAACAGTTTAAAATGTTTTAAACTCAGCACACTATTAGAAAGGGATGAGAAGATGTAGAAATATTGATACTCAGATTTTTAACGTGGTAAAACCTCAACCTTGAGGAAACATCCACGACTCCCTCTACGGAGTAAAACAAAAAAAATCACTAAAACAAATATATGAGTTACAACCTATTTAACTAACATGCACACAAAAACAAATCTATACAAGTTCAGGATTGTACCCTCTGGCGTCCTTAACTTTTCTGCAGATCTTGTTTGTTGATGTAGTCCTCTCAGTTTGTCAACTCTTCTTTGTTTCAGCACTTTACGTCGACTTATTGTTCACCAAATCTTATAGCCAACACTTTGAGTGTTTGTAGTGTGACAATGTTTGTGAATGGTGTTCTAAAACACATGCATGCACACACACACACTTATTAGTTACAGACGATCCTAATAAATCACATATAAAGTCTATATGCAGTGTATTTGTTATTTTTCTTTCTTACAAAACCAAGAACCTTTTCGACCTTTCAAAATAACCCAGATTCCACGGAGATCTTGCTTAAGAAATCGGTCAAGACCTTTCTCAATCAGTTTTGAAAATATTATGAAGATTGAGAACCCTCCAAGTGCGAATCCCACTAGGTCAGGTTAGGTTTTGTAAAAACAGAAATAGAAAAACATCTATTGTTGATCTTTGAAGAAGAAAAATGTTTTAACAGAAAATAATCAACAACGAAATTCTCAAGATGAGAAAAAAATGCAGCTAAGTGTTCTGTGACATGAAAAACTTCAGATCTATGATTTCTATTGAAAAAGAAACAAGATCTGAGTCTATGTCTAAGTTGGAAATAAGATTTATGAACACAAGGATTTCAGCAACCCAAGATCTCTTAACCAGAACTCTCATAAACCTAAAAAAAACACTAAGGATGGTGTTTTTGGTTTTGGTGGTTTTTCTGGAGAGGTAAGTAGTTTGGGCTTGAGAAGTGTTTGGACGAAGTTAGGGTTTCTAACTAGGGTTTGGTTTCTCTCTCTAACTTCTCTCTTCTCTCTTCTCTCTCTTCTCTCTCTCTCTCTCTATTCTCTGAGACTTTGCAAAATGGCAAAAGCTTTCGAAGGCTGAGATGAAGGGTCTTTAAATAGGGAGAGGAGAAGATTCCAGAGCCTCGTTCAAAAACAATGGCTGAGATTGAGTCAAGCTCCATTGACTACAATCCAAGGGCTCACAACAGGCGGTGGATTAAACAGCCTATGATTGGCTTAAGGTATTACACGGGGATTCACTCAAAAGACATGCAGGCCATCGATAAGGATAGATCCAAGGGCTGTAAGCGTGCGATGGTTTGTCTCAGTAAAGAAACACAGTTTGGTCCAATCAGAAGACAGCAGGTGTTGGCCTGTGAACGAAGGTAAACGCGCGTCACAAAATAATTACAAAGCCAACCCTAAAGTCTCTAGCGCTTTCGGTTTCTACCCAGAGTAACTTTAGGCCAATAAACACAACAATCCATATTTATATAATAACCCCAAGACTTTTTAAATCAAATTTTAATTAAATAAAACCTTGTTTAAAATATGTTTTAAATTCCCAAAAAATTATTAAAAATCAAATTGAGGGATTTAAACACACTCACAACATTAAAACACATAGGGGTGCAATATGATATGCAAGAATCAAATTCTAAGTGTGTGAGTGATGGCTATAGTCTTAGGATCATTACATGATAGATAGAAGAAGAAGCAACCCAATCTCTGAAGCTCTTTGGTTTCTAGGATAGACTCTATTTTGTCACAATTTCCAAACTAGATGAGCTCTTATACAGTCTAGACTCAAATGAGTCAAAAGTATAAGGGCTTCAGTGTCTGTATAGAGTTTCTTATGATCTATGTAGAATATATTCTATGGAGTTTCTCATAACATCTCATTGTATTTTTTAGAACCAAAAAAATTATATTGCGGAATTACACGTGATTGAATTAGATTCAATCCAATCAACTAAAAATGAAATTATCATCACTAATCAAATAGGAGTGTTATTGTCTAAAATTGGTAATAGGATAAATATATGTCTTGGATGAATAATACCAATAATAAACTACAAAAAATATAGAAGAAAGTGATTTGAACTTGAGAGAGATGAGAGATAGATAAGGAGACAAGATATTCAATGTGGTTAAGCCTAAACAGATGTTTATGTCCACGGGTGCAAAGTTACTTTGCATTAGGGCAAGGTACAGGCTCTCAAGGATCTCTCTAGAGTTGAGTGTATGGTGTTTTCTTCATGTCCCAGCTAAGAGATATAGTGAGCTATTTATAGTAGAGGTGAGAAGAAGAGGGGGTGTAGTGCCTTTATATGCCAGGCAATCATACCTTTTTACATTATTGATGACAACCAATCATGAGGCAGTGACAATTTTGTAAATATGGGAAAAATCACAAAACATCTGGGGGTATACTATTAATAACATTAATTGGGTAATGAACCGTCGTCAAATAAGAAATAGTAGGTACTAATAATCATACCCATTTTGTGCTACTCGAGAGCCGTCACCAAGCTTATAAAGCGCCATTCCCTTGTTCGTTCACATCACCCTAAATTTTAAAATTTCTTTCTTCTCTTCTAAGTGTTTTGTCGCCATTTTTTAGAGTTGTATTCCTTTGCTACCTTTTCACTGTAATAACTTCTCCGCCTTTGCATTTCTTTGGTATTTCATTGCTAAAAATATGGTCTATATGGTAGATGAGAGTTTGATGGAGCTTTTTAGATCCACTCATAAAATTCCATCGCTGGTAAAGATAGCATTATTAATTGGTCCTTGTGATTTTTGTGCTTTAGAGGAGGGGCACTAGATACCCACCATATTTATTGCTGAGTCTGGGGTTACTTTTCCCTCTAACCATTTATTTTTGGCATTTTGTCAATATATCGATGTAGTCTCTTCTCAAGTTTCCCCAAATACTTGGAGGGTCATTAATGGGTTTTACCGCATTATGAGTAGTGTATGAAAACTAATGGAATTAAAGAGTTAATGTATTGTTATAGATAGGGTACCACCAATAAAAACATTTATTATTTAAATATGAGACAATCTAACAGATCTCTTGTCGTGAATTTACCTGATTCTAACAAAGATTATTGTGATCGTGATTTAATTGTGAAGGATTGGAAGTTTTCCCCTCTTCCGGAGGGTGAGGTGTATACTGGTCTCATGTACCCTCAAGAGGGACATGTAATAGGTTGGCACATGAACACACATCATGGATATTTTTCTTTTTGACCTATGTCTTTTATCTTATAGCTCACTGCATTTTTCTATTTTCTATTTTTCAGGGAAAGGAAAAAAAATATCTCCCGCACCTCTGAAGTCAATTTTGTCGACTTGGAGGTCATTTGGTCTATCCAGAAGAGGATTGGTACTGAATATTATCCTCACTCGACTTCCTTTCTACTTGGCTACCGTAGTTCTATTACTTCCTTTGTTACCCGACTAACCTAGGAGATACCAACAACCCCTATTATCTTAAACGACCCTGCTTCCTCCTCTGTAGGTTCTGGTTTTGAGTCTTCCCACCAAGCAGAGGGTATTTTTTTAGTGGTGAGTACTTCTTTGCCTTGGGAACCTTTAGACATAGCTTTAGTACCAAACAACATTACTTTCCTATACATGGTAAAGAGAAAGATTCCTAACCTCCTCATCGCATATTCCTAACCTCCACGTCAGCACTAAGTCCACTCGTCCTGCAAGTAAAAAGACCGAAGTTGGGGGTTCCAGTCAACCTATTATTGTGGATATTTCCCCTACCAAAGAGTAAGAGCCTCGGTATAAGAGGCTAAGGAAGGGTTTGGATCCGTCTATGGAGGTAGCTGGAAAGGAGCCCGTTAATAAGGTCAACGGAGACGCTCAATCTGTTGTAGTGAATCTAGAGATTTCTCAGGGATTGATTGGAGCTGGAGTTCTTTCTGCCAATGAGGTAGCTACATTCGCTATCCCTCACTTAAGGCTAGATAACCAGGTAATCACAATCAATCCCTCATAAGTGTATTGTATGTTATTCCCTAATTATCATATTTTTTACCATTTTTTGCTAACTTCCTTTCCCGAATGTTTTTATTATAGTTCTTATTGATTATGATCAACTTCTGAGGATGAATGCCAAGCTGAAAGCGTTCTCTTCTCAACTCCCACATCCCTGAGGGGGTCTTGCGATATGGTGCTCTGGTAATAGGTCTCATCCCCGGTGCTAAGTCGATGACAAACTCTATTTCCTGACTCGGTGGTATCTCGGGTATCTCTTGGAACACGTCCTCAAAATCCCTCACTACATGAATCGAATCTAACGGAACGACCACCTCCTGGGAGGTCTCCTTCTCGATGTAATATAAATGAGTGCGCGATCCTCCCTGGGGAAGAGGCATCGCCACCCGGAACATCTCTTGTCCCGGAGTCGAAAACACAATCGTCCTCTCATAACAATCTACCGTTTCTCTGTAGCCTGCTAAAAAGTTCATACCTAGAATCATGTCATACCCCTCTATATCTAACACCAGGAGGTCCTCTTCTAACCTCAGTCTCCCAATCATAATGTCGACTTCTCTACAGATCGCATATATCAATGAACCACTACCCATCGATGACTCTACACACATAAGGAAATAGTCGACTATCTCTACTAAACCGACGGCTCATGAAAATTTAGTCTTAATAAATAAGTGAGATGCCCAGGTATCAAATAATACTCTTTTCTTATATCCATGAATAGAAAATGTACCCGCTACTACAGGTAGCGTCGGAGATGCTAGAGGTATAGGCACATCCCATATGTTGAATACATGCACGTAGTGCATATGGCCCTACTGCTGGAGTGGGTTTGGTGTTGGTGCTGGAGATGGATCTTGCTGAGCACCCTAACAGTACGCCTTAAAAAGCTAGGGGCAAGCCCTACTCTTGTGACCCTGCTGGACAAATGTGAAACACTGCCCCTGAAACTACCTCTAACCTTGGTCCTGCTGGACTTGACGTAGGCCTTGGTGGCCCTGTCCCTGCTAGCCACCCCCTGGGTTCCCCTGGCCCTGACGACCCCGAGGAAGATTGCCCTGTCTATTCGATAGGTACACACCAACTCTAAATCTCTTGGCAGAGTTCCCTTACCGAGAGTTCTTCCCCTGTGTTCCCCCTGTGTGCTGCTACTGGGGTGATGTCCCACTAACACTGCTCCCCTAAGTCTTTCCCAACAACATAGACTATGCTCCCCTCTTACTTCCCTTCCCATGTAAATGGAAGTCCGAACGGTGCAAAAGTGTCGCGTTATCAACATCAGTATACATCATCAACGCAGGATTACTAATCATGTGTTTCCTGATCCTCTAGGCCAAGCCATCCATAAACTTTGCCTTCTTCCCCTCTTCATTTCTCACCTCGTCTGGCATAAAATTTGCCAGGCGGGTGAAATCCTCCTTATAATCAGTAACTGAGCGGTCACCCTGACATACCTCACCAAACTTCTTCCTCATCTCTGCCTTCACTACCGGTAAAAAATACTTGCGGTTAAACCACACCCAGAACTCCAAAATAGTCATCGATTCTCTCTCCTTAACTTTGGTCACTGACTCCCACCACTAAAGGGCTGCCCCTATTAGCCTGAAGATTTCCAACATCTGTTGGTGAACCTCACTGCAATCTAGCATACGTAGGTGTCACTGAATGTTCTTCTTCCAAAGACATGCCTCCGCTACATCCGTGCCACCCTGTAGCTTGGGCAGATAACCCTTCTGGAAGGTCTCTTTGATGTTATGCCAAGTGGGTGGGCCTTGCTGGGACAAAATAGATGGTGCTACGTGCTTCTGAACCTGAGGCTGAGGGAAGTGGGCTTCCATGGCACTCATAGCTGTCTCTACTGCATGTCCCACTATCACTGCTACCTGAGTAGTAGAAATCATCTCTGGTGGTGGTGGGGGTATCTGCTGCTCCTAAGGATCCTCCCCTACCTCATCTCTGGCTACGACCCTCTCAGCTCTCTCTTTCCTTGTCGGTATATAAAAATAGATCGAATTGTATAAGTGCACAGTTTATAGAAAATTTATTAGCAGAAGTATGATATATCAAGGCACGTAAAGATATAAGCAACAATCCTAATAGTAGGGCTCTATGTAAAATAAACGATACGCTGAAAACGTAGTAAACCGTACAGATCCTATGGACACTAGAACCTGATGCTTTGATACCATCTATGACACCCCATCGAATTAAACATCAGGTGATCAGGCATTCATAAAATTAAAATGGGTTTCTCATATGGTTCATTCTTAGCATCACTGTCGAAAAAAAAATTAATTACTAACCACCTAAGTTAATTAAACCGGAGCCAAATTTTTTCTTTCAAATAAAACTGGATAATATATAGTTTGAAAACTAAAACAACATACACAAGATACTATAATCCAAACCCACACAAATATGTAAAAGAAACTAAGTTAAGCCGAATAAACCGTCGGCTAAAACCACAACAAAGCAAAAATATGCAATCAACTACAAAGTAAAACTGATATAAATTTGGAACTGTAATGGAGTCAACTGACAACATGTCTACATATAAAACATAAGAAAGAGATCCTATTCTAGATCTGAAAGAAAGAGTCGGCTACTCGATGATCCTATTAACATCCACAGTGCTACAACTCCGAATCCCTAGAATGAACTCAAGTAAGGCGCCCTTGTGGCTGGACACCTAAAAGGTTTTGAAAACATTTTTATAAGAAGAGTTAGTACTCAAAATAGTTTGAAAACATTTGGCAAGTAATTTATCCCAATTAAGATCGATTATTGATTACACATGTTAGATTCACGCACACTCTCATGAGTATCCTCACCTCTCATCTAATGTGCACACCTAACATCCTATACTTAGCCCACCTATCCATCATATCCAAGCTATCTCAACTAAAGTATATAACCGATCTTATCAATGGTATACTCTCACGTACCTCCCATACAACACGTTTTATTATTACATCCTCGTTTATTTCTGTTTTCATATAATATTCACATGTGTTATGTTTAATCGTCATAATTAAGTCTCACTAGTTAATTCATAACGCATTTTAGATTTATCATTCGACTTCCATAATTAAATTTTACTACTTAATTCATTATAGATATTCCCAATCTATTTTTAATCCTAAAAATAAGTTTCTCTCTACTTAATTTATCATTTGTATGTGTATATATATATATATATATATATATATATATATATATATATATATATATATATATATATCATCTACAAGTCTTCTTTCACATGTAAGTAGAATATCATGAAGTATATATATTTCACACAATATATACTATAAGGATTATTGGTCCGTCTAATCATCGGCCCCAATCATCCTATCATTTACATTGGTCCGGATATCCCTCGACTCCAAAGTAAATGTTATGCATATGTATATTGGTCCGGATACTCATCGACCCCAATATCTTTTAACTTCGATTTGGTCCGGATCATCATCGACCCCAAATCAAGATTTCATGTGCTGGTCCAGATAATTATCGACCCCCATACCGAATTAAGCATACTTAAAGTATTCACACAGCCTAAGTATCAATAAAATAGGTATTCACACAACCAAATTATTTATACTAGTACATAATATTTTTCTCTCTAATATTCACCGTACTTTACCATTTATTTACGAGTTTACTTCACTTTCATACTCTCCTCGTAGGCCTACTGTAAAATAATAGATATCCCAATATTATTTTCACAAGTGCATAAGTATTCCCCGACCACGTACATTTAGGAATACAAGAGGAAAAAGAAAGATTTTATAAATTTCAGAGCAACGGACTGATCCGCCTCCCTGGACAGGACTGGTTCGTTTACTGTTAAGGCCGGGCGGATCCGGTTACCCGGACCGAACCGGTTCATTTTTCCTGCAGCTCTGTTCTCTGTTTCACAAAAGCATTTTTACACCTTTTTGATACCCAAATCTCTTAAATTCCTTACCACATTCATAATCAATTGTTCCTAACTATTTCTATCAGAGTTAGGATGATTTCTAACATTTCAAACACATTAAAACCTCACCGAAAACAATCAAGAATGAATCAACCCCCAAAACTCTTTCATAAACTAGTTTTGTGTTCATCCATAAAATTCCATTCAAAACCTAGATTTTAATCCGTAGTAATAATCCAAACTCTTCTTATTTACAATCCTCTTAAAATATAAACCCTAATTACATGCAATTTTTCCCAACACGAAATCAATTGGTACTCTTCATCAAGGTTTTGAAATAAAAAACAATTTATTCATGAAATCCCTACACATAGGTGTTATAGTTTCAATTTAATTTGCAATAAATGCTAGACTTAGATTGATTGATCTGATCTTGTGATTTTTAGTTGATGTTTGATTGCTTCTTCTCTAATCTTCTTTTCCAATTGACTTGAGGTTCAAGAAACCCTTCACCGTCTTCTCAATTCTCTCCTTAGGCTTTGGGAAAAATGGTTTTCTCTTTTCACTAATGGACTCTCTAATCTTTTGTATTTTGAGCCCTAACCCCAATCTCTAAATATCAGATATATGGCTCTAATTTTCGTAGGTCCCTTGACCTCTTTTAGAAAAATGACCGTAACGCCCTTAATAGGTGCCTGTTTGGTCCAAAATTGACCCAGGGCCCAAACTATACCCTCGGGTGCACTATTCCGACTATTTTGAACCATCTGAAATCATTCATGAGCTCTAAATTCCCATTCGAGTCACTTAAAATATATTTCTCATTCCTCACCTCAAAATAGTCTACACGTGACTCCTGATGAGATAAACTAGAACACACACATATCACTCGTTATGTCATATAATGATAATAATTTATTATTTACTATTAGCACTTAGTAAATTTCATCAAAATATTAATCAGTATCTATCTCTCGATTAATATTTAATAATTACATTTATTAATTAAACCACATTAAACTACTTCACTCGCGTATTTTAAATAGAACGTATTTTCCTAATTAATTTTCAAATTAATTAATTTAAAAATACATAGAAATACGGGGTGTTATATACCTCCCCATTAGAAAGGAATTTCTTCCTCAAAATTTGGACATACCTGCATTAAATAACTCTGGATACTGCTCTCGCATGTCATCTTCCCGCTCCCAAGTCGACTCCTTAACATTTTGGTGATCCCACTGAACTCTCACTAAGGGAACCACCTTGGACCGTAGTTTACGCTCACCATGATCTAGAATAACCATGGGCCTCTCCTCATATGAGACGGCTAGCTGAAGTCAATCTCCTAAAGTGGAACATGCCAATAAGCCCTCTCATTCCTCCTGTATTTCTTCAGTGATGACATATGGAACACATTATGTATCCCCTGAAGATGCTCTGGAAGTCCCAGTCTGTTTACTACCGGTCCCACGCTCTCCATAATGAGAAACTACTGCACATACCTCGGTTCTAACTTCCTTTTCTTGCAAAATCGCATAATCCCCTTTATTGGAGATACTCGAACCAACACCTGATCACCAACCTCTAACTCCACATGTCTCCTGTCGGGGTCAGCATAACTCTTTTTCCCATCCTGAGCTATCCAAATGCATCCTAAAATTAACTCAATCTTGGCAGTAGTATCCTGAATCATCTCGGGTCCTAACAACTTGTTGTCCCCCACCTCTAACCAATATGCATGTGAACGATAAGGTCTCCTATACAGTGCCTCAAATGGTTCCATCCCAATAGTAAATTGGTACGAGTTGTTATACGCACACTCTACCACTGGAAGGTATCACTCCTAACCTCCCTCGAAGTCCAGGATACACATCCCCAGCATATCCTCTAGCATCTGGTTCACCCCATTTGTCTGTCCGTTCGTACAGATTAATAATCTTTGAAATGAATAGATGCGCGTACTTCATTGTGTCATATTCTATACGAACTGAAAAGAAGTGGGCAACCTTGGTCAATCGATCCAATATCACCCATATCGAATCATGACCACGCTGCAAAGTAGGTAACCCAGTAATAAAATCCATCGAGATGCTCTCCCATTTCCACACGAGAATCTCAAGTGGCTATAGCATCCCAGAAAATTTATGATGGTCAACCTTCACTAGCTGACAAGTAACACACTTTGAGATAAACTCAGTTATGTCTCTCTTTATGCTGGCCCACCATACCTGTCTCCTCATATCCTGGTACATCTTATTCCCACCGGGATGTATAGCAAATCTAGAACCATGAGACTCAGCCATAAATTTTTGTCTCAAATCCTCATCCTCGGTTACTACTAGCCTCCCATTAAAGTTCAGGCCTCCCTCGGAGCTAACTGAGTAGGACTTTGCACCCTCAACTAATAACTTTCGTACTCTATCCTACAGAACTGATCCTTTGCCTCTGAATTCACTAATCGCATTACAATCTCGGGAATGATATCCATAACTTCCATGTATGCTTTGACAACCTCATCCTCCTACTCGAGCTCACTCCACTTTGCTTTCCACACATCTACTAAATTTCCAGTAGGTCGTCGGCTGAACGCGTCTGCCACCACTCTAGCCCTTCCAGGATGATACTGTATATCAAACTGGTATTCCTTCATGAATTCTAGCCACCACCTATGCCTCACATTTAGATCCTTCTGTGTGAAGAGATACTGAAGTAACTTATGATCCATGAACAATGTGAATTGCTCCCCTAACAGGTAATGTCTCCATATCCTCAACGCAAAAATGACCGTTGCCAACTCTAGGTCGTGGGTGGGGTAATTTTCTCGTGGGGCTTTAGCTTTCGAGATGCATAAGCTATCTCCCTCTCTTCCTGCTGCAACACTCCCCCAAGTCCCTTTAAGGATGCATTTATATAGACCCGATACTCTAATCCACTCCTAGGCAATGCAAGTATGGGTTCTGAAGTCAATCTATCCTTCAGCTCATCGAAGTCCAATTGGCATTAGTCACTCCACACAAATGGTACTCTCTTACTAGTCAAGTTCGTGAAAGGCCCAGAAATATTTGAGAAGACCTTGGTGAAGTGACGGTAATATCCGGCCAATCCCAAGAAACTATAAATTTCAATCGGTGTAGTGGGATGCCCCTACTCCCTCGCCGCCGACACTTTACTTGGATCAATAGCTATGCCCCTATCGAACATAATGTGGTCAAGAAACTATACCTCCCGAAGCCAAAATCCACATTTACTAAATTTGGCATACAATTGATGGTGCCGTAATGTCTGCAGAACCGTCCGTAAATGCTAGGCATGCTCCTCCTCCGTTCGTGAGTAACCAGGATGTCATCGATGAATACTATGACAAACTGATCCCAAAACTCCCGGAATACTTTGTTCATAAGATCCATGAATACTGTAGGCGCATTGGTGAGCCTAAATGGCATCATTCTGAACTCGTAAGACCTGTACCGCGATGGGAAAGTGATATTAGGAATATCCTCCTCCCGAATACGCAACTGGTGATAGCCTGACCTCAAATCAACCTTGGAGAAGTACGCAACCCCTCTTAACTGATCAAATAACTCGTCAATCCTAGGTAACAGATACTTGTTCCATATCATCACCTTATTAAACTCCATGTAATCCACGCACAGGCGAAGTGAACCATCCTTTTTCCTCACAAACAACAATGGAGCACCCCAAGGTGATGTACTCTGGCGTATGAAACTTCGACCCAAGAGCTGTTGAATCTTCTCTCTTAGCTCCCACATCTCTAAGGGGGCCATGCAATACGGTGCTCTGGCAATTGGTCTCGTCCCCGGTGCTAAGTCGATGACAAGCTCTATTTCCCGGCTTGGTGGTGGCTTGGGTATCGCTTGGAACACGTCCTCAAAATCCCTCACTACAGGAATTGAATCTAAGGGAACGACCACCTCTTATGAGGTCTCCACCTCGATGTAATATAAATGAGTGCGCGATCCTCCCTCAAGAAGAGGCATCGCCACCAAGAACATATCCTATCCCAGAATCAAAAACACAATCGTCCTCTCATAGTAATTAACCATCAATTTGTAGCTTGGTAACCAGTCCATACCTAGAATCACGTCATACCCCTCCATGTCAAACATTAGGGGGTCCGCCGCTAAGCTCAGTCTCCCAATCATAATGTCGACTCCTTTACAGATCGCATATATCAATGAACCACTACCCATCGGTGACTCTACACATATAAGGAGACTGTCGACTGTCTCTAATAAACCGATGACTCGTGAATATCTAGTCTTAATAAATGAGTGAGATGCTCTAGTATCAAATAATACTCTACCCTCAGATCCATTAATAGAAAATTTACCCGCTACTACAGGTAGCGTCGGAGGTGCTAGAGGTATAGGCACATCCCGGACGTTGAATACACACCCATAGTGCATCTAGCCCAGCTGTTGGGATGGTGCTGGACCTGGAGTTTGATTCCCCTACTGGGCACCCTGACGGTATACCCCAAAAAGCTATGGGCAAGCCCTACTCTTGTGACCCTACTGGCCACATGTGAAACACCACCCCTAAAACTGCCTCTGACCTTGGCCTTGCTGGCCCTGACGTAGGCCCTGGTAGCTTGTCCCTACTGGCCACCCCCTAGTTCCCCTACCATGACGACCCTGAAGAACCAACTGCTACTTCTGGGGACCCTGTTGGCCCTGTCTATCCGATCGGTACCCACCAAATCTAAATCTTTTAGCAGAGTTCCCTTGTCGGAAATTCTGCCCCTGTGTTCCCCATGTCTGCTGCTGTTGGGTGGTGTCCCACTAACACTGCTCCCCCTAGTCTTTCCCTGCTGCATAGACTCTGCTCCCCTCTTATTTCCCTTCCCATGGAAACAAAAGTCCTTATAGTGCAAAAGTGTCGCGTTAACAACATCAGTATACATCAGTCATGCGGGATTACCAATCAAGTGTTTCCTGATCCTCCAGGCCAAGCAATCCATTAACTTTGCCTTCTTCCTATCTTTGTTGCTCACCTCGCCTGGCAAAAAATTTGCCTGGCATGTGAACTCCTCCTAATCAGTAACTAAGCGGTCACCCTTAGATACCTCACCAAACTTCTTCCCACCTCTGCCTCCACTGTCGGTGAAAAATACTTGCTGACAAACCCCACCCAGAACTCCAAAATAGTCATCAAGTCTTTCTCCTCAGTTGTGGTCCATGCCTCCCACCACTAAAGGGCTTCCCCTGTTAGCCTGAAGGAGGCCAACATCTTTCCCTAAACCTCACTGCAATCTAGCATGCGTAGGTGTCGTTGAATGTTCTTCTTCCAAAGACATGCCTCCACTACATCCGTGCCACCCTAAAACTTGGGTGGATGACCCTTCTGGTAGGTCTCTCTGATGCTATGCAAAGGGGGTATACCTTGCTACGATAGAATATATGGTGTTGTGGGATTGTGAGCCTGAGGGTGAGGGAAGTGGGCTGCCATGGCCCTCATGGCTGTCTCTACTACTTGTTCCACTATCACTGCCACTTGAGTACTAGAAATCATCTCTGGTGGTGGTGGCGGTACCTGCTGCTCCTGAGGATCCTCCCCCACCTCATCTTTGGTTGCGGCCCTCTCAGCTCGCCCTCTCCTCGGTGGCATCAGAAAATAGATCGAATTTTATAAGTCACTTTATAAAAAAATTATTAGCAGAAGTACGATATATCAACACACACAAAGATATAAGCAATAGTCCTAATAATAGGGCTCTATGTCAAACAAATGATATGTTAAAAATGTAGTAAGCCATACAGATCCTATAAAGACTAGAACCTAATTCTCTAATACCACTTGTGGCACCCCGTCTAATTAAAAATCAGGTGATCAGGCCTTTATCAAATTAAAACAGGTTTCTCATATGGTTCATTCTTACCATCACTGTGAAAAAACAAATTAATTACTAACCACCTAAGTTAATTAAATCGGTGCCACATTTTATCTTCCAAATAAAATAGGATAATAGAATAGTTTGAAAACTAAAACCACATACACAAGATACTAGAATCCAAACCGACACTAATATGTAAAAGCAACTAAGTCAAGCCGAATAAACCGTCAGCTAAACCCACAACCAAGAAAAAATTCGCAACGCAATTACAAAGTAATATTGATACAAGTCTGTAACTATAATGGAGTCAACTGACAACATGTCTACATATAAAACATAAGAATGAGAGCCTATGCTATATCTGAATGAAAGAGAAGGCTACTCAATGATCCTATTAGCATCCACAGTGCTACAGCGCCGAATCCCTGGAATGAACTCAAGGAAGGCCCCCTTGTGGATGGACATCTAAAAGGTTTTGAAAACATTTTTATAGCAAGTTTTAATACTCAAAACAGTTTGAAAACATTTAGCAAGTAATTTATCGCAATTAAAATTGGTTATTGATTACACATGTTAGATTCACGCACACTCTCATGAGTCTCCTCACCTCTCCTATAATGTGCACACCTAACGTCCTATACTTAGCCCGCCTAGCCATCATACCCAAGCTATCTCGACTAAAGTATATAACTGATCTTATCAATTGTATACTCTCCCGTACCGCCCATACAGCATGTTTTATTATTACGTCCTCACGTATTTCAATTTTTATATAACATTCACATGTGTTATGTTTAATCATCATAATCAAGTATCACTATTTAATTCATAATGCATTTCAGATTTATCATTCGACTTCTATAATTAGGTTTCACTACTTAATTCATTATATATATTCTCAATCTAGTTTTAATCTTAAAATTAAGTTTCTCTCTACTTAATTTATCATTTATATGTATATCCATATATATATATATATATATATATCATCTACAAGTCTACTGCAAGAGGAGAATTTGTGAAGTTAAGATCTTTGAGCATCCCGATATTCATCACGGATGGTCGATCTAGGAGGTGCTCGATAAAGTATTTGTTCATTTGGGGGCTTCTATTACAGATATATTTGTTCATTTGGTGGCACATTCTTATAAAATCATGCAGTCGAGCACCAAATTCAACTTCACAAACTCACACGGAGGCGTATTCAGAAGTTCAGGAGGTGCATTCAGAAGTTCAGGAGGCATATTCAGGAATTATTATTCACATACTATTGAAGTTCAGAAGTCAAAATCAGCATCTACAGCACTGAGATCTTTGCTACTACTGTCTCGACGAATAATGAAGAAGAAGTTGTGTGAAAATGTTTCGAAGTCCACCACTAGCTTGGTACTAATCAGATTGAAGAGTTGGGTTCAAAAGCTAGTATGTTACTCGACAAAGTATTCAGAGGATCATAAATCAGAAGAATCAAGCTCGTGAAGTTAGCACTCAGTTACTCGGCACAGGAGGTAGTTGGTCGGCTAGCAACCAATCAACATACTTGAATATTATGACAAGCTACAAGCTGCATACTATGGCATGGCTGCATCCAAATTTCCAGGGGTGATACATAGAACACGGAGTTCCTCAAAAGAAAGATTAGCAACCATCGATCAGCCTGCATCATATGTCGTCCAGGAGATAATGCACTTTATGTTAAAAAAATAAAGAAGGTAGATCAAGAATTTCACGAGCACCGAGCAACACTGCAGAATAAATACTCCATCCTTTCAAGTAAACCATCAAGCATGGAGCATTGGGGGCTTCTGTTAACGCAAAAATTCTCCATCTACGAGGACCAATCAGAAAAGGACACATGTCATCCTAGTGGCAATATTCGACACCCGAGGAGAGTTGGTCGGCACCCGAGGAGTGTTGGTCAGTACCCGAGGAGAGTTAGTCGGCACCCGAGGAGAGTTGGTCGGCCCCCGAGGAGAGTTAGTCGGCACCCGAGGAGAGTTGGTCGGCATACCAACCAGGAAGATCAAGGGATAACTATGCATTTAATATGCATTAATGAAGATGACTATGCATTTAATGAGCATTAATGTACATTTATACTGTAGATGACAACACATAGCATACCAAGAAATTCAACAATTAGATTCGTTGAATGTAGACATAATGTATAAATGTATACATACAATGAATCTCTTTATCTCTCATTACTATAAATACATGTATTCCCTTAGCCAAAAGAGATGGGGAGGAGATCCAAGAAAACCAAGAACCGAGAGACACCATACATAAGATCCACACCCTTTTTCTCCCTCTCTCTACCACATTGTGCTATTGTAAACCCCTGGGAATAAAATAACAGTGGACGTAGGCTTTTACTTATAGCCGAACCACTTTAAAAATCTTTGTCTCTTATATGTTTGATGTGAATGTTTATATTCATCTTCAATCTCATCCTCATCATTTATCTTCTGTTGACGCCACTAAAATGGCAGTGGTCATTTTCTATCTTCAACAGATTGGCGCCGTCTGTGGGAACGTGTTACAACCATTGTTCTCCATCAAAAGCTAAGTTTTTATTTTCTCTACGTATAATCAATTATACATACATCTTTTGATTCAATCATGATTTTTATGTTTATATACATAAATTACTTGTCCAATTTTTGTTTGCAAAATATTGCATATCATGATTTTAAAATCATAACTATTAGATCAATTCTTATTTAGAAATCTGAAAAATAGTGGATTTCATAAATCATAAATTTTTGCTTGATTCTCAAGTTTCAATTTTGTATCATGGAATAAATATTTTAAATGATTACATATACCAATATATACGACGATGATAAGATTTGATAATTTTCATTATAAATTTTGTAAGATCTTTGATGTCTATTCAAATTCCCATCATATTTTTAATAAAAGAATGGGAAAAGGTTAAAGACAATAAAAAGTCTTCTCATGGAAATCATGACCCCGATATATTCTCTTTCTCTTCAAGTTTGAGTCTCTTTGCATTCACTTTTATGAATTATATACTTAATTTGGTTCATCTTCCATCTATGTCAATAAAGTCAAATTGATTGATTTTTGATATAAATTTGGTAATAACTTCTATCATTCAGCATATTTTTATCTCTCCAAATAGGGAATAGGAAGGGATCAATATAAAAAATAATTTTCTCTCACCTGAAAAATCATTACTCACCTCTTGTAAAAGAGGATCAGTAAAACAATCATGACCATATCAAGACTCTGGGCACAAATTTGATATGTTGGCCCCTCGTTCATCACATCACAAGGTTTCTTTGTCGAAATCACACGATCTAGTGGGTTATTTATTTATTCATTTAATTAACATTCTTAAGGCTTAAATTTTACATCGAATGTTATTTTTTTATCTAAAGATTCGAGATATTCTGGTCATCCAACCATATATTCTATAATTTGAGATATCCTTAAATGTTGGTCGGCAACATCCATGTTGTTTGTCGGCAGCAGTAGAATCTTGGGGTATTAAAAAATGCAAAACACCGTAGATATTTCTTTAAACACGAGTTTAGCTTGAGTACAAGCAGGGGGCTTAAGTCTTCTTTAACTTGTGATCACCCCAAAAATATTTTTAAAACCAAGTGATAAATAATTTTCAAACAGCAACTTATACCTGATTAGTTGTTAGAGATTAAATAACTCTACATCTTATTTATGATGCATATCTGATAAAAATTTGTCCATCTCACACACATTTGGCACAAAAATATTATTTCATATTTTGAAATTTTTATTATTTTATGATGATACACATCACATATTGTTTGGCTGAATAATTATTCTCATGATAATAATTATTTTCCCTAGTCTCGACAGGTGCTCGGGCAGCTTATTAAAATTTCATAGCAACCTATCAAGGGCTGATGAACAAGGTCTTTGCAGAGCAAATCAGTTGCAATATGGAAGTCTATGTTGACGATATGCTGACAAAGAGCAAGAAAGTTGCCGATCTTCTAGTTGACGTAGGCCAGACCTTTGATCAACTGGATAAATATCAAATGAAGCTGAACCCGATGAAGTGCATATTTGGAGTACGAGAAGGCATGTTTCTCGGTTACATTGTCAATCAACGAGGCATAGAAGCAAATACTGAAAAGATCAAAGATTTATTAGGGCTGCGATCTCCAACGATGAGGAAAGAAGTGCAAAGCCTTACAGGACGAGTTACCGCGCTCAACAGATTTGTATCTCGAGCAACTGATAGATGCCTTCCATTCTTCAAAACACTTCGAAAAACTTTCGAGTGGAATGATGAATGTGAGAAAGCCTTTCAAGACTTGAAGAAATATTTGGGAACACCTCCACTGTTGTCCAGGCCATTAACGGGAGAAAAGTTATACTTGTACCTGGAAGTATCAGAGAATGCAGTCAGCTCGGCATTGATCAGAATGGAGAATGGAGTCCAGAAGCCAATATATTACACAAGTAAGGCTTTCCGAGGTGCAGAGATCAGGTACCCAAAGTTAGAAAAATTGGCATTGGCATTAATTGAGGCAAGTAGAAGAATGAGGCCATATTTCCAGGCCCATACCATCATCGTGTATACCGACATGCCATTAAGACAAGCCCTTCATAAGCCAGAAAAGTCAGGGAGACTGATGTACTGGGCAATAGAGCTCGGTGAATATGATATTGTGTATGAACCCAGATCATCATTAAAAGGGCAAGATGTAGCAGACTTTATAGCAGAGTTTACATATCCTGATACCCCCGAGGAACAAAAGTTGCTCGCTGACCAACCTGTGGATGTTACAGGATCAACAGACATAAGTCCAAATCAACTCCGGTTGGTGAAAGGGCTTGTGGATGTAGAAAGATCATCAAATTCAAACCCAGACCAACTCTGGTTGGTAAAAGGGCGAGGAGAGATGGTCGACGAGGAGCGAAAAATACCAGGGGAGGATGAAACAAAACAATAAATATTTCACCGAGGAACGCTGTCAGATAAGAATTTTGCAGACGAGTTACCTACGTGAAGATTGTATGTAGATGGGTCATCTTGTACAACAGGTTGTGGAGCAGGGATTGTTTTGAACACCCCAGACGAGATTGACATGGAATATTCTCTGCGATTCCAATTCAAAGCCTCCAATAATGAGGCTGAGTATGAGGCCATGATAGCAGGTCTTAATTTAGCAGAGATTATGGAGGCGCAACAAGTGATGGTATTTAGTGATTCTCAATTAATTGTGAATCAAACGATGGGAACATATGCAGTGAAAGGAGAAATAATGGTCAAGTATCATGCAAAGGTAATGGAGTTATTGGTAGAATTTGATGCCATTCAATTGATCAGAATATCAAGAATGGAGAACGCACAAGCAGACGCACTGGCCCGATTAGCATCAGTTACTCGTACCGAGCTGCGAAGAACAATACCAATTGAAGTATTAGAAAGTCGGAGCATAGATGAAGACCTGACGATGAATATTATTACCCTTGATTTAGGACCATCTTGGATGGATCCCATCGGAACATATATTGAGGAGGAAGAATTACTGGAGGATAAGCTCGCTGCCAAGAAATGGAAGTTTAAAGCTGCTCGGTATGTACTAATTAATGGTATTTTGTATAGACGAGGAATTATGGCAGGTTTGCAAAGATGTGTACATCCCTCCGAGGTGAAAGAATTGATTAAAGAGATCCATGAAGGGTCCTGTGGAGCCCATGTAGTAGGTCGAACACTTTTGCAAAAGGTGATGACACAGGGATACTACTGGACGACGATGAGAGCTGATTGTATAGCTTATGCCAAGAAATGTGACAAGTGCCAACGCTTTTCCTCCATCCAAAGAACTCCACAAACATTGTTAATACCCATCACTTCCCCTTGGCTATTTTCCATGTGGGAATTGATTTGGTTGGACCACTGCCGACGACCCGAGGATAATTCTAATACCTCGTCGTTGCCATCATCATAGACTATGGAACACAATTCGATAATGAGGAGTTTGCCGCTTATTGTCATCAGTCAAACATTTTGAAGGTTCATTCAGCACAAGGTCATCCTCAGAGTAATGGACAAACTGAAACAACGAACAGCTCTGTTCTACAACAAGAGGGTGAAGAAATGCAACTTAAACAAAGGAGATTACGTGTTAAAGAATGTCATTCAGAAGCACAGTAAGTTGGAATAAAACAATAATGTTTTGCCATCTTCTTTCTTTTATTGAAAGTTTTTCGGGGAATACTAGTGTGAAACACTACGCTGCTCAGCAATAAAAGCAAACACCGATAGTTCAAACCCACGACCAACTCCGGTTGGTAAAAGGGCGAGAACAAACTATACTCCTTTGGTTAGGAGGCGTACACTAGCGTGATCAACTTCGGTTGATAAAATAACTAGTGGACATGATAGTTCGAGCGTGATCAACTTCGATTGGTAAAATAGCGAAAACAAACTATACTCCTTTGGTTAGGAGGAGTACACTAGCGTGATCAACTCCGGTTGGTAAAATAACTAGTGGACATGATAGTTCGAGCGTGATCAACTTCGGTTGGTAAAATAGCGAGAACAAACTATACTCCTTTGGTTAGGAGGCGTACACTAATGTGATCAACTTCGGTTGATAAAAGAGTTAGTGGACATGATAGTTCGAGCGTGATCAACTTCGGTTGGTAAAATAGCGAGAACAAACTATACTCCTTTGGTTAGGAGGCGTACACTAGCGTGATCAACTCCGGTTGATAAAATAACTAGTGGACATGATAGTTCGAGCGTGATCAACTTCGGTTGGTAAAATAGCGAGAACAAACTATACTCCTTTGGTTAGGAGGCGTACACTAGCGTGATCAACTCCGGTTGATAAAATAACTAGTGGACATGATAGTTCGAGCGTGATCAACTTCGGTTGGTAAAATAGCGAGAACAAACTATACTCCTTTGGTTAGGAGGCGTACACTAGCGTGATCAACTCCGGTTGGTAAAATAACTAGTGGACATGATAGTTCGAGCGTGATCAACTTCGGTTGGTAAAATAGCGAGAGCAAACTATACTCCTTTGGTTAGGAGGCGTACACTAATGTGATCAACTTCGGTTGATAAAAGAGTTAGTGGACATGATAGTTCAAACCCATGACCAACTCCGGTTGGTAAAAGGGCAAGAACAACATTCTTAAAAATGCCAATCTCGGTTGGTTTGAAAACAAAATATGCTCTCAAATGCCAACTTATGTTGGTCGGGAGGTAAGATTATTACAGAAAATATAAAAGTTTCTCGAAGAATAAAATATTCCAAACTCAACCAAGTATGGTTGGTCGGGGATAAAAACCCACTAACTATAGTTGGTCGACGAGGAGAATTTATCGACCTTGGTTGGTCGGACACATTTTATGAAAAAGACAAAAATTTACCAAGTATGGTTAGTCGGGGATAAACTCTCACTAACTATAATTGGTCGACGAGCACAATGTAACAACCTTGGTTGGTTGGAAAAATTTTAAACATTTTTATACTCATTACTTTATTATTAAGTGATCGAGCAACATTACTAATACTTGTAACTTTTTTATTACTAAGTTGGTCGATGAACAACACAATATTGTTATCTTTTTAACTTATACATATGCACAGATGTAGAGTATTTTACAAGACAATAGCAATTAAGATTGCGAACAAAAATGAAAGTCTTTCATTAAAATCAAAAACAAAATACATTGAGAATGAAAATGTATACTAACTATTACATTGAGATTCCTACTCTATTGGTTTCTTTCCCTCTTCTTTTGAAACAGGTTCCTCGCCAGCAGGAGGATCATCCAAATCATAAGGGGAGTTTATGAAGTTAAGATCTTTCAGCATTCTGATGTTCATCACAGATGGTCTGTCCGAGAAGCTCTTGCTCGTCCCCGAGAAGCTCTTGCTCGTCCCCGAGCAGGAAGTTGCTCTTCAAGACTCATGATCTTCTCGGACATCTCAGCCAAGGCCTGGTTCTTTGCCATTAGTTGGAAGGATGGATTCTCCAAAGCAGATTAAGTTCTCTGTTCTTCGACAGTTACCCGAGAAGCTCTTGCTCATCCCCGAGAACCTCTTGCTCGTTCCCAAGCAGAGGTAGAAGTCAAAATCAGCATCTACAGCCCTGAGATCTTTGCTACTACTGTCTCGATGAATAATGAAGAAGAAGTTGTATGAAAATGTTTCGAAGTCCACCACTAGCTTGGTACTAACAAGATTGAAGAGTTGGGTTCAAAAGCTAATATGTTACTCGACAAAGTATTCAGAGGAGCATAAATTAGAAAAATCAAGCACGTAAAGTTAGCATTCAGTTGCTCGACACAGGAAGCAGTTGGTCGGCTGGCAAACCAATCAACATACTTGAAGATTATGACAGGCTACAAGCTGCATACTATGGCATGGTTGCATCCAAATTCCCAGGGGTGATACATAGCACACGGAGTTCCTCAAAAGAAAGATTAGCAACCATCGATCAGCCTGCATCATATGTCGTCCAGGAGATAATGTACTTTATGTTGAACAAATCAAGAAGGTAGATCAAGAATTTCACGAGCACCGAGCAGCATTGCAGAATAAATACTCCATCCTTTCAAGTAAACCATCAAGCATGGAGCATTGGGGGCTTCTGTTAACGCAAAAATTCTCCATCTACGAGGACCAATCAGAAAAGGACACATGTCATCCTAGTGGCAATATTCGACACCCGAGGAGAGTTGGTCGGCACCCGAGGAGTGTTGGTCAGTACCCGAGGAGAGTTAGTCGGCACCCGAGGAGAGTTGGCCGGCATACCAACAGGGAAGATCAAAAGGATAACTACGCATTTAATGATCATTAATGTACATTTATACTGTAGATGACAACACATAGCATACCAAGCAATTCAACAATTAGATTTGTTGAATGTAGACATAATGTATAAATGTCTACATACAATGAATCTTTTTATCTCATATCACTAAAATACATGTATTCCCTTAGCCAAAAGGGAGATCCAAGAAAACCAAGAACCGAGAGACACCATACACAAGATCCACACCCTTTTTCTCCCTCTCTCTACACCACATTGTGCTATTGTAAACCCCTGAGAATAAAATAACAGTGGACGTAGTCTTTTCCTTATAGCCGAACCACTTTAAAATCTTTGTCTCTCATGTGCTTGATTGGATTGCTTTTATCTATTTATCTGTGATCATAAAAATGGGATTTGGTCCAGTTTTTTGCATCAACATCTACTTTCGCACATAAGTAGAATATCATGAAGTATATATATTTCACAAAATATATACTATAAGGATTATTGGTCCAGCTAATCATCGACCCCAATCACCCTATCATTTACATTGGTCCGACTATCCCTCGACCTCAAAGTAAATGTTATGAATATATATATTGGTACGGATACTCATCGACCCTAATATCTTTAAACTTCGATTTGGTTCGGATCATCATCGACCCCAAATCAAGATTTCATGTATTGGTCCGGATAATCATCGACCCCAATATCGAATTAAGAATACTTTAAGTATTCACACAGCCTAAGTATCAATAAAATAGGTATACACATAACCAAATTATTCATACTAGTACATAATATTTTTCTCTCTAATATTCCCCGTAACTTTACCATTTATTTATGAGTTTACTTCACTTTCATACTCTCCTCGTAGGCCTACTATCAAATAATATATCTCCCAATATTTTTTTAACAAAAGCATAAGTATTCCCCCAGCACGTACATTTAGGAATAGAAGAGTAAAAAGAAAGATTTTATAAATTTATGAGCACCGGACCGATCCACCTCCTAGGATCGGATCGGTTCGTTTTTCCTGCCACTCTGTTTTCTATTTTGCAGCAGTGTTTTTACACCTTTTTTATACCCAAATCTCCTAAATTCCTTAACAAAATCATAATCAAATGTTCCTAACAATTTCTATCAGAGTTAGGATGATTTCTAATGTTTCAAACACATTACAACCTCACCGAAAACAATCAAGAACGAATCAACCCCCAAAACTCTTTCATAAACTAGTTTTGTGTTCATCCATTAAATTCCATTCAAAACCTATATTTAAATCCGAATTAACAATCCAAACCCTTATAATTTACAATCCTCTACAAATATAAACCCTAACTACAAGCAATTTTGTCCAACATGAAATCAATTGGTACTCTTCATCAAGGTTTTAAAATAAAAATCAATCTATTCATGAAATTCCTACAAATGGGTATTATAACTTCAATTCGATTTGCAATACACACTTGCCTTAGATTGATTGATAGGATCTTGTGATTTTTAGTTTATGATTGATTGCTTCTTCTCCAATCTTCTTTTCCAATTGACTTGAGGTGCAAGAAACCCTTGACCACCTTCTCAATTCTCTCCTTAGGCTTTGGGAAAAATGGTTTTCTCTTTTCTCTAATGGCCTCTCTAATCTTTTGTGTTATGAGCCCTAACCGCAATCTCTAAATATCAAATATATGTCTTTAATTTTCGTACATCCCTTGACCTCTTTTAGAAAAATGACCGTAATACCCTTAATAGGTGCCGGTTTGGTCCAAAATTGACCCAGGGCCCAAACTATACCCCTGGGCACACTATTCTGACTATTTCGACCCATTCGGAATTATTCGTGACCTCTAAATTTCCATCTGAGTCACTTAAAATATATTTCTCATTTTTCACCTCAAAATAGTCTACACGTGACTCCTAGTGAGGTAAACTAGAATACGCACACATCACTCGCTATGCCGTATAATGATAATCATTTATTATTTACTATTCGCACTTAGTGAATTTCATCAAAATATTAATTAGTATCTATCTGTCGGTTAATACTTAATAATCGCATTTATTAATTAAATCACATTAAAATGCTTCACTTGCGTAATTTAGATAGAACGTGTTTTCTTAATTAATTTCCGAATGAATTAATTTAAAAACACACAGAAATACATGGTGTTACAATAGATGGAGATAAGCATATCGCACCATCCACTGATTTACCTAACTTTATTCAATTACTTTCTAACAAAAGAGGAAAAGTTAAAGCAAAAAACGTCATCAGAATGTAAAATCCGCCAAATTAAATTAGTACCATTGATTATATTCACCCCCTGATCATAACCATCTATCTGCACAATACCATTTTCTTTCTCAAATAGATAAAGAAAAACTAATACTTGAAGTAAATGATAATAAACTATGTGTAACTTAGTCCTTGTTATCAGATTTATAAACTTCTTTTTACACTTTCTTTTCCCATCAGTCTCAACCTTAAAAGCATGGACTCGACACGTAATATGTAATTCGACACGACATGCAACACGTGATTTTTTCAAAAATCAGGATACACATATTACACACACACACACACACACACACACACACATATATATATATATATATATATATATATTAATGAAATAAAATAGATTTTTTCTATAAAATACATTATTAGAGCATTCTTAACATAAAATTAAGAAAATGAAGCATATAAAATAAAATTCAAACACACTTTATTATAAAAATTCATAAACAAATCCATATCACCATTCACAAATTTGTATATAATATATATTCATTAAAAAAAGATAAAAGGAGAAAAAACTAAGAAGCAATAAAGATAAAAAAAGGGGGTCTTCATAGAAAACATAAGAAGAAATATGTCTTCTTAACAAACGTTAAAAGAAAGTTAATTAAAACATTAGAAAAAATAGGTTTTTCGTAAGAAACATTAGAAGAAAAAAGGGTGAAAGCTTCTTCATATATATATATATATATATATATATATATATATATATATATATATATATGAAGAGAGAGAGAGAGAGAGAGAGAGAGAGAGAGGAGGAACTAACCAACTAACTGTTGTAAAGAAGAGGAAGGAAAAGTTAGGATTTTCCCTAACTGTTGTGAGAGAATGTTATGCAAAGAAGATGAGGAAAAACTAGGATTTGGGGAGTTCGTAAGCTAGAGAGAAAGGATAGGGTCCCATTTAGTTGTCGAAATCTATTTTTCATTTTTCATTTTATCTTTACGAATATGCCATTAAGATGGGAAGGAGGAGTGGAAAACTATTTTGCAACTTAAGAAATTCTAGAAAACATGTATTTTATGATTTCTAGATTAGTTTGTATTGGAAAACAATTTTTCAGGAAAGCCAAATTATAGCACAAAATATGGAAAACGAAAATGGAAAACTATTTTCCACAACTAAACTGTGACACCCAACCTAATAAAATATCGGGTGATCAATCCTCTACCAGATTAAAACATGAATCTCATATGGTTCATTCTTAGCATCATTGTCGAAACCCAATTTCATTACTAATAACTTATTAAGCGGACGTCAAAATTTTATGTAACTAATCTTTTTAACCAAACCAACCAAGAAAATAATCACAACAATTTATATACATCGAACTCAAATGAAATAAGGTAATCGAACTCTCGGTACAAAGTAATACAACCAAATCAAAGGCCACAAACTAAAACGCATTGAAATAATTAATGAATACAGTTGGTCTATCAGCCCGAGTGTTTCTACAATACCTCTTATCTAAATCACAAGGATAGAAGCGTCTAAATAAACCTGCATACATCCACAGGTGCTGCAACAACGTCTGACTCGAAAGAATCATCATTCAGGTGTCCCTGTGTCTGGACACCTAATATATATACATATATAGCAAGAGAGGAAAAATAGAGAAACGGGTCAGAGTCCGAGTTTTGAAAATATTTTGCAAGTGCTTCAAATGCTATATTTTTAAAATATGAAATCTCTCATATTTAAACTGGTATCGCACTCTCATGAGATATATCTCACCCCTCCTCTAATAGTGCACACCTATCGCATATATTTTAAAAAACCCAGTTAAGCTACCCTTCCTAAGTAATCTCTTTCACCCATCACCTAAGTCCTCATAACTATCACATAACCTGCGTGATATAATATACGTTATATCGAAGGCTATTACATAATCTTTTATTGATATAATCTTCAATTTGATGTATATATATATATCTTTACCGTTCATTTTTCGAAACTTTCACTAGTTTAAAATACAATTCTCACTTTAGTATATAAGATCCCTTATATATCTTTTTCACTTTAATATCGATTCACATTTGTATAGATCCAGATATAAATCTCCCGGAAGAAGAATAAACTCTTATTCATTTTACACTTTACACAAGTTTAAATTATATGATATCTCGTCTTCATATACGAGCAATATACTATACACAACAAGTTCATTCACACTTATATCACAATCATAAGTATAATAACCATCCCACCAAGATATAACTCGAGGATGCAGTCTCAAAGTGCTATCATCATCCGAGTATACTCAACTTAACCCAGGTACCAGTTCAGACTTACTCATGGTCATGGTAGGAAATACAAAACGGTGGAGGCGGTCAAATTCCCTCCTGAAAGTGGAATCATTATCGCACCCATATGCGGGATGATATGACATGGTGATATACTTTCCCTGCTCCGCAAGCCAGAGGATTCACCCACATCGCGCAATCTCCCTGGATAGCACTAGAGATATGTGTATACATAAATATATCGTTCATATACCAATATATTTATAACCAAATCATATATATATATATATATATATATATGTAATAAATACCAGTTCTCAATATGCCCTGGCTATAATTACCGAACTCTTATAGCGATGGCCAAAATATCCAGAATGTTCCCATTCGTAATAGTATATAAGTATTTGCACACTTAAAATACTAAACTTATAAGCATTCTTTTACTTAATATTTACTTACCTAAATCACTTTTAAGGATTTATATATAATCTCGAATATACCAATTTGTAATACTTAAATAAGTATACAAACTACTTATCTTAATTCCATAGGTATCGCATCACCTATAATAATAGTCGTCAATAGACGTACCGAATAGTCGCTCAATACTCTTTAGCCCATATCCTAAATTCCATCATAATCACATCCTAGGATTTACTCAAGTGTAATAGGCCCTTATTTATTCTAACCGCATAAATATATTTATACACACTTGCAGAAGACTTCTCTCGAATGTTATTCGTCCTAAACATTCATTAAATTCATACCCCCGATTGTACACTCAACTAATCCAAGGTTATCTCTTTCATCCCAAGGTTTACTCACCCTAAATTACATTATCTAGGAGTCCTAATATCACGTCTAGAATCCCCTAAAATAATCTCCAATTTCTGATTTAATTTCCCCCTATACTTAAGGAAGAAAACTTTTAAAAATCTGATAGGACCGAATCAATTCACCTCTTTCAGAATAGATTCTCCCTTACCGAATCAATTCAAAAATGTTCTATTTTCTTACTGTTTAAGACCGAATCGATTCGGCTTGTCCGAATTGATTCGCCCTGCGAAAATCCAAAATCTGCTACGGGTTATCATCTTCTCCAAAACCCAAAAATCATCCCAACCTCCATTTTTGTGGTTTATAATCTCAACCAACAACAATATAATCATCCTAACATTAATTCATAACTAACACATCAATTAATTTATGGGATACAAAAATTTCCCTTGGATTTGAACCCTAAAACCAATTAAACTCTCTTTTATAATTTCTTCTCATTTCTAACCATTTATACACAACATTAACATGGATTTAACATTGGAAGTCATCAAGAGTTAACAATACATAAATTTGTAAACTCAAAATCAAATTTTCCAAATTTATTTCAAGGGTTTCAACCCAAAAATCATATAGTTTACCAACTATAATATGAGATACACACACTCAAATGAATAAAGCAAGTAAACACTTGCCTCGTGGATAAAATCCAACGACCTCGAGTTAAATCCCGTGGAGTTTGGCCCAGAATCCCCTTCCTCTTCCTCTTTTCCTTCTTCCTTTCTTTCCTTCTTCTTTTCTTTCCTTATCTCTCTCTCGTGCCTTATAAGAGAGAAATAAGTGTTATCCGTTATAAACCCAATTTTGACTTGTATACTCAAATGTGAGTCCCTACTGGTCCAAAAGTTCCCTGAACCTAAATACTTCCCTCGGATACTCTATTCTTACTATATTGGCCATTCCGAAACTAATCGTGCACTCAAAATCTCCATTCGAGTCACTTAACTAAAATTCACTAGTCGGGCCCAACACTTCTCAACACGCGTTTTCTTTAACATGAAGTACTTCCCGTGGCTTTACTTAATTTCGACATGACATAAAAATATTTTGACTCATTTACTTAATCCTAAAAGTAGATGTAACACATCAGAATTAATCTAACACGTAATAAATCCCAAAACTACTATTCACCATAATTCCTCTAGTTATCAAATTACCCCATTTATGTAATTTAAATATCTATAAAAGTAGGGGTTATTACATACTCCCCCCCTTACAAAGGAATTTCGTCCTCGAAATTCGGATACGACTTATACCCCCAACCTAGGATCGCTAATCGCACTACATCCTAGTACACCGAAGTCGAACGGTACTGAGGCAATGGTATTCTACCATATACTTATTCACGGTACCCACCTATCTCAAGGCTTATACTCTAATGCACTATCTTAACAACAAGCTTAACTGAATCTTTACATGATAAAACACTACCTCGGTAGTAAGATTAACTCTAACAACGACAAATCGCACCTAGTTCTTCTATAACCGCATGTAAAGAAAATGAGCCTATAATCACTGCTCTAACGTATTGATCCCATCATAAAACCGCTACTCTAAGCATCCGTTCGTCTACATCATGACATCGAATTTCCCTCAAAAAGGAAATAACACTAGGGCTTGACTACATCCGACAGTCTTACCGCTTATCTTAGGTGTGCTAACTCTTATCGCACTTACCACCCATGACATTCCATCCAACACGTTCCAAATCCATTGATAACTGTCCCAAAGCATAATCTTTAACTTTATATGCTACGCCCCCCTCTATTTCGGATGATATATATATAATCAACTTACCAAGGTGCGCACACACCCTATAATCCGTGCCTATCTGCACCAATTTTGTAAACGTCACACACGTAACACGTTCTCTAAAAATGGGCCTCGCTTGCTTCTCGACCTGGTGCTAATGCTTGGGTACTCTCAACCCGAATTACTCGAGAATCAATTCTTCCTATACCTGTAAATTTAATCCTTATCAAGGTTAATCCACCAATCTTCTCGTGGTTAACTCATTACAATTTCTCTATATCAGTGCCACATGTCCCACTGGCCTTATTTTATAGTAGTCCTATGATCGATGTGTTTTCCCGCAAATGTAAAATAAGTACTATACTAACTATATCCGTAGCAGCCAAGACCTTTCCTAACTCTCGACATTAGCTCAGTTTCATGCGTGGGACGTCTTGAGAAGCGAAATCCAAACAAGGAACCCTCCTCTTATACTACTACCTCGCATCATCGGTCATCAAGATATAATGGCCTAAGGCACATAATCCGGATTCCAAAATCCTATCTCGCAACCATATCAACGCGCTTCTACCTCTACGTCTTTCTATTTCGGCAAAATGGAAAGTCTAACTAATTGGGGCGTCTATACTCTACATAAGTGTTACGATCATCATATACAAACATGTTACCTCAGAATTATACTCTTAATCACGACACGGCTATAAGCCTCAAATCAATTCCCTTAACTTTACCTCACCCATTTACTTACAGTGTGAGAAATATTTTAGCACTTTTCCATAGCACTTCTGTTTCCATTATCCCCTAATCATCACGTGACTCTCAGCTAATTTATCATCAAAACCAACATCCTAGCATATCAGATAACATCTCTCCACTCCCAACGTCGTTAAGGTTCATGCATGGAGTGTCTAGCAAGCGAAATCCAAACAAGTAACCCCTCTGATACACTACTACTTAACTTTGTCGGTCGTGGAGGTATGTCAATAAAAAACCTACAACTGGGATATTTCTATCCCGTCGACCAACAAAATATGATCAGAACTCTTACTTCTCTTAAGGAGCCAAACCATAAAGCGCCTGTACTAACACTAGTCATTTGCGCGAATAACAATGAGTTTAAACTCATAGCTTAACTATAAATTCTGCATACCTTAAATCATATTTATGTAATAACCCGCATAATTTTGGGCTATTTTAATTAATTTTTGGAAAATGGAGGAAAATAAAGTTTTTGATAAAATTATTTTTATTGCTCAAATATGTTGGTTATTATTTTTAAAGGCGAGAATTTCAAACGGTTTCAAAATCGGAGTTGTAACGGATTTTAAAATGATTTTTAAATGTTTTTAACTCTTGGAGTTGTTTTGACTTCCAACTCTTCATTTATTTGCCTTATTTAAAGGATTCTTTTGGATTCCAACTCTTCATTTCTTTGAATTATAAAAGGGAGTCGTGGGCAACCCTTTTAACATACTTTTGGCACCCGCCAAAATTTCTGTTTCCCGGGCTATGGCTTGATAAAGCATATACGGATGTGGTGAGGCCTGGTGACCCAGTTAAAGTGTTGTTGAGAAATTATATTGATAAATGCTTTGAGATTTGTATTTTGATTTGAATATTCGTACTCATGTTGTTACGTTTTATTCGTTGCTAATCCATATTTGTTGAGCATCTTTCCTGTCGTATTGTGTACTTCCCCATATTTTCTTTTAGTGGCAGGTTAGCGCGGATTTTGGGGCGCTATAAAGATTGATTTTAGCGAGGATTATTTGGGAAATATTTGTATTATTTTGATGTATAGAGCTTTGGAGATTTTTATTTTATTTTCGAGTTAGTTGTTGTATGTAATTCGAGAGATTTGGTATTTAATTTGAAGAGATTGAGATTTGTAGTTTCTCTTTTGTTGTTGTGGGATTCTTTTAGATGTTCTATACACATTGTCACTTGTGGATTTGGATTTATTTTATCGCATTAGCGCTCCGTTTGCTCTCCTCGGGCGGGCGGGGTGTTACAATCTATATGGTACCCATGCACTAAAATCATGATAATGAAATATCTACTCATCGAAGTTCCATCTAAACATATATTAAAGGCGAGCTCAACCCATATCTAGGTGAGATATCACAAAATAACTAGTCCCACCCTGGAGCCGCAGACACAATAGCCTTGAAGTTCCTAACCTACTGTCGCTCTGACCATCCAAGAATAGATTATGCTCAGAATAGTATTATACTCGGTATAACACACACAATACGGGTAGTGCAAACCAAATAGAACCTCAAAATACCAACACCTGTTTCCACGACGAATGAAGAAAAATGGAACCCCGCTATCGAGGAAAAACATATAGATATACTCTCTATAATATTACCAATACTACCAATAAACTCGAATCACACATACGAATCTAGGGCTAACAAAATACTGTGACTCAATCTTATCATAAAAAATATACCTCCTTCATCCGAGGTGAAACTCATACTAATAACTTTGCCAATCACCTTGGCTGCTTCAAATGGTTCATAAACATATTACACTTGCCTTAACCTAATTAAAAACTACTTTAATCCATGCCCCATCTAAGCAACCATTCTTGTCCTTTAACTCCTATCGGACATTATCAGAGCGTGTGGTTGTACGCTCCACATCACCATATTCCCCATCTCTGACATCCCTGACCATGTTAAGGTTATTAATATCTTGGACTCTATAGCCTAGATCCTGACAATCCCCCTCATATTTACCTTAGCTCCTCCGATTAAAAGGAAACACACGACCGACCTCAATGACCCTGTTTCAATGAATCCCCGAGCGGATTTCCACCTGTGGGGTCTCATGAACACAAATGATTCCAGTCTTTATCTTGGACTTAATTCTTTGACTCAACAAACTCCACTCTCATGGAAATGTTAACATTCGCAGTCTAAGAGGCATGACATGGCCCTCATATTCATCAGAAATCCGAGAAAAATCTCCATAATTGTTAGCAACACTTACTATTGAGCCTATCATTCCATTTAAGGACTCTCTCTTTATTCTACCTACCTCATCAGGTACAAAGTTCACTTCACCATATAACTCTTTGCTCACTATCGGCCCCTGACCGATCCTCACGTGAGAAGTTTACAAACTGCATTCTCTTTATTTCTGGTAATTTAAAGGAATTCGCGATTAAAGCCCTCCATAAGATTCCTTTATGAGAAAAACTTTTTGCTCCCCCAAATATGGTGACCAGCGTTCCCACCATTTCAATATTGCTCTAACGAGTGAAAAAAAATTCCTCAAATTTTCACATCAAGGAATTTCTATACCCCGCTCTAAGCCAAATCTTATGAGCATTCTACTTCCGTTGGATAACGATACATACCTCCACATAACTTAAGCGTCAATGAATGGTCCTTATAAAAAAACTTTCAAACTTATTCCCAATTTAACTTCACTGTGTATGTCCAATTTAGCGCCACTCTCTGCTATGGCGATACGTGGATAATTATAACTATTGCACTCTGGTAGTCACTGCAGCAATACATGAAAATGATATAAAAGGAGTGACCTCAATTTCGGCCCTTATTCCCAACTTCAACTAAGAGTTCCAACTAAGCCCTGCCTCCTTCTGTCCTCGTAACGAACTTCCCTGGTCGCCCTTCATCGATCAGCACACGAGCCTACAACAGATTTACTATAATTTTACATAATAGCAAGAGAATGAAATCTCACAATAGGAATCAACAATCCTAATGATAAGTCTCTATATCAAATAGAAAGAAACGCTGAAAGCTTAGTACGTCTGCACAAATTCCTAAGAACACTAGAACCTGATACCATTTGTGACACGCTGCCTAATAAAATACCAGGTGATCAATCCTATACTAGATTAAAACAATAATCTCATATGGTTCATTCTTAGCATCACTGTCGAAAACCAATTTCATTACCAATAACTCATTAGGCTGGTGTTAAACTTTTATTTAACTAATCTTTTCAACCAAACCAACCAAGGAAATAGTCACAACAATTTACATACATCGAACTGAAACGAAATAAGGTAACCGAACTCTCGGTACAACATAATACAACCAAATCGAATTCCTCGAACTAAAACGCGGTAAAAGAATTAATGAATACAGTTGGGCTATAAGCTCGAGTGTTTCTACAATACCTCCTATCTAAATCACAAGGATATAAGCATCTAAATAAACCTGCATACATCTACAGCTGCTGCAGCAACATATGACTCCAAAGAATCATCATCCAGGCATCCCTGTGTCTGGACACCTAATATATATATATACATATATAGAAAGAGAGGGAAAATAGAGAAACGGGTCAGAGCCCGAATTTTGAAAATATTTAGCAAGTGCTTCAAATGCTATATTTTTAAAATATAAAATCTCTCATATTTAAACTGGTATCCCACTCTCATGAGATACACTTCACCCCTCCTCTAATAATTGACACCTTTCGCATACATTTTAAACAACCTAACCCAGGTACCAAGTCAGACTTACTCATGATCATGGTAGGAAATAAAAATTGGTGGAGGCTGTCATATTCCCTCCTGAAAGTGGAATCATTACCGCACCCATATGCGGGACAATATGACCTGGGGATATACGCTCCCTGCTCCGCAAGCCAGGGGATTTATCCATATTGCGTAACCTCCCTGGATAGCGCTAGAGATATATATATACACATAAATATATCGTTCAGATACCAATATATTTATAACCAAATCATATATATATATATACTGTAACAACACCCGTATATATAATATATACCACTTCTCAATATGCCTTGGCTATAATTGCTGAACTCTTATAACGATGGCCAAAATATCTCGAATGTTCCCATTCATAGTAGTATATAAGTATTTACACACTTAAAATACTAAACCTATAAGCATTCTTATACTTAACATTTACTTACCTTAATCACTTTTAAGGATTTATATATAATCCCGAATATACCAATTCGTAATACTTAAATAAGTATACAAAGTACTTATCTTAATTCTATAGGTATCGCATCACTTATAATAATAGTCGTCAATAGATGTGCCAGATAGCCGCTCAATCCTTTTTAGCCGATATCCTAAATTCCATCCTAATCGCATCCTAGGATTTACTCAAGTGTAATCGGCCCCTATTTATTCTAACCGCATAAATATATTTATACACACTTGCCGAAGACTTCTCTCGAATGTTATTCATCCTAAACATTCATTAAATCTATACCCCGGATTGTACACTCAACTAATCAAATGTTCTCTCTTTCATCCCAAGGTTTAATCACCCTAAATTCCATTTTCTAGACGACCTAATATCACGTCTAGAATCCTCTACAATAATATCCAATTTCTAATTTAATTTCCCCCTATACTTAAGGAAGAAAACATTCAAAAATCTGACAGAACCGAATCGATTCGCCTCTTTTCGAATCTATTCTCCCTTGCCGAATCGATTCAAAAATGTTCTAGTTTCTTACTGTTTAAGACCGAATCGATTGGGCTTGTCCGAATCGATTCGCCATGCAAAAATCTAAAATTTGCTACGGGTTATCATCTTCTCCAAAACCCAAAAATCATCCCAACCTCCATTTTTATGGTTTCTAATCTCAACCAATAACACTATAATCATCTTAACACTAATTTATAACTAACCAATTAACTTATGGGATAGAACAATTTCTCTTGGATTTAAACCCTAAAACCAATTAAACTCTCTTTTATCATTTCTTCCCATTGCTAACATTTTATACACACCATTAACCTGGGTTTAACACTTGAAGTCATCAAGAGTTAACAATACATCAATTTGTAAACTCAAAATCAATTTTCCCAAATGTATTTCAAGGGTTTCAACCCAAAAATCATATAGTTTACCAACTATAATATGAGATACACACACTCAAATGAATAAATCAAGTAAACACTTGTCTCGTGGATAAAATCTGATGGCCTCGAGTCGAATCCCGCAGAGTTTGGCCCGGAATCCCCTTTCTCTTCCTCTTTTCCTTCTTCATTTCTTTCCTTCTCTCTCTTGTGCCTTATAATAGAGAAATAAGTGTTATCCCTTATAAAACCTAATTTTGACTCGTATACTCAAATGCACGTCCCTACTAGTTCAAAAGTCCCCGGAACTTAAACACTACCCCCGGTACTATATTATGACTATCTCGACCATTTCGAAACCAACCGTGCACTCAAAATCTCCATCTGAGTCACTTAACTAAAATTCACTAGTCGAGCCCAATATTTCTCAACACGCGTTTTCTTCAACGTGAAGTATTTCCCATCACTTTACCCAATTGCAACATGACATAAAAACATTCTGACTCATTTTCTTAATCCCAAAAGTAGGTGTAACACGTCGGAATTAGTCTAACACTTAATAAATCCCAAAACTAATATTCACTGTAATTCCTCTAGTTATCAAATTACTCCCATTTATGTAATTTAAATATCTATAAAAGTACGGGGTATTCCATAAACACCCTAGTTTTTTTTTAAATGTGTTGTTTTCATTTTGTGCGATGGTAATTGGTAAGTAATGTTTTTTCGTTTGTTTTCTCTCACAATTATATTAAATTTGTGAATATAATTGTGAAAGACAACAATACCTACTAGAATTGGCATCTAATCTGGATGATTTTTTTGTTCATCAAAATCCCATTTCCTCTAGTGAGTTTGCTCCCTAAGAGGCACTAGAGTTGTCACGAGTCAGGTGATATCAATTAACGCCAAGCGAGTGAATTGGAGTTGCCTATGAGAGTATTCTCTATGATTTCCGAAGTACGAATTTTGATCAATATATCAATTAGTTCTGGCAATACATATGCTATCCACCAAGCTAAGACTGGTCCCACTGTTCTCAAGGTATTTATCCCAAGTCTTTTATTTTGAATGCATATCATGCTGCTGCCAAATATCATGCCTACATCCCTTTGTCACCCACTAATAAACTAAACCCCCCTCATATGGACCAAATTCCAACAGAGACTTTAACTAACTTCCTGCGATCTAGGTGTTTAATTAACTAATCCCTCTCCACCTTCTGGTTGTTTCATGAATGCAAAGAAAGCGGACTTTTTTCCAATAGAAAAGAGGCAAAATAAAGAAATTTTCAAATCTTACAGAAGTCAAAATCACACAACATAGATGAATGGAACAATAAATGAAAAAAAACTGAAGGGATAAACAAGAATTTATTAGATTAAAATTACCACAAGTACACTAATTATTATAGAATAGTGAGTGTAAATACGGATCGAACACATAGATATTTGTGAATTTTAATATTTAAAATAATTATAACTTTTCAACTAGACCAAATTATAACTCAAACTAAACCAACTCTCGTTGCGTTAATTCAAAAAATAAAACGTTTAAATTCACAATCAAATTTAATGTCTCTAATTTTAGACAACATAAATCACTATTCCCTTAAAAATTTCACTTTTAAATTTTGAAATGTAGTCTTTAAGCATGCGATATCAATTAATTTAATGGAATTATAACCCATTAAAAAGTATTCACAGTTAAAATAAAAAATATTTTTTTAAACAAAGTTGAAAGTATAAAACACTCTCACATGTCGCTTTAAATGAATACCGAATTTTTGTAGCATTTAAAACACTTCAAGAAATAGAGACAAATTTAATTACACCCAATATGAATTAAGCATAATCAACTTCATCTAGTCGTATTAAAGAAATTAAGGTAGCATAATTGAAGAGATAAAAAATTTGCAAGAATGAACATTAATTTTCATTAATAAATGAACTTACAAAAGAATATTGACTTACAATCAATATTGACAAATTTTCTCTCACAAAAGAACAATTCTTGACACTCAATATAAACTCTAAAACTACCAACAATTTCCTCTGAAGGCTCTCTAAAATCCTCTCCGTGGAATAATAATCACAAGGGTCCTACAAAACCACAAAACCATCAGCCATCAATTATTCCCTTGTGGAGCCACGAATTGCTGAAATGAGTCCATTGATTTCCACACATTTTTTTCTTTTTTTTCTTTTTTTTCTTTGTTCCCAATTTTCATCACTATTCACACCAGATTTTTCAAATTTGTTTTGCACCTTCAGAACTTCATATTTTCAAATTCATCTGAATTACTAACTTGTGAATCTTTTAAAGTTCTTTCCGAAAGGTTATGAGACGACCTCAACGGACACTCGAGTGGATTTATAAAAATCATTTAGTACAATTGTGTCAACCATGTTAGGTCGCGATATATCCTGAAAAAATTTGCATGTCAACTCATTTATTGTCCAAGCTCGCTGATACTTGTAAAAATGCAAAATAAAAATAATTAGTTCAAATTTACGGTCATAAAAGTTTAGAAAATTACGTAATTACTCTTAATTATATTTTAGACCCCGAAATTTATAACTTGCTCGTTTTAATCCGGATGTCAACCAAATTTCATAGATAACTTTATATTGCCTAAATAAACATTTAAAAGTACTTATAGGCCCATAAAATTTCTGAAATTATGATTTTACCTCTGGAATTGCTAAAATTTTATTTTTAACTCAAATTCTTTTCAAACTTGCATTTTTGCAGTCAAATAACAAAAATGAATCAAAAACTCATTATTTATGATACAAGGAACCTAATAAAGTCTAGATTTGGGCATAAATAATACAAAATTAGGTATTTGTCAAATATCCCTAAACGTAAATTTTGCTAGTCCTCGAGCAAAACTAAAATTTTAAAATCTAATTCACTTTCATACGAATCACAATTGCACTTAACATCTACAATAAGTCGTTAAACCCCTAGGTTGCCCTAGAGGATGAGTTTTGTCTCGTGAGGGTTTTCAGTGAATATAAGCACAAAATTTAAAAACCTGACTCAATATAAATTACTCAAAAGTAATATAACCAAGTTTGAATGCAAACTTTATAAATGTAGAGTTTCACTTTTTAATCTCAATTTATCATTTGTGTGTGCATAGTTAATATAACCGTACATTTTAAAATATTTGGTCGTTATATTTCTTATTCAAAAGTTTATTTTGATTTTAAAACCTCATGGGATGCTCTCACAATTGAATACTCAAAAATTGATTATTTTCTCTCAGTATATGTGAATGAAAGAGTAATTTAAATGAATAAATTTCACATATACATAATGAAAAAATGGAATTTTTTTATAATGGATGAATATGATCTCATCAATAAAAAATCAATTACTTTTTAAAAATATTGAATCACACCATATATCCTATTAGCCACGATCTAGGGTTGGGCATACCAGCGCTATAGCCTACCCCTCCCAAAATAAAACTGTCTTAGTTGTTGTAAAATTTCAACTCACAACTCAAAAATTGTAAGCCAGTGTTCCTTTCTTATTCCAACACCACACATCCTCACCCTCCCACTTCTCTTAAGTCTCTTACTTTTCGATATTTATTCCAGTTAATCTATCTCCTTAAACTCTTCCCATTTTTTGAAGATTTAAATGGCACATTGCATGGTTTTTACCATTTTATAAATGTCTTTTGTAGTTCTTATAATCTAATCTTATATATTAAAAACCAATTTTACATCTTTATCTGAATAATTTGTTATTTATCCTTGGTTAGCCATTATGAATGATTTTTATTCTAATTTTATGAATGATTGTGAATATGTGATACAAATTTTATATTATGAATACAATATGATACTAATTTCATAAATATTGTGTCAAAAATATTATAATTAACTAACTTTGATTTTATATTATTTAGGTATAAATTTTGTAATTTTAAGATCATGTATCCATGCAATTTTCTATTTCAGGAATATATTAGATTGATAAATATTTGTGTATGTGTGTGTGTGTTATTATCAATATAGGTGACAAATAATATTGAATGACATTATATATTAAATAGTAGAGTAATTATTTGGTAAAAAAAATTCAAAAATAACCTTAAAAAATTTGTTCAGAGATCTCGTCTGCGAACTCCGGACTTGTCATTAACTCTTTCACAACTCACTAATTTTGTTAGTCCACCCTACCAACAATCTCCGCAAAACACTCAATTGACACTTGGAGTGGACGTCTTGGAAAAAGATAGTGGAGCCGATGTGATATAACATTCGTCACTTGGAAAAAACACTCAAATGATTTTATCAACTCTTTCATCACTAATGGATAAACCTCATGTGTCAGCATAAGGGTCGTCCAGTTTGGTTTATAGAGAAAGAATATATCTATCATATCATCCCAATCGCTCTCCTCTATGTGACGAAATGAGTTCAAGAAAGATTGGACTTCAACAATAAGATATTCGCCAATCAACCCAAATTATTCCTCAAAATCTTCGAGACTCAAATCTAGAGACAACTTTGGTAGCCATGCATTCAAATCTATGGCGTTACTAACCTGCAAGGTAGTCATATCGTGCACTTTATGAACATACTTAACTTTATTTTCTCCCTCATCATATGATGGGTTCTATAAATTGAACACATTAAAACCCATGGTCATGTTCCCAAATAAGAGGTTTACTTTCCCCCTCTGATATCGAATGATAGTTCCAGAAGTAGCCAAAAAGGGTCGACCGAGGACGATCGGGATTTGCGTAGATGAGTTTAGTACATGTTGTGTGCCTAAGAACACAAAGTCTACTAGAAAGATAAAATCACCTACTTTAATCAGCACATCCTATACAACACCTCTAGGTACCTTAACGAATCAATCAGCTAAGGACAGGTCATCTTAGTGAGTTTCAACTCCCCTAAACCTAGTTTCTCGTACACAGTATATGGTAGAAGGTTCATGATCACCTCTAAATATAAGAGATCTTTATCAATATTCTATTCCCCTATCATAATAAAGATTGTTGGAGTCTTGGGGTTGTTGTATTTGATGAGGGTTTATATGAAATAATCAATCTAGCTTGCTCGATGAGAAACGCTTTTGGTAGAACGTTAATTGTCTTTTGAAGGTACAAAAGTCCTTTAAAAGTTTAGCATACAATGGGACTGTTTTATTGTGTCAAATGGGATATTAATGTGCACTTTCTTGAGCACTTCCAACATATTCTCCACTTGTGCATTCTTCTTTTGAGGCACTAAACATTGGCGAAATAGACCTTTAGGAGCTCAAGATACTTTGGTGGGGGTGACTTGACCCTGACCATTTACGTGGTTCACTGAGGGGTATTTCTTTTCCTTAGTTTTTTCAGTTTCATTTTCGGTCGACTCTTAGACCTTAGTGTCTACTTCATTATCGAACCTAAGCGTAATAATGGATTGGACATTCTCTTAGGTTAGTGATGAAGTAGAAACATCTTGAACGGAATATTGGGTTCTATACATGTTACTCTTTGGGTTGGGTTCGGGTTGACTTGGAAACTTCATTTTCTCTATCTCATTAAAGCTTTGATCTAGATGGCTTATTTTTACTTTGAGCTTGGAAATCGAGTGAGTGTTTGCATGAAAAACTTGTTGCATTGACTGTTGGAATTTTAATGCATTTTGGACAAGCAAAGGTAACGAATCCTCGAGATATTGAACTTTTTGGGGCGTGGGATACGTAGGAGGGGGAGGAGTCTTTTGGAAACCCTAGGGTAGATTAGAGAAAGCTTGTCCTCTTTGGTACCGACCCTTGGACCACGAAAGATTAGGGTGGTCTTTCCATTCCGAATTGTAGGAGTTCGAATAAGGGTCGTACCTTGGCTTATGTTTATATAGGGCGTTCACTTGTTCAGCCAAAGCATTGGTAGCCGGGAGTATAGGTCAATTTTTGACAAAATGATTGAACGTGTCACAATGTAAATACAGAGGGTTGGCTACATTATGGATGGTCGCTAGTAATGCATGGGTTCCCACTTTACTCATTTCAAGTTCTTCTAATTGCGGACCAAGGTGGCCATTTTAGTGCTCATATCAAAGTTATAGTCAACTTAGTATGTGGTACAAACATTAGTCGGGCTTGACCTAAATTATCAATTGGTTTCCCAATGTTGGAACTTTTTCGCTACGACCTATAAAAAATTCCAAACATCGATTGCACTCTTTTATATAAAGTCACCATTACACATTGCTTCCAACACCTCTTAGGTGTTAAAGATAAACTCTTCGTATAGCATTTGGACTAAGTGTCCTAACTCAATCCCATGATGTAGATATTGCGTTTGAAAATCCTTGAATCATTCAAAGTATATAAAAAGTGATTATCCCTCTTGTTAGCTAAATGTGTTTAAGACGTGATGTATCGATACCATCTTTTGGTTTGGAAAGAATTTTTAGAAAGACTCTATACTTATTTGGTTCCAAATAGAGATGGAGTGGGGTTCGAGTGATAGAAATTATATTTTTTCCTTCTCTTTCAATGAGAATGGGAACAATTTCAGTCTAACAACATTATTGGGGAGTTAATGGTATTTTATGTTCCTGCAAATCTCATCAAATTCACGCATGTTGGGGTAAGGATCCTCTTTTTTGGTTCCACGAAACACGAGCAACAGTTTGATTGTTTTTTGGATGGAATTGGAAATTGTTCGCGGTATGATTGAGTAGAAGTATGCATGAAGGTTGACCAGACCTAATCGGATAAAGGTAAGGGCACGTGGTGCTAACTCATCTCCCATCTCAGTAAATATAAAAAATCTACCTATGTAAGTTTCAGGAATGATAGACTCCTGTGACATCCCGCCTAATTAAACATCGGGTGATCAAGCCTTTATTAAATTAAAAATAGGTTTCTCAAATTGTTCATTCTTAGCATCACTGTCGAAAACTTTTTAATTACTAATCACATAAGTGAAAATTAGACCGGTGCCAAATTTTATCTTTCTTAAAATGGATAAATCAACCATGCGAAACAAAATATAATAATCACCATGTACTACAACACAATTAGAAAATATAAGTACAAGAGAACAAGAGTATTACCGAAGAAACCATCGGCTAAAAATCCCTAAACAATAATAGAACAACCACTAGTCTGAAACTAAACATCTGAGACTGATACCGGACCACAAGTCCATACATAGAATGGTGTGAGATCTTGCACTAGATCTGAAAGAGAGAGATCATCTAATCAAAATCTTGTAAGCATCCACTGTGCTACAGCTTCGAGTCCCTGGAATGAAATCAGCATACATAGCGTCCCTGTAGCTGGACACCTATAAGGTTTTGAAAATATTTTTTATAGCAAGAGTTAGTACTCAAAATATTTTGAAAATATTTAGCAAGCGTTTATCACAATATAAAATGCCGTTATTGATTACACATGTTAGGTTCTCGTACACTCTCTTGAGTTTACTCACTCCTCATCTATTGTGCACACCTAGCGTTCTACACTTAACCTACCTAGCCATATCTCCCAAGCTAACTAGGACTAAGTAATCATTTGAACTTATCTATACCTAAGTTCTCGTACCGCCCACACAGTACATCCATTTCATTAACATATCGCGAAGGTTAATTAATACTCAAGTAACATTTCACCTATGTTATGTTTCAAAACTTCTTACTTAGTTTCACTACTAAATTTCTACAATTCTCACAATTTCTATCTTCCCACTTTTGTAATTAAGTTTCACTACTTAAATTACTAATTAGATATTCTCTATCTAACATTACGTTTCGTAATTAAGTTTCACTACTTGACTTACCAGTTTGATATGTATCTTTAAATACATAATATATATCAATCAACTAATACACAGAAGTAGAATATCATTCAGTATATATTTCACACACAATATGTAGTAAATATTATTCATTACTATTTTGTCCTTTTTACACATGTAAAGGACTCTTGGTTCGGAATGATTCATCGACCCCAAGTAAGAATTGGTTCGGAATGATACATCGACCCCAATTATTTATAAAACCTAATTCTGGCTCGGACTCTTTCATCATGCCACCAGTTCGAAGGTTTGGTTAGTCATTTTACATCGACCCCAAACATATGATAACCCAATGTTAGTTCGGAATACGACCCTAACATATAATAACCCTAGGTTAGTTCGGAATACTTCATCGACCCTAACGTATATTAACCCTACGTTAGTTAGGAATACTTCATCGACCCTAACGTAGTTAATTTAGGTATACATATCTCAACCTAATAGTTCAAACAATTTATTATGTACACACCCGACCTATCAATCATATTTGTACGTAATATAGTATTCTCTTATATTAACTGTATCCATCAGTTTACGATTTCTCACTATTGCATTTACTTGAGTATTCACTCAACTCTAAGGTACCTAGTTACCCCTCACATAATATCAATTCAGTAGTTACCCTTGTTAACATACTGACCCGATAAATTTAATCTCACTCACGCTTTTCCGTAATTATATTCTTATCATCTCGAATTAGAATACGTCATAATCAAGTCTACGGATCTCCACTTTAATTCTCTCACAAAATTAAAGTCCAACACCCAATCATAGACCTAATTCCATAACATTACTACAGAAACATATTTCATCAAGGTCTCAAACACTTCCCGATAAAATTTTAGGCATTTGAGGCTTAAAAAGAAAGATCTTACCTTTTCTCACAGCCGAAATGAATCATAAATTTTCTGGCAGATTAAACACCCTCTAGTAAAATTTCGATTTATCCATCTACAGAACTCCGATTGACCTGATTCCAAGTTCATTGGAAAGATAAGAGATATACCTTTACATATATATATGATTCACAGTCTAATTCTAAGTACAACTCAAATCGTACACGTTTAAAATCACGTCAAAATTCAGGCAGATTATTATGTTGGCAGATCAAACACCCTGTAGTAACATGTTTATTACTCCCTCTATAAAACTCCGATTGACCCGATTCTAAGTTAATTGGATAGCTAAGAGATAGACCTTTACAAAAATGTAAGGTTCACAATATAATTTGAAGTACAATGCAAATGGAATACGTTTAAAGTTACGTTAAAAATTCTGGCAGATTGACATCTTGTGTTCATCAATTAAACCCCAAGTCATTCAAGATTCATGTTCTTCAACCAAGAACTCCTAAAGATTCTATGTTAATAATCAAATATATTCAAATTTCATTTTATCTTTACTTAGGGATTCATTCTACATACAATCCTACCCAAACATGTGATCAATTCAAACATTTAATTCAAGGGTTTTCAATAGAACTAACCAATTCTTAAAACTACCTACACATGGGTATTATAACTTGAATTTTATTTGCAATGAACACTTGCCTCATAGTTTTTAGGGTCTAATTTTATGTTTTTGATGGTGGATTAATGTTCTTCTCCCTCCATCCTTCTTCCATGGATGATTTGGGTGGAAGATTCAAGTCCAATTCTTCAAGAATCCCTTCTTAAGCTTTGGAATTGGTTTCCCCCTTCTCTCTAATGGCATCTCTAAGTTTTGTGAGTTATTAACCCTAACCCCCAATTATAATTATCACATATAGGGTTCTAATTTTCGTAGGTCTTTTAACCCTTATTTTTAAAATGACCAAATTACCCTCAAAAGGTGCCGGTTTGGTCAAAAATTGACCCGGGACCCAAACTATACCCCCGGGTATACTATTCCGACTATTTCAACCCATCCGAAATCATTAATGACCTCTAAATTATATTCCGAGTCACTTAAAATATATTTCTAATTCTCACCCCAAAATGGTCTACACGTGCTAAGTAACTATTTACTACTCGCGCTAAGTAAATAGAAAGAGGCAGTATTAATCAGTATCTATCTCTTGATTAATACTCCATATTCTCAATTATTAATAAATCTCACTAAATTACTTTTCTTGCGTAATTTGAATAAAATCGTATTTGCTCATTTAATTCTCTAATTTAATTAAATATTCTCCAATAATTTAATTAAGTAGAAATACTCAGAAATGCGGGGCATTACAACTCCACACAACAAACGACCAGTATGATCTCGATACCAACTTCACACACATTGACCTCACTTGAATTTCTCTTTTTTATCCTTTTCAATTTTTTTGTTTGAATTATGATATATATATATATGAAGAAAACTAAAAGCAAATGATTTGACTCAAACCACATAATTACTATCTAACATAAAGAAAATTGAATTATCTAATCTAGGTGAAGAGAATTTTAATTTTAAAATATAATTTTTTCGAGACTAATCGACGACAACGGGGGTTTTCGAATTATTATCCCTAATTAGACAGCTCATACTCTTTGACAAGGAATAACTTAAAAGACGATCAACTACGGTTATCGCCACAAATCCCATTTTTGCCTCTAGGTAGGTGGTCGGTATGAAAACACATTAAAAACCACCAATCCTGCTCAAGATAAATATAACCGATTTGACAAGTTAGTATTGAAGTAGCTTTTAATTTTAGCCTCGCTAAGAGATTTCCAACGAGCTGCGTGATATCATAAGTCCAACGCTTACTTGATTTTAAATTAAATGTGATGGTTTGGGATATTCAAATGCTTAATTAATTAGTGATTTCGGGCCATGGAAGACTGATAAAATCCCCACATTATCTTTCACAAGAGTTTTACCTTTAAATCAATTTATGTAACGTGCTAATTTAAATGCGAAATTAAACAATGTAGGAGCACACAAAAGTTTACCTTCAACGTAGACTTTTTATGGTTATCTGTTTACACCAGGACGGAATTTAAGTTGACGTTGATTAAGGGAAACGTTGCCTACATTTCAGTCATCCCCGAGAGTTCCTTGTGCTCGTGACAAGATTGCATATTTATTCTTCATGCCTGCTCGCTGTTGCACACTTTTTTCGAATTTTTCTTCACTTTCGTCCATTTATTTTTATTTTTTCTTCTTTTTATATTTTTTTCAGTGTGTTACTGAAAAATAACATAAAAAAACTAGATTAATTGTAAAGTGCGATAAAATAATAAAAAAATAAATAAAAATAACACAACACATGCGCTAGTGGTGCATTTAACACACACAAAAAACAAGCATACTTATGAAACAAATTTTGATTTATTTTTTATTTTTATATTCTAGAAATAACAATTATTTTTTGAATGTCTGAATTTAAAAAAAAATTAGGGACTACTTATAAAAAAACCAAAATCTGAAAATATTTAGAAAAAAATATTTTTTATTTTCGGATTTTTCTTGATTTTTGTATTTCTATGGAATCTTTCTAAAAAAATGCAAAACAGTTAAAAAAAGGGTAAAAATGCAAATTTAACCTTGAAATTTGGAGCGATTTTCAATTTTAGAGCCGAAGTTTGAAAAGTTGTAAAGTTAACCCCGAAGTATAATCAGTATTTCAATTGAATCCAATCCATCGTTATCATTCTGTCAAAAAATGATACGGAATGTTAACTAGGTTTCCACGTGGCTTTCTTCTCCTTTTATCTTCTTTCTTTCATCACTCTCTTTCCTCCGTCTATCACTTCACACATAAATAACTCTCTCTCTCTCTCTCTCTCTCTCTCTCTCTCTCTCACACACACACACACACACACACACACACATATATATATATATATATATATATATATATATATATATATATATATATATATATATATATATATATATATATAATTGTGTGTGTGTGTGTGTATAACAATGTGCGTATATATAGCATTGTGTGTGTCTATATAATTTTGTGGGTGTGTATTCCCAGTGTGTGTATATATCTAGGTAGCGTGGCAAAAGGGAGAAAGTTGGGTTTAGGGGAGAAAAAGTGGCATGTAAAAATCCAATCAACATTCCGTCTCATTTTTTTGACGGAATGATAGTAGTGAATTAGATTGGAATACTAACTATACTTCAGGGTTAACTTTGCAACTTTTCAAACTTCGGTCTAAAATTGAAAGTCACTCCAATCTTTAGGATTAAATTTGCATTCGACTCCAATTGTCACAATTTCTTTATAAAAAATTGAACAAATTTTCACCAACGGTGCTAAAAAATTGTTGTCAAATTAACATTTCCGCAAGTGCACGGGCTATTATATAAGAACTAGTGTAAATACGGGCCGAACCCACAAAGATTTATTAATTTTAATATTTAAAATAATTATAACTTGCCAACTATACTAAATTTTTTAGAGATTGCATGAAAATATAAAATTACGCTAATATGAATAAACGTGCAACTACGAAATAAGAAATCAACTATTTGAGAAAACTAAGATGTTAGATCCATTTATCACATTTAACTGATATTATGCATTAATTTAAATTCGTCATTCCTGATTTTATAACTAAAATTAAACTGACTCTCGTCATGTTTAATTCAAAAAATAAAATGTTCAAGTTCATAATCAAATTTAACATATATTATTTTAGATGACTTAAATCCTTATTCCCTTCAAAAGTTCACTTTTAAATATTATAATGTTGTCTTTAAGCATGAGATATCAATTAATTTAATAAAAGTTTAACCTATCAAGAAGTATTCACACTTAAAATAAAAAAAATAAAAATAATTTTTCAAACAAAGTTGAAAGTTTGAAACACACGCTCGCATTGTTTTAAATGGATAACGAATATTTATAACATTTATAACATTTCGGGAAATATAAGACGAATTTAAATTATACGCATTATTAATTAAACATAATAAACTTCACATAGTCTTAGTAAAAAATTAAGCTAATATAATCGAAGACATGAAGAATTTGCAAGAATGAACACTAATTTTCATTAAATCAACCTACAAAAGACTAGTACCTTACAATCAATGTTGAGAAATTTCTTCTCACAAAAGAACAATTCTTAGTGCTAAAAATAATCTCTAAATCTGTCAACAATTGTCTCTAAAGGCTCTGTAAAATTCTCTCTGTGAAATAATAAGTCTAAGGGTAGTGTTTATATGCTAATATATGATGTGATTGAGTTGGTGTCAAACTCCTTCTAATTGGTTCTTACAAATTTAAGTGTTCGTGAATAAATGGGAGTTTTTCTATTGCCTCAAAATTCTAAAGTAATTTGTTTGAGTTCGACAAGTTATTGGTATTGAGGAGTGTAGTTATACTAAGATTCCTTTATATTGCTTCAATCTCTTTATTGCCTTAATAACCCACAAAAAGGAAAGCCCAATTATCCCCTCATCAAAGAGCTAAGTAATAAATATTTATTTCTCTCCGATATAGAATTCTCAGAGTTAGAAGGATTGTCACTGTCAGTAAGATTATTTTCCTACTGCATTCATTTAGCTTGCTAAAAGACTCCCTGGTGGAATTTTTGCATGTTAAATAAATAGGATCGACATCATTGTTCTCTCTTATAGAAATTTTACCTTTGTCGTTGAATATTCAGATCCTCGTGACGTTCCTTAGTTGTTTATTTACTATAGGAAACTTCAATGATATTTCACGCCAAGAAGATAAATTTGGTTGAGGAACCTATGCCTCATCCTCATTAAATGGGTTCAATGATCTTATTGGAGATCGTAGTTTGATTTACCTTTTTTTTTGGGAAACATCTATACTTGGTGATTCAAACACCACTAATTAGATCCAAAGAAGAGAGAAAAGTCAAGCACGTATATGAAAATTGTATTAACAAGCTAAAGAATAATGAGATTTCTATTACATCATTTATTTATATTAGTAGTAATCCTATTTATGCTAGTAGTAATCCCACTCTAACTAGGAAAGCATTAAAAGACTAGGATACCGTTCGCTTACTATAATATTTCCTAAAGAGGACTAAACCCCTTCTATAACATTTAATAGTCATGTTTAACAAAACTAAACTATAAACCTTATTCTACATCATTCTCCCCTTCTTTGAAAGAGTTCGTCCCGGACCTTTAAATGCTGTAGATGCGAGAAATTCCCAATATATCCACAGTCGAGAAGATGGGGACATTTTGGGGTCCTAAAAGCAATTGTCAAAAATTTGGGAAATACTCAAATATTGTTCCACCAAAACTGACCCTGTTGTTGACTTCTTTTGTGCAAAGAACTCTTGATTAACAAGCGCCATGATAAGCTTGAATAAAGGGGCTTATTAAAACAGGCCCAAAGATTAAGTAGTTACCCTAGGCTATCCAACGTAGCATTTTAGGTTTACAGGAAACCCCAACAACGGACATGCCCCCCATTCTCTCCGCTCTCGTCAAGATTTATGGCCACAGGGGTCAAAAATCATTCTTGGTTCGCAAAACCCTAGATCCAACCTTTGTTTTATGTCGCTAAGTTATTTGGTCTTCATAGAAGGTTGTCGGAAGTCATGCAGGGTTGTCGGAGTTAAAGTGTTGATAAGTCAATCCACCTTTTCTTTTGTTCAATTTCTGTTTCTTTTTCTTTTCTTTCTTTGATTTTACACCAGGGAAAGATTGGGGCTGCAATTTGGCAGATTTCACTCTCCCTTTCCTTTTCTTTTTGTTATTTTGAATCGCAGCCTAAGGGCAAGTTTGAGGGATTTGGACAACGAAAGGTTCTGAATAGGTTCTTGAAGGTTTATGTGGGTTGCGCTTAGGGTTTGCAAGGTTCTTAAGGGTTTGGGAAATTAGCACTTGGATAAGGATCGAATTAGGGTAATTCTCGAACATTGAAATTAGACTTCAAGATTGGGTTTAGAGTTTGTATTGGAGGGGATATTGGTGGAGAAGAAGTAAAGTCCTCTAATTTTTTTACTAAGTTAGGGTTCCTTGGTTCATCATTTGGGTCATAACTTTTCATAGGGCTGGTAAATGATTTTTAGAATTGGTGTTCAGATTCCTCTACCTAAAGGACATTTATTGAGATGTAATGGGAGAATACATACCCACACAGTACACACACCCCAAGGATCTCACCTCACTCTAATACCAGTTCGATGCAAACACCACTGATTGGTTCACATAATAGAGAAACACAAGCACGACTGTGAGAATTGTATTAATAAGCTAAAGAATAATGAGATTTCTATTACATCATTACATATTTATACTAATAGTAATCTCATTCTAACTAGGAAAGTACTAAAAGATTAAGATACCTTTCACCTAAAGATGACTAAATCGCTTTTACTACATTTAATACTAACAATAACAAAACTAACCCATAAACCCTATTCCATATCACTTGGTCTCACAAAAGGTTTAGGCTTCCTCATATAAGGTAATGCTAGACATGGGGTTACCAAACGTCGATTGGGGAGTATTTTTCCAAGTGTCGCCACTAAACATCTTCATGAAATCTCTTGTTATCAATATTTAAAGCATCCATAATGGTATGTTATATGGTATAAATACCATTTTTGTAGTTAATACAAATAGTTTTTATGGCAAAATTGGCAACGCGTATGGCACTAAACATTTAAACTTAACATGTCATTAAGATAAATGGGACCCGCCCTTTGGATGTAATCATGTGCCGCGACATTTAGGGTCCGTTTGGTTGGCAAAATTTGCTTAGGCAAATGCCAAAAAGTTGGTAAATATGAAAATTTGCCAACATTTTGGCTGTTTAGTTGCACAATTTGCCTAGGCATTATTTGTCAATGTACAACACCTCCTATGCACAATCTGTGGGCAATTTTTGCTTACCTATTTGAGTGAAAAATATTTGCCCACAAATTTGCCAACTTCCTCCTCAATCTTCCTCCCCTCACTATCCACCCTTCCATTATTCAAATACAACCCCCCTTGTTTCAATAACCTTCTTGCGGTCGATTTGCTCTCACGCAAACCCGTCGAAACCGATAAATCAATAACCGAAACACTCAACACCTCCCCATAACTCAAAGAATAACAAGGCACATCCTTAGCACTCCGCTCAATCGACTCCCAATCCAACCTCGTCTACGCTCCAGGCTTCAACGCGTTCGTCGCGTTAATCGCTTCCTCCAAACCTTTCTCCCCATGAACGAACCTCGTAACCTCCTCTGCGTCGTATTCGGCTTATACCCCTCCCTCCCCATCGCCCTCTCCTTCTCCTCAATCTCCTCCATACTCAAAAACGTCAAAATCCGCATAAACCTAATCACATCACAATTCGGCACCCTGAAAAAATACTGATAAAACTTATACGCCGACAACATCTCCGCACTCAACCACACTGGCCCCTCCTCCGATTTTCCAAATTTGGTCACGTCACTCTTCAACAAAAGTGGAAACGTTAAACCATATGCATCGTCACACCGCAAAATCTTACGAACCAAATCTGTCCCCGTCGTAATATTCCCCCACTGATCACTCCTACCTATCTGCACACTCACACCCTCATTCTCATACAAATGAACAAAATCATAGCCTTGGAGTAATTGATAAGTAAACTCAGTAAAACTCAAACCTTGTTCTGACATTTCTAACCTTCTTTTAACACTCTCTTTACCTAACATAGTCCCAACCCGAGCATATCTCCCAATGTCACGTAAGAAGTCTAGCAAGGTAACATTTTTCCACCAGTCGTTGTTATTCAAGATTGTTACTTTTGGACCCAGGATGGAAGATAATGTTTTTGTTAATCCTAATGTGTTTTGGGTTAATGTGGTGGGGGTGAGGAGGGGGCGTTCGAGGGATTTGCCGGAGGGGTCTCTGATGAGGGCGGTGGCGCCGCCGATTAAGGCGACCGGGGAGTGGCCGCATTTGAGGAACCAGGAGAGAACGATTATGCCGATTAAGTTGCCAAGGTGGAGACTTTTGGCGGTGGGGTCGAAACCGCAATAGACTTTGAGAGGGGAGGAGGCGGAGCGGAGATTTTCGGAGGTGAGTGATTCGAGTAAGCCACGTTCTTTGAGGATGTCTATTACGTTTTGTTGGGTTTGGTTGGGGGTTTTGAGAGGGGTTGAGGAAATGGGGCCATACGGTAAGGTGCTCTAGCAATCGGCCTCGTCCACGGTGCTAAATCAATTACAAATTCGATTCCCCTGCTGGGCGATAACCCTGGTATTTCTTGGAACACATCCTCAAAGTCCTTCACTACCGTAATTGAATCTAATGGGACTACCACCTCCTGTGAGGCTTCCTCCTCAATATAATACAAGTGTGTGTGCGAACCTCCCTCCTGTAGTGACATCGCTATTAGGAACATATCCTGTCCTGGAATGGAGAACACGATTGTCCTTTTGTAATAATCCACAGTCACCCAATAACCTGCCAACGAGTCCATACCTAGGATGACATCGTACCCCTCCACATCTAACACTAAGAGGTCCGCCGCTAAACTAAGCCTCCCAATCAAAATGTCTACCCCCGACAAATCGAGTGAATCAATTCCCCGCTGCCTACTAGAGACTCTACACACATACGAAGATTACCCGTGGTCTCTAGTAACCCGACCCGTTTAGCAAATTTAGATTTAATGAATGAATGGGATGCTACCGTATCAAAAAGTATACTACCCCCATGACCATGGATGAGAAATATACCCTATTCCAACTTTTTAGAGAATTTTTTCACAATTTTATCATTTTTAAAACCAATAATGTGGTTGAATTTTTTTAATCTTAAAATGATCATAACTTTTGATTCACAAATCCGTTTTTCGCAAAATTACTATTTTTGAAATCTGCTCGACAAGATCTATCAAACAAGATTCATGAAGCCTATATAATTTCAAAGAAAAAAATTACACAAACAGTCAATTTTACTGTATGTACTAGAATATGAAATAGTTTTCTATATGTGACATTTTCACAAACAGATAGTAACATTTACTATGGTAATATTACAGAGTATATATATATATATATATATATATATATCCGGTGGATCCAAACCCTCTTTTTTTCAAAATTACCTTGTATTTAAAGATCCGCGTTAGTGACATCCAATCCTTACCCCCATTGTTGGAGATTCAACGACCATCATCAGAGCTCCGATTTGGGGTGGGTAGTGGTGGCATGTGGTACTGCTGACGCGGACCTTTGAAAATAAGAGAGTTTTGAATAAATGGGTTCTGGATCCACCGGAGTGGCATGGGGTGCCGCTGGCACGGTCTTTTGAAAATAAGAGACTATTGGATAAATGGAATTTGGATCCTCCGAAGCACCGGTTTGGGGTGAGTAGGGGTGTCAATAGGTGCCGGTGGCACATACCTTTATATATATATATATATATATATATACACTAGCGTATGCTCGTGCACGATGAAATTTTCCAAAAGTACGTAATCGCAAAACGGCAACAATTTTTCAAAGTACGTAATGGCGAAATGCAAAAATTTCGAAGTGTAATTTTAAAACAATTAGCCCTAATATCCTTTATTTATAGGACTATTCACTATGCTTAACAAACAACAAATAGTCCAATAACATTCAAATAGTCTAAATTCATCAAATAAATTCACATATAATATGAAATATATAATATCCATCCATCGAATTTACATTGTGTCTCAAAAAAACAAAGTGTCAAATTTTTAAAAAAATTGGGCATAGTCTCCTTTGCTTATGAAACTATTCACCCTACTTAACAAATAAAAAATAGTCCAACATCCAAAATGTCTAAATTCATTAAACAAATTCACATATAACATGAAATATACAATATTCATCAATCAAATTCACTGTCTCAAAAAAACAAAGTGTCAATTTAAAAAAAAAAATAGGCATAGTCTCCTTTGTTTATTGGACTATCCACCGTATTTAAGGGGTAACAGCAAATCCAATAATAAAAAAAATCCCAAATGTGGAGACGGGAGCTAGAAGGTCGGGAAAGGAGAATAGGAAATTATTCTTTCTGCGGGACTTCCTCAAAATGTCTGCGCCATGGTGTTTGACCACCATCTTGGATGGGGTGAGAGAAACTGAGCAGGCCTTTGCGGGAGTATCGAAGAGCATGTTTTTGGAAATTGCAATTCTTTTAAGTCTTTTGCACTCATCTGCTTCTGGATTGGGTGCTACTACTGCTGTTTTTCCATCCTTCTTCCCACCTCTCACCATTATCACTCTCTCCCTCTCAATTGTTTGTACTATTTGACAAACAATAAACATAATTAATCAGTTTCTCAAACAAAGATACAATCGCATGAGTGAATATACAATCAGTAACATACATGATATATTTTTCATCCTAATCTTATTTGCATCCAAGGAAAAGAAGATGATTGTATCAAAGGAATCAAGGAGGCTATGATCACATAAAAATTATACACTTGAATAAGGTTGTAGAAATGGATAGCTGCATATTAAAGGGTTGAACTTAATGTATGGATATGTTTTGGGCTAAGACGCATTGATACCACTATGAAGGCAATGTAGAGGATACTGATACCCCATGAATACTCTCGCATAACTATTCAATAATTCTTTTTACGTGTCCATTATTTAGATACCATTATTCGAACTGACTTTTTTAGTTTGTTCAACACATGTTCGTTTATAGAATAATATCCCTAACTACATATATACTTTAACATTACAAAAATTCAAGTATGCGTCATTAATTTACAACTGCAGTGTATGGATTCAAAAATATATACCTAGGGATAAAGAATGAGTCCATACTTAAGACCTGAGGTTTATGCTGAAATCTGCAAAAAAATTATATGCATTAGAATACTCCTATCCAAACACAACCCAACCAAACTAAAAAAAATCTTCTGTATATATAATTACCACTTGTATTCATAGTTGTATGCACAATTATAGGCACCTCTTGACTGTATACCCTCATTCCTCTCAAGCCAGTAGAGATAATTCACATGATAGAGTGAGGTCTCTTTTAGTATAACACAAATTCTTCCCTCGTGCTCGGTGAGGATGTAAACTTTATCTTTGTACAGTTCAAACAATCCAAGTGCAGCCTCCTTGCTCTTCACAACACTACATAATTTGGATCCCATCTGAAGACGACTTTCAATGTTAGATGCTGCATACCTTGCTTCTAAAGATAGTTCTCGGCATTGACCTCTTTACCAATATAATATCACCTAATCGCGAAAAAGGAGAAAACAATGTCAATATATTTACAATTTACGTAATCATTTTCTGAAATACGACCCCAAAATATTGCATTACTATTAAAGACAACCCAATATAAGAGAGTGTCTTATCTTGAGAGATTGTAAATATAAAATTTCCAAACTAATTCAATCCTTCTCTTGCGCACCCAAATTAATAGAAAAGTTTTAACCCGTCTCTTGCACCCAAACATAGTACATGTTCATGGTAACATCATTGAAAAAAAATTATAATTCCCTAACAATCAATGGTCAAATATACAATTAAAGAAATTTAACATCGATAGGCATGTTCATTCTTACTCTTCTAAACAACAACCAACCTCAAAATAGGTAATAATCTTACAATAAACAAAAAATGGAACATACTCTACTTTGACATAGTAGTTATAAACATTAAAAATATAGAGCCAAGATTGGTTCATCTTTATAATTCACATGCGTGCAAAGGCTAACAATTAACCAAATCCAAGAGAAACCAAAAAACCATAACCATTCGTACCAGTGGAGGAGGTTGTGAAGGAAAACAAAATCGGTGTTCTAGTTTTGCATATTTCAAATGGTCGACATTTCTTCTGGAGTAGCAGTCGCTGCTTCCATCAAGTTTGGAAAAAGGACCTAAACGATATTTTTTCCGGATGGAGCAACAGTTGCTAGATTTGGAATAGCTTCTCTTTCTCAGCATTTACCCTCTGTTTTTCATCACAGACCCAAAGTTTCATACCCCACTTCTAGCGGTAGTGCTGCCACTGATGCGCTGTTCAGAGAAAACAGAGGTTGTCATTGGTGTGCCATTCGTACTACTAAAGTAATTATACAAATTATATCAAACATGATTAAAATTAGAAAGAATAGAAAAATCAAGTTTTAAAATATGAAAAATACAAAGAATGGTAAAAATGGTAAAATCAAGTCTATATCCATACAAATAAAGAAGTTGAGTACTCAAAATTAATTACAGTGCATTTGTGAGACTAAAAATTAATTACAGTGCATTAATTATAGTGCAGAGCTTCATAACTATGAGATCTTACCCCTACCCAAATCGTAACTATGAGATCTTATCCCTCCTCAAACCGAGGTGAGTCTGAACACTTGATATGTAGTTCGAAACAATGTTTTGTAAGACTAAAAACTCACCTCAATAATACCCTATGTTGATACCGAGATATTACCCCTACCCAAATCGAGACCCACCTACATATAAAGTCCCTTTTACCCAAACCACGCTCTTCACCAAAGTCCATTTTTCCCATACCACAAAGAAGCTCTGCACTAAAAACCAGGCCCTTAACCAAAAACTCAAACACAGAGCTGAACTATTCAGTTTTTGCAAAAAGAAAAACACACCATTTGTAAAGCTCTTTTATACATAAAAACATCCAAAATAGTAAACAAAACATATGATAATGTTAAACATCACATCAATTGCCGCGATGAATTTGGACCAATTTTTTTTTGTCGGTGAAAGGTAAGTGTTGTTCTCAATGCCTACCTTTTATCAATATTTCCTTATCCTTCTCCCCGGCGACTCGTCTGACTTTCTTATGAGAAGCACTTGGGGGTTCACTTTGCACTTGAAGAATAATAAAAACATATGTAAGTCATACTAATAAAAAACCAAAAGTTTAGACACGTGAGAATAATGAGAAGTTTAGACCCGTGAGAATAATGAGAATTCTACATAAAGAGTAAGCGAAACAAATAATGTTATACTGAGCTTAAAATGATGGGAAGAAATTGACATTGATCAACCACATTGTAGAAGATTAGTTAACATGCATATTTTAAAAAGTCCATATATAAATATATTAAATTATAACAGAGGCTACAAATTCAAATTTAAGGGTGTTTTTTTCCATGAGAGTATTGATTTCTACAGAAATATGCAGTTTCAAAGTTATAATAGAGGCAATATTCTACAACACATTGTATAAAAATGTAGTTTCAAACTACATGAGTATGCAGTTTAAATTATAACAGAGGCAATCTTCTACAATGTGAAGTTTCAAACCTTTTGATTTCTTTCTGAATAAATCCAAGCAATCAGATTTAAGGGTGTTTTTTTTCATGAGAAGATATATTAAATTATAAAAAAATGTCACAGTTACGATAAGTGTTCATGTCAATATGTCCAACAATAGAAAAACAACACCAAAGTTACAAAAAGAAAAATTAACCAAGAGCTCAAAAGCTAAAAACTCTACTATCCCAGTGATATCTTGTTCACATTGGGAGGGCGGGGGAGTAGACCATATTTAACTAAGTGAGTGAGGTCTCACCAATCAACTACAGAAACTATTTTTGATGCATGTTCTCAAACCACTACCTTAACAATCTCTTGAACCACTCTCGTATCCTAGGTGGGATCAGGGGTAGTGAATTAAAACTTTAAAACTAGAGGAGAGGTCTGTAATATCTTGAGCAAAAGGGGAGGTGTCTATAATAATGCCTAACAACAGGGCAGGTGAGTGTAATTACCCCTTATTGTTGTTGTCCAGATCAAAATCACATACACACACAACTACCCAAATTAAAATCACACTAACACACAACTGCCCATATAAAAAAAAGATACAAAACTACCCCGATAAAAAAACCACACAATAATGCCCCACTTGCCATCAAATCCAACCGAGGATATTTGCAGATCTCTTACTATCTTTCAAAGCTACAACACTTGTATCAAAGCTACAACATTTAGTTTTCATCAACCACAAACTAAAATCAACATAAGATTGGATGCTTGTTGGCGATGTTCCGTGGGGGATGTTCCTCAACAATGTGTAAAGGCTTATTATTATGAAAACGTCTCAGGCTAATGGACTTGCTCCAAGATTCCAAGAAACGAATAATGGACACAAAAAGTAAGATCATTTAGGATCAAATCTGCCACCATCTATTAATATTGACAGATGAAGAGAAAAATGAAAGGAGAGCAGAAAAGTTGAAGAGTCAAAGCTTAAAGTTACAACACTGCCATAAAAAACACTGGCCATAAAAAACTCACTCGATATTGGAGCCAACTCATTCATATTGAACCTCTCCTCCTCGTAGAAAGAGGCACGAACCACCCGACCCCCAAAGAAACGACCATTGATGTCTATAAGAGCTTTTGCAACTTCTGCTACTCCCTCAAACTGCACAAAGATTCTAATTGCTTCGTCCACTGGCAAGTTTGGTTATGTTATCTAAAATATTAGGACCCTAGAGTCACTGTGCCATACTTGTCACACTTGGATAAACATGTGATGCAAATAAACATGTAACGCAAGCAAAAAATAAAGAGCGTACATACCAAACTCCCAATGATGTATGGTGTATTATTTCCCACTGTATAACTTATAACCGATTTGACATATATGTTGAAGCATCCGAACGCATAGATCTTCCATTAAAGCATTTAGCTCGAAAATAATTATAGCCCTGAACCAATAAAAAAGATGAGCAATTTATGCATTGACCATCAATCAAACTCAGTTTTATATCAATAAACTCATAAACTCAGGGGAACAAATATAGTCAGATGAAGCCCATCATACCCAATCAATCAAACTCAGTTTTATATCAATAAATTCACAAACTCAGGGGAACAAATCAGTTATCTAAGCATGTATGCGACACAACTATCCTGTCATTTGAACCATAAAACCCACTAAAATATCAAACATATAGAGATCAAAAGGAGTTACCTGATGTGCGTAAAGCCAATCTAACATAAAAATCCCCTTTTCCAGTTCGTACAACCTGTATCCTACAAAGTAGACTTGTTATCAAACCAAAAACCCTATAATTTAAGAAGAAAACTACACAATCCCAACCAAAACACCTAAGATATGGACCCAAATTCCCAAAAGTCAAACCCCTACAAATTTCCTACAAATTATATATAAAAATAAATAAAAATAAAAAGCAAACTTTTTCTTGAACATTACATCGAACAGTTTAGGGGCAACACAATTACTAGCAAAAAAACTCACATTACAATTGTAGAAAACTATACCTTTCAAGAAAACGTTTTGATGGCATATACCTTTCAGTCCCTAAAGAAAACTGTACCTTTCAGTTCCATATCACCTAAAGAAAAAAAAAATTGGCTAACAAATTCATTTTATTCAACCCTTAATCATGGACTAAATCCCATTACATAGCATTTGGGGTAAATTATATCAAATTTAGACTTGGTATGGTACCTGTTCAAAATTTTTATGGCATATATCAAATTGAACTACTTTTTACTATTAGAGTACAATCATTTAATGATTGTATTTCTAGTGCATTAAATGATTGTACCTACACTATGCACTTGGGATACAAAAGTTGGTGAAAAAAACTTGAACTGAATACTTCATATCTATGTTTCGAAACTAAAAAAAAAAAGCATAATATGTACAAACTAACTTGAATCAAATTAGAAATTATTAAAAAGCACTTAAAAAACTTACCATAGTGAATCAACAAAGGTTAGTGAAGCATTTAAAAAAAGATAACAAATACCTTCACAAACTAACCTTAAAATACCCACAAACTAACTTTCCCAGTTAAACTTCAATTACAAAATCAATGTACATTTCAAATGGGACCTTAGATCTGTCAATAAGACCTTAGAGTTGAAATATATTACAATTGAGTTGAAAAAAAAAGCACTCAGGCCCTATTAAGTCCATGCTTTCAAACCATATAAGATTAAAGATGAAAATAGAGGAAATTGGAAAAATTACACCCACGCTTTAGTTAATACCATAGTTCACCAAACGAATTTACCGAGTAGTGCAAAAAGCATGTCAAACTTATCCCAGAAGCAAAAAATTTCACATAGCTTCCATTAAAGAGTTTTCGCCAACTTGAGTGACTCCAACATTGGTCCTCTTTTCACCAATACTTAAAAATAACTCTACAAATACAATAAAAAATGTTAATGAGCTATACTTATTGTTTGGTTGAATCCAATAGACAACAAATATGAATTCATAAGTTTAAATTCAGTAGTACGTACCTATTTAGATCCCAAAATTAAGGAAAAATAAACAACAAAAACATAAGAAACAAAACCCTAAATTCAGTATTTCTTACCGAAGTAGTACATACTTATTTAGATCCAAAATTGGAGGGAATAACTCTGGTAATCTACAAAAGGAAAAACATAAGAAATAAATCCCTAAATTCATTTTAAATTATAGATTTGCGTGTGTGTGTGTGTGTGTGTGTGCGAGTGTGCATGTGAGTCATAGACGCATAGGCAGAGATGTGTCTGTGTCTGTGTGAGAGAGAGACAGAGAGACTACCTGAATGGGCGACGGAGGGAAACGGAGGGTAGTGGGTTTGGGGGGTTTGGAGTGAGAGAATGAGGGAGAGAGGTGAGGACGACGGGGGTGGGTTTGGGGGGGGGGGGTGGACCGAGAGATTGAGGGAGAGAGGTGACGACGAAGGGACGGGGTGGGTTTGTGGGGTTTGGAGAGAGAGAATGAGGGAGAGAGGTGAGCGCGTACGTGTGTAAGAGCGTGTGGGAGATAGATTTTCGAAAATACCCTCATTTTTTAATTGAAGTGTAATTTTGGTGAGTATAAAAGAGGGGGAAACCAAAGAATTAAGGGGTAGGTTGGTAAAAAAGAAAGGGAGATGATCTGAATCATTAAAATGTGTAAAAATGTGTAAGGAGGTGGCGCACATCTAGACCGTTAAAAATGTGTACATTTTCAAAAACAAAGCTCCCTTATTATATATATATATATATATATATATATATATATATATATATAGAGAGAGAGAGAGAGAGAGAGAGAGAGAGAGAGAGAGAGGAAGGCTCACATACATCATGCACTATACATCACACCGTACATCACATCTAATTCTAGGCCCTAGAAAACTCTTTTTTCAAATTTTATATTTTTCCCTTGAAATTAACCTTCCAATCAACCCATATACAAAAAATTAGATCAAAATACATTTTATGGCTATTTTTAAAAAATCCACAAAAAACTGCTGGCGCAGACCCTTATAAATAAGGTATTTTTAGCAGTTTTTTTTAGATTTTTTAAAAATAGCTACAAAATGTATTTTGACCTAATTTTTTGCATATGGGTTGATTAGAATGTTAATTTCAAGGGAAAAATATATAATTTGAAAAAAAAAATTAGGGCTTAGAATTAGGCGTGATGCATGGGTGATGTATAGACCATGATGTACTATAGCCTCTCTCTCTCTCTCTCTCTCTCTCTCTCTCTCTCTCTCTCTCTCTCTCTCTATATATATATATATATATATATATATATATATATATATATATATACTGTGTAATGTGATAACACAATAAATGTTATTGTTAGTGAAAATGTGAGATATAAAACTATTTCATTTTCTGTGTTAATATATTTATGAAAAAACTTTACTTTATACACCAGAAAATGAAATAGTTTTATATCTGCGACATTTTCATTAACAATAACACTTACTGTGTTAATATATTTATGAAATAGTTTTATATATATAACATTTTCACAAACAGTAAAATTTACTGAGATCCAAACTTCTTTTTTTTTGGAAATTACCATATTTTTAAAGGTTTGCGCTAGCGACATTCAATCCCCACCACTACCCACCCCCATTGTCGGCGCTTCAACGACCTTGATTAGAGATACGATTTGCGGTGGGTAGTAGTGGCATAGGGCGCCGCTGGCGCGAACCTCTAAAATTAAGAGAATATTAGATAAATAGAGTTTAGATCCACCGGAGCTCCGGTTTGAGATGAGTATGGGTGGCATTGGGTTATGTTTATATCTGTAACATTTTCACAAACATTAACATTTACTGTGTTCATATAACACAATATATATATATATATATATATATATATATATATATAAGGTGGATCCAAACCTCTTTTTGATATTATCTTATTTTTAAAGGTCCGCGCTAGCGGCATCCAATATCCACCACCACCCACCCCCATTGTCGAAGCTCCAACAACCTTCATCAGAACTCTGATTTGAGGTGGCATGGGATGCCGATGTAACATTTTCACAAAAGTAACATTTATTATTTGTGAAAATATTACAGATATAAACCTAACCTAATGCTACCCCTACTCATTCCAAATCGGAGCTCCGGTGGATCCAAAATCCATTTATCCAATATTCTCTTAGTTCATAAGGTCCGCGCCAGCGTCACCCCATGTCACCCCAATGATGAAGGTTGTTGGAGCTCTGACAATGGGGGTGGGTGGTGGTGGGGATTATATTCCGCTAGCACGGACTGTTAAAAATAAGACAATATCAAAAAAAGAGGTTTAGATCCACCGTGTATATATATATATATATATATATATATATATATATATATACTATGTTATAAAACAGTAAATGTTACTGTTTGTGAAAATGTTACAGATATAAACCTAACCCAATGCCAACCCTACTCAACCCAAACCAGAGCTCCGGTAGATCCAAACCCCATTTATCCAATATTATCTTATTTCCTAAGGTCCGCGCCAACGGCACCCCATGTCACCCCAAATTAGAGCTCTGATGAAGGTTGTTGTAGCGCCGACAATGGGGTTGGGTGGTGGCGGGGATTGGATGTCTCTAGCGCGGACCGTTAAAACTAAGACAATATCAGAAAAAAGAGATTTGGATGAACCGTATATATATATAAGATAATTTCAAAGATCTAATGAAGGTTGTTGGATAGCGTGGACCTTTAAAAATAAGATAATTTTGAAAAAAGGGTTTGGATTCACTGTGTGTGTGTGTGTGTACTGTGTAATATTAACGCAATAAATGATATTGTTTGTGAAAATGTTACAAATATAAACCTATTTCTCTTCCTGGTGCATACAGTAAAGTTTACTATCTGTGTGATTTTTTTTCTTTGAAATTATATAGGCTTCATGGATCTTGTTTGATAGATCTCGTCGAGCAGATTTCAAAAATAGTAATTTTGTGAAAAACGGATATGTCAATTAAAAGTTATGATCATTTGAAGATTAAAAAAAATTCAATCACTTATGTAACTTTCTCAAGGAAGTTACGGATGGTTGGTTTTAAAAGGGTAAAATTGTGAAAAAAAGTTTCAAAAAATTAGGAGTAAGACTTATATGTAAGAGAAAAATATGGTGGGATTAAAATATCTAAAAAAAAGTCTAATAGGATCTAAATGAGAATGCCCCTTTTTCTTTCTAGAATTTTAAGTTCTTTTGATATGTTTAATTCTCTAATAGATTTCGATTGTGAATTAAAATTTTGCGTTTTGTTTGTATATAAAAAATGACATTAGAATGTATAATATATATTAATAATAGTTTTTAATAGTTATATTATTATACACACTCATGTAAGTACACAGTATTATAGTTCACAATTTATAAATTTGTGAATTTAAATATGTATTTTTTTTGTAAAAATTTTCTATTATTTAACAAATTTAATAATTTATTGTAGATATAATTGTACTATATTGAAACTTAGCAAATTAATTATTACATGAGTAGAGGAAAAAAATGTTTAACAAAATTTGGTCGACTTAAATTAAATGCAAATTGACGCAGATCTTCATAAAATAAGTAGTTAGATTGAATATGTAGTTTTTATAATTTAATATTTTTAAGAACATTTTTGTTTTAACAAAAAATATTTGTAAGGATTCCCATGGGAAAATAAGAATATCACATATATTGGATGGATTTTGATTCTACCCACTTTCTCACCACGAAAACATTTTGATTCCATTGGGGCTTACATTCCCATGAAACTTAGCTTCATACAAAACGCAATAATCTTACACTTTCCTAAGAAAGTTTGGAAGGAATCAGAATCCACCTAACTTTACCACGAACCAAACGAGGCCTAAGTTCGTTTTCCCATTCCCCCTCAGTTTCAATGATGTATATAATCAAGTTTGTAAACTACAAATGAATTTTTTAATTTTTTTTATTTTGAAATAAATTGTAATTTTACGTGAAATTTCATAATGTATACGAGAAAGTTTTGTGATACACGTGTAAAATTAGTATATATCGTGACTTATAATGTGTATATTAGGGGCGGGAGATCTTAGGACCCAAAAAATATGCAATCGAGCTCGAGCTAAAAAAATATTTTGCCAAGGACTATAATGGAAAACTCAAACTTTTTTCTTTTACCTTAATGGCTACTAAACTATATAGTAGTTTTGTTAATTTAGCCCCCAAGCTATGTAGGTGGCATCGAGATTAAAATTTAGCTCCTAAGCTGTGTGTGTGTGTGTGTGTGTAATATTAATAGGGATAGCTTTGTCAATAGTAACAAACAGTAAAGAGTGACGAAATCTTGATCTTGAACATATTTTATTCATATTTTTACTTTAATGTGTAATCCAGTTTCTCTCTATTAGCTTTATTTTCACATGATTTGAATACGCTCTAGATATTATAAACTTGTATAGGAAGAGAGTGAATCATGCTCTTCATTCAGATTTAATTTTACGTACACCAAAGTGTAGTAATATAATAGGGCACTAACCTGTTTTAATCCAATGAGATAAATTCAATTGACTCATCATAAAACGTGAGCATGATAAACTTAAGATTATAATATCTCATTGTATTAGGATTCTAACATGGGCCAAATAATAAGCGAATAGTTATGAAATATAATAAATAGGAATCATCAAAGATATTTCCAATATATTTGCATTGGGCCATGCCCAATGTGATAATCCTGTTAACTAATTATAGTATTTGTAAACAAAATTTAATATATTTAGAATAATTTTTGACTGACATATAAAATTGGACACATTTTTTAGACACACTAACGTGTCGCATTTGCAGCTCGTGTCTGGTGTCCATGCCAGTGGGACTCATGTGGAACCTAGACACGAGCCAATACAAATGCAACACATCATCATATCTAAAAATGTGTCCAATTTTGTCTGTCAGTGTAGAAGGACTCATATATTTAACATTGCGATGCATCATTAGATTTTGTTTTTGGAACAAGGTATTTGCGGGTTATAGTTTTAATTCTAATGGTTATCCAATAAATGTATTTCCTAAATGTATAAATGGCTTATTCCAAAGAAACGGTTGATTAGTGATAAAAATGATCAGATCCACAAATCAATTTAAGTAAATGGTAAATGAGACCAGCTTAGTCTTCATTATATAATAACCCAAAAACACTAAGACATACTTATCAATGTCTTTTGTGATCTAGGCAGCAAAGTCACTATATTGCTTGGAAATTACATTTGATAGACTGAAGGGAAGTCCTTAGGTCATAGTAGTACCTTTTAACACCCCGTATTTTTAATGATTTTTATATTTGGACTAATTATGAATTAAATTGGGATTAATTAAATTAAATTGAAATGATTAATCCGGGATAATAAATATTAATTAGCGAGATAAGGGTTAATGTTTATTTATATTGAATATTACTTAGTGAGTGAGTAATAATAATGATATGAAAAGATTATAATTGTCGTGAGTGAATAATACGACGGTTACGATAAATGTAGTCGGGACGCCCATGTCAGTCATATAGGGACTTAATTTGGAAAATAAAATATAAGTGTACTTTTCATATTCCATATGGTCATTTCGAGTACGCCAATTCACCCAAAAGGGTCGAGTTAGTCTGAAAAATGTACCCGGGTATTTAGTTTGGGTCCCGGAGCATTATTACGCCAAACAAGCACCCCGGAGGGATATTTTAGTCTTTTGAAATTTTGAGGGAATTAAACCTACGAAATTTGCTAAGTGTATATCAATGTTAGGTTAAGGCCCTTAGGTTTAGAATATGCAAAACTCACAGAGGACATTAGAGGAAGAATGAGAGATACTCCCCAAGGCTAGAACCGCCATTATTGCACCTTTTACACCACCAACACTACCGGAACGTAGATTGGGGGAAGAGGAACACAACCACACCATTAATTCATGGAGATTCAGATCTTCACTTAGAGGCAAGTATTTATCTTTCTTAACTTGAGAATGTATTTAATCCATGTTAGAGTAGGATGAACAAATTCATGATTATGTAAAGAATTGATGTAATTTGGAAGAGTTTAAACCATGTTTGGGGTAGGAACTATGATAGGTTAACTCTCTTAATGCATGTAGAAATTTACGAATTTATGAAATCATGATCTGAAGAAATCTGTATTTAAATGTAGTTCTTGCACAAATAAGATGAACTAGAATTTTTATGAGTTAATCTTGAATTAATCCGATTTTAGGAGTAATCTTTGATGATTTTATGAATCTACCACGTTAGAAATTATTTATATATGTTGGTATAACGTTTAATATGATTGGTTGGGAGTTTGGGATTGATTAATGGAGTTTTGGTTATGTAAAAATGATGTAAACCCATAACAGTTAAGTGGAGAATACGAGACTTATAGAAGCGAATCGATTCGGCTCAAGGATGAATCGATTAGGCTGCCCAGATTTTTGATAATTTTCTCCCTTTTTATTTAGAACTCGCGAGAAGCGATCGAATTAATCTTTGAGATAATTTTTAAATATAAAGAGATTTACTTTAAGATACCAGTAGGTCAATATTAGGTTTGAGACTTAGCCACATGAGAAGAAGTTAAGGGATAAGATTTATTAGGTTTAATTGAGGAATAAAAACCTAATTCGGAAAATGATATCGTGTCACGGGAATTTGGTGGGAACGATGACCTAGACTAGTAGGGAATGAGTGAGATGGCTACTGAATAGATTTAAAGGACAATCAGTAGCCTTCCAAGTGATGGGAAACACTCGGTCTTATGCAAATAAGAAGTTTAATGGCATGTTAATAATACGTAGGCTAGGCGAGAGTATGTAGATTGCGTACATACTATATTATGGGATACGAGATTACCTTAATTGAATGTATATACATGGGTTGTGTGAATACCTAATGTGTGGCTTATTTTGTGTACGACATACATATGCAGGGATCTAAAAGGCGTGCCTAGGCTCCACCTAGGTGCGCCTAGGCTTGATGCTTGGACGAAATGCCCCACCTTAAGTTTTTTACGTCTTATTCTTGGTAAAAGTCTTAAGGAGTACTTTTAAAAAAATAAAAATGCTTTAGTTTAATGATTTTCCTTTTAAAGACTTTTTTTTAAATCGAACCAATGTCTCATTCAAAAACAATCAAAAGACAAATGGTATCCTAAACCTCTCGTCCAAAAAAATGCGTGTTTTTTTTTCTTAGTATTTAAAAAAATAGTACTTTAATTTGCATATATTCAAACATATTTTAAGGTGTGTACCATTTTAGTATTTTTAATAGCCTTGGTATAGTTTAAAATGTTAAAATATATTAAAAAAGGCCTAATGCCTTTCCACACCTTTTTACGCCTAAGGCCTGCCTAGGCTTCTAAGGCTTAAGGCTTGGCCTCCATGCCTCAGTCACGCCCCATGTTTTTAGAACCTTGCCTACGATGTTTGCTATCATGGGAGTTTTGGAAAGGGTACAATCTTATCTTGATGAGCCATCTTGGGGGATTTTGACTTGTACCTCAGAACATATGACTTAGGGATGATCACCACTTGTGTGAATGAGGGTGTACCCGATCATTTGGGTGCGTATGTATGTGCATAGCCCAAAGGTCTAGGGCTATCTTCGCCTTCAATGTGTGTGATTTGTATTTCTGGTTAAATAGTGATCTTGGACCATTAGTCCACTATTTGTACGTGATGTACCGAGACTTGATAGCAGAGAGAGAGAGAGAGAGAGAGAGAGAGAGAAAGAGACATGTATATATATACTTGTGATTTAAATCTACTGTTTGTGCTTAGTAGATGAGAAAGATAGTGATATCTAAATGTATCTAAATATGTGGGAACTTAACCCTAAACAATAAATTCATAACTATCTTATAGATATAGAACTTCAATAGTTATTTTATGGGTAATACGGGTAAGCTCAAAAAGTTTAGAGGTGTGGTAAAATATTTAACTCGAACTAGTTAGACGGGGTAGCATAACTAGGACGGGCTAGGAATATACATTAGGCCTGCACACTAGTTGAGGGGTATGGACCTCAAGTGTGAGCTGCGAAACTAACATGCGTCTAATATCTGTTGATTATGCATTTTAAATACTTGTAAATATTTTTTAAACTGTTTTACTCGGGCTCTAACCCATTTTCCAAATCTATTTTGTAAAAAAATTATTTTAGGTGTCGAGCCACAGGGAGGCCGAGCTTAGGAGTTCATTATTATTTGACGTTTCTACAGTTGCTATGGACGAATGCAGGACTTGTTTGGTAGATGCCTCCATTTCTTTCAGATCAGATGCATCCTTTCATTTATTTCAGTCGGGCATGTCGCCCATCTTCTATTAGTAGTTGTTTCCAGAGACATTGTACTTCACTTATTTCAGTTCTGGATTTGGTTTGAGATATGGATTATTGTATTGGAGCTTTAGACTGGGGTGTTTATTCCAATCATATCTTATATGATTCAGTTATTTCGTTATTTATGATGTTGGTCAATTAGAATGGTGAATGTCATTTTCATTTATTTAATTATTTTAGATAATTTCCTATTAATTGTAAAGATAAAATTTGACACCGGCTTTTAAAATTAGGTGGTTAGTAAATATTAAATTGTTTTCAATAATGATGCTAAGAATGGACCAATCGAATATTCTATTTTAATAAAGGACTAATAACCCGGTATTTAATTAGGCGGGGTGTCACAGATGGTATCAGAGCATCAGGTTTAGAATCTTTAGGATTTGTGCGGCTTGTTGCATTTCAGCGAAGCCTTCTTTGATGTAGAGCCCTATTATTAGGATTATTGTATTCTTTATTACGCATTTACGCCTTCAGCTATTTTAAAGACATATTGAATTGTGGACTGATGGAAAATTCTTTCTCCTTTCAGATGCCTCCTCGACGTGCCACACGAGCCACCCCAGAGGCACATCCAGAGCCTCAGCTAGCTCCATCCTAGGGTTCTATGAACATCGCAGAGGTTTTCGGCATAGTTTCTCAGGCGGTTAATGCGGCATTGGCCACAATTGCACAACAAGCCCCACCTCAGGCACAGGTTGTGGCACCAGTTTAGATGTAGGTGTTCCCTTCTGCTTGGGAGCGAGTTATAGATGCTTTACAGAAGGCACACCCTGCCGAGTTCCAGGGGAGTTAAGATGTAGTGGTTGAGAGCCAATGAAATAAAGACATCCAAAGGCATCTGAGGATGTATGAGTGTACCGACGTCCAGAGGCAGATTCTAGCTACATTTAAGCTAGTCAGGGCGGCACAATAAAGGTGGGAGTTTGTTACCCCCACGGAGGAGATGGATAATACACCGATATAGGAGTTTTGGGAGCGGTTTGATCACAAATATTTTTCGTCCGCCCTCCAGACAGAGATGAGGTGGAAACTACTAGATCTCACCCAGGAGGGGAAGACCGTTGTCGAGTATGAAGAAAAATTCAAGAAGTTGACTAACTTCGTTCTAGGAGAGGTACCTACTGAGGAGAAGAAGATACAATTGTTTATAGATGTCCTTACTTGGAGGATTCGACAACACCTATTGGTTAATCTAGCTCTGAAGACCTACACTGAGGTATTGAATGCTGTTATGCTACATTATTAGGACCACCGCTTCCATGTTAAGGGGAGCAAGCGAGTAAGAGAGTCCATCCAACAGGGAAGGACTGGGGGCAGTAGGGTCGGTGAGGCATATCCAACACAGAGTCAGCAGAGGCAGGGTGAGCAGGGTCCCCACCAGGGGGATGCTGCTAAGAGGATTCGTTCTTGGGATTACCAGCAGGGACAGGGTTAATATAGGCAGGGCCATCAGGGTTAGCCAGGCTAGCAGTGATTTCATCAGGGCCGGGAGGGCCAAGGTAGGGGCGATAATGGATAGCATGGTCGAGGCAAGTAGGGCCATAGGGGAGTTAATTTTGCGAGAAGGTGTTTCATTTGTAACAGGACTAGCTACAGGCGACAAGATTGCCTTAATAAGGGTCGGGTTCAGTAGCAGCAAGGAGGTCTCCAGGTGCCTCAGAGACCTATCTTCCCCGCTACCCTCACAACACCAGCACCAGAACCAACACCCATACCAGCATTACCTGTAGCACCATCCATTCTAGCAGCCCCACCTCAACAGGGGCGGTTACAGTATGGGCGTACGTATCACGTCCACCAGGCTACAGCCTCATAGGCTCTACTCGCTATTGAGGGTACGTTTCTTATCCATGGCATTTCTGGGCGCATTTTATTTGACACTATGGATTCACACCCATTCATATCCACTAGGTTTGCAGGGGCCGTAGGGTTATTAGATACTGTTGATAGTACAGTTATATGTGTAGACTCGCCATTAGATAATGGGATGTTGATATTCTTTATCTGTCGGGGAGTGAGTATATATATCGGGAGATTAGTTTTGCCTGTTGATATACTTGTAATAGATATGTCAGAGTACGACGCTATCATAGGCATGGATTGACTAGCTGAGTATAGGGCCATGATTGACTGCTATAGTAGGAGCATAGTATTTGCGATCCCCAGCCATGAGATGTTTTTAGTGGCGATGCCTCATCCCGAGGGAGGATCGTCCACTCATTTGTACTTCATAGAGGAGGAGACATCTCAGGGGGTGGTGATTTTACTTGACTCGATCCCAGTCGTATGTGAGTTTTCTAATGTGTTTCAGGAGATACTGGGACTACCCTTAGTAGAGAGATTGAGTTCGTTATTGATTTGGCACCAGGCACCCGGCCAATAGCTCGTGCACCGTATCGCATGGATCCCATGGAGACAAGGGATCTACGAGATCATATTTAGCATCTATTGGTAAAGGGTTTTATACGTCGTAGTATGTTATCGTGGGGTGCCCCAGTACTGTTTGTAAAGAAGAGAGATGGATCGTTATGCTTGTGTGTGGACTACCGTGAACTGAATAAAGTAACGATATAAAATAAGTATCTGTTGCCCCAAATCAATGACTTATTCAATCAATTGAGAGTATCCGCCTACTTCTCGAAGATATATTTGAGATTCGGGTATCACCAGTTGCATATTCAGGATCAGGACATGTCTAAAACTGCCTTCTTGACGAGATATGGTTCCTACGAGTTTGGGGTTATGCCATTTGGGCTAGCACCGAACATATTTATAGACTTGATGAATAAGGTGTTCAGAGAGTTCTTGGATCAATCTGTCATCGTCTTCATTAATGACATTCTGATTTATTCTCAAACCGAGGAGGAGCATGTCGAGCATTTACGTCAGGTTTTACAGACACTGCATTAGCATCAGCTGCATGTAAAATTTATAAAATATGGGTTCTGGTTACGTGAAGTGCAATTTTTTAGGGAATATCATTTCGGAGAGGGGGATATCAGTGGACCCAAGTAAGGTGTTAGCGGTGAGGGAGTGGGGATAACCCATGACACCGACGAAGGTACGTAGTTTCTTGGATTTAGCGGGATATTACAAATGATTTATTCAAGGGTTTTCAAAGATTGAGGGTCCTATGAATAACTTGACTTGCAAAGGTGTACCATTTGTTTGGGTTGACGTTTGCCAGTTATCTTTTGATTAGCTAAAGGACAAGTTAACTTCAGCACCCGAACTCGCACTCCCCAGGGTAGAAGTATAGTATTTTATCTTCACTGACACGCCCCTACAGGGATTTGGGGGTGGGTTACAGCAGGAGAATCAGGCTATAATGTATGCTTCCCACAAGATTAAGCCTCATGAGAGTAATTACCCCACCCATGACTTAGAGATAGAAGTAGTTATGTTTGCTTTGCAGATTTGGAGACACTATTTGTTGGGGGGAAATTTCACATGTTCACAGATCACAAGTCGCTATAGTACTTGTTCACACAGAGAGATCTAAATATGCATCAGTGCAGGTGACTTGAATTTGTGAAGGACTATCAGTTCGATATCTAGTATCACATGGGGAAAGCCAACATAGTGGTCGATGCGTTAAGACGTAGACTAGTGGGGGAGGTGACCAATGTGTGGAAGGCAAAATGGAAGGAACTGGGACATCAGGATGTAGTTGCCAAATCATTCATGTCAATTATGGCCGTTACACCCCATATTATCACGAGAGTGGTGCAGGCTCAGGCGATGAATCCGTTTTATCAGGAGCGAATTAGGCAGCTATTAGCTGGGGGAGATGAGTCATACTCCATTAATTTAGAGGGAGGCTTATGACTCAACGGGAGGTTGATAGTTCCCGAGGGGGAGGACTTATGACACGATGTGATGGAAGAGGCACACGGGTAATGATTTGCGATACATCTTGGAGGGGATAAGATGTACCAGGACATGAGACAATAATACAAGTGGAGTGGGATAAAGAGAGACATCGTTGAGTTCATCTCGAGGTGTACCACCTGTTAGCCAGTAAAAGTGGATCACCAAAGACCAGTAGGAGTTCTACAGCCATTAGATATTCGTATGTGAAAATGGGAGAGCATTTCCATGGACTTTATTACTGGGTTTCCTACTTCGCAGAGGGGTCGTAATTCTATATGGGTGATAGTGAATCGGTTGACCAAGGTAGCCCACTTCCCGCCAGTACGGAATGATTATACTACAGCTCAGTATGTGTAGATTTTCATTATTGAGATAGTATGATTACACTGAGTGACCCTCAATATAGTGTCTAATAAGGACAAGATTTTTGTGTCTCGATTGGGAGAGATTCCAGGAGGCCATGGGCACGAAGTTTCGACTGAGTACGACCTATCACCCACAGACGGACGGGCAGACTAAACGGACTAATCAGATGTTGTAGGACATGCTACGGATGTGCATCCTGGACTTTAGGGGAGGTTGGGAGTCATACCTTCCACTTGTGGAGTTTTCCTATAATAACTCCTATCAGTTCACTACTGGCATGGCTCCATTTAAGGCGATGTACGAACGACCAAGTCGTTCTCCAACTTATTCATTGGAGGTGGGAGATAAGAAGATACTTGGTCCAGAGTTGATACAGGATGCTTCAGACATGATAAAGATGATTTGGAGTCAGATACGGATAGCTCAGGACAGACAGAAGAGTTATGCCGATGCTAAGCAGTTATTTTTGGAGTTTGATGTGGGGGATCAGGTGCTACTACGTGTATCTCCTATGAAGGGAATAATGAGATTTGGGAAGAAAGGGAAATTGGCGCCAAGGTACGTTGGGCTATTTCCTATCATCGAGCAGATTGCACCAGTGGTGTATAAACTCAGATTATCGGAGCACTTGCACCGTATTCATGATGTTTTCCATATTCCGTTAATAGTGAATTCAAATTGGATTTATACACCACTGGTGCAATCTGCTCGGATTATCGGAGCAGATTGCACCAGTGGTGTATAAACTCGGAGATATACCCAGAGTTGTTCATACCAGGTATTTTATTTTTTTGAAATTCTGAACAAAATTCCGTTATAAGGGAGGAAATATGTAACACCCCGTATTTTTAATGATTTTTATATTTGGATTAATAGTGAATTCAAATTGGATTAATTAAATTAAATTGGAATAATTAATCCTGGATAATAAATATTAATTAGCGAGATAAGGGTTAATATTTATTTATATTAAATATTACTTAGTGAATGAGTAATAATAATGATATGAAAAGATTATAATTATCATGAGTGAAAAACACTGCAGTTATAATAAATGTAGTCGGGATGCATTTATCAGTCGTGTCGGGACTTAATTTGGGAAATAAAATATAAGTTTACTTTTAATATTCCTTATCATCAGGGGTTTAGTTTGGGTGCCGGGAATTTTTAGGCCAAATCGATACCCCGGAGGGGTATTTTAGTCTTTTGAAATTTTGGGGGAATAAAACCTACGAAATTTGTTAAGTGTATATCAAAGTTAGGTTAAGGACATTAGGTTTAGAATATGCAAAACTCACAGAGGCCATTAGAGGAGGAAGGAGAGATACTCCCCAAGGCTAGAACTACCATTGTTGCACCTTTTGCACCATTAACACCACCGGAGTGTAGATCGAGGGAAGAGGAACACAACCACACCATCAATTCACAAAGATTCAGACCTGCACTTAGAGGGAAGTATTTATCTTCCATAACTTGAGCATGTATATAATCTATGTTAGAGTAGGATGAACAAATTCATGATTATGTGAAGAATTGATGTAAATTGGAAGAGTTTAAACCATGTTTGGGGTAGGAACCATGATAGGTTAACTCTCTTGATGCGGGTAGAATGAAATTTACGAATTTATAAAATCATGATGTGAAGAAATCTGGATTTAAATGGAGTTCTTGAATAAATAAGATGAACTAGGGTTTTAATGAGTTAATCTTGAATTAATCCGATTTTAGGAGTAATCTTTTGATGATTTATTGATTCTACCACATTAGAAATTGTTTATATATGTTGGTATAATGTTTAATATGATTGGTTGGGATTTTGGGATTGATTAATGGAGTTTTGGTTATGTAAAAATGATGTAACCCCGTAACAATTAAGTGGAGAAGACAAGACCTGTAGAAGCGAATCGATTCGGCTCCATAGCCTAGTCAATTCAGCAGAATCTATTCGGGTCAAGGCCGAATCGATTCGGCTGTCCAGATTTTGATAATTGTCTCCCTTTTTATTTAAAACTCACAGGAAACGATCGAATTAATCTTTGAGATAATTTTTAAATATAAAGAGAGTTACTTTAAGATGCCAGTATATCATTATTGGGTTTGAGACTTAGTCACATGAGAAGAAGTTAAGGGCTAAGATTTATTAGGTTTATTTGAGGAATAAATACGTAATTCGGAGAATGATATCGTGTCACAGGAGTTCGGTGGGAATGATGACCTATACCAGGAGGGAATGAGTGAGATAGCTACTGAATGGACTTAAGGGAAAATTGGTAACCTTTCAAGTGATGGGAAACACTCAGGCTTATGCGAATAAGAAGTTTAATGGTATGTTAATAATACGTAGACTATGCGAGAGTATGTAAACTATGGACGAACTATATTATGGGGTACAGGCTTAATTTAATGTATATACATATGTTGTGTGAATACCTAATGTGGGTCTTATTTTGTATAGGACATACATATGCTACTTTCTATCATGGGAGCTTTGGAAAGGGGACAGTCTTATCTTGACGATCCATCTTGGCGAATTTTGACTTCTACCTTAGAACATAGGACTTAGGGATGAGCACCACTTGTGTGAATGAGGGTGTGCCCGATCATTTGGGTGTGTAGGTATGTGCGTAACCCAAAGGCCTAGGACTATGTTTGCCTCCAATATGTGTGATTTATATTTCTGGTTCGAGAGTGATCCTGGACCATTAGTCCTCTATTTGTACATGATGTACCGAGACTTGATAGCAGAGTATGCATGCACCCCGGCTCAGCCTAGGGGTGTTATATTAGTATGTATATATATAATAAGAGTGACATGTATATATATACTTGTGATTTAAGTCTACTATTTATGCTTCATAGATTAGAAAGATAGTGATATCTAAATTTATCTAAATATGTGGGAAATTACCCCTAAACGATAAATTAAAAATTATCTAATAGACATAGAACTTCAATAGTTGTTGTATAGGTAATACGGGTGAGCACAAAGAGTTAGAAGGTGTGGTAAAATTTTTAACTCGAACTAGTTAGACGGGGTAGCATAACTAGAACGGGTTAGGAATATACGTTAGGCGTGCACACTAGTTGAAGGGTGAGGAGCTCAAGTGAGAGCTGCTAAACTAGCTTGTATCTAATATCTACTGATTATGAATTTTAAATACTTGCAAATGTTGTTAAAAATATTTTACTGTGGCTCTGACCCGTTTTCCAAATCTATTTTATAAAAAAAATATTTTAGGTGCCCCGCCATAGGGAGGCCCAACTTAGGAGTTATTCTCATGTGACGTTGCTGCAGTTGCTGTGGATGATTGTAGGACCTATTTGGTAGATGCCTCAATTTCTTTCAGATCAGATGCATCCTTTCCTTAATCTCAATCGGCATGTCGCCCATTTTCTATTAGTAGTTGTTTCCAGAGACATTGTACTTCATTTATTTCGGTTGTGGATTTAGTTTGAGATACGAATTATTGTATTGGAGTTTCAGAATAGGGTGTTTATTCCAGTCATATCTTATTTGATTCAGTTATTTCGTTATTTATGATGTTGGTTGAATAGAATGATGAATGTGATGATCTTTTATTTAATTATTTTATATCAGTACCTATTAATTTTAAAGATAAAATTTGACACTAGATTTTCAAATTTAGGTGGTTAGTAAATATTAAAGGGTTTTCGACAGTGATGTTAAGAATGAACCAACTAGATATTCTATTTTAATTTAATAAAGGATTGATCACCAGGTATTTAATTAGGCAGGGTGTCACATATGTAATTTCAATCAAGCCCAGATTGGTCCCACAAATTTGGTTAATGGAAACTGTCCCCATTATAATTTAAAAAATATTATGTTTGATTGAATTGGAATTATCCCATATAAATGGAGTACTTCCATCAGTAATAGGTGAAGGGGGAAACAAACTCCCCTTTATTATGGAAACTGTCATGAAAGCAACATATTCATGAATGCCATAAACTTCCTCATTATCCGTCGAGGTATTTATCTTGACGTTGCCAAGTATGAGGCACTTAGTATAAAATTCCTCAAAATCATTTTTGAGGTCACTTCGTACTTCCTTAAATGCCTAAACATGGATGGGAGGAAATAAAATAAAAGAAAGGGATATAGAAGGAGATGAGCAAAGAGTTTGCAACTCAAGTTAGAAAAAGTAGAATGGAGGTTTCGTATTTATGAAAGTTCAAGCAAAGGAAGTAAAATGGGTATTTGAAACCTCTTGTACCCTTTACCACCAAAGAGGAGTGAAAGTGACGACTTTCTTGGGCAAAGAGTCTCATTTCCTTTTCCCCTGGTCACTGCCATGATTGCTTAGGAAAGAAAATATGTGGCAGTTGAAATCCTATGCACATGTATTACGTCCAGCATTACATACAAGTCCTCTCCTACGAAGCACAAGTGGGGCGCGTGTCACTTAATAAATATCGCTTGAGAAAAATCACGCTAACATGTGCATAATTTAACAAGGATCGACCACTCGTTAAAGGGACTATGAGTTTCATAAGACATGCGGCACCATGATATTAAGACAGTTTTGCCATCCTAAGGTCACGAACATTGTAAAGGGGAATCAAGGAAGATGACGATTAGATTTGGCCGATATTTCAAAGATAAGATCAATGGTGGTAATTGATTGCAATAGGGAAAACTTAGAATTATAGGACATTTGTATCCATAAATAACAATGACCCTAATTACTCGGGACATCAAATAACACATCCTTATATCCACGACTTGATCTTTAAGTTAGCAACCCTAGCACTCCAAGTCGTATTTTTCCGTTTTCATATAATCGAACATTCTTCTCCCTTCCCCTGGACATAGACAAGTCGTCTTATCAAACAAATTTTTCTATGACCTTTTTCATATTTCATTTGTGTTCTGGGGTCAAATTAGCATAAATATATTAGGATTGGTATCCTTTACAATAATCATTTGAGATTTAAATCTAAAAGTTCATTAAATATTCATTCGTATAGCTAATGCGATTTTAATATTTTATTAAACTTCATAGTGTGATATTTGATCTCTATAGTGTTCACTTGAAGGTTGTAAGGCATGAAGAGTCATAATTATTTATTATATAAATTCTTATAAACCAATAGAGATTTCTTCTTATTTGTAAGGAGGTGTTTTTTGTTTATTTTAGTGGGAGATTCTTTCTCAGTTTTACTATGTATTTTTCCTTCTTGGAGAAGTTTCGTCTAAAATCTTGTAAATGTTTGATTTTCACCCTTGAAGAAGGTAAACTTTTTGGTATTTTAATGTGTATTGTCTCATGATGTGGATATAGTAAGGCTTTGTTAAACCACGTGAAAATTTTGGCTTTGAAATTTTCAACTTTCTCTTGCATTTATTTAATATGCTTGTCTATATCATGTTGTTGATTATTTCATATTTAGTTAAGAATAATAAAAAAATACTAAATGTTTTTGAATAATTACCAAAATTTCATCGACACATTTTAAATCCACCCCACCCCTTAGGTTAGCTTTAGGGTAGCCCGTGGGGTCACAAGATGCCATCTAATCTACAATTGCATTACATCTCTTTATCTTTCTTTGTATGTTGTTAATGCCTCCAAAATTTATAAATTAATATATCATAAGCCTATAATATTTTAACATTTATCATGGACCCTATACTTTTAAAGGATTCCTCACTATGTAATATGATATTGTCAAAGCATCATGGGTTACAATATCTTACTCAAGAGTGTCATCGCCCTATCTTATTTATCATTGTTAGATTATTTCCGTATTCATTCACAATCAATTTCAATTATTGTATTCATAGTTAAATTCATTGACCATTTCGTAATGTATCCGTAAAAAATTTCATACTTATATCAAATATTCATAGTTCGAGTTCATGCACAACATAATTATTATGAAAAGAACATAAGTTATTAAACATGAACAAACCAAATTATATTTAACTTATATATATATATATATAATTAGGATCTAGAACGGACTCATTTAACGGACCTATCAACGGACTTTTGTCCTTTTCCCAACAAATGGTCCCCGTATAATACTAAAGTCAACATTATCATACTCCCTTATGGTCCCCACTTATCTTATAAAAACCCCTTTAAAGACTACACCTTTAAAAGAATTATAATTCAAGACCCAATATTAGTATCAGACTTTTAAGTAATTAAAATCCCACCAAATTCCGACCAAACACCAATTCTGGTATCAGAGCCATAAGACGTTCCTTTTAGACATACGATTAAAAGACTTTAATGCCCTTGGGATTTATCCCTTGCATTTACCAAGATATTTTTGGATCCAACCCAGACTACCAACCTATACCCATAACTAATTTAGATTCAGAAGGTTGTTTAACCACACACATAGACGGTTGTTCACATATTGAACATATCCCAGCCAAACACGCAGACAATAGACAAGTTACTGCTAGTGCTATTAATAGCATAATAGACCAAAATAAGTGTATACTGCTTATATTAAGACAATTAATAAAAGACACTCAAACTTTAGAAACAGAGATAAAAAATATCTCTAAAAGATTATTAGACATAGATAATCAAATCCCAATAGACTTAGTACACGTATTACAAGAAATAAATATTAAGACTAATCATATAGATGTCCTTAACAAAGACATTTTAGAAATTAAGACTTTAATGAAAAATCAAGACAGTGAGTTAATTAAACTTACTAAAGAACAAGCTAAGCTTATCCCTAGACTTGATAGTTATCTTCCTAATGGAGATAGTTAGATCAGACTGGAATGAGGTATCAAAAGATCTCTCCATTCAGACCTTATCAGAATTTTATCAAAGAATTTTAGAAAAGATAAATGATGATAGATTTTATTACAAGATAAATGAAAATGAGATTGCCAACGCAACTAAGGCAACTAGACTTATATTAGAAAGATTAAATTTAATTTCTACATCTATAGCAGCTACCCAAGACTATAATAGTAGCTTTGTTAAAGACTTGCATTTAGACTTAAAGGCTAAGACAGAAGGATTAACTACCTTCTACACAGACTTTGTTAAATTCCAACAGAATTTAGCAAATTACCTTAATAATATGGAAAGACATAATCTATCTAAAATGGATAGTATTATTAATGAACTTAGACTAGACATGGCCCAAGTAGAAGAAAAATACAGTGAAATTATAAACGGAATTAAGGCCGTATATAATAAACCTTCCCAAGCAGAAATAGACTCTCCTTTTATTCTAACTAGGTTAGATAAAATTGAAAAGACTGTAGAAGCCATAGAAGTTAGAACTATGCAACAACTAGAAAAAGATAATGAAGTAAAAGACTATATCACTAACGTTGGTAAAACCATCGTTAATTCTCTAGCTAGACATAGTGAAGAAACTTCTGAAAAGACTAGAAAAGAGAATAAGAATTTTAAAGAAGAAATCCTTAATCAGATAAAAAGACAAAAAGATTATTTAGACTTCTTAGAAAAAATTGAAAAAAGACTTGAACAGAAACAGGTAACCACCTGTAAGTTTAAAGAATCCCTTCCCATAGAAACTAGAGAAAGGAATACCATAGGTAGACGAGTCATAAATGACGGATTAGATAAGACTAGCAAGATATCCAGCTCTATCCCAAATATTGGACAGAGTAATCATATGCTCCAAAGACTTAAGGATTCATCCTCCAATGTTAGGACATGGTGGAAAGAGAGAAATTTCACCAATCCTCTCCAATGGAAAGAGTGGGGTGAAGTTGACTGGAAGATTGTTGAAGACTCCATTCATAATAGACAACTTCCAGCCGTTAGATACATATACTTATTTAAAGAAGGTGCCACTCCTAAGACTCCCAATTATAACATGACCTACCATTATAGAAATCATGTGTTAGACAAATCCTATACTGAGCTCCAAGTATTTGACTCGGAATGGCTTAGATCTAGAGGAACTGATAGGAAGTTCCAATTCCTAACCTTTGGACTCTTTCAAGCAAGAATCCAAGGATTACATAGACCCCAGAATAATATCAACATATTATGTTGTTTAGTAGACAAAAGATGGAAAGACTTTGAGAAAAGCCTTATTGGGATAGCCCAATTAGAAATGTCAGAAAACATAGGATACTTTAATGTCATTCCATCATTTACAGTAACCGTAGACAAAGCCAAACATTTTAAGTTAATCTTATATGCTAGTGGCTATGAAGACTATATTATCCCAGACGCTAATATAAGCATAGAATTTCAAAGCTATGTGAAGTTCTCCCAATTTCCTTATGAAGGAATGCAATCGAGAATTCCTAGCGGTAGACTCAATGAAGAAATCTTAGTTAGAACCAATGTATCAGACTATAATCATACTTACAGTATTAGGAATACTGGACCTATGAAAGAGCAAGCTAAGACTCTCTGGCAATTGCCAGAATTTCAAGAAACTAAGACTATACAAAATAAACCATTGTTTATTAATCAAGACGACGTTACTGGAAATATTACCATCCAGTTTGGTCCCCCTAAGATTGTCAATAAGAACATCCAGACCGAAGAAATTAGATTTAGGAATATGGGAGATGCCATAATCAATGATCATTCAGAAGGAGAATGTAGTAGTAAGACTAGTGCTAGTTTACTTAGACAAGCTCCGATAATTAAACCTAGAAGATCATTTGAACAAAAAGACTTAGTTAAAGAAAAAACTAGGATCCAAAACTTTGGACTTGAACCCTCAGAATTGGATATAAAGACATTTAAAGATAACCTTAAGAAAAGTCATTCTGTTAGATTTCAAGAAAGAGAAAGATTTACTATGATAGGCCAAGACCGCATATTAAAATTAAAAGAATCTAAGAATACTAAAGAACTTCTTAAAAACTTAAGACTAATAGAAGAAGGAGAACAAAGACAAATGCCAGCTACACAAGTAGAACCTAGTAAGCAAGAGATAGGAAGTAGTAGTAGGCTAGAAGATGCTCCTAGACTTTTTAGTAAACCAATAGGAATAAATATTCCTATATACTCAAGACCTTAGTAAAGACTAAACCTGATTATATAAAAGACTTCCCAACAAGTGAAAAGAGTTTCACTCCTGTTAAGACTATGGCAAGCCAAGCCATAAACCCAGTAGGTATATACCTTAACTTAGACAATGTGCAAGATAGGAAGAAGGCCTTAGACGAATGGCGTAATCAGATGAACATGTGTTTTGCATCTAATGAACAATGGGATGCAAGTTCATGTAAGCAATACGCTGAGCAATCCATTAGAGGTATTACAAAAGACTACTTAGATAGTTTAAGAAAAGCTACAAATGAAGACTCCTTAGCAAAGATTGAGAAGATGAAGGAAAACTTAGAAGAAAGGTCAATTGAAGAATATATTCAATTGTTCACCTCAGAATTTATTGGAGCTGGACATCTAGCTCAGATCAATGAACAAGACCTAGCAAAAACTAATTTAGCCCTCCTTAGCATTTGCAAGTTAGATAAGATAAATGAATATAGCAATAATTATGAACAGCTATATTACCAAATTAAAGAATTTGGAGAGACCTTAAAAGACGAATACTTTAGAAAGATACCAGCCATAGGACAAATCCTAATTAATGAATATAGGAATTGGCCAGGAGTATCTGGAGTTAAGAATAACTCCCTTGGTGAAAGAATCAATTTCGCCAAAGACTATATCATATCTAAGAGACGAGATATAACTCAAGGAAAGTTGATAGAAGTGACTTTCAAGCAGATCCCTCTAATCAAAGACGAAAGAGACATCGCTCCAATCCAATGGGGATGTGGAAGTGAATCTAAGAAATTCAAAAAGAAATTAGAATGGAAACATAGGAAGTTTAAGACTAGACCTTTAGGATTGCCAAAGAAGTATAAATTTAGACAATCTACTACCTTTAGGGAAAAGAATCCTAAGACTAAGAAAAATAGATTCAGCTAAAGAACATACTTTAAGAAGAATACTAGTAAGTATAAGAAGGTTCCTAATTATAGGAAAGAAAAAGACGTAGCTCAATCTAAGACTGCCACCAAAGAATGTTGGACTTGCGGCCAAGAAGGACACTTTGCTAAAGACTGCCCTAATAAGAAAGATAAAGAAAGTATTAAAATCATTAATACAATATTAGACTATGCAGATCAAGAAGAATTAAATATCCTATATGCTATAGAAATATCAGACATAGAAGATGATGATGATAGCACTAGTATCTATAGTGTTTACACAGACAGTGATTCAGAAGACTATAGTGATAATGATGAGTATGAAGACTCTCAGGATACACTAGACTTATACATGATGCAGACTAATCAAGAAGATCCAGATGATGAATATATAGATTTTGAAGACGCTTGGTATAAGTGTATATTAAGCCCCTTTTTGAAGAAAAGATGGGCTGTTAGTAATCCTGAATTACTAACCTATATACCTAGATGTTACTTTGATGAAAGACATTATTGCACATTTGAAATGAAATGTAGCAAAAAAAAACTTTAGATGTGTAGAATGCTTTGAGATTATACAAACAGAATTGTTTCTAGTTTGTATTATTTGTCAACTACACTACGATGAAGACTGTTGGAGAACTAGATTTAGAGCAATTTATACTAGCCAGTATGACGCTCAAACAGACTTAGATATTAAAACCTATTATCAAGACATTGATAAGAATATAGCCAAAAGACTGCAAGAAAATGAAGACTTCAAAGGAAAAGGAATTTCCTATGACTTAGACGAATACCATTCTGATGATAGTTCAAAAGACTAAATACCCTTAGATTTTATAGATAAACCTCAGAAAGGAATATCTATTTTAGAAAAGAATAATTTAGGCATTTCTACTAAACCACATGCTTGTTTTGTAGAATTGTTTGTTCAATATAAAGACTATCCTAAAAGACTTTCAGCCTTTATAGATACAGGGTGCTCTCAGAGTATTTGTAAGGCTAATTCCTTCCCTGAAGACTACTATTTAGAAAGTACTCAAGAAATCTATGGTAAAGTGGCTAATGGAGATCCATTTACCTTATATTTCCAGACTATTCCTATTTACTTTAAATTAGGAAATCAGACCAACAAAACCGTTAATCATCGGTTTTGGATAATGGATCCTCGTCCTAGTTTCATAGGAAACATTATTTTAGGACAAGACTTTATTAGTAAATATCATCCTTATACTCAGTATAATGATAAGATATTAATTAGTGACCAAGAAGAATTTAATATTAAATCTCCTCTAATAGATCATAAGACTGCCTTTGACCTTATGCAGGTCAAGCCCAGTTATAGACCCATGAAACATCAGAGTTCTTCAGCTGAGCATGGTGGACCTAGACCTACAACCCAACAAGAAGCCTTAGAAATAACTAAACCCTTCCAAAAAGAGTGTAAGTGTCCAGACCAAAAGTGTTATAAGCAAATAGCGCTTATACATCAAGACATTTTAGATCAAGCCCAGCAGACCTTATTACAGGTGCAAGCTATATCCAAACAAAAGAAAATGGATATAGAAGTAGAAAAGGAAAAGATTAGGAAACTAGCAGAGCTTACTTTAGGAGAAAATCCCATCGCTAAGTGGGATAAAGACCAAAGCTATTGTGAAATCATCCCTATTAACCCAGACGCCACTATTAATGGTGGAACCTATAAGAAAGGATACTCACAAGAAGATAGGGAAGAATTCAAGAAAGACGTAGATAAAATGCTTAAGTTAGGCATTATTAGAGAAAGTAAAAGTAGACATAATATCCTAGCCTTCTATGTTCAAAATGAATCTGAACGTAAAAGAGGCAAAAGACGAATGGTTATAGATTATAGACAATTAAATAAGAATTGTGAATTTGATTCTTATAAGATACCAGACAAGAATAATTTGATTAATTTAATCGAAGATAGAATTATATTCAGTAAGTTTGATTGCAAATCAGGCTTCTGGCAAATTAAGATGCATCCAGACAGTATTAATTGGACAGCCTTTAGTGTGCCCTAAGGAAAATACGAATGGCTAGTTATGCCATTTGGATACTTGAATGCTCCTCAAGTTTTCCAAAGAAGAATGGATAATATATTTAGACCTTATTCAGAATTTTGTCTTGTTTACATAGATGATATTCTTGTAGCCAGTAAGACTGAGATAGAGCATGTTGACCATCTTAAAAAGATTATTCTAGAATTAGACAAGCATGGTATTGTTATTTCCGAAAGGAAAATGCAATTATTTCAGACTGAGATAGACTTTGTGGGAATGCATATTAATAAAGGAAAATTGTCCTTAGCAGAACACATAACCAAAAAGATTCTTGAGTTCCCAGACCAACTCAAAGATAGAAAACAATTACAATCATTTTTAGGATTGCTTAATTGTGCTGCAGATTTTATCAAAGACCTTGCTTCAAAAAGACAAAGCTTAACAGCCAAATTAAAAGGAACAGACAAAACTAATCCCTTTTATTGGACTAAAGATGATTTTGAAGTCATAAGACAAATTAAAGATGCAGTAAAGAATATTCCTTTACTCGAACTGCCTAATGCAGAAGACCAGTTTATAGTAGAAACAGATGCCTCTGATAAGCAATGGGGAGCAGTATACTTTGCCATTGATCATCAGACAAAAAAGAAGAAGATGTGTAGACATAGCTCTGGAACCTTTACAGACCCAGAAACAAGATACACTGCCCATGAAAAAGAAGTTTTAGCCATCGTAAGGGCAATAGAAAAATATATGTTGTTTCTTAGACCTAAGCATTTTACTGTTTATACTGACTCTTCTTATGCAGTAAAATTCAGAGATCTAGACTTGTCCAAGTCAAGGACTAATAAACTAATTAGATGGCAACAATTGCTTAATGGTTATGACTTCTCCGTTATACATGTTAAGGGAAGTAAAAATACCATTCCAGACATTATATCAAGAGAGCCAGTGTTTGCTAACACTAATATAATTTCATGTTTTATGTTGCAAACAGAAGACCTAGAAGACATGAGTTCCTCTGGAACAAATAGACTGAACAGGGAAGACGTTGCAGACTATCTTAGACGCGTAAGTCCAAATGCTGGTATAACGCAAAGACAAACTCATATTCAAGACTCTCAAGAAAGACCAATCCTAGAGAACTTTGATGATATCTTAGTTCCTCCTGGAAAATCTAGACAAGAGATCATTTCTCAAAATAGACTCATTGGGAAGATGTATTTCCCCCAATATAGACCTGATCAAAGATACCCAGACTTGATCAAATTTAGACGAGAATTCTCAGAAGACGAAAATACCCTTGTAGATGACATATGGTGGAACGTGAAGAATAGACTGTGGATCGAGTTCAAATAAAATTTGGTAGCTATTGCCAGATTTATGAGAACTCAAAGACTTGCAGTTACCCAACTCAGTGTTACTGCTATACCTAGACCTCAGACGCAAACCTATGCTCAGACTCTTGGAGAATCCTCCAAATCTAGACCCACTGATAATTTTTGTTATCAGAAAAAGACCTTTAAGACTAAGATTGTTATACCTTTTGGTCATAATAATCTTCCATCAACAGAAGACTATAAGAAAGAATCTAATAGCATTATTGAACATTTCAATATGTTATTATCTAAGACTAATGGAGATGCCTTAATAATAAAAGGTTTCTTCAAAGACGTTCCAAAGATTTATCTTGCTGGGAAAGCAGAAATTGCCCAGATAACTTTAGCAGACTATGGGTTCATCGAACTCATCCAAATTGAGACTATAGAAGACTCTGTTGCTCTTGGAAAAATAGTCCATGAGTATGTTAAAAAGGTAGAAGATTTCCTTCCTTTATTTGCTAGAATTTATCAGATTGCTCCAAGTTCCTGCGGAGGAATGAGGGTGGAAGGATTTAGACTTGTTAGATTTTCTAATTATACATTTGAAGACATTGAGATCCTATCTGAAGATGAGACTAAAGATTTAATTATTGATAAGTCCAAACTCCAGATCGCTCAGGCAATGGAAACAATTGAGATCATGGAATTATTAATAGGAGAAGACAGGTGGTACACTGCCTACCACAAAGAAGACTTCATAATCCAAGCTGATGAGCCATTCAATGGAAGGCTCAAGAGAGAATCCAAAGAAATGGTAGAGATAGCTTTGCCAGCTAGCCTCAAAACGGTAGGCCTTATTGATGAATTTTTCAATAATAACCTCCCAAATCAAGACAAGGCAGAAGAAGACACAGACACAACAAAGAAGGGCCCCTCAGTGGTGGATGAATTAATAAAGACGAAAGAATCATTTACCCAGACCATGCTTTCCATAAAGCAAAAATACCCATGTCCCACATGGACCACCAGACTGATGTAAAAGATGAAGACTTTGTTTGATGCTCTTGCATTATTACAAAACGACAAAGACCATGATGAAGACTTGGCACGCCTTTCCTTTTTTTTTTTTGAGAAAGAGGTCCCCCCATTATCAAAAGAAGATAAAATATTGTAGACCTAGCTGTGAAGATTCAGAAGACAATGTTACTTTAATAATTAAATTCTTTCAACCGGATTGCTTTTGGTAGCCGGTTACCAGTCATATTATAGTGCCCTTGATCTATAAAAGGGAGCGTCCATTTGTGTTTAAGATATGGGTTGTTAGAGAGAGAGAGATTGTTAGACCTTAGAGAGAGCATGCTTGTAAATAGTAATATGTATATGAGTGAGTAAACCTCTAATAGTTAGGGGAGAGGGGAGAGTTGTAATTACTTATGCTATGCAATAAAAGTATTTTCTTTTCCAGAAATCTCTTATGCTAAGTTGTTATTATTTTCCAAATTATCTCCAACTTTCTGTTCATAGAGGACTATTGTGTGGAACCTCTGGTGTAGCATACAAGGTGTTATACTGGTGAACCGCCGTCACTTGCCGATTAGCCGTGAGCCGTTAGCCAGGTGGGGGTTAGGCGTGAAGGCGTACATGCAGGAAACGGGTCAACCGCCAAAATAGTGGATTGAGGTGCGACACATAAAGAGAAAGTTGTAGGAGGCCGAGACAGGAGAAGAATAGTAACAAGGCTGAAGAGACTAAGGGAAGAGAGTAAAGATATTGCAGACCAGAAGAAAGGTATAACTCGAACCAAACCCTTAACTATTCTACATATTATTGTTTTAAAAAAAAGATTTTTTATGAGCTTACAAATCACTAAAGACTTTTTAGAATTTGTTAATCAAACAAGTTTAGACTTAACTAGAGAAATCCAAGATTGGACCCTTACAGACCCTAAAGACAAAGAACTTATAGAAACTGCTTTAGTATACGCAGGTGGTACTTTCAAATATATAGACCAGATTATTGAGTGGTTAGGAAGAGAAGTACCTAGAATAGAAATAATTAGACTAGGGATCCGAGATCTCTTTAGACAAAAGATAAGAATTGAAGATTTTGCAGAAGAACTGTCAAGACCCGAAAAATATCAAGAATATATTAGGATACTTGAAGACAGTATAGACGTACTAAAATTTATTAGACGAAAAAGGTTAGCTGAAACAAAGGCTATTTTAATTAAAGCCGGAGGAATCCGTCCTCTCATTAAGAACGTAGAAACAGCCGCCCCTAGAACATATAGAATATTTTTGTCGTCCTACGGAGATAGCGAATTAGATAAATTTATAGAAGACGATATAATTAATATTGTTAATCAAATATATAAAGAAACTAGACTAATAAACCCACGATACCGAATAAGGTATATAAGACTAGAATATTTCCTTGCAAAACCGCTTGCAATTTCTAGACTCCCAGAAGAAACTGTTTATATAAACAATCCTCGCTATTCAGAATTCCAGTACGATAGTGACGGAAAAAGTTTAAGAAGTAGTAGTAGTCCTGAGACTTCTACACTTAGACTCCCAGATTAATTAGGCTTTAAAATAAGCTTAAAAGACCTTAGAAATCCTTGGGGTAGAAATTTATATTAGAAAAACCACAGAACAAGACAAAAGGCATAAGTGGTCCCAAAACTTTTTGGACGGTAGTAAAACCCGTCGTTTAGACCCGTCGGAGATCCTGACCGTATATATATATATATATATATATATATATATATATATATATATATATATATATATATATATATATATATATATATGTGTGTGTGTGTGTGTGTGTGTGTGTGTGTCATAAATCAAAATATGAACGAATATATTTTTATCAATAGTCAAAGAAATTCGAGATCGATGGAAGTTTGATATTAAAGTAGTTTTGTCCCATTAACTGTAACGCCCTGACCCGGAATCTGGGGTCACCCATATATCAACCCAATATGATCCGACTACGTTAAGTGTGAAGTGATGTGAAGCAACCTAAATAATATTTCTCATCCATTTTAATTAATTAAAATTACCAAGTGAACATACAATTCCATTTTCAGAGCATATGAATATAATAATAAGAAATGTGTAACCCATTAGCAAATAATTACTTATCTATAAAACGCTATCAAAATATGATATATCGATTAACCTTTCGTAACAAAGGGAGCGAGATTGGACTTCCTAACAAAATGCAATACAAAAATGAACAAGGGAAATAATCGAATTTGATATTGTATCCAGTGTAATTCTACATGAAATTACTATATAATATATTTATTACCATGTTTTTCCCATAAAACATTATCTTTATTCTGGTTAATATCATGAACCCTTATCTTCACCTTTTGTCATTTTGTACCAAAATTCATTAACTCACGCATAAATGTGCCAAACCTTAAGATTATGACCTCGCCCTAAGATTAATCACACATTTAATTATTAAGTTTTATTCCTTTAATCTTCAAATACCAGGTCTTATATTTCATTTCAACTCTGGGTTTCACCAATTTACTTTATTGCACACTTACCTTGATTCGTGGACCATGTTGATTAAAACTAGAAATACAATTTTCATAATTATTTAATTAACAAATTCTCTTTTTTTCTATGAACACATGATCATTTATTTTTCATAATTAACATTTTATCCTCGAGTTCAACATATCCCAACTATGTTTACAGGGTTTTACTGCCTTTTATAAATGTCGCAACCATTGTTTTCTTAGTCGGTGATTTTAGGTCTTTGTCGAAGTTTCACCCTAGCGATTCGGGACCTTCTTAAATATTTCTAGGTTACTAATTTGTGAATACTATTTAACTTTTCATTAATTTCGTTCCTTGCAGTACAACTGCCATTTTTAGCAAAATATCTGCCCGACGCTCTGTTTAACAAAATACCGGACTTGTGTCGTAAACTATCCTCTTTTAGTTCCCCTTTTACATTTCAACATTTTAAACCCGTCCAACGGCCAACCCATGTAAGAACACATTATATGTAATTTATTTTTTTTATTCATTTTTACACACTTAAATACTTATAATGCCTTTATGACCCGTTTTAGAGTTTAATTCATTTAAAATGACATTTAAGGTTCAATTCATAATTTCCTAAGATACCAAGATTCTTTTGTAATTTCTTTGGGCGCCTTTGTAAAGTTACAATAACTCTCGGGTTATTTTGGAAATATTTAAAAGTTCAGGAGATGATTTGTAATTACTCAAAATTTTGGGAGAATTTTCATAATTATTCCCAAGTACGGGGCTATTTTGCAAATATCCCATAAAATACACTCTTGCAGTCAAAATAGCATTTTTAACCAGTCTAGCGTTTGAATAATATTATTTATAAAACAAACTTTAAATTTACATTTCCATAGCAACAAAACTAATATTCATTTTATCCAAGAGTGCAAAACAATTAACACCTTTAAACACAGGTGCGTAACCAACACATAACCCTTTTGACATGTGCAATGTTTGCTGAAAATGTCAATCTTTATGAATATATTTCTACACATGAAACTACATATATGAATTCTTATTATAACTGCAAACTGAAATGAACTAAACCCCCACCTATTTATAGTCTAAAACCTTGAGAAATGTTGGTGTAAAGGGCAGCCCCCCACCACTAAAGGTGACGTTTTAGGGTACCAATAGCTCCTAAACTTCTTAAAAATGCTCTTGAACTGCTCCAAAAAAATTCTTCTCAAAATACTTCTAGAAATGCCCACAACTTGCTTAAAATATTACTCCAAAATAATCCATTTAACAACTCTAAAATAAACCAACAAAACAATCAAACACTCAAGGCTTATATTCTCACTACAGGTATATATTTTGTTACAACAAAAGTGGTCATGAAAATTATGTTATGGAGGGTATTATGTTGAAGAGAAAGTTTTTTTTTCTTCTTTTTTATAAACCACAAATTACCAAAATTATGTTGAAGAGAAAGTTTCTTCTTTTTTTTCTTCTTTTTTATAAACCACAAATTACCAATCGAATAACTTCAACCACAAATTACCAAATGAGGTTGCGTGAGGAATAATAAATATAATGAGGGAAATTGGGTGAGCACTACACCAAAAATACCAATTTGGCACACCTTGATATTACAAATCTGGCAGAGTTTAAAACTGTGCCAAATTTTAGCTCTATTTAATGATAATCTGGCACACTTTTAAGCAACGCCAAATTTTGGCACTGTTTAAAAGTGTGCCAAAATTGAGAACACTTCACTAAAATATAAATATCCTAAAAAAAATTAATCCCCTCAAAGGTTATTATTCTCCCGCTCTCTCTCCTCTCCCAATATCATCTCCCGCTCTCCCTCTCACGCTCAAGAAAATCCCTAGATCTCTTTCGCCAAAAATCTAGACCATTTCAGAGCGATGATATATAAAAAAATATGGAATGGTTTATGTCTCGAAAAAAGCCATTGCTGGATCGAATCTTGGAGATATTGGGTGGTGACGAAGAATTCACGGAGTGGGGTCTCTTTGAGCAGGGTATTCGGCTGTTGGAAGGTCTGGTGTTTGAGATTTTTGGGTACGGGAAAGAATTTCTGTCGTGGTTGAAGTTATTCGATTGGGCTGGTCAGCAGCCTGGGTTTTACCACACCCGTGCCACCTTTCACGCCGTCTTTAAGATCCTATTCTGGGCCAAGTTAGTGTCTCTGATGCTTGATTTCTTGGGGAATCACATGAAGCAGATGTGTGTTCATAATGTCAGAATTTACAACACCCTCGTCATGGGCTCTCCAATTATTTGGTAGAATGCGCTTTCAGGGTATTGACTTGGATGCCTTTGCCTACCACGTGATTTTTAATGCTTTGGTGGAGGAGAGTTGTTTTGATGCTTTTAAGACCTATGTTAAGTTGACGCCGCTGGGAACAATTTTTTTTGTCGTTTCAAGTCTATCAGTGTTTTCCCGTTGCATCGATGGGAATGATGAGGTCGGAGCTAATGATGAAGTAAATTGTTCCTATTTATGGTTTGATTATTAGTGTGGGGTATTTACGGCTTGATTATCGGTGTTATTACCAGCACCAAAAATAACCCTAAGGCCGTGGCTATGCACCTCTTTCATCTGGTCTTTCTTGTGGTTGTTGGCCTTTCAGCTAGAAGGGCTATTGGAATTGTTGGTGATGTAGTGTTAGGTATTATTCATTTCCATCTCATTGTTGATCTCTAATTTTTTTATACATAGTTATTTTGACTAAGTGGGTGTTTATTAGTTGTTTCATTCATGTAATATACCTGAAAAATATCTTATGAATCCATATCTGACATATATGCATTGTTCTAACATTTGAGGCCATTTTCTAATCTGAATTATTTGTGTGGTTGAGATTGACTTTGTATGCTTCCCTGTTTGCTAATTTGTGGTAATTGTGTAATATTCATGTTTGATTCAAATGGTTTAACTTTCAATTTAAACTTCGACTTAAGTTTATGATTTAACCTCTTATTTTAGGGTTTACATATGGATGGAAGCAGTGACCAATGGAAGAATTTTGTACCATGAGGTACAAGACTATAAATTATGCGTCGTTCATTACGCGAACATGGTGTTGTGGGTATTCAATGAGTAGTTATATTGATTTATTTTCTTAGTTTTGTGGTAAAGTTCACATACACACAGTAATTGTCTTGATTTTGTCGTATTTGATCCCATTTCAGTCACTCTATCTTCAATTGCTACATTAGCACAACCACGTTTCATCTCTTCTTTATCGCCCTCTCTTTTTAGGTAAACATTGATTAACATTGACATGAATTGTCGATTTTTTTCACCTATTTGTTTTGGTACACACATAATAAAATGAGTTACAAGCCCATATTTGGACCAAAAACCAATATTGGGGTAATAGTGATCAATGTTTCTCAATATAGCATTCCATAATGTTTTCTTTTATATAAAACTGTACATATGTGTGTGTGTGTGTGTGTGTGTGTGTGTGTGTGTGTTTGTATTATATCAATGTTTGCCAATACAGCATTCCAAAATTATATAATATTTGTTACAAATAAACACTTAAAACATTTCTAACAATGCCGTCTCTCTCTTTTGTGGTTCCTATTTCATCAATGAATGCAATGGCTAAGGGTATCTCCAAAGCAAGTCGTTGAGATAGTTGACCAGCAGTGCCTTCGAGCCGGCAGTGGCTACTAAATACAGCACTTCCTGTTTCAACAATGAATGCAGTGACTAATGAATGTAGTGGCTAAGGATATCAGAGGTAACTGACAACGCCTTCAAGCCGTCGTCTAAGATGGTATTCACGTTGGTTTTGTGATATTTGGTATTCATGTTGATTTAGTGATTTTGATTTATCAAACAGGTTAATGGGGAACTTTCGTACCCTCATTGCAATAATTACGTTGAGAAAGAATGAAGTGAGAGTCTTACTCGATGACATCAAAGTTCCCGAGTAGTTAGTTTGGGGTGGAAAACAAGTTGATTGAGCGAACATGGGAGATGTTGGTAAAAATGGAATTATGTACTGGTTCGACGACCCGTGTCCACCCATTGCTGACACCGACGAATAGTTATATTGGTGCTAATTAGTGGAGTCATCTTCCTACTGAGGTATTATTTAAATTATGATTTGTTTGTTGATATTATGATTACGTTCTTAGGCTTTCATCTTCCTACTTAGGTATCATTTAGGTTTTTAGGTTGTTACGATTGTTATATACTATTATATATACATAACAATTCCCATATATATAACAGCCCTGTCAAAGCTCTAAACTTTACCAAACTCTACCAACCGCCAAACTTTAGTCTCACATTACATAATTCACAATTGAACTATGAACATAATCAACTCAAACTTAAACACTATTGAAGGGTGAAAATTATTGGAAGATGATGATAACTTGCACCTCGCACGACACCAATGTAACTCGTAAGAGGCACTAACACCTCGCATGGAACTAATGTAACACGTAGGAACTGATTACATAGTCACGGGCCTCTTGGTTTGAGAATATGACGATAATTTGGAAATACAGAGATTAAGCTTACAAACAAGCCGTTGAAGGGTGAAAACCTAAACCGGCCCCGTAAGAGGCACTAACACCTCGTACGAGACCCATGTAAGTCGTAGGAACTCACCCCATACTCATGGGCCTCTAGATTTGAGAATATGATGATAATTTCAAAATACATAGCTCAGGCTTACAAATAAGCCGTTGAAGGGTGAAAACCCAAACAACCCCTTAAGAGGCACTAACACCTCACACGGGACCAATATAACTCGTAGGAACTGACCGCATTGTCACGGGCCTCTCGGTTTGAGAATATGATGATAATTTGAACATATATAGATTAGGCTTAGAAACATGTCGTTGAAGGATGGAAACCCAAATCAGCTCCCAAACGGCCCCACAAGAGGCACTAACACCTCGCACGGGACCAATGTAACTCGTAGGAACTGATCGCGTAGCCATAGGCCTCTCGAATTTGAGAATATGATGATAATTCAAAATTATATAGATTAGGCTTAGAAAAAAGTCGTTGAAGGGTGAAAACCCAAACCAGCCCCCAAACGACCCCAAAAGAGGCACTAACACCTCCCACAGGACCAATGTAATTCGTAGGAACTGACTACGTAGTCATGGGCCTCTTGATTTGAGAATATGACAATAATTTAAAAATATATAGATTAGGCTTAGAAACAAGCCGTTAAAGGGTGAAAACCCAAACTAGCCCCGTAAGCGGCACTAACACCTCGTACATGACCAATATAACTCGTAAGAATTGACTGCGTAGTCAGGGGCCTCTCAATTTGAGAATATGATGATAATTTGAAAATATATATCTAGGCTTAGAAAGAAACCATTGAAGGGTGAAGACCCAAACCAGCCCCCAAACAACCCTGTAAGAGGCACTGACACCTCGTACGGGACCAATGTAGCTCATAGTAACTGACTGCGTAGTTAATGGACTCTCGATTTGGGAATATGACGATCATTTGAAAATATATAGATTAGGCTTAGAAATAAGCCATTGAAAGGTGAAAATCCAAACCAGCCCTGTAAGAGGCACTAACACCTCGCACGGGAACAATGTAACTCTTAGGAACTGATCGTGTAGTCATGGGCCTCTTGATTTGAGAATATGATGATAATTCAAAAATATACAGATTAGGCTTAGAAAGAAGTCATTGAAGGGTGAAAACTCAAATCATCTCCCAAACGGCCCCGTAAGATACACTAACACCTCACACGGGACCACTGTAACTCGTAGGAACTAATTGTATAGTCACGGGCCTCTCGGTTTGAGAATATGATGATAATTCAAAATATATAGATTATGCTTTGAAATAAGCCGTTGAAGGGTTAAAACCCAAACCATCCCCCAAGCGGCCCAGTAAGAGGCACTGACACCTCGCACGGGACCAATGTAACTCGTAGAAACTAACCGCGTAGTTAAGGGCCTCTCGGTTTGAGAATATGACGATAATTCAAAAATATATAGATTAGGATTTGAAAGAAGCCGTTGAAGGGTGAAAACCGAAACCAACCCCCAAATGACCTCGTAAGAGGCACTAATACCTCGTTCGGGATCAATGTAACTCGTAGGAACTAACCACGTAGTCACGGTCCTCTCGGTTTGAGAATATGAAAATAGTTTTAAAATATATAGATTAGGCTCACAAATAAGTCGTTGAAGGGTGAAAACCCAAATCGGCCCCGTAAGAGGCACTAACACCTCGCACGGGATCAATGTAACTCATAGGAACTTCCCGCGTAGTCACGGGCCTCTCGATTTGAGAATATGATGATAATTAGATAATATATGGATTAGTCATAGAAACAAGCCATTGAAGGGTGAAAATCCAAACAATCCCCCAAGCGGCCCTGTAAGAGGCACTAACACTTCGCACGGGACCAATATAACTCGTAGAAATTGATCGCCTAGTCATGAACCTCTCAGTGTAAGAATATGACGATACTTTGAAAATATATAGATTAGGCTTGAAAATAGGCCGTTGAAAGGTGGAAACTCAAATTAGCCACCAAATGACCCCGTAAGAGGCACTAACACATCACACGGGACCAATGTAACTCGTAGAAACTAACTGCATTGTCACGGCTCTCTCGGTTTGAGAATATGCCTATAATTTGATAATATATGGATTAGGCTAAGAAACAAGCCGTTGAAGGATGAAAACCCAAACCAACCCCTAAGCGGCCCCGTAAGAAGCTCTAACACCTCCCACGGGACCAATGTAACTCATAGGAACTGATCGCGTAGTCACCGGCCTCTCGGTTTGAGAATATGATGATAATTTAAAAATATAGCTTCGGCTTAGAAGTAAGTCGCTGAAGGGTGAAAACCCAAACCAACCTCGAAATGGCCCCGTAAGAGGCACTAACACCTCGTACGTGACCAATTTAACTCATATGAACAGATCGCGTAGTCACATGCCTCTCGATTTGAGAATATGATGACAATTTGAAAATATACAAATTAGGCTTTGAAAGAAGCCGTTAAAGGGTTAAAACCCAAACCAGCCCCCAAACGCCCCCTATAAGAGGCACTAACACCTAGTCCGGGATCAATATAACTCGTAGGAACTAACTGCATAGTCACGGGCCTCTCGGTTTGAAAATATGACGATAATATAAAAATATATAGATTAGGCTTACAAACAAGCCGTTGAAGGGTGAAAACCCGAACCGATTCCCAAACGGCCCCGTAAGAGGCACTAACACCTCGCACGAGACCAATGTAACTCGTAGCAACTGACCGTGTAGTCATGGGCCTCTCAGTTTGAGAATATGATGATAATTCAAAAATATATAGCTTAGGCTTAGCAATAAGCCATTGACGGGTGAAAATCCAAACTAGATCGCAAATGGCCCCGTAAGAGGTATTTACACCTCGCACAGGACCAATATAACTCGTTAGGAACTAATCACGTAGTGACGTGCCTCTCGATTTGAGAATATGATGATAATTTGAAAATATATAGATTAGGCTTAGAAACAAGCCGTTGAAGGGTGGAAACCCAAATCAACTCCCAAATGGCTCCGTAAAAGGCACCAACATCTCGCACAGGACCAATGTAACTCGTAAGAACTGACCGCGTAGTCACGGGCCTCTCGGTTTGAGAATATGACGATAATTCAAAAATATATAAATTAGGCTTTGAAACAAGCCGTTGAAGGATGGAAACTCAAACCAACCCCCAAACGATTCCGTAAGGGGCACTAACACCTCACACAAGATCAATGTAACTCGTAGGAACTCATCAGGTAGTCATAACTTGCGTAGGATTTTCAATTTGAGAATATAATAATAATTGTAACTCCTATATGTAATTTTTTTAGCTTGAGTAAGCTTTTTTTTTTTATAAATTTCTTGGTTACTAATATCGTCTCTTTTTTGTATCCTAATTTTTTTACAGGATAACATTTTATCGTTAGCATTTATTAACGTGGAACACACGGAGAAGTCAATGGTTTACAATAAGGGTTTATTTATTTATTGTCGTTAATATTCATGATTCTATTTTTTTATGTTATGGTCGTGCGGGCTTTTATAGTTTTATTGTTAACTTTTATGGCCATTCGGGCTTTTGTAATTTTATTATTATATTTTATGGTCGTGCAGGCTTTATATTACGAAGGTTTTAAATTAACAGGTTTTAGAATGTCCAGAAAATATAGAAAACTCTGCCAAATTTTTTTTGGTGTGTGAACTACTAAAGACTTGTAATATTTTGAAGTTTGTATATACATTAGTTTATCAACAACATTCGAGATTTGGAATTTGTGAATTTTTTTATTTTCAAATAATATTTTTTTCTTTTATCCAAAGATTTGGCACAGTTCAAAATCATGCAAAAAGTGTATCAAATTTTGGAACGATTTTGAACTGTGACAAAAGTTTATCAAAATGTGCTTAATCTGGTACAGTTCAAAAGTGTGCCAAAAGTGTGCCAAAAATATCAAATTCTGGAACGGTTTAAAAGTATGCTAGAAGTGTTCCTGTTTGGTTAAATCTGTCACACTTTGAAATCGTGCCAGAAAAAAATAGCCATTTGATCTAGCACAGTTTTAAACCGTGCCAGATTGTTGTTTTTGGTGTAGTGGAGCCATCCTTATGTTGACAACATAACCCTTGGTTCCATTTTATAATTAAAAGGTTTTGGGATATGTTATTGGTTGTGTAGTTAATGGGGATATTGCATCATAAGGACTAGACTTTACTATACCAAATGTTGACCTTGCACCAAACAACTGAGCCACACACATCAACTCCTCGAAATAAATGCACCCGCAACCTTAAACCCCCACATTGGTCTAGGTCACCGACCATGTGGATAGACTAGCCTCTTTTGCGGCATTCCCATAGTGATGAAGCTCTATAAAGCTTCTACTGTGATGTGGAGAATCGTTTTTGAAGCCAGGGAGTCCTATCCCCGCGGTTGGCTTGAGACATTTGTGTGATTTCCTACTTATGTAAGTTGTATATATGAACAAACCTATAGGTAATACATCTCTTCTTTCTCCAATTAGTAATATGATCTCTTATACATAATTTAAGTCATGTTATATACGTACTGACCCATGCAATTAAAACTCCTTTATAATACATCCATATCTCTCATCCACGAATACATATAGGCAACAATTGTGTTAGCCCTTAACCTCTTAATTAATAATTACTTGCTAACCTAATTAATACTAATTTTACACTAAAAATTATTCCTCACCCCATTTATTTATTCTAATTAAGTAAATATACTTTAATGTAGATGGAATGAATTTATACTTAATTAAAATAAACTTAAATTTTCACCTTAAACTTTGTTTCTCGAGAAATTTCCAACATTGTACTTACACAAAATAAAACCTTTTCTTGACCACATAATTTTCCCAATTTATTAACTTGCACTTAAATTTTTTCTCAAGTTTCAACATAACTTAAATAATCATCTTAATTAGTCCATACAATTTACACTTTAGCACTAATACCCAAATAATTATCCCAATAAAACATCTCCATACATACATGATTAAATCACAATTTTTTGTCTAAACTATTATCGAAATCGAGGATATTACATTCTTCCCTCCTTCAAAAATTTCATCTTCAAAATTCTTACCATTGACCATCGATTGATCCACTAGTCACCATTAGATCATAATATTAAGAATGTATGTCCACATACTTACCATCATTCCAGTACCCTTCATCTCTCGATAACTAATTCCAAAAGTCATTATATCATCGTACATGAACATATCACTTGTTTCTAGTTTCAAACTTAGAGCAAACTCTACTTGAAGCATACGTATGAACTTCCTTTACTACCAAGGGTTAATGAAATACAAGTAACTCACCTAATCACTTAAACCATCTCTAGTTGGACTTTAGATATCACAATTTATTACATTCATATCATTTCTCCTCCTATACTTAGGGATCACCCCCATAGCACTTATCAATGTCCAACCCATGCCATGTCCCCTTTTAAGCACATACATCACTGGTCAACCAAAGGCCATCTGAATTTTCATTTTTAAGTCATTTATATGATCTAGTAGTTGTTTACTACCAATTATTTAACGTTCTCTAATATTATCCAAGACTATGCTTTTAGTCTTTAGTTATTACCGAATGTAGTCCTAGGTTTCAAAGCTTACAATTTAATGCAAAAAGTGATACTTACAACCTTGTAAAGATATTCTATCATACCATGATACCATATGTGAAGTTCTTACTCACGTTGGTTCATAAATAATGTTATTGTATCACATATAATGGACTACTAAGTCCAAATCAAGAAAGTCACCATATATAGTGCTAATAAAATAGGATGCCTATGCAACTCTGCATTATGGTTTCTCGAATTAAGGCATCAATTACCACGATTTGATTCATCAACCATTCTAGGCCTAACTCCCATCCAACACTGAGGCAACATCTTTTTCGTAATTTTATCATTATGGTTTCTTAAATTCAGGAATCAATCCTACTAGCTCAGCTAACGATACTGAATCGTACCCAACCAGGGGATAATCTGTTAGTTCCAATAGATCCCAATAGGGAAGAACTAAGCGAGTTCAAGGAGGACCTAAAACTATTATCAAAGAGGTACGATCAACTCAATATATCGAAGAAATATATGGACTACACCCTCATATCTCCCTATCATAAGGCCAAATTACCAAAGTAATTCAAAATTTCGAACATCGAGAAGTTTGGAGACAATGAACTCCCCCCCCCCCCCCCCCCCCCCAAAAAAAATTGTGCACCTACGCAATTATCCTTGTGTCATGACTCTCCTTGGAGTGTCAGAGGAAGTAAATGATCCAGAAAAGCCTTAAAGAACATTCCCTCAGGTGGTTACCATCCCTTTAGGATTCTATAATTTGCAATTGGGAGGACATGGATGGAGAGTTCATGTCACAGTACAAGTATAATGAGGAGTTAAAATTCACATGCGGATAATTACAACTACTCAATCAGAATCTAGGTGAGTCAATTAGTAACTTCATCAAAAGATAGAGAAAGAAAGTAGCTACCATGACTAACACTCCGTCAGAATAAGAACAAGAAAGCATAGTAAAAAAAAATTTCTTACCCCATATCCAAGTGTCGATGGGAGGTCAGTAATACCCTCACTTCAAAATCATTCAGGAGACTGGGTCTGAGATTAAAAAAGGGGTTGCTAGTCATAAAGCAGAATCTGAACCAAAAAGGCTGACTGGGCAGTTCGCATTGTGAAAGTATAATAAACAGGTCAGCACCTCAGTGTCAACCATAAAGAACATATCCCAACCTTCCACTTTTTGGACACCTAAAATCTCTCCCAACCCTACCCAAAAGGATTATACTAAACTCTAATATCCTCTATTAAAACTGTACCAAGACCTGCTTGCTCAAAATCCCATTAAACTGTTGGAAACCTAACCATTACCATATACTTTTCATAGAAATTTCAGACATTATGGTCACTTAAATTTTCATCATATTTCTAGGGAAACCACTATTCAATGCTTTCACCTCAAGAATGTTGACCAGATTCTTTTAGACAAGGGTATGATCGCCCCTCCAGCCAATCCTAAACCCAACACCACTCATAATTCTCTCTCAACACACACAACTGTGATAAATGCCATCCTTGTATAAAGAGATCCACAATTTCACACCTCAACCAAAATCAAACCCATCGAAACACCCAATTTCCCTACCATCTCACCAAACCCCCTCAAAATTTGCCCGCCCTTTCTCTATCATGCTATAAGCTTTGTCGATCAATCTTTGTCACTACTGACTTAAGCCTTCATTATCCTCCGTGCCCGCTCAGAAGAGGAAGTCATGGAATTACTAGCAGTTCTCGACCAACTTCGAAACTTTGGGATGAAATTTCCCTTAGAAATGACTTGACTGTGAGAGGTTCAACGATTTGTTCATGGAATCCCAAATATGGTCTCGAGGGTCAGATAAATGGGTTGTACCGAGGAAGAATTCCTCCTAAAGGACATCATGCAAGTCATTTTAGATGTGTTCCTTTAAAAAAGAGAGATATACAATGTCTTTGATTCTCTTACGGTCCTGAAACTCTAAGGGCATCTGATTTCTTCATCCAACCATTTTCCTCCGGAGTGGGAAGATTTGTATAATGAAGCCATATAAGTTGTTAAGTGCAACTATTTTTCATAGAAAGATGATATCATCGCCACTGGATGGGGGATGGTTTTGATAGTTCAGATGATGAATCAAACCGTGGAGAAGACAACTCAATTTCTTATTTGTGTGTGATGATATCCTTCGAAGAATTTCTAAGGGAGTCAACAAAGTATCCATTCAGCTTGAAGTAGATTAAGACTCGGGAAAAAATAGATCCATTGGCACTTGTTGATAACGTGTCCGCCCTACAAGTAGGCATATGTAAGCCTTATTTTATTTGTGCGATTTACGTTTTATGTTTACGCTTCATCGAATTTTGAGGACAAAATTCTTGTAATAGTGGGGGAGAATGTAACATCTCGTTATTTTAAACTGAAAAATCTTCTATAAATTAAAATAATAAATTTTTGGAATTTCTTAATTTTTATACTTCAAAATGTTGGATATAATTTAAGTGAAATGAGATTTTAATCGGAATTAAAATCGTGATTTAATTCAAGAAATTATAACTTTTTATATAAAAATGGGGAATCTCAGTTTGGCAGAGGATCAGAACCGATTCGGCACTGGGTTTTTTCGGCTTTTCCCCATGAGGCATGTTCACGAGTGTGACGAAAGTTGTCCCATGAGTCACATTCATGGTTGGTGGGACTGCATTTGTACTTTGCAAAAAAAATTCTATAATAATAAAATAGCAAACAATTATAAAATCTGTATGAATTTATGAAACAGTAAAAGGGGAATTAAATTGTCTTAAGATTGTTAATGTACTGCTGATATAAATTCAATAAAACAGAATAAAAATAAATTATATAAATAAGAAAAAATAAGAAATACTTACTAGGTACTAAAGAAATTGAATTACAGAATAAAAAATAAGTAATCCGAGCCCTGTGAATACCATAGTGTCCTTAAGACAATTTAATTCCCTCTGTAGTGCTTTAAGGTCTGAATTAATTTCTCCCAATATAGAACAAATTTTTCGAATCAAATCAGGAATCACTAAAATGAATGGATTCTGGCGAACGCAATTTATGTGCGTTTTACTAAACTGTAAACAGATAATAATAAATGTTAAGAATGGAGGAAATCTTTCTGTAAAAGTGGGTGCGATTCTCAATTTTTTTCTGATAGTTTTAAATGGAGAAAAAATCAGTAATATATATAGCATCAATGTGTTTGTTCGGAAGAGACACTTTAAACTAACAATTAATTGTTTAAATTCTTTGAGAATTAAGTTAAAACTGGGTTAAATTAATTAAACCTTCCCCTGTAAAAATCCTAGAAAAGATAATTATACCCGACTCAAAAATTCTTTTTGTCCCAAAATGAAAGGAGACTTGAAGCCCAAGCCCGAGTCGTGATGAGACGAGCTGGCCGAATGTCGCAGGTGTAAACCTTTGGCTAAGCACAACACATGCATAATGTAGGCCATCTTCCCTTTAAAGAGTTGGAATACTCAAAAGGCACCCAATATGACACTTGATATTGTGTATGGACTTATAAAGGTGTTTCATGACCCTGATGAATTAACCAAAGAATTTCGAATGGCCCGTGATCGTTATCATGAAGAGGATTTTATATGCGTTCATATCAGTTTAATCGTCTCACGCTTGAGAAATCCATCTTTGTATAACTTAACGATCGCTTCGAAATTCACATCCCTTACTGTAGAAGATCTTCATGACTCATAAACCATCAGAGATGTTATTATTAACCATATATCTGAAGGCTTACAAAGAATTATTGAACTCCATCCATTATTCATGGCTAAGTAGTATCTATTGTTGCTTCCTTAAAGAGAAAATGGATATCAACATGGTCTCACTTATAAAAATAATCAATGTGGATTGAAAATAACGAGAAATTCGATTACAATGCGAGAATATTATTCATACAAAAAACAACAAATAATGAATGAATTATAATTTTTAACTAATTCTGGTAGATTGCTCTGACCGTACTTGGTTAATGCATATACATGAATTGAGTCAGAGAGATTGCGATGGATTTTATATATTCAACCACAATTGAGAGTGGAGTTGTATGAAGGATTAAAAGTTGCTTTCCTTAAAGGAGACGTGGATCTTTCACCCGTGGGAAAACACATTTTTCTTCCTTCAAATTTCATTAGAGGGCCACGTTACATGCCGTAGAATTTTCAAGATGCCATGGAGATATGTAGATGGGTTGGCAATATAGATATTTTCATCACCTCCATTCCAAAATGGCTAGAAATTCGGCATTCCTTGATTTAACTCCCAGTAAAAAACCTGAAGACAATCCAGATACTATCTCAAGAGTTTTTAAAATTAATCTTAATCAATTGATATGTGATTTAACATCAGGTCAACATTTTAGTAAAGCCATGGCAAGTAAGCAAAATTTAAAAGAATCATTTCATGTAATTGTTATTTTATTATATATACATACTTTATAAATTGAAATATAAATTTTTATCTCTCATACATTTATCTATGCAATAGATTTTCAAAAGAGAGGTCTCTCCCATGCACATATATTATTGACAAAATTATTTTCATTAAATTATTGGATTGCCATTACGAACCTATCGGGTTCGCAATCGTAGGCCAATTTGTGATGCGCGGACCATGTAGAAAGCTAATCCAATTTCACCTTGTATAACAAAAGATGGTTTCTTAAATCACTTTCCCTAGAATTATCCTATCGAACCTACCATTGATGATAAGGTCTTTCCCATTTATACGAGGCATGATGATGGTAAACACATTGAGAAAATTAAATAATGTTTGATAAAAGATCCGTAGTTCCTCATTATCTTGATTTGATAGTTAAATATAAAGACCATATCAATGTTGAGTAGTGTAATAGATTAAGGTCTATCAAATACCTTTTTAAATATAAAAATAAAGGACCGGATAGAACAACATTGATTTTGGAAGAAAATATTCAATGACACCCTATAGATGGAACCCAAGAAGTGATGGAGGTAGAGGAGATAAGGTCATTCCTAGATTGTTGTTACTTAACGACATGCGAAGCCTCATGGTGCATTTATTAGTTCAATATACAATATCTAAGTGTTGGTGTGGAGAGACTAATCTTCCACCTTCCATATGAACATGTGGTAACATTTAGAGATTTCGGTCACTTAGAAAACGTACTGAACGTAATCAATGTCACCAAAATAATGTTCACATCATGGATGAGAACGAGCACAAATAATGAAAATGTAAAGAAGTTAACATGTGTAGAGTTCTGAAAAGAATGGGTATGACAACCTGAATTGAAATAATGGAAAAGAAGAGAATCGAGAAATCGTATTGGCCAGTTAAACTATGTTTATCCAATAGAAGAAAAAATGTTTTATCTGAGAATGCTATCACAGATCGCAAAGGGGGAAACAATTAAGAAGAAATGAAAACTATTAATGGAGTGACGTACCCAACATGCAAATCAACATGTTATGAACTTGGTTTGTTAGACGACGATGGGGAATGGCACTTCTTCAGGCATTACAATGGACTATAGGTGCATAACTATGTGAACTATTTATATTAATTATGCTATTTTATGAAGTCTCTCATCCTTTTAATCCTGTGTGGTTTCGCAAATTATTTTATTATGTAAATTGGATCATTCTGAGTTAGTGAATTGTAAATGAGTGGATTTGAAATGAGTTTAAATCCAATTTTACCCAATATTTGGTAATCTGAAATTGATGTTAAGGTTTTATGAGAAAAAAATATAAAAACATATTGAGAGAGAGGGGGGAAGGAAGGGGGAGAAGGAAGGGAAAAGGATGGAAGGGATGGCGGGGGGGGGGGGGGGGGGGGGGAGATAGACAGCAACATGAACTTTATGAGACTAATATTTCAAATGGATGCATTTCACATTTTTGGTGAAATAATCCAATTTTAGATTTTACACATGAGATGAAATGGGGCAATTAATAAATCATTTCATTAATGAAACCAAATACCATTAATGGGTCAATTTGTAAATGGACCAATTTATTAATGAGTCAATTTCTAATTTGGGACAACCAAATGGGGATTTTGAGATTTGGGAAAAGAATTGGGAACTTCTCTCGAATGATATCTTGTATTGGCAAAGAAGGCTTTAAAAGTTTCAACAATTAATCATCCGTGAAGAGAAGGTAAAAAACTACAACTTGCACGAATTGGAGCCAGTCTTTCTTGGGAGTAACAAACCATTTAGGCCTTGTTTGCGAGTTCTTTTTTGGAGAGAAAAGAAAGGAAAGGAAGGGAAAATGTGTTTTCTTTCCTTCATTTGAGAGTATAAGTAGGAGAGAAAGTGTATTTCTCTCGTTTGGGAGTTTAAAAGGAGAGAAAAGGAATTTTTTTTCAAAAATTTTCTTCCTTTCTCTACAAAATATTCTTTCCAAATCGAAAAGAAATGGAGAGAAATGAAAGTTTTTTTAATTAATTCTACCTTCTTCCCCTTAAAAAAATTATTTTCCTCCCCAAATCCCAAACAATATAAAGAAATTTATTTTCTTTTCTCTCCCAAACTCCTTTATTTTCTCTTCTTTTCGTTTCTCTCTTATTAACTTTTCCTTTTCTCTTTTCTCTCCTAATAAAATTTTTCTTTCCTTTCTTTTCTCTCCAAAACTCCCAAATAAGCCCTTAAGGATTTCCCTTCATTTCCCCTCCCATATCAATCACTTATCCATGAATTTCTCAGTTAGTTGATAATTGAAGAGCTATCATATGACGTGGATCAACTTATAAATGACCACATAAAACTACATCGTGGCCTCAATTCCTAACAGAGCCTGTGTGTTAGTTTGTTATTTTTAGTTAGTTAGAATAGTTACTATGTGTTAGTTTGTCATTTTTAGTTAGTTAGAATAGTTACTGTTTGTTAGATTGTTTCTTTTAGTTTTCTATTTATACTCGATGTATCTCTGGCAAAGTAAGTAAATAGAATAAGAAAATGTTTTTACATTCTCTTGGGTCAAATATGGTATCAGAGCTTCATTATGCTTCCCTATTGATCGATTTAATTCCTCTCAATTGATATTCATTTATGTTCTTAATCTTGATTGTTTTAATCATTTGTTCTTCATTTTCATTCTTTCGATCTGTTTCTCTACTAATCATGGCATCATCTGAATCTATGATGCAATCATCTTCTTCTCCATCCATGAACACTTCTGCCAATGATGAATCTTCAAGTCCTTATTTCCTTCATTCCTCGGACAGTCCTAGCTTTATTCTTATATCACAACCTCTTACTGGAGACAATTATTCTTCATGGATTAGAGCTATGGTAATTGCTTTGTCCGTGAAGAACAAGCTAGGGTTTATCGATGGTTTAATTCAATGTCCTTCAGGTACTGATGGTCTCTTCAGTTCTTGGATCAGAATTAATAATATTTTTATCTCTTGGATTCTCAATTCCATGTCTAAGGATATTTCTGCTAGTGTGATTTAATCTCAAAGTGCATATGATATCTGGAATGATCTAAAGGAAAGATTCAACAAAGAAATGGTCCTCATATTTTCCAATTAAGGCGTGATCATATGAATCTCACTCAAGGAGATCTTTATGTTAGTTCCTATTTCACTAAATTGAAAACCATCTAGGAAGAATTTAGTAATTACAAACCTTCTTGTTCTTGCGGTAAGTGTACTTGTGGTGGAATTAAAGAATTAGCAGATCATCACCATATGGAGTATGTAATGTCATTCCTGATGGGATTACATGATACTTATGCTCAAGTTCGTGGTCAAATACTTCTAATGGATCCTATTCCTCCCATAAACAAGGTGTTTTCTCTGGTTTCTCAAGAGGAACATCATTGATCTGTCAAATCTACCAGTTCTGATTCAATGGCTTTCTCCATTAAAACTGAAGCAAATCAGTATGCTAACAAGTCAAATTAGTATACTAACAAGTCAAGTTCATTCAATCAATATGCCAATAAGCCTAATCAATATCCTTCTAAAAATCAGAAATACTTTACTGGCAGACCTGTTTGCACCCATTGTGGTTATGTTGGTCATACCAAGGACAAATGCTACATACTTCATGGATATCCTCCTAGATACAAACCACGAAATTTAAATAGTTCTCAATCAAATGTTGTTGTAGCTGGCCAAGTTACTGATTCTACTACTAATCAGAATCAAGGAGATGTAGACAATTTCATCCAGACTTTGAATGCTACTCAATATTAATAGCTTATGACTATGTTCAGTAACCATCTAACTTCTGCCAAAATGTGTACTGAACCTGACACTACCACTTCAGGTATATGTTTCTCAGTGTCCCTCAATCCTATTATTAATTCTCCTTAATTTTGGATAATTGACGCAGGAGCTACTAGCCACATATGCTTCAATAAATCAACATTTCACATAATAGAAACTATACAAAATACATTTGTCACTCTTCCTGATAACAGTCGTTTACCTGTACATTTTTTTGGAACTGTACAACTCTCTTCCTCTTTGGCTCTCACAAATGTTCTATATGTGCCTCGGTTCAGATTTAATCTCATTTCTGTCAGTTCTATAACCAAGAATTCTAATATTCAAGTTGAGTTTCTCATTGACTCCTGTGTTATTCAGGACCAACACACACAGAGGAAGATTGCCAGGGGTGAAAAGATGGAAGCCCTTTATATTTACAATAATGATATTGTTCTTCCAGCCAAGAATTATTGTACTTTCATTGCCAATTCTACTAATTTTAGCACTAATAATGTAGTGACTAGTCAAATTTGTCATGATAGGCTAGGTCACTTATCTTTCAAGAAACTTGAATTTTTGAGAGATAAATTACATTACTCTAGCAAGAATCATGACCATTTTCTTGTAATATTTGTCCTTTGGCAAAACAAAGAAGACTTTCTTTTATGTCTAATACTAACCTTTCTCAAAATTCTTTTGATCTTGTTCACTCTGATACCTGGGGTCCCTATCACATACCTACTTATGAAGGCTACAAATATTTCCTAACTATTGTTGATGACAACACAAGGTTCACTTAGGTCTTTTTAATAAGACAAAAATCTGATGTTAGCTTCATTATCCCTCGATTTTCACTCTCATTGAAACTCAGTTTCATAATGTGATTAAGAGATTCAGATCAGACAATGCCCCCGAGTTGTAATTCACTGAGTTTTTCAATTCCAAAGGAGTTATCCACCAGTTTTCTTGTATAGAAATACCCGAGCAAAATTCAGTAGTAGAAAGGAAACATCAGCATTTGTTGAATGTTGTTCGTGCTTTATTTTTCCAGTCTTGGGTTCCTATTAAATTTTGGGGGGAATGTGTGCTCACTGCTACCTTCTTAATCAACATGACTCATTCACCTATTATACACATTGACACTCCATACCAATTGCTATATAATTATCCAGTGAATTATAATTCTCTCAAAGTTTTTGGCAGGTTGTGCTTTGCATCCACTCTGCCTTCTTATAGGACAAAATTTCATCCCAGAGCCAAACCTTGTGTGTTTGTTGGCTATCCTCCCGGTATCAAAGGCTAAAAGTTATATGATATTGAAATCAAAACTTTCTTTGTTTCTCGAGATGTCATCTTTCATGAACATCTCTTCCCTTTTCAATCTATTCCACATTCTGATGATTTAATTGATCCATTTGTTGACCTTGTTTTACCAAATTCTACCCATGATTTTGATCGGTCCACTTCATCCCATTCTCAATCTACTACTTCAGTTCCCAATATTACTATATCCCCTCATGTCCAACCTTCACATGCCACTTCTTAAACTGATATTATTCCTTCTTTTAGTATTTCTTCTCCTCTTCCTCTGAGGAGATCAAATTGACCCATAAAAGCTCCAACTTACTTGAGAGACTTTCACTGTACAAGTCACCACCTAATTCAAAATCTTCTTATCCATTATACAACTACTTATCCTATAACAAATTCGTTTCCACTCACCAAAAATACTTACTCAATGTGTCTTCTACGTTTGAACCTCAATTCTACCATGAACCTGTGATGTTTCCTCATTAGAGAGAAGCTATGCAAGCAGAGTTATATGCTATGGAAGATAATCACACTTGGTCAATTACTACTCTTCCTAAAGATAAGAATTCAATTGGTTGCAAATGGGTTTATAAGGTCAAATACAAATCTAATGGTTCTATAGAAAGGTATAAGGCTCGACTTGTAGCAAAGGTATACACTCAACAAGAAGGGTTAGATTTCATTGAGACCTTTGCACCAGTTGCTAAGCTACTCACTATCAAGGTCTTACTTGCTGTTGTTGCTGTTAATAATTGGCCTCGTATTCAACTTGATGTGAACAATGCCTTCTTAAATGGAGATTTATTTTGAAGAGGTGTATCTAGACTTTCTATTGGGATATAACAAGTCCACACTACACAAAAATGGGTAAATTGGCACCCTTCCAACGCTTAGCCTTGTCACGGTCAATGACCTTGACAACAAACACGCATTTTGTGTCACGGTCATTGACCGTGACAAGGCCGTGACAAAGGATTGTCACGGTCAATGACCGTGATAAGTCCGTGACAATTATATTTATCATGGACTTGTCACGGTCATTGATCGTGACAATACCTATAATGTCGTCATGGTCAATGACTGTGACACGACCGTGACAAATGTCACAATAAAAAAAACCTTTCCCCTTCTTTTTTCCTCCGTTGTTTCTTCCCTCTTTTTTTCTCTCTCTCTCTACGCTGCTCTCTCTCTCTCTACTTTCAGGTTACTCTCTCTCTCTCTCTCTCTCTCTCTCTCTCTGTTTCTCTCTCTCTCTCTCTTCCATTTATATATATATGTGTGTGTGTGTGTGTGTGTGTATATGTGCATGTGTGTGTGTGTGTGTGCATGTGTGGGGGGTGGCTAGGGGGTGGGGGGGTTGTTTATGTGTGTGTGTGTGTGTGTGGTGGGTGGGGGGTGGGGCAGGGTGGGGCTGTTTGTGTGTGTGTGTGGTGTGTCTGCGTGTGCGTGTGCGTGTGTGTGGTGGGTGGGGGTGGGGAGGCGGCAGGGATGGGTGGGTGGGTGGCGGGGTAGGGGGCTGCGTGTGTGTATGTGCACGTGTGTGTATATATGTGTGTGTTGTGTGCGTTTTTGTGTGTAATGTCCCTTGTAAACGAATTGATTGATTGTCCCTCATTGTAAATTAGAAAATTAATATATGATTAATTATGAAAGTATGATTGCCCCTCATTGTAAATTAGTAAATTAATAATTGTATACTTTAATTGTTAGGTTAATTAATGAAAATAATTAATTGAGTAGATGAATTAGGAGTACGGGATACACATTTGTTATTGACATTTCTGTTGGATTATAGTGGATCGATGTTGGGTTGGTTAATATTAAAAGTGGCATGACCACTGGATTATTGTCCATATGGGGGTGGGATTTTTCAACTTTTTTTGAAAATTACTTTGTATATCGAACGATATATATATATAGTATGATAATTAAATGAAACATACTTGAAATTACATATAGTGCGCATAGATACTAGCCTTCTAGTTCTTATGCATACGCATTCAATAGCCCTTAGACCTATTCGAGAGTCATTACCCCTGTAATGAGATCTCTCTAATTGTCCCGTTTGGACAGTTTGGGACTGCATAATTTCTGTATAATATTCTTAATGGCTTAAAGTTGTTACTTTTGGAGGAAGTTCTGCAGTCGTATCCTAATGTTCTCTGGGTACATACTAGATTGGCAAGTGTGACTGTTATTTCAATTAATCAATTGAAATAACACTCACACTTGCCAATGTACGTCGTGTACTTGGAGAACTACAGGGATATGCTGCCGAATGTTTTTCAAATTGTAACAATGTGCATGAGCTGTTAAGTATATTACAGAAAAATGCGGTCTTGAATGGGATAGGACCACTCACTCTTTAGAGGAGATGGAGGAAATAGAAATTTCTATTACAAATTGAATTTGAATATAAATAAGACATAATTAAATGAAACATACTATAAATCTAAGTTTTGTTTATAATAATCCATGAATATACTCTTCGTACCTTTAATAGGTGATTAGTTGTGGTAGCTGTGATGGGATATCCGAAATACAAAGAGTGGATGGGTGAGACAAATAAAATGGGGGATGTGTTTCGCATAGGTGCTAATGAATTTGTGAAATATGCAAAGAGGTGTCATAATGATGAAGAGTTTCCGTGTCCGTGTGCTAGGTGTAAGAATGGTAAGGTGTTTGAGTGGAAAACAGTTGAACTACATTTGTTAAGATCGGGTATGCAAGATAGTTATCAATTTTGGAGTTTTCACGGTGAATTGAAAGTTCCTTTTGTACCCGACCAACCTTCACAACAACCATCAACAAGTACGATAGATGTAGAAGGGGATGATGTAGATCATAATATGTTACAGGATTTAGTTGATGATGCGTACAGAGTTTATGAAGTAGAGGAGAATGAGGTTACTGATGATGTAGAAGGTTCAAGTGCTCGTGAAGATATCACGATAAAACTTGATGATGACTACCAAAGCTTAAAATTTAAGGTGACCCAACTTTTATACTCTGGATGTGAGAAAGATCAAATAACTTTATATGCCATGGTTGGTTTGCATAGTTTGAAGATGCAGTACGGTTTGTCTGGTAATAGCGTGACAGGAATTCTGAAATGGGTGAAGGGCTTATTACCCAAGGAGAATACACTTCCAAATAGTTATCATGTTATGAAGAACAGTTTGAAAGGTTTGGGAATGAAGTATAAATCGATTCATGCTTGTGTGTATGACTGCATACTATACCTAAAGGAGTATGAAAATCTCGATTGTTGTCTGGTATGCGATGATTCTAGATATGTCTAATCTACTAGTAAGGAAGGCACAAACTCAAAAGTGCCTCAAAAAGTATTGAAATATTTTCCCGTTGGGCCTAGATTAAAGAGATTTTTCACAGTACCATGGATAGAAGAGGCAACGACTTGGCGTGCTAGGGAAGAAGTAGGGGGTAATATCATGCGTCATCCTATTGATTCTACTGCCTAGAGGAGGATGAATTATGAGTATCTCGATTTTGATCGAGAACAACGCAACATTCGTTTGGCTATATCAACAGAGTTTATGGCCAGTGATCCTAGCCCCACTCAACCTCCCTCCTTCACAGTGTTTGAGACCTGAATTTTTGATGATGGCTTTGTTGATACCTGGGCCAAAGGAACCAAGTGATGACATCGACGTCTACCTGGATCATTTGGTAGAAGAATTAAATTAGTTGTGGGAAGAGGGTGTGCAATCATTTGACTCTTTTAAAATAGAAGAGTTTACCCTGAAAGCTATGTTGATGTGGGCAATTCATGATTTTTCAGCTTATGGGACATTATCCGGTTATATAGTACATGGTTACTTGGGGTGTCCTATTTGTGGAGAGGAGACTGAATCTCTTCGTCTATCCTTTAGCTCAAAAAATGTATACCATTGACACATGAGGTTTTTACCCCCGGCTTATAGTTTCACATCTGAGAAAGGTTCCAATTTTTTATTGGGCGGGATTGAACATAGGCTACCGCCGAGTCAACTTTCGGGTTTAGAAATTAAAAGTAAATCTTCTGAATGTGGCCCTAATATGCCAGGTAAGAATCCCAAATTTAAGAACGTCAAGCATAAGAAGACCCCAACTGGGAATGAAACTGAGACAAGAAAGGCATGGTCTAGGAGGTCAATTTTATTTGACTTGCCTTATTGGAAGAATAATTTGGTGCGCCATGTATTGGATGTGATGCACTTGCCTTAGTGGGAGTCATTCGAAGGATGGAGAAAATGCACGAAAAGACCTTAAATCGATGAAACTTAAGCCACAACTATGGTTAAAAGAAGATAGTAGGGGAAGGACAGTAATTCCCTCTGGTGCGTTTACTTTGACGTGTGGGTAAAGGAAGGTGCTTTTAAACACAATATATAATTTGAAGGGCCCATATACTTTTTCGTCCAACTTGCAAAGGATTGTGAATTATGCTACTCATGATTTACATAAGTGTAAGTCCCAAGATTGGCATGTGATCATGGAATTGGTTCCTCTATTGTTTAAGCACTGCTTCTCGAAGCACAAGGATTTGCGGAGGGATATTATGAAAATTAGTATTACCTTCTCATTCTTGTGTGAGAAGGTAGTCAATCGAGAACACATAGTGGGTGCAAAGTTGGCGATGACCAAAGCGATTTGTGTATTGGAGAAGTACTTTCCCCCAGCATTCTTTGACATAAGTGTTTATTTGCTGGTACACTTATGCGATGAGGCAATTTTTGTGGTCCAGCTAGATATCGGTGGATGTATCCATTTGAAAGATTGATGAAATTTTTTAAAGATTACGTCAAGAATACGCGATACATTGCAGGATCAATTGCAGAGGAATACATCACCATGGAGTCATCAATATATACTCGGGAATATATTCCTAACTCGACTAGCGTTGATGATGGTGGTCATGTGATGGGAAAACGAGTGAAGTTAACGAGTTTGCAACATGAACAAGTAGCTCGTTATCTATTTGACACACATGAAGATGTCGAAGAATGGAAAAAGTAAGTTTCGATTATTATAATATTTTAAATTATTTTAAATTATTTTATACATGATTAATTTTGTAATATGCAGAAAATATGAAGCCTGTGAGAACAATAAAAGACGAAAAACAATGGTACAATCAGACAACGAATATAGGTTGTGGTTGACACAAGAGGTAATTATAATGAAAATGACCGTTATATAACGTTACATTACACTCAAATTTTACCACTAATATAATTAATTTATCTATATTCTCAGCTCTTAAAGACGGGTAATGCGACATCAAGGCTTGCTCGTTTAGCCACTGGACCCTTGTTCGTGGCACAAGAGTACAAAAAGTATCGATTGAACGGTTAAATTTTCGGCGCTAAAGTGTACGAGGAAAGTACAATTGTACAGAACTCGAGCATTTCATACAAAGCTCTTACTTTCTTTCGAGCGAGCGCAAAAGATTAAAACCTCGTTGAAGCTGAAATGACTTACTTTGGTGTAATCCAAAATATATTTGAATTGGATTATATAAGCTTCAAAGAGGCTGTATTTTACTGTGACTGGGTAAGAGGTGAGGATAAAAATTCTTGTAAAGTTGATCCTGTCACCAATTTGATCATGGTTGACTTGTCCAAGTCGAAGAGCAACGACCACGTGAGTGATGAGCCGTTTGTTTGTGCATTTCAAAAGGTTATTCTAGTGTTTTACTCGGAGTATATCAACAACGAGCCGTGGTCAATTGTCCAACACATGCCAAAGCGTCTAAATTGTAGTGTGGATGACTTGGCTGCTCCTACCGAATATCAATCCATTTTTTATGATAACCCGAATTTCAAACAATTTTTCAATTTGTAATAAATATTCCAATTTCTACCAAAACATCCATTTTTAATGCTTTTAATTGATTTGAACTTTATCATTTTCACTCTTGTGTAGTGTGAGTGTGTGGGTAGTAAGGGTGGGGGTGGAGATGTTTCTTTCTTGTACATCTTATGAGCTAGATGTTGTTGTTTTGAAATTCAGAATTGAGGTGTTTAATAGTAACAATTCATTTTTATTTGTAATAATTGTACATATTTACATGTGTTCTTTTAATTCATTTTGATATGTACTAATAACATTTTTTTACAGCAAATGTCTCCTTCAGGTATTAAGGCGAGGATGATGATGCTAGTTATAATAATGTCATCTGGGCTCGATGGTAGCGGAGGCGACGAGGGCTCCTCGGCCCCTAATCTCCCCAAATATTGAAAATTAAGGATGCCCATCGAGAACAAGTCGAGGCTATTAGCAAAATCCCTCGAGTTGGTAAAGACGATCATCGGCCCGGGGTACATTAGTTGGAAGGAGGTGCCATATGAGCTCAAGTTAGTTGTTTGGGTGGCACTATAGGTAATATATTTATATTTATATGAATATGAATATTCCAATTTCAATTTTAATTTCATTTTATATTTATATTTATATTTATTTGCAACTAATATTGTATTTGTTGGACAGGAACAGTTCAACCTGGATCCAAAGCTACGCGATTCCATCTTGTGAGGGAGCAACACAAGACATGGAAGAAAAATATGCGGATCCGTTACTTTGGGAAGACACGAGAGTCCATTATCCAAAGGCGTGAATCCATCCCGCCGAAGGAGCCGATCTCATTGTCATAATGGCAAAGGTTCATTGACAATGAGATCGGGGAGCGACAATTGGCATCTTGCCAATCGGGAAGGGAAAACCGGGCAAACAAGACCGACGTGCACTACTCCGGCTGGACGTCTTACGCCGAGGTGGAGCATAGGATGATGGTAAGATTTTATTTTTCTATAACTACATAAAATATATTATTCTGCATTATTTTACTTTACGGGGCCGATACTAATTTTACTTTATTTTATTTCAGGGGACAGGGAGTGGCCCTGGGGGTAGGCCACATAGGCTCGATACTTATGTGGCTCTTTGGATGAAGAAGGGGAAGGACAAGGAGGTGTCCCCAAGCGTCGCTGCCACGATTGTAAGTAATCCGATAGTTTACTTTTTGTTAATTACGTTATAATTTTTTAATTTACTTATTTTACTAATCATGTGCTTTTTGTCATTTCAGGCAAAGCTTAAGGAAGTGCATGAGTCGCAGTCTGATGCCGACAAGGAATATTTGTCCACAGACACACTCATCCAAGTGCTTGGCCCTGATCGCAAGGGGAGGACAAGGGGGGTGAGCTCGCGGGTGGCCAAATCTATGATCATCGGATTGGAGACGAGCGACACCGGGTTAGTTCGAATGGTGGATTCACATGATGTGAAGTTGTTGTTTAGGCACACATTCTTCACATTTATCCCCTTAATTTCAGTATTTTTATGATCCCGTGCAGTGTAAGTAGCTTGGATTTGTCTCTTATGTATGCTACTAACCCCTTTTGGCAAGTATTTCGTGTTTTATGTATTTCTCATGTGTTTTACAGGTATTTCACACAAGTTAGTGCGAAGGAGAACTCAAAACAATGAAAGAAACCAAGAAATGGAGGGTTGAAGGGCATTTTCGTAATTTTTCAGCCTTATTCCGACGGTGGGGCCAACTAGAAAGTTGAAGAGCTCTAAATTACAAGAATACTGGAAAAAACGGCACCTCAATCCGAGCTACGGTGAAGAAGTTACGATGTTTTGAAGTTGCGGGATAATGAAGAGTCTGGATGTGCGGATTTCTGTCATTAATTATGCATTTAATGCAGTGCAACTCTTGGAAAACTTGTTCCACAAGCACTATTGGTTGTCAATTTCGAGATTTTGTGCTATAAAAGCCCATGACCTACATCATTTTAAGGGGAGTTTCTAGAGAGGCTAGGTTAGGAGTAGGTTAGAAGTGCTAGATTGAATCTTAGGGTTAGATTTTGAGAGCAAATTTTCTATTCCTTCAAGAGTTGTATGAACCCTAGTTTGTATTCTGAATCTCAATTCCTTGTTGCTGAATTCAAGTCAACTCTTTCCATTCTCTTATTTTATTACTTGCAAATCATTTACCATGTTTTGTAGATCCATAATTTTGTGTATGAATTTGTTTTTTTTTATCCAATCATGAGTAGCTAATTTCTCAAGGGTTGGGGTACATGAACTCAATCCTAATACAAATTATTTGTATGGAAAATTAGGAAATAAATGAAAATATTGGTTGAATCGTGAATGAAAATCATATATGCATTGTCATATCTTTTAATCTCTCTTGCCCTAGGTACTTGGGATGTTTAAGAATGCTTTGTATGTATAATTTGTCGTTCACCGCCTTATATTGATCTTTGATTTAATATGATGCGGGCTTGACCCTCATATATGTAATGCTTAGTGATGATAAGGACTGGATTTAATCAAGAATTTTGATTTATAATTCTAGTATTCTAAAGGATAATTTGTTAAGGATTGAGGGATTGTACCCTACCCTATTTTCTCCCATTTGTCAGATCTAATTTCTTTTGCACTTTTCAGTTTGTTTTTCTTAAGTAATTTTTTAATAGAAATTTTCCCAACCATCATCTTTTTCATTTTTATTTTAGAAGTAATAAATCAATAAAATTCTATAAAACATTCCCTGTGGATTCGATACCCAGACTTACTACTATACTCCATAAAAGTGTAGTTAAAAGTTTAGGTTTTTTTTTTGTATTGAGGTTGGAAGCCGATAACAACGACTAGCGTATTACACGGACGCTCGGTTTTTTCACTCGATCAAAATGGCGCCGTTGCCGGGGAATGTTTTGTTATAGATTATAATTGATTTACTATTTCGAAAGTTTTTTTTTCTTTGGATTTTTTTTTACCTTTTTTGTAGCCTTGCACAATTGAGCACCAAGAAACGTTGAATCCTCAATCGCACACCTTTGTACTCGAATTTCCATTTACATACTATTCGGTAATAATGTCTTTTCATGGTGAGTTCGGTAATTATAATGGTTCATATGGTAATCGTTTTCAAACTTTTTATTCTCAAGACTCCGCGGCTCGACCTATTACCATTGGTGAGGCCGTTCTAACTCTGGAGTGTGAAAGGCTTGCAAATGAATATAGGAGAGAAATTTATATTAATTATTCTCAAGAATCTGTGCCTCGGCCTATTACCATGGGTGAGGCCTTTCTAAATCTTGCGTATGAAAAGCTTGAAAACGAATATCGAAAAAAAAATCATTTGGGGGAATCCAATGAAGATTTTTTCTCCAATATTTGTGAAACTATAAAAGGTTTTCAACCAAAAGAGGAATCCGAGGCTCTAGAGCCAAGGGATCCTACTTTGGAAGAATACATGATTTTTCTAACCAAAAGAGTACTGGATTTTCTTTCCACCCAAAGCACAAAGAATATCGATTATGGTCTTGTGAAGGAAATGGTCACACTTTGCTATGATGTGAGTTCTATTTTGGAAAACAAAGAGGAGGTTGAGACTTGTGTGTCACCTCAAATTTTTGAAGAACATCTCATTGAAAGTGAGTCTTGCTCCCTTGAAATTCAATCTCCAAGTGATGATGAATCACTTGAGATTGAGTTTATTTCATCACCATTTTCGTTCACGGTTATTGAACCATTAGAAGTACCGCTAGATTCCTATGAGTCGGTTGAAAATTCTGAAACGTTTACACCTTTTACCGACAAAGACACTTTGCTAGAATTGTTTTCTAATATGGAATGTTCCTTTTTGTGTGCCCCTCTCCCCATACTACTTGAAAAATCTTTGGGAGGTGATTATATTTTTCTTGGATCTCAATTGTACTTGTCCCACCTAGCACCCAAACCCCCCATCATCCCGTTAAATTTTTTAATTGGTGATGGTTCATTTTCTCCATCTCACACATGCCTTCCGTTTTTCAAACGAAATTCTTACTTTTCGGGAGGCATGCATCCTAATGAGGGTACACTATTAATCCCTCAAAGTCAAATTGTATTTTGGGTGGACCCTCAAATTTTTCGACTTCTAGTGTATGATTTATTAGCCGTTCAAATTATAGGTTGTACATAATTAGTTTTTTTTTCTTTTTCTTTTTCTTTCCGTTTTTAATAGTGTAGTGTCATTAGTTAAAGTTTTTGTTATTCTTTTTGTTATGCTTGGTTCTAACATGTTTTGTAGATTCAATGGACTCGCACTCATCGGGATTGCTCTATTTGGGTAATATCTTTCTTTTCCTCTCTTTATGTTGTGTTCTTGATTCGCATTGAGGACAATGCAACATTTAAGTTAGGGGGTGTGGGATATTCTTCCCATTTATTGTTTAGATTCATTGATTCGATCACATGTTCTTTCCAAGTATGTTTTTTTTTTAGAAAAAAAAAATTGAAAAATTTTGAAAAAAACCAAAAATATTTTTCTTCAAAATAAATAAAAATTGGAATTTAAAATTTTCAAAAATATCACCTTTATTCTATTTAAAGTCTAAAATTGTTAAATCTCAATTGTACTAAGCCAAAATGACCGAAGATGGAAATTGAAAGAAAATTGACGACTTTACGAATAAGTGTGGAGATTGATCAAACCCAGTGAGATTTCGAGCCTTTCAATTTTTTTTGAGTTTTTAAATCAATCCGAGTTTATGATTAACTCAAAGTTCTTTTCAGCGTTTTAATAAGTTGTTGATGATCTCAATCCTTTGTTTTGATCGGTTATGGAAATGTGTGAAATGTTGTCTCGAAATTCGTGCTAAATATATCTCTAAACTTAATTAATCTCGAGATGCATATGGTAATGTGATTAGCAATTTGGATGATGAAGTAGGCCCTCATTTGTTACCCAAAAATATTAGCCATAAAAAGTTGTGAAAAATTATCCTTTTGCAACCCAAGTTGACCCTAATAAAATATTTTCCTTTCGTTTGATAACCCGAAAAACCAAATAGCCCGGAATTGTGAAAATTGAGAAAATTCATCAAGTAAGTCCAAATTGTGCAATAAAAAGGGGCAAGAAAAAAAAATGTTAAAAAAAATAGTGGAAAAAAAATGAAAATTGAAAAAGAAAGAGAAAAATGAGCAAATGCCCGAAAAAGCACAAATGGACGTCATAAGGACATTTTCCAATTCCGAACATTCCATCCATTCCCATTTTTACCCTTTACACCTTTTAACCCGAAAAAGTCCTAACCGAGTCCGAATGGTGAAATTAATTACCGCATGGAGAGCTAAGACATGAAAAGATAATATGAGAGATTAAATGGTGTGAACTAGAGGTGATGTTCCCGTTTCCTAATAACCGTAATCCGATGATGAGATCTTTTCACCATATATTTCCTTCTTTTCAATTTTGTATGCATGAATTTGTGTCCATTATATTTACTCTTTATATCATGCATACCGAGAGAAACTAGCCACAATTCGAGTGATTCGTTTGTGAGTGCATCCGTAAGAATTTGAATCAAAACGAATTTTTGGAAAGTAACGTAATGCTCAATGGGTGGAAATTTGAGGTTTAATTTTTGGCTTCGCACACACACACTATGGTTTGAGACAGTTGAATATGAGTTAATGGTGATTATTTTTCGAAAGTTTTAAATTGTACAATTTTTAAGTATTTTGATCTTTATTTGAGTCAATAAAGAATTTTGTGGGTAAATTCACTGCAAACCCTCACGAGACAAAACTCGTCCTACTAGGGTAACCTAGGGGTTTAAAGGCTTGTTGCATACGCTAAATGCAATCGCGTTCCTGCGAAAGTGGAATTTTATTTTAATAAAGGAATTTTCAAGAGTAGAATTTTGGTTAGGATTCATATACATTGCTCGGGACGCGCAAAGTTCTAAGTTAGGGGGTGTGTTTAGGCACATATTCTTCACATTTATCCCCTTAATTTCAGTATTTTTATGATCCCGTGCAGTGTAAGTAGCTTGGATTTGTCTCTTATGTATGCTACTAACCCCTTTTGGCAAGTATTTCGTGTTTTGTGTATTTCTCATGTGTTTTACAGGTATTTCACACAAGTTAGTGCGAAGGAGAACTCAAAACAATGAAAGAAACCAAGAAATGGAGGGTTGAAGGGCATTTTCGTAATTTTTCAGCCTTATTCCGACGGTGGGGCCAACTAGAAAGTTGAAGAGCTCTAAATTACAAGAATACTGGAAAAAACGGCACCTCAATCCGAGCTACGGTGAAGAAGTTACGATGTTTTGAAGTTGCGAGATAATGAAGAGTCTGGATGTGCGGATTTCTGTCATTAATTATGCATTTAATGCAGTGCAACTCTTGGAAAACTTGTTCCACAAGCACTATTGGTTGTCAATTTCGAGATTTTGTGCTATAAAATCCCATTACCTACATCATTTTAAGGGGAGTTGCTAGAGAGAGGCTAGGTTAGGAGTAGGTTAGAAGTGCTAGATTGAATCTTAGGGTTAGATTTTGAGAGCAAATTTTCTATTCCTTCAAGAGTTGTATGAACCCTAGTTTATATTCTGAATCTCAATTCCTTGTTGCTGAATTCAAGTAAACTCTTTCCATTCTCTTATTTTATTACTTGCAAATCATTTACCATGTTTTGTAGATCCATAATTTTGTGTATGAATTTGTTTTTTTTATCCAATCATGAGTAGCTAATTTCTCAAGGGTTGGGGTACATGAACTCAATCCTAATAAAAATTATTTGTATGGAAAATTAGGAAATAAATGAAAATATTGGTTGAATCGTGAATGAAAATCATATATGCATTGTCATATCTTTTAATCTCTCTTGCCCTAGGTACTTGGGATGTTTAAGAATGCTTTGTATGTATAATTTGTCGTTCACCGCCTTATATTGATCTTTGATTTCATATGATGCAGGCTTGACCCTCATATATGTAATGCTTAGTGATGATAAGGACTGGATTTAATCAAGAATTTTGATTTATAATTCTAGTATTCTAAAGGATAATTTGTTAAGGATTGAGGGATTGTACCCTACCCTATTTTCTCCCATTTGTCAGATCTAATTTCTTTTGCACTTTTCAGTTTGTTTTTCTTAAGTAATTTTTAATAGAAATTTTCCCAACCATCATCTTTTTCATTTTTATTTTAGAAGTAATAAATCAATTAAATTCTATAAAACATTCCCTGTGGATTCGATACCCAGACTTACTACTATACTCCATAAAAGTGTAGTTAAAAGTTTAGGTTTTTTTTTTTGTATTGAGGTTGGAAGCCGATAACAACGACTAGCGTATTACACGGACGCTCGGTTTTTCCACTCGATCAGTTGTCCCGTTTAGAGGCGACGGTCCAGGATATGTACTCATTCGTGAAGCGTTCGTTGGGAGAAAACCGTAAGGGTAAAGGGAAGTAGAAGGCAGTGCGGGAGGAGGAGGTGTGGGAGGACGAGGATGAGGATGTGCACCTCCCTACTTCATCGCCGACACGTGCGGACTTTGATGATCCACTTCCCTATTGGCCCCCTTTAACAGACCGATGTCGACACTTGGTTGGCCGAGCGTGTTTATAATGGACATATTTGATGTCCAATGGATAGGGAGGGGGTTGAGGGACCCGAATATCGTCCAGGGTGCACTAGTTCATGGACGTGAGCTTCAAGACATCGAGTCCAGGGTGCTCATCATGCATGTGATGCCTAGGAAGGAGAACTCCCAATTGTGGTTGCGCAAACAATGCGGCACGGTGTATATTAGTGGATGTGTTAATTTGTATATCGTGTGGCCTACTCACTTCCTCAGTGTTAACCATACCCCAGACATTTAGTGACATTGATTTAAGTTTGAATTGAATATTTTTAAATTATTACATTTGAATTATATTTGGATTATATGGTGATGCATATTCTCTCTATTTTGAATGTATATTTGCATATCTCTATTTTATTTGGATATATGATGTTTGAATAGTTACAACGTTGCTATAACAGGTACAGATATATTGTTGGGCAGTGACAGTGGCAATACTGCCCAGCAGAATTTTTTTCAATTCTGCCCAGAATTATCACGGTCATTGACCGTGACAAGTCCTTGACAAAAAAAATTGTCACGGACTTGTCACGGTCAATGACCGTGACATGACCGTGAGAAAAAAAAGTTATCTCACCCAGAATTATCACGGTCATTGACCTTGACAAGCTGAAGTTGTCAAGGTCAATGACCGTGAAAATTCGACAGATTTGGTGTAGTGCCAATTATTCTGATGAACAGGGGAGAAACTTGTTTGCAAGCTTCACAAATCCATATATGGATTGAAACAAGCATCCAGACCGTGGTTCTCAAAATTTTCTCAAGTTCTACTTCTTCATGGTTTTTTCCAATCCAAATCAGATTGCTCTTTGTTCACAAAGGGATCTGGTTCTTCCTATGTGTTCTTGCTTATCTTTGTGGATGATATTATCATCACTGGCTCAGACCCTCATGAAATTGACAAGTTGAAATGTTTCCTTTATAGTCAATTTAAACTTAAAGTTCTTGGAAATTTGAGGTACTTTCTTAGCTTAGAGATTGCTCGATCTACTAAAGGAATATTTCTTTCTCAAAGGCATTATACATTACAGTTACTTGAAGATACTGGTTTTCTCGGCTGTAAACCAGCAGCTCTGCCTATGGATCCTCAAACTAAGCTCAGTTATTTTGAGGGTGATCTTCTTGAGGATGCTTATTCTTATAGAAGACTTGTTGGTCAATTGTTATATTTAACAATATCTAGGCCCAATATTACTTTTGCTGTCTACAAACTCAGTCAGTTTATTTCAAAGCCTAGACAACCTCATCTTGCAGCAGCAAATCACTTATTACAGTACCTTAAAACTCATCCTGGTCAAGGTCTTCTACTTTATTCTACTTCTTTACTTCAGCTTCGAGCTTTCTCTGATGCAGACCGGGGGTCTTGCTTGGATTCTCGAAAGTCTGTTACTGGTTTCTGCATTTTCTTTGTGATTCTATGGTGTCTTGGAAAGCCAAGAAACAAAGTAATGTATGTCGCTCATCTATTGAAGCTGAATATCGTGATTTGGCTTCAACAACATGTGAATTAACTTGATTACACCAACTCTTAAAAGATTTTCAAGTAACCAGTTCTTCTCCTACTTTGGTGTTTTGTGATAATCAAGCTGCGGTTTATATTGCCTCAAATCTAATATTTCATGAACGCACCAAGCATATAGAGATGGATTGTCATTTTATTCGTGAGAAGATTGCTGAAGGCTCCATTAAACTTCTTCCCATTCGAACTCAACATAGACTAGCCGATGTGTTCACCAAAGCCTTACCTGCAAAAATTTTGTTTCCTCTGTTGTCCAAGATGGAAATTCTTGATCTTCACTGTCCATCTTGAGGGGGAGTAACAGAACCTGTGTGTTAGTTTGTTATTTTTAGTTAGTTAGAATAGTTACTGTGTGTTAGTTTGTTATTTTTAGTTAGTTAGAATAGTTACTGTTTGTTAGATTGTTTCTTTTAGTTTTCTATTTATACTCGATGTATCTATGGCAAAAGTAAGTAAATAGAATAAGAAAATGTTTTTACATTCTCTTGGGTCAAATAATTCCAAACAAAAAAAATCATAACGTGGACGTCTAGTCCGTAACAAACTAAATTGGGTGGATTTATTTCATCTACGGTGAGGGAGGTTCTTGAAGAAACATATCTATATAAAATAATCATTGCACATTTAAGATTTGAAGGGAAAGCAGTTTTTGCCATTTCTTCTTCTGAAATTGCATCTATGTTATTTCCACGTGGGAGAACTGCACATTCTAGGTTTTCCAATCAAATCAACTCTCTTGATTACTCTGCTTGTGACATTTGCCAGGGAACCTAACTACTAATACTTTTATGAATGACTACTCCAATTATATGGGATAAGGCACTAGTGAATCACCAAAATATTTTTGATGAAGATTATTTGGATAGCAGAGTATCTGGCCATAAAATTGTTCTTTTAGGGGGTGATTTCAGGCAAACTTTACAAGTTGTGCCTAGAGGGAGGATATAGGATGTAGTCAAGTCCTCAATTAGTAAGTCCCATTTTTGGAATTCTGCCAGATTTTCATCTTCAAAGAAAACACGTGGATACAAGACACTGGAGATTTCAGTTCTTAGGTTCTAGTACTCGGAGATGAAAAGTTACCAATAGCTTCCTTTCGAGATAATGAAGAGACGTGTTGGATTCAAATTCCAGATGATTACTCGTTCCTTTAATTGATGACCCAATAGGGTATATAGTCATTGCTGTATATCCCAGTTTGAAAAAAAAAATTTAGAGATCAAGATTATTTGTAATCAAGAGGCATTCTCACTCCAACCAAAGAACTCATTAATGATATCAATTCATACATACTGGATTTCAATATAGAGGAGAAAAGACTTGTTTAATCTTAGATTCACTTTTCAAATCTTCAAGAAATATTGGCGACCATGATATTCTTTTCCTTATAAAGTTCCTAAGACTTTACATTTCCCCGATGTGCCAAACCATGCATTGCATTTGAAATTTGGAATTCCTACAATTTTGTTACAAAACATCAATCAAACTTCAAAGTGATGGATTGTGTAATGGGATACAACTCATTATCACTCAATTAGCACCATTGGTTATTGAATGCAGAATTATAATAGGGCCAAATATTTGAGCATAGGTATTCATCCCAAGGATAACAATGTCCACCATAGAACCAAAGTGGCCATTTAAACTAAAGCATCACCAACTACCTGTTTGGCCATCATTCTGCATGACAATCAATAAAAGCTAGGGCCAAACTCACCAAAATGTTGGGGTATGCCTGCCAAAAATTGTCTTCAACCATGGATAAATCTACATTGTTGTTTTGAGCGTTACTCCATGCACATGTTTAAAAATTCTATAAGGACACAATTCTCTGATTGAGTCTTAGTGTAATTTTGGCTCAATTTCGGATAAAAACGTTTATGTCATAGGATAGTTTTAAATTGTATCCATTCAAGCCTATGACGTGTTTGTTGAAGACGTAGTGGCCAAGTTCATAAAGCTTCATCAAATGCCGAGTTTGTAGTGCCTCGTTTCTACATCATTAACATGGTTCCATTGCACCTAAGGTATGAATGCATTTTAATATATATATATATATATATATATATATATATATATATATATATAGGAGCTTGAAACAATAGTTATATGGGTGTAAGTTTTGTTTAAACTGTTGTTTGGTTTCAGAAAGTTTCTTTAAAACTTTAAAATAAAGTTTCTAGGCTAAAAATAGAATTTTCATCTTTCTGGTTTTTCTTTCGATATTGTCGTTCGAACGAGTTTGCCAACGAGTTCCCATATTGGCCACTGGAATATCATTTGAATTATCGTTCGAATGAAAAATGATGTTCGAACGAGAATTCCAACAATATTTCTAATCAGTTCAATTTTTATACACTGGAACTTCGTTAGAAGGCTCGTTCGAACGAAAATCTCATTCGGACGAGATTTGGCAGGAACAGTTTTTGAGCAGTTTTTCCCACTTTCACACTACTTTTTCCACTAACTCCTTTCCTGAATATCTAAGTGCGGGAACCAAGTTTTTTTAACTTAACTTTTTCATACGATTCCATCTCTAAGAGAGAGTTTGAGAGCATAATTCCAAAAGGACAAAAGTTCATTGTTTAAGTGTTGTTGTCTTTCAAGAAAAATCTTTTAAACACTTGTTTTACACTCAAAGTTTGTTTATCCAAGTTCATCTATCTATCTATATATATATATATATATATATATATATATACTTTGCTTGGAGTTTGGCACCGATTTTTATCTCTACCGTTTGAAGAGAAGTTTGGGTTTACTTCTAAATCCCACAAAGAAGAAGATTGTTTGCTTTGTCATACCCACTTGGAGAAAGGCTCCTAGTTTGGGTGATGGTGACCAACAAAAGTCCGATCGGTGGATTCCTAGACCACGGTGGAGCTCTGTGGTTATTCTCTAGGCGGAGGTGTATACAAGAAGGAGCATCGGGGCTTAAAAGGGATCGAGTCGAGTGTTGTAAGTCTTAATGTCTTGTATTTGTAAAACCATACGTAGAGGATTTGAGGCTAGGGTCGTCTGAGGTTGTTTCCCGTTGTGGGTTTTTCCTCGTACATCGCGGCGTAGTGATTCATTGTTTATTTTATCTTGCAAAATCACCTAGAACGCATGCTTAGGTAAAAAGATAAAATTTGGTTTAAATCACTACTTGTTTAATTTGGTGCTAATTAATTTGGGTAATGTTTATGTTAATTTAATTCAAGTCGTCACTTAATTTGATAAAATTGATTTGGCCTAATTTGGAAATATTGAAAATATGACTTAGGCAAATTTCTAGGACTTGGGTTAAATTGGTTTGAGTGAAAAATGTATTAATTGTTTAACTTTAATTTCACTTGGTTTATTTTAATTTGAGATAAATTAAAAATTTGTTTAATTGAACCATCTTTCGCTTCCGCATATCTTTAAAAAGGGAATTGCTTTTTGTGATAAGTATTTTAAAAATAGGGGGCCTCGCGCCACAACAAGTGGTATCATAGCCAAAAACAATAAATTACTCAATTAACGATTCTTTAAATATTTTTGACTAAAATGGAATTTTTCCCATTTTCAAAATTTCCTATTTTCGATGGTTCTAACTATGCGAATTGGAAAGCGCGGATGAGATCAGCACTAAAATCTATCGTCGAGAGAGTTTGGATGTCTGTTGTCAACGGGTGGTCCCCCCTACTCATTTAGTAGATAATGAGCGTGTTCCCAAGCCCGTCGATAGATGGAGTGAGAATGAATTTAAACTTTCGAACTTTAATTCCCGTGGTTTAAATGCCTTGTTTAGCGCGGTCACACCGGATGAATTTCATCGTATTATGACGTGTGAAATCGCTAAAGAAGCTTGGGATATTTTACGACTCACTCATGAAGGTACTAGTGTCGTTAAATCTTCGAAACTCCAAAACCTCACCACTCAATTTGAAACCATCAAAATGAACGAAAAAGAAACTTTTGATGAATTTTATGCTAGACTTTCCGATATTGTTTATTCATCTTTTAATTTGGGAGAGAAAATACCCGACAACCGAGTAGTAAAGAAAATCCTAAGGTCCCTACCCGATAGATTTATTCCAAAAGTGACCGTTTTAAATTCTTTACCCACTTTAGCCTCTACGAAATTAGAAGAGCTCGTAGGTGATTTACAAACCTATGAACTAGACATGTTTCCCTCTAAAACTAAAAAGAAAATAGAAAAGGGAGTTGCTTTAAAAGCCCGAAAAGAGGAAAAAGATGTAAGATTTTCAGAGTGTGAAAGTGATAGTGACTCGGAAGATACCTTGTTTGCTCGGAAATTTCAAAAATTTCATAAATTTAACAAAGATAATTTTAAAAATGATTTTAAGAAATTTGAAAAATCTACGCATGACAAAGCCGAGCAGATCCCTAAAATTATTAATGAACATTTAAATAGGGATGAGTCAAATAGGTGTTTTGGTTGTGAGGGGTATGGCCATAGGGCAAAAGAGTGTCCCACTAAACTAAGGAGAGAGGGTAAGCAACCAATTTCTTTTAATGATACCCTTAATGATAGTGATAATGAAGAGGGACCCGATTCCCGCACTAAGCCCAACTTTGTGGCTTTTATGGCTAGTCATGTGAGTGATAGTGAGAACTCGTCTATTGATGAAATTTTTACACATGACATTTCCGAGGTCAAAGTTTATGATTCCCTTTTTTTATATGGTAGTGAGACTGGAGAAGAAAGAGAGAGTGAAAATGAAGAAGAGGTTGATGTGAGTGAACTTAAAAATGCTTTTGAAGAACTTTATGAAGAATCTATTAAATTAAAAAGAGCTAATTTGAAGTTAGAATCTTGTTTAAGAGAGCATGTCAAGGTCGTTGATGATAATGCGTTAGTGGAAGACCTCAGGACATTAGAGAGATCTCTTCGAGAGAAGCTAGAATATATAGAAGGCGAGAGAGATAGACTTAAAGGTTTAATGGAATCCTTAAAAAAGGAGCTTCTCGAGTTTGAAGAGAGAAATGTTTTATTAGAGTCTAACATTTTAGAATTAGAAAATAAATTAAAAGACTCTAGTAAAGTCAAATTTGATTTGGAGTGTCGTTCAAAAAAATTAGATAAAATATTAGGAACGCTTAAAATTAAAAATGATACTTGTGGTTTAGGCTTCGATACTTGTAATGAATCAACTCAAAAAGCCAAACCAATGTTTTAGGAGAATCGTCTAGGAAAGCCTTTAGATATCACTCCTTTGGTAAATCTTTTCACTGTGACTTTAAGTGTTCACATTGTGGTCGAAAAGGTCACCTTAGAAAATTTTGTTTTGATCTTAAACGAGGTCCTAGAAAATACCAACATAAGGTAGCCAAGGTAGCAAAGATTCGTACACCCCGAGATTGTCATTCGTCATTAGTTTGGGTTAGGAGATCCGACTTTGTAGCTTTACAACATAGGGTCTTTGATTCTCATTTACTTTCACATGCGTCCTCCCTTGCAAAATCTAAAGGTTGAATGTGTTAGTTTTATTTGCGTACTTTAGCTTTTGTACTTCATGTTATATTATCATTCTAAATGTATGCTTGTTTAATCATTTTCTAGTCTATGGTCCATGCTAAATCACATGCTAGAATAATGATTTTTGTTTATCTTTTGTATTATATTTCCTTCATTTTTGTTTGCATTAAATGAAAAATACGAAAAGATTTGTGTTTATCATTTGTGTTTTATTTCTTATTCAAGATTAATGAAAAATACAAATGAATTTTGTTTTCCTTTTGAGTACATATTTTTACTTTTGGTTAAAAAATTTCAAAAACTCAAAAAGATTTTTTTTGTGTGTAGTTTAGCTTGACACACTTTATGTGGCATATACGTGTGTTTGAATCCCATCTTTTACTCTTCCATGTGGCTAGAACTTTTGGTTAATATTGTCAATCCTTATTATGTTCTTTACCATGCTTACATGGAGTAGTTAGATTTTGTGTTGATTAAATGAATTCTATTTTTATATGCCTTAATTCACACAGGCACGAGCTCTTTTAAAATTTAATCTTCACATGTTATATTTGAGCTTTGTGAGGTGTTCTCCTACCAATCTTGTCATCTGCATATTTGGGACCTAGGAGGACTAGTGCATGTCAAAACCCATTGCACGTGAGATTTGTGAGAAATAAAATAATATATATAAATGTGCACGGGGAAGGGCTCCGAAAGGATTTATTATCCTTTGCGAATAGTAAGCCACCGTTTATTTAGACCTAAAAGAAATACGTGGTCCGAAGGCCTAAAAGAAAATATGGCATTAAAAAGAAAAATAATTGTTAAGTCCTATGTTTAATTGATATATTCATTCAAAATATATATGCTTATTGAGGGAGATTGGATGGTATATCAAAGGTTTGCACAATGTTCGTTTATCCTAGTTGCACTTTCAATGTCATGACTCTATTACTTTGTAGAATCATCAACATGCTAGGCTTATATGCATTGTGTATGTTTGTTCATTGAGTTCAATCTATATTGTCACATGAGGTTATATTGAAATGTGATGAAGTTTTCAATCAATTGAGAACTCCGTGAACATATTTTAAGTGATTGGGTCTAAATTTAATTGTTATTGTAACAACCCGCCCTTTTGGAGAGGATTAAATGCCATAATTAAGTATAATTTGGAATTTGGAGAATTTCTCGAAATAGTGATCTTGGGATTTTTGAGGATTGAATGATTTTCGATGGGTATTGTGATTACTTTTGGGACTATATAGGTCGCTATAATTTAATTATATGTCGTCGTGGAGAAAATTGATGAAAAGGTCAGATTTTAAATTGGAAAACCCGCAATTACTTTTATGGGTTGGAATAGTGATTTGCGGTCAAGTACCTTGGATGGAAATTTCGACTGCGCCATGAGTCTCGGAATGTCCGAGATAGTCGGAAAAGAGTGTCCGATTGTCGAAATTAAGTCTCGGGTAATTTTAGAGGCAAAAGTAACTCGTAATTGGGTAAACGAGTCGTTTTTGGGTTTTAAGGGTTTAAACCCTTATTCTTTCTTTATAAAGAGAGAGAAAGGGAAAGAAAAAAGAAGAGAAGGAAATAAAGAGGGAGAAGAGAGAGAGGAGGAAGAAAGAGGAGGAGAAATGGAAACTCCGGCCAAACTCCGCGGGATTCGGCTCGTGGTCGTCGGATTTCATCCTCCAGGCAAGTGTTTACTTGCTTTATTTACTTTTGTGCATTAATCTCATATCATAGTTGGTAAAAATATGATTTCGGGGTTAGAACCCTTAAAATAAAATTGGGTAAAAGTTGATTATGAGTTTACACATTGATGTAGTGTAAACTCTTAATGATTTTTAGTGTTAAAACCATGTTAATGGAGTATAACAATGGGTTTAAATGTTAAGTTGGGGTTTTTATGGTTTTAGGATTTAAAACTAAGAGAAATGATTCAATACCCCAAAATAATTGATGTGTTAGTTGTAAAACATAGATTAGATGTTTATTGAGTTGTTGGGTGAGGTTAGAAACAACAAAAATGGAGAAAAATGGAGTTTGGGATTTTGGGGAGACAATGAATAGTAACCCGTAAGCTTGTGGGGTTATTTTGACTAGGAAAAGAATTGATTTAGCTTTCGGTCAAAACACGAAAGTTGTAGATTTTTTCGATACGGTCGCGTGAGCGCTAACAGTGTATTTTTTTGATTTTTCTACGATTTGATATGATTTTTACAAGATGGCAGCTCCGGGTTGAAATCATCAACTCGGAAATCAAATTGGGAATTGGAAAAATACAAGCTAGGATTAGTCGTGTAGATGTTTTGGATAATTTTTGGGGTAGTTTAAAAACCCCAATAATGAAATTGGGTTGCTAGATGGAAGATTTGGAGGATTTAGTTTTGAGGACCTGGTGTGACCGGTCGACCGCGCCCCTATGGCCGGTCGACCGCGTCAAGGAGAAAGGGCCTACTGCTTTGTTTCGTAGGCTTATTTACAACCCGCGGTCGACCGGGGGTCTGGGACCGGTCGACCGGTGCCCTGTTTTCAGCCCAAGATTTTGGAGATTATTATTATTTCTCCTCTTTGAGATTAAAGTTTACGGGCCTTCTAAATTAAAGTATATTAGAGGGTTATGTCCTAAAGGACTTGGGGAATTGGGAATATATATATGTATATAATCACTTAGAGTGAATTATTATATTTGGAGATATCCAATAAATCCTTAAGAGATGATTAAGGTAATTATTATTTATTAAAGTAAGAAATATTTGGGTTTAGTATCATGCTAATATGAATGCATGATTATGATTCCTGGAGGGAATCTTTGGGATTATTGGTCATCGCTAGATGCTATAGGCGACTATGGCCGGTTATATATATTCTGGGAGGAATATATAGGATATGTATATACTGTGTGATTTAAGTATATATATATATATGTTATGATGGAAATGATTTTGAAAATATAAAAATGAATATTTTCAAAATGGAAAGACAAATGTTTTCATAATTGATAAAATATGGATTACACACCTCCCTAAATCGCTATCATAAGGGAAGTTGCACGCGTTGTGGTGAAGCCTTCCTGGCTATTGAGCAGGTTGGATATAGTCCCTAGGCCATATGGGCGTTTATTTGTTTACTGCGCTGGTTAGGGGATTCTGGGTGTGGTCCTGACTTTCCCGCAGGCAATATGGCCGCTTCCCGACGTTGGTAGGTTCCCAGGTTGTCTTGCATAGATAGGCCCTGGAAGATGATATCCATTTAGGGGCGCGTCCAGTGGGGAAACCCGGAGGGGCGGTCTTAGATTTATTAAAGCAATTCATGATAATGGATTGGCTTTAATTTACATTTCCTGAGTATAAAAAGGGAAATGAGATAAAGGTTTGGCTTCGGTAACACTCCCGGATGGAAGAAGGGATGTGGAAGCATATGATTTGATCAAAGCATTTTCATGATAATGAAAATGGCTTTGGGTACATTTCCTGAGTATAAAAAGGGAAATGGGATGATTTAAAAAAGGAAAAGCATTTTTATGATAATAAAATTGGCTTTTAAAAGTTTATGTTATGGTAAAGAAATTCATGCTAATGAATTGGCTTTTAAATACATTTCCCAGATATGAGAAGGGAAATGGAAAGTTGTGATATGAGTATAGAATACACCTCAGTCCGGGAGGTAGATCCGGATGTGTATTATAAGATATAATTGATATTATGTAAACCTCAGTCCGGGAGATATTATCCGGACATATATATGTATTTATACACTTGTGCATGCTACGGGCCAAATGAATCTCTACCATTAACCCTGCCAAGCAGTAGTGTATCGGGGGGGTTCCTTGTTTGGATTTCTCTTTGCGAGACACCCCACGCACGAACTTAGAGCAGTGTTGAGAATGGAGGGAAGTTTAGCCCTTAGCACTTGGACTATCTGGGGTAGATAGTAGATGGGTAAATTAGACTAGTTAGGCAGGGATAGCTTGACTAGGGTATGTTGTTAGGGTGCGTTAGGTGTGCACTACTAGAGTAGAGGTGAGGGGTATCTCATGGGAGTGCGATACCAATTTAAATATGAGATAAAATTATTTTTCTAAAAATAAAGCATTTATGCACTTGCAAAATATTTTCAAAATTCGGGCTCTGACCCGTTTATCTACTCTCCTTTCTTTCTATATACTATATATATATATATATATATATATATATATATATATATATATATATAGGTGTCCAGACACAGGGACGCTTGGATGGAAATTCTTTCGAGTCAGACGTCTGCTGCAGCAGCTGTGGATGCTTGCGGGTTCTCGGTAGACGCTTCTGTCCTTGTACTCTAGATAGGAGGTATTGTACAAACATTCGGGCCAATGGTCCAACTGATTTTGTTTATTCTTTGCATAATATTCGATATGGTTGTATAATTTGAACTGAGTGTTCGGTTATTTTAGTTCATTTCGTTTTCCTTTTTATTTCATTTACGCATTAAATTGTGGATGTTTTATTTTAATCGTTAAAAAGAGTAGTTAAGTAAAAGTTTTTAACGCACGCCTAATAGGATATTAGTAATTAAATGGATTTTCGACAGTGATGCTAAGAATGATCCATATGTGACTCCTGTTTTAATTTGATATAGGAGTGATCGCCCGGTATCCCATTAGGCGGGTTTTTACAGTTATTAGTTCACACCCCAACACTTCCATTTCCATATGACACATTTTTGCCATACGAGTGTGAAAAGCTTATTTTATTTTGTGTCATTTGTGTGTTTATATCTATATATATGTGCATGAGCATTATTGGTATATTTAGTCTATGTATATATATGATGTTTTTCTGTCTTTGCCTTGCTTTCTAGTCCATCTTTGCCTTAATTCATAATTGGTATCTAACGTGTTGCATTCTTTATTCATATCACATGCTTAATACTTCTATATCATATTGGTATCATTTTCTTGCATCTTAGTTGGTATTGATATTCTTTGTTGGATTATTTATGCTTTTGTTGCCTATATGCTTTCATGTTCTTATCACTTTATGCATCATGTTTAAATTAGTTTTATCCTTTGTCTATTCCTACACAAAAAGGGGGAGAATAATATGGGGAGAAATGGTATCTAATCCTATTATAATAGTATCTCAGTTTGGGGGAGATTTAACTTAGGGGGATTAGCTATCTTCTTAGGTTGATCATAGTTTGATAAAGGGGGGAATTAATTTGGGGGAGTATTTAATTTATATGCATTTAATATTCCTGATATTCCCTATGCATTTGATAGTTTGCTTAAGAGTGCAAGCATTCTTCTAAGTGGCAACTTTCACCATCGGCAAAGATATTGATCCTTGGGTCTTGTGTCAAGTATTGGGTGGGATGTTTTTGAGTCTAGTGAGCTTAACGTCCCTTTAGGATTTTTGTTGGTTTTTGTCACGGAATATCCAAAGGGGGAGATTTGTGTGACAACTCGCCTACTAAAATAATAGGTGGCCAGCCTAATACTCTAATAATCACAGGAATCATAGATGGTCCATTCTCAGAATCACTTTCGATTAAAATAATAGTACGAGATAACCACCAATCATTTTAGAAAATGGACTGTCAATAAAAAGAAAATTTGTAAATAAAAGAAAACACTTAGACAATCCCATTTGTGAAAGCGGTGGATATCAAAAATCGATAAATAAAGAATGACAATATCATAAATAATCACCGAATAAGCTGTCGGTGCACAGACTAATACAAATAGTTACACCGAGTATTACATTTCAATATTTACAATATAATAAATGAGTGCAACACTTGGGCAACACGCCCGAATAAATAACTGAACATAACTAGAGTGCAATAGAAAGAAACTTCTAAACAATACCCTACAACATCCGCAATATGCCGTAGCTCCATGACAACCGGAATGGAAATGTAAATACGGGTGTCCATGCGGTAGATCACCTGTAACGGCAAAGAGTATATGCAGAAACAATGAAATATAGATACGGGTCAGGGCCCGGTTTGATATGATTCCCATGTGAATAAAATGCATGACAGTTAAGTGCATAATTCTCTCGCAGTTAACAATAATATTTCTCACCTCTCAATCTAAAAGCAACCTAGCATAATATAAATGATGCTCAGGTTAAATCAAGAACAAAAGGCTAACTTGTCCCCAGTCTCAACACTATGCCCTTATTCGTCCGTGGGGTGTCTCGCAAAGCGAAATCCAAACAAGGAACCCCCCGATACACTACTACTAGGCAAGGTCGATCGTCGAGATACATTAAACCCTCAGCACATTATTAATATATATATATATATATATATATATATAGCTCTAGCTACCAAGTACTAAGAGCTAACTTCTCCCCAGTCTCAACACTATGCCCTTATTCGTGCGTGGGGTGTCTCGCAAAGCGAAATCCAAATAAGGAACCCCCCCGATACACTACTACTAGGCAAGGTTGATTGTCGGGATACATTAGACTCTAAGTACAATATCCATTCACCATCAAAACATAATTCCCATTTCTTTCTTTAGGAATATATAAATGGTACAACATTTTATCAAATGTTTACCAATCAATTTCATCGTATACTAATTCATTTCATAGTTTCATTCCTTATCAGGAAATATAATCATAGTTTTTATGCTCTTTGTGGCATTTTATCTCAATTTTACACTTTGTAAAAATCTCTTCCTTAAGAGGAATATAGTCATCATCATATGCTCTTTGTGGCATTTCCATCGTGCTCTTTATGGCACTTCCTCATGCTCTTTATGGCATTTCATTGTGCTCTTTATGGCACTTCATACATAAAGTCCAACTTGATTTAGAATAGTTATAATTATATGTATATAACGATTCTAAAACCGCCCGTCTGGGTTTCCCCACTGTGCGCGCCCCTAAATGGCTATCATCTTTCAGGGCCTATTATTTAGATAACCTGAGATCCTACCGAAACGTCGGGAAGCGGCCATATGCCTGTGGGGTAGTCATAACCACACCTGGAATTACCTACCCATCGCAGAAAAATATATAACAAACGCTCATATGGCCTAGGGACTATATCCACCCTGCATTTATTAGTCAGGGGGCTTCACCACAACGCGCGAACTTCCTTTAAGATAGCGATTTAGAGAGGGTGTGTAACGTGTAACCATACCTTTTAACATTTATGAAAATCATCTTCCTTTTCATTTGGAAACATCCATTTTTACATTCTCAAAATCATTTGTACATATTTATTAGTACAACATTTAATAATATTTATTTCTTATTCTTAAAGTCATATTTTATTAATGACTTAAGACCCGAAGTGCCAAAAACCTCAACTTGTCCCCAAGCCTTCAATATAATATCATAAACTATTAAAATGAGTCTCCCTCAAGGAGTGTCTCCCAAAAGTCTCATCGTAACCATTTTTTTTTCTCCAATTTATCTTTAGGTTAACTCCTATATCATTCGGAAATTAACCTACACAAACTAGCCCTTGAGGTAAGCCTAATTATCCCATTAACCTAGGACATTAGTCTACCCAAAACCACTATTTAGGACTCCCCATTATTCCCCAAAGGAAGGTCCCTAAACCTTGGACCTAAAAGAAAAAGGGCTAGAAATCAAACTAGGAAAAATCCCATAAAACAGGGGAACCGAATAGATTCACCCCTTGGGCCGAATCGATTCGCTAAAAAGCCGAATCGATTCGGTGGGTAAAAACTGACTTTGTGCAAAAGCCAAATCTATTCGTCCTCAACCCGAATCAATTCGGTTTGCCCATACCTGTAAGTCTCCCCTTATCCGAATCGATTCGCCCCTAGGGTCGAATCGATTCGGTCCTGCAAAAATCCCAAGTTGGGCTACGGGTTGTTTGAACCCTAAAACCCCAAAATCTCAAATATTCCATTTTAGCCAACATCCACAACAACTAATTCTCCCAATTTGTTTCTACACCATTAATAACCAATATATAATCCTCAAATCAAGTTAAAACTAAGATTTAAGTCTTTAATCACCAAAATCAACAAATACCCATTTAAAGGTTAAATCTCCAAAACCTAACTATACATACAATTTATCACATTAAATCAACATCTAGCAAGTAAGAAACTTGCCTCGAGGTTCTTAGTCTCGGATTCCCTTCCGGTAGCAACGATTTTCGGCCTCAATCTTCCATTTTCTCTCTTTTCTCTCCATTTCTCCCAACTCTCTCTTCTCTCTCTCTCTCTCCTTTGTCTTCTAACACAAATGAAGAAAGAAAAGGGGTGGGGGAACTTAAACGGGTCTTTAAACATAAATTACCTCTTTTAATTGCTAATACACCATTAAAATGACTCGTATCCACATAATTGAGTCATAACACCCCAAAAGAGCCCGAAACTCAAAAATACAACTTGGCACTTATTTTGACTATCTCGACTATTCTAAAAACAACCGCACCCTCTATTTTGGCATTCGGGAAAGTGTGAAAAAAATTTATGTTCTAATTTTATTTTATTTCATTAATTATACACCAATTTAAATATGGGCCATAACCGCCGTTCTACATATAACGATGTAATATATCACAATATAGTGCCGTTTACCTTCTCATACGGTAAATAGACAAAACATATTAAATATTATCCCTTAATATCACGGGATACAATATTTACTCCAACTTCCCCTATTTTATAGAATTAGCCCATCAGGAAAAATAATATAAAATAGTCGCTCAAAAGCCTGGGTTGTTACAATTTGTAAGGACACAATTCTCCGATTGAGTCTTAATGTAGTTTTGGCTTAATTCCGGACAAAAACGTTTATGTCATAGGATAGTTTTAAATTGTATCCATTCAAGCCTATGACATGTTTGTTGAAGACGTAGAGGCCAAGTTCATAAAGCTTCATCAAATGTTGAGTTTGTAGTGCCTCGTTTCTACGTCATCAACATGGTTCCATTGCTCCTAAGGTATGAATGCATTTTAATATATATATATATATATATATATAAGAGCTTGGAACAATAGTTATATGGGTGTAAGTTTTGTTTAAACTGTTGTTTGGTTTCAAAAAGTTTCTTCAAAACTTTAAAATAAAGTTTCTGGGCGAAAAATAGAATTTTCAACTTTCTGGTTTTTCGTTCGATATTGTCGTTCGAATGAGAATGTCATTCGAACGAGTTTGCCAATGAGTTCCCATATTGGCCACTGGAATATCGTTCGAATTGTCGTTCGAATGAAAAATGATGTTCAAACGAGAATTCCAACGAGATTTCTTACGAGTTCAAATTTTATACACTGGAACTTCGTTAGAAAGCTCATTCGAACGAGACTTCGTTCGAACGAAAATCTCGTTCGAACGAGATTTGGCGGGAACAGCTAATTGGCAGTTTTTGAGCAGTTTTTCCCACTTTCCCTCTACTTTTTCCACTAACTCTTTTCCTGAATATCTAAGTGTGGGACCAAGTTTTTTTAACTTAACTTTTCATACGATTCCATCTCTAAGAGAGAGTTTGATAGCATAATTCCAAAAGGAAAAGTTCATTGTTTAAGTGTTGTTGTCTTTCTATAAAAACCTTTTAAACACTTGTTTTACACCCAAAGTTTGTTTACCCAAGTTCATCTATATATATATATATATATATAGAGAGAGAGAGAGAGAGAGAGAGGAAGGCTCACCTACATCATGCACTATACATCACTCCGTACATCACACCTAATTCTAGGCCGTAGAAAACATTTTTTCAAATTTTATATTTTTTCCTTGAAATTAACCTTCCAATCAACTCATATGCAAAAAATTAGGTCAAAATACATTTTGTAGCTATTTTTAAAAAATCCACAAAAAACTGCTGGCGTAAACCCTTAAAAATAAGGTATTTTTAGCACTTTTTTGTGGATTTTTTAAAAATAGCTATAAAATGTATTTTGACCTAATTTTTTGCATATGGGTTGATTGGAAGGTTAATTTCATGGAAAAAAATATAAAATTTGAAAAAAAAAAGTTTTTTAGGGCTTAGAATTAGGAGTGATGCATGGGTGATGTATAGAGTATGATGTAGGTGAGCCTCCCTATATATATATATATATATATATATATATATATATATATACATACTTTGCTTGGATTTTGGCGCTTGTTTTTATCTCTACCATTTGAAGAGAAGTTTGGGTTTGCTTCTAAATCCCACAAAGAAGAAGATTGTTTGCATTGTCATTGCCACTTGGAGAAAGGCTCCTAGTTTGGGTGATGGTGACCAACAAAGTTCGATCGGTGGATTCCTAGACCGCGATGGAGCTCCGTGGTTATTCGCTAGGCGGAGGTGTATACAAGAAGGAGCGTCGGGGCTTGAAAGGGATCGAGTCGAATGTTGTAAGCCTTACTGTCCTGTATTTGTAAAACCATACTTAGTGGATTTGACGCTACGACTGTCCGAGGTTGTTTCCCGTTGTGAGTTTTTCCTCGTACATCACGGCGTAGTGATTCATTGTTTATTTTATCTTGCAAAATCACCTAGAACGCATGCTTAAGTAAAAAGATAAAATTTGGTTTAAATCACTACTTGTTTAATTTGGTGCTATTTAATTTGGGTAATGTTATGTGAATTTGGTTCAAGTCGTCACTTAATTTGATAAAATTGATTTGGCCTAATTTGGAAATATTGAAAATATGACTTAGGAAAATTTCTAGGACTTGGGTTAAATTGGTTTAAGTGAAAAATGTATTAATTGTTTAACTTTAATTTCACTTGGTTTATTTTAATTTGAGATAAATTAAAAATTTGTTTAATTGAACCATCTTTCGCTTCCACATATCTTTAAAAAGGGAATTACTTTTTGTGATAAGTATTTTAAAAATTGGGGGCCTCGCACCACAACAAATTCTTGTAAAAATTATAACCCATAAAAAATGAAACAAGCAAAAAATGTCATGTACAAAGAAGTCTTCTCATGAATCAATCCACATAACGTATAATTAATTTTAATTCATAGAAAATAATATGCTTTTACGGATTTTAAATTTCATACATTCATGACAACTAAATGTTTCTTTTGAAACATATCGCTCTTCAACACATGGATAAAAAAATGTCACTCTTTAAAGGATATTTAAAAGGACGGTGAAGAGTGGACGTTATGAGTACGACTTACAGGAAAATGGGAGTTGGTTCTTGGAGTTTCTCTTTTAATGAGTCTAAAATTTTGGGAAAAAAATGATAACCCGCTTGTAAAAGCTGTGGATGATTTACGCCCACTATGTCACCCACTACCTACCACTAGTTTACCCACTATCAACCCACAATTATTACAACCACATCCGGCCAAAGAATAAGAGAGTGATAGAGAGAGCTTGAGTTTGGTTTTGGAAGAAAAGAGAGAAAAATTAGAGCTTCAGTTTGGTTTGGGAAGAAAAGAGATAAAATCATATGTTTTGGGTTAAAAAACAAAACACACACATAAAAAATTTCCTTCTCTCTCTATTTAAGAACTGTTATAATTTTGTTTACAAAATCAGTGTTGTTCCTTAAAATATTTTCAGATATTGAGTAATTTATTTGGAATGGGTGCTAGTATGCCATATAACTATGGTGCAAATTTATATGAGACATAGGAGATTTTGGGCTTGTTTTATTATGGGGACTAGGGGTGCACACAGTTCAGCTTGGGTCGGTTTTGAGACTAATCCAAGAACCGAACCGAGATGGGTCGGTTCCAAATTTTTGGAACCGAAACCGAACAGACAGTTATGAGAAACCGAACCAACGGTTCCCGGATCGGATCGGATCGGATAGGTTTTCGGTTCCAAAGTCATATTTCGAACTTAGTGAAATCTTAAGGTTAATGTATTTCATAAATAATTTTTTTAAGGTCAAAATTAATTTTGATCCTCAATAACATAAGTTAGAAACTCACATAATCACAAAAATATAAATTACAATTGCTAAATATATAAAATAAATATATATGTAATTATAAATCAGTTCGGTCCCGGATTGGTTGGGGTAGGATCGATTTTCGGGTCAGATTTTTTTTCCCTGGAACTGAGAACCGAACCGAAGTATCGGTTTTATTTTTTTTAGAACCAGAACCAAACCATTGAGCAAAAAAATCGATTGAAACCGAACCAATGCAGTCGGTTTGGTTCGGTTTATCAGATTTTCGATTTCGTTGTGCACCCCTAATGGGGACGACATGACTGAATACTACCTTCACAAAAAGGGTAGAGTCGCGAAACATCTTAAAGAGAGCGATCTAGTCCGCGACTCAACCCAAGAATCGTCTACGACAGATTTTTAAACAACTGAGGAAATATTGTCTAATTTTATTATGCAGTAAATATTTGAATTCCAAAATTGTATGAGGGAACGATTTAATTTTGACTAGTAGACTAAAATTAAATAATGATTTTATTTTTTGATTTCTCCATAAAACTCTCTCATGTGATTTTAAATTACAATATATAAATTGTCCCAACAATTTTAAGACGATTTATATCTACCATAGAGACGAAAAAAAAAGTCTTATGGGAGTATATGATTATTTTTATGATGCCTAAAATGAAAAAAGGGTCAACAAAGTTGATGCCTCTAGAAATTATAATTTTGATTTTGTACCTCTAGAAATTACAGCTTAGCACCCATACTTCCTAAATATTATATTTTGAGAAGAAGAAAAATAAATTTCAGTATCTATATGTCAATCCGGAATCGATCAATATTTTTGTAAAAAATTATAATTTGAACAATAATGACCCCTTCATCGAAAACTCTTAATAGGTCATCCTATTATTTAGTTATGAATGTGAAATATTATTTTACATAAGATGTTATTGCTGGGAATTGAATTGTCTACATATTTAGACAATTTACTTAGATCCACTTGTGGTTAAGAAGTCAAATTAAAATTTGATTTTTGAAAATAAATAAAAATTTGTTATATGGAATCAAATTAAAATTTGATATTTGTAAACAAATAAAAATTTGTTATATGGAATTAAATTAATATTTGATATTTCAAATCAAATGAAAAATTGATATTTGATAAGAAATGAAACTATGTTATATGGAAACAAATGAAAATTTATTATATGGAATCAAATTAAAATTTGATATTTAGAATCAAATGAAAATTTGATATAAGGATTTGAAGGGTAAATAATAAACATTTGTGCCTTGCACAATATTTACTACAAAAGAAATTTGTTCAAATATTTTTTAAAGTGTTTATATGAAAGTTTAGTTGGTATTTTTCAATCACACTAAAGTGATTGATGATATAAGAAATCAAAAATTTTGTTATTAATTTTGTCAGAATATCATCTCAATTTTTTGATGATATATGCACTGAAATTTTGGGAATTTTGGCATTCATATAGTATGATGAAATTATGAATAATGAATTTTGGAATTCTTGAAAAATGGATTACATATCTTTATCATGATTTTCACAAATGTGATTCACAATGCTGAATATTTTGGACAACTTCTAGTAAAATGAGTTTATCTTAACTTATGCTCAATGTTTTTGAGTGATTCCAATTTTGTATAAAAATAGACTCATAAAAGATGAATTTTGAAAAATTTCATAAATTTTCAATAAGGGAGTAGGTCGTGGTGAAATTTCAAACTTGGAGTTTTTGAATTTAATGTTTTGAACCTAAACATTTTCTTACAAATTTGAACCATGTTATTATTGCAAAGAGATTCTAAATCTTTTGTATATTTTAGCATCTTTAAATTGGAAGGTTATGAATTAATGAGAATATTTTAGGGTAAAAATATGAAAGATGAATTATATAGAAATTGTTTAAGGTAGTATGTATTTTCTGTAATTATTTGTGCAACCTATGAAAATTACATATGATACTTTGCACCTCATTCGAATGATATAATCATGATGAGTAGAGAACTCATATGTCGGACTTCAGATTGAGTAAATAGAATCCATATGTCGAATAATAATTATTGGAGGATTTTATCATAATTGAGTTTGATGCAAATATAATCTTTACTTTTGTAAAGATATATTAGTTGAATAATTTCGAATAGAGTTTTAACTCTAATATGAAATATTATCTTATACATTGTGAAAAATGATATATATAAATGTATACTTCATTTCTTTAAGAAATAGATTGTATAATCTATAAGTGACTTTGAGACTCATGAAAATCTGAACTTATGACTGGAACGAATGAACATGTATTTTTTGAATCGGCTATACTTGAAAGCATTAAGCATGTATTTATTTAAGAAATAATATTAATTATTATTTAATGATGAAACACTATGAGTATAGATTCCATTTTTATGAGTTGAAGCTATAGTGGGGAACATTACTTGTAGCTTCTCAATGTTATACCTAGAGAATAGTGGGGGCACTCAAGCGAGTACCTCTAAATTATAATTGAAGAATATTTTAATAGAATCTAAAACTTTGGTGTTCAATAGAAATCTTAATTTTTTGAGTTGAGTTATAAATAAAAGCTTTCTTATGATATTAAAAAGGATTCCAAAAATCCTTAGAAAAGTAAAGTCATAAATGATTAATTGAATTCCCTCGAATGAAGTAGAAATTAGTTTATCATTGACTTATCTTATAACTTTAAGATAATTAGGTCCATACACATCCTTCAAAGGAATATTGAGACCATTATCATTTATGAATATAAGCTTTGTTTAATAGCCAAGATTCATCGATAGTAATATAACTTAGCTATACATGTTGCAAGTTAAACTATTCTCATGAAATTAAGAAGCTTCATTTAATTTGATTGCCATTGATATTATACATGTTGTTGAGTTAAAATTAAATCTATATAATATCGCATTTCAAATGGTGACCTAGGTAAGGAAAGATACTTGGAGCAATTCAAAGCTAGAGAATTTATGAATATGAAAGGTACTTATAAATAACATGATATTTTGATAAATCATCAAATGAGAATGAATTGAGAATAATAGAAATAGTGTTTATCACTTCGCATGTTGAAATATGAATCCACTGTTATTCATTTATGCAAGAATGATTAGCTAATATTTGGTTATGATATTTTTTTGCCAAGAAAATCAAATTTATGCTAAGTCAAAGAGTTGGCTGAATGAGTTTCGTTAAAATAAGAATATTACTTATTAATATTGTAAGGCCAAACATGGATCATTAATAGATTGAGTACCTTGAAATTTAAGAATATCTATTTAATAGATATATGATAATTGTGAACCATGTTGTACTCTATAAGATCCAAGTGTAAGAAGACTATATTCAGTGTTAAGAAAGATGAATATGCAAACATGTTAAGTGGTCTCAAATGAGCTACTAAATATAGTTTACTTGGAATTGTTTATTTTGTGGGAGTATTATGAAGTTTTATAATGAAACAGTGCATTCTTATGATATTGAGAAAGGTTACGTGTTTTGATAAAAAAATCACGAACCTAAAATTGATTCTGAATCAATTAATGGATATGTCTCTAACACATTTTATGATGTTATTTTTTGGAACTCCAAGAAATTTTAATTATTGACACAATTAATGATGGAGTTTATGTTGATGCCATTATCTATGGCTAGTGAGTAAATAAAAGGTTAAAAGACCTATTATAAGATACCTTTACGGGAGAGACTGATACCAGTCATTTTATCCACAACAATAGTTACATGGTTATTGTAAAATTTTAGAACCGTTATCATAATGGCAAGAAAGATAAATATGTCGTAAGAACAACATAGTTTGAGAATTTAAAACTAATGAGTTATGAGTGCGATTTATATTCTAACTGAGGAGAACATAACCTGACTTATCCTTTGACAAAAGGACTAGTGCAGGAGAAGGTGTTTAAACACCTAGAAAGGGATAGGACTAAAGACAGTTAATATTGAATCACTTGTGGTGGTAATCCAACCTATAAACTTAAGATCCCAAGAAATATGTTCAAAGGGTAATAATAAGTCACAAGTGATATGGGTTGAATCATGCTAATTATTATATACGGGGTTTTACTCTAAGTCCATCTCTATGGAGTATGATATCATTAAGTAAGTTAAGGTTGAGTTAATTATACCTCTTAATAAAGATCTATAGCTCTATTTTGAGTGGGGTACCTAGCTATAGAAGTATCCTAGATAGACTCACCCATATGAATGTGGAAAAGTGGATGCTTCCTATGGTAATTTTGGGCAATTTCCTAGAGAGTTCACATACTCAGATAGAAGCACATGACCATAACGTGCTGACTTAAGGACTATAACCAAGTAGGGTTGTGTGTGAGATGTTGTCAGAGACAGAGTTCAAAACTATGAGTTACACTATTATAATCTAAACATTTACTACGTAAAGGTTCAAGTCAAAAGACACCTTTACTTATGCGCAATTCTATGAATTAATGCTCAATAAATTTTTAAAATTTACAAGTGGGGGATTGTTGGAGTTTGTCTTTTAATGAGTGTAAACTTTTGGAAAAAAAGTGACAACCCACGTGTAAATGTTATGGATAATTTATACCCACTATGTCACCCACTACCTCCCACTAGTTTACCCACTATCAACCCACGATTATTACTAGCACATCCGACCAAATAAGAAGAGAGAGCTAGAGATAGCTTACGGGAGCCTGAGTTTGGTTTTGGAAGAAAAAAGAGAAAAATCAGAGCTTGAGTTTGGTTTGGGAAGAAAAGAGAGATAAATTAGATATTTTGGGTTCAAAATCAAAACACACAAAAAAAAGTCTTCTCCCTCTAAAAGCTGTCAAAATTTTGTTTACAAAACAAGTGTTGTTCCCTAAAATATTTTCGAATATTGAGAGATTTATTTGGAATGGGTGTTAGTATATAATATAACTACGGTGCATAGTTATATGAGACATATGAGATTTTGGGATTGTTTTATCCTGGGGACGACGTGACTGAATACTACCTACACAAATAGGGTAGAGCCGTGAAACGTCTTAAAGAGAACGACCTAGTCCGCGACTCAATTCAAGAATCGTCTACGATAGATTTTATAAACAATTAAGGTAATATTGTTTATTTTTATTGTGCAGTAAATATTTAGATTACAAAGTATGTGGTTCATCTTTGCGATAATTGTATGAGACTGATTTAATTTTGAGTAGTAGACTAAAATTAAATAATGATTTTATTTTTTGGTTTATCCATAAAACTCTATGATGAGATTTTTAATTACAATATATAAATTGTCCCAACACTCAACATCAAGGCAAACAACCAAGTGATCAGCCATGACATGATATTTTTGGATGAAAGTGTAAGCATTTCCACTCACATTCTCCATAACCCCTCATATTAGATTACTTTTTAAATTAAATTTTGGCACATGCATTTATAGGGTGCTTATATTCAGGGCCGACTTTACCTATAGGAAAAGCAGGTAGTCGTTTAGGGCCCCAAATTAATCGGGGCCCCCTCCAGGAAAAAAAATATAGGTATAAAAAAAATTAGAGTTACCACTCAAATAGGGTCCCCAAAAAAATACAACTAGTTCCATTTAAAATAATTTACAAAATAAAAGGGCCCAAAATAAAAATGTTATAAACTCATTTATAAGAGAATTTAAATAAGTTCAAACCCACACACTAGACCCAATGAATATAATACCCAACCCAACCCACTCATTTACCCACCTATTTTCTAAACCTAAGTCTAGATTTCTTTGCTTCTCATTCATTTCACCCACTTTCTTCTCTTTTTCTCTCCATCTTCTTATCTTCCCTCTCACACTACTACTAGCAAAGAAAGAAGACAACAACCCTCTTCCCTTCCCCCTCCCCCCCTCCTCTAAACCCCTAATTAAAATAGTTATTGTATTAAGCTTGAAAATTATTTAACACATGACAATAGTCGTGATATTGTGTGACACCCCGCCTAATTAAATACCGGGTGATCAGTCTTTTATTAAATTGAAAGAGGTTTTTATCTGGTTCATTCTTAGCATCACTATCGAAAACTTTTTAAAACTTACGAACCACTTAGTATTCAAAAAGCCGATGTCAAAATTTAATCTTTTTATTAAACAACAACAACAACAACAACAATAAATATAAATTTAAACCATTCACACAATCAATGAATCTAAATCGACACTAAATAAATAAATGAATGACTGGCCAAATAAACCATCGATAAAAATCCAAAATCCACTATAGTAATCCAACAGAAATAATAAACTGAGTACAAAGTTTGACTGAAATAAAATAGTTGGGGCAACATGCCTAACTGAAATACTGAACTGCATCCTACTTTAGAATGGAATGACTGAAGCGACTAAGTCCAAATCCCGCAACATCCACACCTGCTGCAACTACGTATCCCTAGAACGGATCGTCAAGTCTGGCGTCCCTTTGACTGGACACCTAAAAGGATTTGAAAATATTTTGCAAGTATGGGTCACAGCCCAAATCCTTTTGAAAATATTTTGCAAGTGAATCAAAATGCTAAAATTACAATGTATGAATGCTCTTAATATTTAAGTTAGTATCGCATTCACTTGAGATAATTCTCACCTCTCAACTATTGTTCACACCTAACGTTTCTTCCTAACCCTCCTATTTACACTACCCCGTCTAACCAGCCTTGTCTTGAAGCTCCTTGACACTCTACTCTAGCCCGAGTAATTTTCACTTTTACATCATAAGTTCTTCATCATATTAACTTAATTAGTCCTCTTTAAATTCATTATATAACATTCTCACTAGTTATATACAAGAAATACCTCTTTATTCCCAGTAATTTACCCGTATATAAATATCTACACTTTTATATACGTATGTAAATAATACAATTTCACTCCATGTATTTTACCCTATATATTTATACACCACATATATGTATCCTATATTACAACAATCATACATATGTCCTATATATATATATAATCATCCTCCCGAGTAGGCACTCACCGGATGTTCTATCCTCCTGAGTAGGCACTCTCCCGGATGTTCCATCCTCCTGAGTAGGAACTCTCCTGGCTCTTTCTCTAGAATTCTATCACTCCAAGTATACTCATCTACCCAGACACCCTGACTCGGTTAGCTCCCTGAATCAGTGAAAATAAAACGTAGTGAAAGCGGTCATAGTTCTGAACGAGAGTGAAGCTGAATCATACCCAAACTGCATCACCTCTAATAACGGATGTTATGACCTAGAGAATATACTCGCCCTGCTCCTCAAGCCAGAGGATTCACCCACATCATGCAACCTTCTATAATAGCACTCGAGGGGTATGTATTCTTATAAATATTATTCACACCAATATTTATAAAGCACACAAATATATATATATATATATATATATATATATATATATATATATATATATATACACACATACATACACACACACACACACACTACACAATCACCGCATTTATATATATTTACTTTAAGCCTAGTTAATCCGTGCACAAAACTCGTAGCACTAGCCTAAAATACCCAAGTCTATATACCGACTTGTGATTTAATAAATCCGACATTTATTTATTTTTCGCTCTAGTTGTGTCACCCAACTAAAATACCCAGACTCACTCATTCGGTCCGAAATTTATATATATATATATACACACACACACACACACACACACACACACACACACCGCATATATATATTTACTTTAAACCTAGTTAATCCGTGCACAAAACTCGTAGCACTAGCCATAAATACCCAAGTCTATATACCGACTTGTGATTTAATAAATCCCACATTTATTTATTTTTCGCTCTAGTTGTGTCACCCAACTAAAATACCCAGACTCACTCATTCGGTCTGAAATTTCATCTATTTTTCCTTAAAATTCCACTATTAAGGTTAACACCCTTATCAAATTTAATATTCAATAATTTATTATATCATCCTATAATAAATTTACCCGGCTATAAACTTTAATTAATTAACTTTCCAATTAATCAATTTATCATCATGGCGTAACTCAACCAAAATACCCGAACACACTCCCTTGGCCCGTAATTTGCCCATTAGAATTTTATCTCCAAAAATTCTCGTAATTCAATTTTGACACACATTTAAAATTTAATAAACCTTTAATACCAATCTCTCACAACTTAGAAAAATCATCCCTTTTATGGCTTTTTCTTAAAATTTTCCTTAATGAAATTTGGCTAACCACCAAAACTGATGCTTCCCTCCCAAACAGAAAACAAAATTGATTCCTCTGGCACAAAACAGAAATCAACCAAAACTGAGCTTGGCCCACCTGCGTTGTTCGAACGACGGGCGGTGTCGCGCAAGTATTTCGTAGAGTAGAATAAATAAAACGGGATAAAAATAAGTATTTTATGAAGAAAAATTAAAACATGAGCAAATAAACTCTAGATCTTGACTTGTTCATTGCCTCTTCCATGAGCAGAAGATGCTATCTTAGTGGGATCCATCACCCTATTAAAAAAATGTCCAGTTTGGTTGGATTATTTAAATATCCAATCCATCTATTTTACTTTATTAACAAACTTATTATTTTCTTTAATGTTTTAATGGATTACTATATAAGTTGTAAGTTCCCTCCTCAACAATGAAACACACAAACCAATAGCTCTAACAACAATTTGAAAATAAGAACCCTTTGGAATTTGAGCCAATGGCCTCAACAACTAGTATATGTTATAGAATTTTGTTGAATAACTACTAGTGTACTCAGGGCTGGTTTTGAGGGGAGGCGGCCGCCTCGGGCCCCCGAGTTTTAACTCATTTTAGGGGCCCCAAAATTATATATATATATATATATATATATATCGACATTTTCCTATCCGTCACTTAAAATATTATTAAAAACTAAACGACCAAAGCTTTAAACTTGTGCAACTCCCGAAAACTAACGACACACACAAAAGACTTTGGACGCTTCAAATACTTCAATCCCAAACAATACACTCTATCAATTAACCAGAACCCAAAAAACTCTCACCCAAACATATCTGCGTGTCAACCAAAACTTTCACCCATTATTTACCTAAAACATTCTTCTAACAACAAACCATAATCTTCCCAAACTAGATTTATCCCCAAAAGACCCATTTGTTTCATATACAACCTGTCAAAGAAGGGAGAATAACTCGCAAATCCGAAACGACTTTGGTTCCACAGAGAAAATCATACATGGTAAATGGGTATTCATTCAATTTCTATATGGGTGGATTAGGTTTTGAACGCAACTTTGGGAAATTTTATATGGTAGTAAATGGGTTCTTATTTCTCTATCACAAAAGTATCCAACACAATTGGATAAATGCTCCCCTTTATTGTTTTTTTTAATAGAATAATCATATAGTCTATTTATACGGACATTTTCCTATCTGTCACTTAAAATATTATTGAAAACTGAACGACCAAAGCTTTATATATATATATATATATATATACCGACATTTTCCTATCCATCACTTAAAATATTATTGAAAACTGAACGAGCAAAGTTGTAAACTTACGCAACTCCCGAAAACTAACGACACACACAAAAGACTTTGGACGCTTCAAATACTTCAATCCCAAACAATACACTCTATCAATTAACCAGAACCCATGAAACTCTCACACAAACATATCTGCGTGTCAACCAAAACTTTCACCCATTCTTTACCTAAAACAATCTTCTAACAACAAACCATAATCTTCCCAAACTAGATTTATCCCCAAAAGACCCATTTGTTTCATATACAACCTGTCAAAGAAGGGAGAATAACTCGCAAATCCGAAACAACTTTGGTTCCACAGAGAAAATCATACATGGTAAATTGGTATTCATTCAATTTCTATATGGCTGGATTAGGTTTTGAACGCAACTTTGGGAAATTTTATATGGTAGTAAATGGGTTCTTATTTCTCTATCACAAAAGTATCCAACACATTTGGATAAATGCTCCCCATTATTGTTTTTTTTAATAGAATAATCATATAGTCTATTGTTTTTTCAACATATATTTTGTATTGTTTTTTTCAACCCACATGCATTTTAGTAATTTTATAAACACACTTCGCTTTTCTTGTATATTTAAAAAAAAAAATCTTTAAATTTCAATTCACTAATACTTTTTACTATTTGACATAGGTGTTGTGAAATAATTTTTTTGGGAGAAGTAATTTGGATATTAACACTTGGGTATCGGCACATTAAAATAATAATAATAATAATAATAAGTAATTTTATTTTGATGAATAAATATTTTATCAATTTAAATTAATAAAAAAATCTTTTTAAATATGGGGCCCCAATTCAAGAGTTCGCCTCGGGCCCCTAAAATCTCGGAGCCGGCCCAGAGTGTAGTTGCTGGAGAGCCTTACATGTATGCTTTGACACCGCCTCGCCACCACCTAAATCATTACAACAAACACCAACCTCATGTCTTCAAATTGCCACCGTTGCCACTAAAACACCCGGGTCACCTGCCGTATTATTACAAGTTGCCACCACCACCATCGAAGTGCTTTGATCATTCTCCATACTACTATAAATCTCCACCTCCTCCACTAAAGTCTTCACCACCTCCTACATATTACTATAAATCTCCAACCCCACCACCTAAATCTCCACCCTCTCGCGCATACTACTATAAATCACCACCACAACCATCTAAGTCTCGTACCAATCCCATTTTTTCACGTAAAGGCTGGTCAGGCACGATACGCTGAATATGGGGCTTGTCTGCCAATTAATACCATTCTCAGCACAAAATAATGTAAATATTCTAATTTTAAAGGCCGATACTTTAACTTTATGAATATTTTCATGACAATAATTAAACTCAAACCAACACCAACTAAATAATAAATCAAACAGTAAGTGAAAATCATAACTCTAACATAATGTAAAGAAATCTTGGGTTTATACACTTACAAATATTTTCAAATAAAATAACTAACTCTGGCAGAAAAGCACCTAGGCTAGAATCGATAAATCTAAAAACCGATGAGTAAGAGAGAATGCAAGGCTGTCATAGCACAATCCAGCTATCCCTGTCTAAAAGCACCTAGGGGCGGGGGGAAACATTTAAATTTGGGTAAGAGCCCTAGCTCTGCAAGAATTAACTTATTTAATTTAAGATGCAATAATACAGTTGATGCAAAAATTAATGATCCCCTTCATCACTCGCATGTTTTTAACACCTCACCCCTCATCTAAGTGTGATATTATCCGTATCCCAACAAGTCCCCAAATGACAATGATGACAATGTGTCAAATTAATAATAATGGATTTGTCGATAATTAAATGTTGAAATGTACCGACTACATTTAACTACTAATGCCCATAATATCACAGTCTCATAAATTTCACATAAATGGCATAAACATCTATTACACATTAAAGAATCAAAGTTGTAATTTATTTCCACATTCTTAGACATTTCACTTTATTTCATATAAAGTCCGAGTAATTATATATATATGTCCTTCATATATTTGACACACAAAGGCAGCTACCATTGGTGTCTAGTTCGTCCTATATCGGCAAGTCCGGAGGAATCTATTATCCTAAACGGACATCACAAAACACACACAAGTTGGGGTTGACCCTATGCAGGATACCTGTTCATGACCTATACCCAACAGTGACACATAATGGGTCAGCGTCAACACTTACTTCCTCATAGATGACGCCTCCACATAGTACCTATATGACCTACACAACGTCAAGCCCACCTGTGCAAACGTGTGGTACCCGGCCCGAACGCATGAACCCTCGAACAGATAGGACAACTCACAAATATTGGTATGTCCACACATTTACATATAAGTACATATTATTATCTCATATAATATGTATAGGTAACTACTCCATAATTACCATAGAAATCCCTCATAAAGTCCACAATATTTTCATTTATTAATAATTTACCATCCAAGGAATTATTAATTCCACTCCATGGAATAATTACTTAACCAACTAATTAATTGTAATTTCCCCTATTTAATGTGGGTACATTTGTATTTTTAATAAATTCTTTATTTTTCCAAACCTGGTTCCACTCACTCACTTGGACTCATAAAAATACTCATAACTAAACCTCAGTTCTAATACCCCCATTAATGTTAAGATTCCTTAATACCCAATCTCCCAATACCCTAGCTATTAAACTTCCATATATTTTTTCTCTAATTAAATCCCCAAAGAAATTCAGTAAAAGGAACGAAGGTGTTAGATTTCGGCCTTATCGTTCCAACGACCTCCAACGTCGTTTGATGCTGCGGTGCTACTTCTTCTTCCTTGGGCTATTTCTGCCATTTTCTTTGTTCTTCTCAGATCCAGAACTCAAAAATCCAAAAACAGTGCCTTCGAACCTAGAAAGTAAACCCATAAATGATATATTCAAATCCAAAATTTTATATCTACTAACGATGGTATCAATTAAAACATTCTCCAATTTCCAATCATATTTAATCCATAATAAGGGCATTTATCACGGGGTTTACATCAAAATTTCAGTTTGTAAATCATTAGTAATATCCTCTACATTAAATAGTCATGATGTCCCAATTTAACTATCAAGAGCCTAAGGGATATACCCTAAATTTTAATATTCCGATACCTAATTTCTGGCACTAATTCTATATTGAATTCAATCATCTACATGCACAAAATATTTTTTCATCATCAAGTTAATCAATTCGAACCTAAATCCCAAAAATTTTAAGGGGTTATCGTCATGCATCAAGAAAATACATTTAAAAACTTGAATTAAGCAAGACAATTCTTGCCTTTTTATGGTGATGGGTGATTACTTCCTTGAATTCTCTGTTCTTCCTCCTCTTAGACCTTTGTAACTCTCTCTCTTGAAGTGGGGCTTCTAGGGTTAGGTTATGATTAGTAGTGGGTAGTTATTTCTCTTATTCCTAATCTTATATTTTACCTAATGCTCGAGTTGGACATATAACCCCATTTTTGGACTCCCAAATGGGGCCGAATCCATACCCAAACTAGACCAATAACCTCTCAACATATATATGTACACACTGGCACCATTTTTAAAGGTTTAAAACACCTAAACGAGCTTCAAATGCTTCCCAAAACAGGTCCCAATTATTTCTATTTCACTTAGACATTTTTATTATGTTCCAACGACACATGCCCGTAAATTCATTTATGTGTGATTTATTTTTCACTAGCAAACCCATTATGTCCAATTGAGTTTTATATTTATATACTAAATATTTATTTAAATTAAAAAATTTACTCGTTTAATTTAAATCCTCCCAATTTAATTTATTTTCAAGATAAATACGAAATTATTAAATTTATTTATGTCGTAATATTTTATTCTGAAACTACGGGGTATTACATTCTCCTTCCCTTATAATGGAATTCCATCCTCAGAATTCGCTAAAGCCCAACCTTATATTTTTATCCGCATTATTAACCTAAGTTTTACACTCAATTAGACCATACACATACCCCATGAGATAAAAAAAAGGCTCACACATGCCTATCATAACATCATTAAAGTGTTCATATATTCCACATTATATGTACACACACATGCATTAACCAAGGCTAATGACACATATACATCTAATTTGTACCATTCATACCAAGCATATCCATATATCAAGCATACCACCACATATGTACGTGAAAAATAAATTGATGATCTCAGTATCTGACTTCCTTCAACTCCCGACTTTTGCCAATTTCGTGCGTGGGACGTCTCACAAGAGAAATCCAAACAAGGAATACTCCCGATACACTTCTGTACGGATTAGTCAGTTATTGAAATCCATTGGCCCAAGATTAAAAGAAAATGGAAATAAAAATAAATGTGTGCTATAATCATGTAAATTCCAACTTTTTCCCATCGCTAACTAAAGTCTGATATCGTCAAAGGGATAAACTAAATCCCAATAAATTTACCCATTTAATTATACTAAGAACAATAATCCAAAATGTCCTAGGGTCTAACAAGGAACCCTTTTGATACACTATTGTATATCATTGTCGGTCGCTGAGATCCGTCAGTCCAGAACCCATGTGTATAAAGTTCTCAATTAATTTATAAATCTCCCCGGTACCTATAATCGCCCATATAACCATATTTAGACTCAATGTGTCACAATTTATTTGTTATTTTTTTCCACAGTGATAATGAACATTAATGCCCGATAAATTACCAATATGATAGTACTAAGAACAATGAAAAAAATGTCCTAGTATCTAATATCTCTCAACTCCCGACATTTTCTACTTTCATGCTTGGGACGTCTCGTGAGCGAAATCCAAACAAGAATCCCTTCCAATACACTACTACGCAACTCTATCGGTTATTGAGATATGTTGGTCCAAGACCTAAGTCTATTAATATGTTTAAATCAATTTATATAACTTCACAAATCTACTCATTCCAATATAAGTTTACACTGTCCATTTTTAATTACATCATAATCATAATAACATTATGATCGTACACCTAATCATGTAATCGGGACTACCACTAGTCCTAACACTCCGAAAGGATCCAAATATTTCTAAAATACGAATTCTTTTATCTTTGCATACTATTAACACACATAGGAAGGTTTCATCACTGGATAATTATCTTACTACGACATATCTTAACAATTACGCCTAAAATAAGCATAAGCCTCCCAGTAGGCATTTTTATACATCTACTTACTAACCTAAGATTTCCCCTTCTCTTGCACGGTGAACTAATGTAATATACTATCCCAAATATGAAGTCCAACTTCTCCAATGTACTAACAAAGCCCAAATGAACACTAAGTCCACATATCCAATAAAACATATCCTACATACTCCAAAGTAGGGGAAAAACACATCATATATCCCTGATACTATCATTAGTCCCATTTTCGCAATTAAATTCATCTGTAGCCCGATGCCCATCTCACTATAGGTCCAAGCCTTGTCGTCCCTACTTGTTATGACCATCAAAAATCCTATATCTATTACATGGACTAATCAATTGGAACTCCTAAAACTATTGGGTCCTTTAATATTTATGACTACCCATCTTGCTATGCTGACACGATATATAAAAATTTAAATCTCTTTTCCGCCTTTTTCTTCATTTATGATTTCAAAAAATGTGTGGGAATATATCCCCCTGAGCCTCACTCGAAACTAATCACTAACTAATTGGTCCCGCTCTTTCAGAGTAGTTATAGACCTTTACTACCACAATATCGCTCCTACTGGTCTAAACGAACTAACTAACTTCTTATGTACTATCGTGATCTATCATCTTCCTCAATTTTTCTAAATGTCTCCCTTTCAATTTTTAGTCACCAGATTGCCTGAACTTCTCTCAATTCTAACAAGTGACCCACACTAAGGTCGCTATATATCTCTCTCCAAAACTGAACCTTTCCTGAATGGGTAATAATGACTCGCAAAGAATACAAAGATTTCGAAGCATAGGGATTTACATAAAAGGACGCAATGCAGAACGTAAGGAGCTCAAACACAGATCCTAAGGACACTAAAACCTTGCTTTGATACCAACTGTAAAAACCCCCCATTTTCTCACGAAAAGCTTGGCCAGGCACGGTACGCTGACGATGGAGCTTGTCTATCATTTAACACCATTATTAGCACAACGTAATATAAATACGGTTATTTTAAAGTAAATAAACTTTATGAATATTTCCATGACAATAATTAAAATCAAACTAACACCAACTAAATAATAAATCAAACAGCAAGTAAAAATCGCAACTCCAACATAATATAAAGAAATATCGGGATTATGCCCTTACAAATGTTTCCAAATAAAATAACTAGCTCTGGCAGAAAATCACCTAGGCTAGAATAAATAAATTTAAAAATTGATGAGCAAGAAAGACTGCAAGGTTGTCACAACACAATCCATCTCTCCCTGTCTAGGAGAACCTAGAGGAGGGGGGAACATTTAAATTTTGGTCAGAGCCCTAGGTGTGCAAGAATTAACTTATTTAATTTAAGATGCAATAATACAGTTGATGCAAAAATGAATAATACCCTTCGTCACTCGCATGTGTTTAACACCTCACCCCTCGTCTAACTGTGATATTATCTGTATCCTAATAAGCCCCCAAATGAAAATTATGACAATGTGTTAAATTAATAAGAATGGATTTATCGATAATTAAATGCTTAAGTGTACCGACTATATTTAACTGCCAATGGCCGTAATATCCCAGTCTCATAAATTTTACATAAATGGCATAAACATTTGTTATGCATTAAATAATTAAAGTTTTAATTTATTATAACACCCCGTATTTTTATAATTAATTTAATTAATTAATTGGAATAATCGGAGAAAAATAAAATTTTGGATTTTATAAATTTTATAATTTAAAATGTTGGTTTTTATATTTGAAAAATAAATTTTCAAACAGAATTGGAATCGGAATTAAAATGGAGTTTTAATTGAATTTTTATTATATAGAAGAGTCCTCAAAACATAAAACTCTGTAGCAAAAATAAATATCTAAAAATATTGAACGGTCCGATCGAGCTGAAATTTTTTCTAGAGCTTCCTCTCGTTCTCGTAATTATTTCATCTAATTCCAACGGTCCGATCGTCCAAAATAAAAATTTTAGTGTTTGTATCTTATTAGAGTTATATTATGATTAGGTTTCTTAATGACTATATAATGACTCTAATTCGTGGGGGCACTTCTCATAATCATTTTTTCTCAAGTTTTTCACCAGAGAACACTTCTAAAAATATTTACTCTCAACCATAATCATCAACCTCCAACATAATCAAGGTTTTGCCACCAGATTTGAAGGCTTATTTGGGGTTTAATCAAGTTTGTTCAAGAACACTCTTTTGCTAATTTTCTCAAGGAATCCAGATTTCTAATCAGATTTTCATCACGATCTTTACATGCATGAATAATATATTCTTTTCCTTTAGTATTATGCGTTTTAAGTTTTGCGTAAACACTTAATTACATGTTTTCTTAAAATAAAGTAGTGACTTAATTAGGAAAAGTAGACACTAATTATGGGGCTGTTTTTATTAAATCTTTTAATCTGAATAATATTCATAACCCTTGGGTACGTAGGATTCATGAGTGATTTTGGGTTTTATTGGAGTAGGTTGCCTGTAGAAAAATCCTAGCTTTAGAATAAATAATTTTTGGGTGCGTATAACTCGTGTAATACATGTAGAGATAATAAAATTTCGTTTTTGAGGCATATATGATGAAAACTTTGTATAATTAATTTAAAATAATTAAGTGAGATTATTTGGGTATTTTTGATGTTGTGATAATTTAATTAAAGATTTCATTAAATTGGACTATCATGCGTAGTTTGGAACATTGATTTATTATGCATATTTGTGTGACTTGTTGGTATTACTAAATATCTTTGTGGAGATGGGTCGATTGGGTATTTTTGCTCTCCCTATATTTTAGGATGCCTTCTAGGTATGGGACTAGTGGGTAGACCTTTTAATGATTTACGCCTTCTAGGTATAGGACTAGTGAGGGTAGATTATCATGGTTTTATCATGTCGGGGGTGGGCTGATTTTTATCACTTTATCGTCATTACGCTAGTCTAGGTACGAGACTAGGTTGTGATTTATGTTAGAAAATCTTTCTATACATAGGTTAGGACGTATTGATAACTTGGGCCCCTTAGTTATGGGACTAAGGGGTATTTTGAGGATCTCACATCGATTAAAAGGGTGGGGTGATTATAAATTGAGAAATGGAGAATTAATGCCTAAGATAAAAACGGGTATTAAAATTTGTGGCGACATAATGTGTCGGGGTCGACAGTTTAAACGGGTCAGAGGAAGATTTATGTCGTGTCGTGTGTGGAACCTTGTCATGTGTCGGGGCCTACGGTTTAAACGGGTCAGATGAGGATTGACAAGGGGAAGTGTGACACTTTAATAAAAAGTGAGAACAATAATAAAAATTGGTTAATTTAATAAATTAACATCGTGGGACTTGGGAATTTTAAAATCATATTGGTGTGCCTTTTAAATGGGGATTCCTACGGGTAATTAGTAATTTATATTTATCGCGTTTAAATTATTCCGTTTAATTTAAAATATTCTATTGTGATATTTATTGCGTATAATGCTATTGTCTGGATTCTAGGATCCTATTTGAGGGAAGTAGTGTGTATTCTTGCTCGGGGCTTTGGCTCTGACCCATGCATGAGTTTATCGAAGAAGCTGCTTAAGTTTATCGGAGTTATTATTTGGAGGTGCAGCTGGAGTTATTCATTTTATGGCATAGTTTAGTTAGACTTTCTTTTCTAGTCGTATTTAATTATGAGACTTCATTTGAGTTTTATTGGTCCATTCGGTTCCAAATTTGTCTAGAGGATTTCTTTTGGGATTATTTCAGATTTTATTTAATCATTATTGGAGAATGGATTTTTGGAGTTAGCATGTGATGGATCTTTTATCGCTTAGTTGTTTATGATCATTTTGAGATTGATTCAATTATTTATCTTATGGACTGATTTATTTATGTCTCATATATGTCTCAGGCTAAGAATGGTATTTATTTAGTTCACGCCTGGCATTGTTCGGCGGTGGTGGCTGGCCACCCCGTCTGTCGGATTTTGCGGGGTGTGACATTTATGTCCACATTCTTAGTCATTTTAATTTATCTCATAAAAGTCCGGGTAGTTATGTATATATGGCTTTCATATATTTGACACATAATGGAATCTATGGTTAGTGTCTAGTTTGTACTCTATTGGCAAGTCCAAATGAATCACTTATCCTAACCGGACATCACAAAACACACATAAGTTGGGGTCAATCCTTATGCAGGATACCTATTCACGGCCCATATCTAGCAGTGACATAGGCTGGGTCAGCATCAACACCTACCTCATCGTAGATGGTGCCTCCACATAGTACCGATATGACCTACATAATGTCAAGCCCACTTATGTCTACATGTGGTACCCGACCCAAACATAGGAACCCACGAGATGATAGGACAGTCCACGAACATTGGTATGTCCACACAATTATATATAAGTACATATTATTTTCTCATATAATATATTAGGTAACTACTCCATAATTACAATAGAAATTTCACCTAAAGTCCATAATATTTTCATTTATTAATAACTTACCCTATAGGGAATTATTAATTCCACTCCATTGAATAAGTACTTAACCAACTAATTAATTGTAATTTTTCCTATTTAATGTGTGTACATTTGTATTTTTACTAAATTCTTTATTTTCCCCAACCCGGTTCCACTCACTGACTTGGACTCATAAAAATACTCATAACTAAACCTCAGGCCCAATACCCTCAATGTTAATATTCCTTGATACCCAATCTACCAATACCCTAGGAATTAAACTTCCTTCTAATTTTTCTCTAATTAAATCCTAAAAATAATCCCAAAAGAAATTCAGGAAAAGGAATGAAGGTGTCAGATTTCGGCCATGTCGTTCGAACGACTTGCAATGTCATTTGAACGACACGCGAGGTCGTTCTAATTACCTCCAACGTCGTTTGACGTTGCGCTGCTACTTCTTCGTGTTCCTTCGGCAACTTCTGCCATTTTTTTGTTCTTCTCAGATCCAGAACTCAAAAACCCAAAAATATTGCCTTCGAACCTAGAAAGTAAACCCAGAAATGATATATTCAAACCCCAAAATTTTATATCTACTAACGATGTTATCGGTAAAAAAATCTCCAATTTCCAATCATATTTAATCCATAATAAGGGCATATATTATGGGGTTTACATCAAAATTTTAGTTCGTAAATCATCAGTAATATAATTTACATTAAACGGTAACGATGTCCCAATTTAACTATCAAGACCCTAAAGGATCTACCATAAATTCCAATATTTCGATACCTAATTTTTGGAACTAATTCTATATTAAATTCAGTCCTCTACATGCACAAAATATTTGTTCATCATCAAATTAATCAAATCAAACCTAAATTCCAAAAATTTGACGGGGTTATCATCGTGCGTCAAGAAAATACATTTATAAACTTAAATTTAGCAGGATAATTCTTTCCTGTTTATGTTGATGGGTGATTTCTTCCTTAAATTCTATGTTCTTACTCCTCTTAGGCATTTATTCCTTTCTATCTTGAAGTGGGATTGCTAGGGTTAGGTTATGATTAGTAGTGGGGAGTTATTTCTCTTCCTTCTGATCTTATATTTTACCCAATTCCCGAGTTGGACATATAACCCCTTTTTGGGACTTCCAAATGCGTCTGAATCCATACCCAGACTAGCCCAATAACCTCCCAACTTATACATATACACCCCGGGACCCTTTCTAAAGTTTAAAACACCTAAAAAATCCTTAAATACTTCCTAAAATGTGTCCCAATTATTTCTATTTCACTTAGACATTTTTATTATGTTCCAACGACACACGCTCGTAAATTCATTTGTGTGTGATTTATTTTTCAGTAGCAAGCCCATTATGTTTAATTGAGTTTTATATTTATATACTCATGAATAAATGTTTACTTAAATGAAAAAATTTACTCGTTTAATTTAAGTCCTCGCAATTTAATTTATTCTCAAAATAAATCCGAAATTATAAAATTTATTTATGTCGTAATATTTTATTCTGAAATTACGGGGTATTACAAGTCTCCACCACCTTCATGCTACTAAAAATACCTACCTCCTCCATCAAAGTCAACACCTTACCCATACTATTGCAAATCACCACCTCCTCCCAATAAGTCACTACCACCTCCCGTACACTACTATAATTCCCCACCCCCACTAGTTAAGTCACCACAACCACTCGCATACTACTATAAATTACCACCCCCACCATTTAGGTCTCCATCACCTTCGTACTACTACAAATCCCCACCTCATCTATTAAAGTCGAAGAATTTTCCATACTATTATAAATCACCACCTCCTCCTAAAGGAATAAATGCCTAAGAGGAGTAAGAACATAGAATTTAAGGAAGAAATCACCCATCAACATAACCCCTTTTTGGGACTTCCAAATGCGTCTGAATCCATACCCAGACTAGCCCAATAACCTCCCAACTTATACATATACACCCCGGGACCCTTTCTAAAGTTTAAAACACCTAAAAAATCCTTAAATACTTCCTAAAATGTGTCCCAATTATTTCTATTTCATTTAGACATTTTTATTATGTTCCAACGACACACGCTCGTAAATTCATTTGTGTGTGATTTATTTTTCAGTAGCAAGCCCATTATGTTTAATTGAGTTTTATATTTATACACTCATGAATAAATGTTTACTTAAATGAAAAAATTTACTCGTTTAATTTAAGTCCTCGCAATTTAATTTATTCTCAAAATAAATCCGAAATTATAAAATTTATTTATGTCGTAATATTTTATTCTGAAATTACGGGGTATTACAAGTCTCCACCACCTTCATGCTACTAAAAATACCTACCTCCTCCATCAAAGTCAACACCTTACCCATACTATTGCAAATCACCACCTCCTCCCAATAAGTCACTACCACCTCCCGTACACTACTATAATTCCCCACCCCCACTAGTTAAGTCACCACAACCACTCGCATACTACTATAAATTACCACCCCCACCATTTAGGTCTCCATCACCTTCGTACTACTACAAATCCCCACCTCATCTATTAAAGTCGAAGAATTTTCCATACTATTATAAATCACCACCTCCTCCTAAAGGAATAAATGCCTAAGAGGAGTAAGAACATAGAATTTAAGGAAGAAATCACCCATCAACATAACCCCTTTTTGGGACTTCCAAATGCGTCTGAATCCATACCCAGACTAGCCCAATAACCTCCCAACTTATACATATACACCCCGGGACCCTTTCTAAAGTTTAAAACACCTAAAAAATCCTTAAATACTTCCTAAAATGTGTCCCAATTATTTCTATTTCACTTAGACATTTTTATTATGTTCCAACGACACACGCTCGTAAATTCATTTGTGTGTGATTTATTTTTCAGTAGCAAGCCCATTATGTTTAATTGAGTTTTATATTTATATACTCATGAATAAATGTTTACTTAAATGAAAAAATTTACTCGTTTAATTTAAGTCCTCGCAATTTAATTTATTCTCAAAATAAATCCGAAATTATAAAATTTATTTTTGTCGTAATATTTTATTCTGAAATTACGGGGTATTACAAGTCTCCACCACCTTCATGCTACTAAAAATACCTACCTCCTCCATCAAAGTCAACACCTTACCCATACTATTGCAAATCACCACCTCCTCCCAATAAGTCACTACCACCTCCCGTACACTACTATAATTCCCCACCCCCACTAGTTAAGTCACCACAACCACTCGCATACTATTATAAATTACCACCCCCACCATTTAGGTCTCCATCACCTTCGTACTACTACAAATCCCCACCTCATCTATTAAAGTCGAAGAATTTTCCATACTATTATAAATCACCACCTCCTCCATATAAGTCACCACCACCACCAATTAAATCTCCACCACCTCCATACTTTTATAAGTCTCCACCCCCACCAGCTAAATCTCAACCACATCCGTACTACTATAAATCCCCACCTCCCCCATCAAAGGCAAAACCTTCTCCTTACTATTACAAATCTCCACCTCATCCACGAAAGTCACCACCACCTCCCTCCGATTATTATAAATCTCCACACTACACCAAATATGCCGGATTGTCAAGGTCATTGACCATGACAAGTCCAACTTGTCAAGGTCAATGACCGTAACAAGTCTGGGGGTGACAACTTTTGTTGTCACGGTCAGTGACCGTGACAAGTTCATTAGATTTGTCATGGTCATGTCACGGTCTTTGACCTTGACAAGTTTTATCACGATTAATGACCATGATAAGTTTTATTTGTCATGGACTTATCACGGTCAATGAACGTGACAATTCTGGGAAGAATTGAAAACAAATCTGTTGGGCAGTTTGGCCACTGTCGCTACCCATTAGTATATTTGTACCTGTTATAACAACATTGTACCTGTCAAACATCATATATCCAAATTAAATAGAGATGATGCAAATATACGTTCAAAACAATATGCATCACGATATAATCCAAATATAATTCAAATGTAACAACTTAAAACAATTCAATTCAAATAATGTCACTACATGTCTGGGGTAGGTCTGAGGAGGTGAATAGGCCACATGATATACAAATTAATACACCCAACAATGTGCATCGTGCCTCATTGTTCACGCAACCACAATGGAGAGTTCTCCTTCCCGGTTATCACACGTGTGATGAGCACCTTGGCCTCGATGTCTTAAAGCAAACGTCCATGAACTGGCATACCCTGGATGGTATTCGGGTCCCTCAACCCCCGCCCTATCCGTTGTCCATTAAATATGTCTTGTATAAAAACGCCCGGCCAACCAAGTGTTGACATAGGTCGGTATAAGGGAGCCAAATAGGGGACTGGATCATCAGAGTCCGCATGTGGCGGCGATGAAGCAACGAGGTCCACATCCTCTTCTTCCTACACCTCCTCCTCCACCACCACCTTCTCCTTCCCTTTACCCTTACGATTTCCTCCCAATGAATGCTTCATGAATGAGAACATATCTTGGACCATCGCCTACAAACAGAACAGCTTCGCGTCATGCGAGTCCACCGTTTGAGCCAACCCAGTGTTGCTCGTCTCCAATTCGATGATCCTAGATTTGGCCACTCGCAAGCTCACCCTCCTTGTCCCTCCTTGCGATTAGTGCCAAGCACTTGACTGAGTGCGTATGTCGACAAAGATGCCTTGTCGTCATCAGACTACGACTCACGCACTTTCTTAAGCTTTGCCTGAAATAAAAAAAGCACATGATTAGTTAAATAAGTAAATAAAAAAATTATAATGTAATTAACAAAAAGTAAACTGTCGGATTACTTACAATCGTGTCCTCGACGCTCGGGGACACCTCCTTATCCTTCCCCTTCTTCGTCTGAATAACCAATTAAGTATCGAGCCTATGTGGCTTACCCCCAGGGCCACTCCCCGTCCCCTGAAATAATATAATGCAAAATTAGTATCGGCCCCACAAAGTAAAATAATGCACAATAATATACTTCTATAATTATAGAAAAATTAAATCTTACCATCATCCTATGCTCCACCTCGGCGTAAGACGTCCGGCCGAAGTAGTGCACGTCTGTCTTTTTTGTTCGATTTTCCCTCCTCGATTGGCGAGATGCCAATTGTCGCTTCCCGATCTTATTATCAATGAACTTTTGCCATTGTGCCAATGAGATCGGCTCATTCGACGGGACGGAGTCACGCATTCAGATAACGGACTCTCGGGTCTTCTCAAAGTACCTGGTCTGTATATTTTTCTTCCACGTCTTGTGTTTCTCCCTCAACTGCTCCAAGACGGAATCACGTAGTTTTGGATCTAGGCTGAATTGTTCCTGTCCAACAAATACAATGTTAGTTGCGAATATATATAAATATAAATATAAATATAAATATAAATATAAATATAAATATAAATATAAATATAAATATAAATATAAATATAAATATAATTGAAATTGAAATATTGATATAAATATAAGTATAAATACATTACTTGTAGTGCCTACCAAATAACTAACTTGAGCTCATTTGGCCATCATTTTCCTACCACATGACCACCATCATCGACAAACTCATCAGTGTCATCAACGATGGCCGAGTCAGGCATATATTTTCGAGTATAGATTGATGACTCCACGGTGATGTGTTCCTCTATAATTGATCCTGCAATGTATCGCGTATTCTTGACGTAATATTTAAAAACTTTCATCAATCTTTCAAAAGGATACATCCACCGATATCTAACTGGACCACAAAGAAGTGCCTTGTTGCATAGGTGTACCAACAAGTGAACACTTATGTCAAAGAATGATGGGGGAAAGTACTTCTCCAACACACAAATCACTTCGGTCATCGCTAATTTTGCGGTCACTATGTGTTCTCGATTGACTACCTTTTCACACAAAAGTGAGAAGGTAATACTTATTTTCATAATAGCCCTCCGTAAATCCTTGTGCTTGGAGAAATAGTGCTTAAACAATAGAGGAACCAATTGCATGATCACATGCCAATCGTGCGAATTACACTTACGTAAATCATGAGTAGCATAATTCACAATCCTTTGCAAGTTAGACGAAAAATTAGATGGGCCCTTCAAATTGTATATTGTGTCTAAAAGCACCTTCCTTTCCCCACTCGTCAAAGTAAATGCACCAGAGGGAATTATTGTCCTTCCCCTACTATCTTCTTTCAACCATAGTTGTGGCTTAAGTTTCAACGATTTAAGGTCTTTTCGTGCATTTTCTCCATCCTTCGAATGACTCCCCCCAAGGCAAGTGCCCACAATATGTTCAGCAAGGTTCTTCTCTGCATGCATCACATCCAATACACGGCGCACCGAGTTATTCTTCCACTAAAGAAAGTCAAATAAAATTGACCTCCTAGACCATGCCTTTCTTGTATCACTTTCATTCCCAGTTGGGGTCTTCTTATGCTTGACATTCTTAAATTTGGGATTCTTACCTGTCATATTAGGGCCACATTCAAAAGATTTACTTTCAATTTCTGAACCTAAAAGTTGTCCCGGCAGTAGCCTATGTTCAACCCCGCCCGATAAGAAAATGGAACCTTTCTCAAATCAGAAACTATGAGCCGGGGGTAAAAACCTCCTATGGCAATGGTATACTTTTTTTGAGCTAGAGGATAGACGAAGAGATTCAGTCTCCTCTCCACAAATAGGACACCCCAAATAACTATGTACTACACAATCGAATAATGTCCCATAAGCTGGAAAATCATGAATTGCCCACATCAACATAGCTTTCAGCGTAAACTCTTCTTTTCTAAAGAGTCAAATGATTTCACACCCTCTTCCCACAACTAATTTAATTCTTCTACCAAAGGATCCAGGTAGACGTTGATGTCATCACTTGGTTCCTTTGGCCCAGGTATTAACAAAAATAGCATCGAAAATTCAGGTCTCATACACTGTGAAGGAAGGAGGTTGAGTGGGCTTAGGATCACTGGCTATACACTCTGATTGGTGCTTAGATTTCCAAATGGATTGAAACCATCTGTTGATACAACCAAACGAATGTTGCGCTGTTCTCGAGCAAAATCGGGATACTCATAATTCAACCTCCTCCAAGATGTAGAATCAATAGGATGACGCATGAGATTACCACCTACTTATGCCTTAGCATGCCAAGTCATTGCCTCTGCTATCCATGGTACTGTGAAAAATTTCTTTAATTTAGGACCAACGGGAAAATATTTCAACACTTTTTAAGGCACTTTTGAGCTTGTGCCTTCCTTACCAGTAGATTGGACATATTTAGGTTCATCGCATACCGAACTACGATCGAGATTTTCATACTCCTTTTGGTATAGTATGCAGTCATACACACACTCATGAATCGATTTATACTTCATTCCCAAACCTTTCAAACTGTTCTTCATAATATGATAGCTATTTGGAAGCGTCTTTCTTGAGAGTGAATGGATGGTCATCCCTACCATTCACCCTCGTCATAGCCGAGGGTGATTTCCACCAAATTAATGATGTTTTAAATTTCAAATCACCCCTCGTCTTTCTTGAGAGTGAATCAAGGGTCGTCCCTACCATTCACCCTCATCATAGCCGAGGGTGGTTTTCACCAAATTAATGATGTTTTAAATTTCAAGTCCCCCCTTTTCTTTCTTGAGAGTGAATGGAGGGTCATCCTTACCATTCACCCTCATCATAGCCGAGGGTGGTTTCCACCAAATTTATGATGTTTTAAAATTTCAATTCCCCCCTCATCTTTCCTGAGAGGGAATGTAGGGTCGTCCCTACTATTCACCCTCATCATAGCCGAGGGTGGTTATCCACCAAATTAATGATGTTTTAAAATTTCAAGTCCCCCCTCATCTTTCTTGAGAGTGAATGGAGGGTCATCCCTAACATTCACCCTCATCATAGTCGAGGATGGTTTCCACCAAATTAGTGATGTTTTAAAATTTCAAGTCCTCCCTCGTCTTTCTTGAGAGTGAATGGAGGGTCATCCGTACCAATCACCCTCATCATAGCCGAGGGTGGTTTCCGCCAAATTAATGATGTTTTAAAATTTCAAGCCTCCCCTCGTCTTTCTTGAGAGTGAATGGAGGGTCATCCCTACCATTCACCCTCATCATAGCTGAGGGTGGTTATCCACCAAATTAATGATGTTTTCAAATTTCAAGTCCTACCTCATCTTTCTTGAGAGTGAATGTAGGGTCATCCCTACCATTTACCCTCATTATAGCCGAGGGTGGTTTCTACAAAATTAATGATGTTTTGAATTTCAAATCCCCCTTCATCTTTCTTGAGAGTGAATCAAGGGTCGTCCCTACCATTCACCCTCATCATAGCCGAGGTTGGTTTCCACCAAATTAATGATGTTTTAAAATTTCAAGCCTCCCCTCGTCTTTCTTGAGAGTGAATGGAGGGTCGTCCCTACCATTCACCCTCATCATAGCCGAGGGTGGTTTGGCAAGAATTACCCCAACGTATCTAAATTGACAAATAAGATGAGGATCCAAGATAATATTCTCATTAACATTCCAAGTTTTCTATTGGAGCAACACATTCATTACAACTGTGGTCCGACAGGACATTACATTATTGATAGTATTTCTTCAAAAGATCTGCATTCCATGGGTTCGAAAAGGGTTCCCCTTCAAGGTTCTCTAGTTTGTAGGTTCCAGGGACAACTTCATCAATGACCCTATATGGGCCATGCCAATTTGGGTGGAGCTTGTTAGGTTTATGCCATGTCTTTTTGAGGACTAGGTCCCCACAGTGATTGGCCTTTGCTTCACCCTATGGTTGTAAAACCTAGCAGTCCTCAGTTGATAAGGTGCTTGCCTTATCTCAGCATCTTCCCTTCTATCCTCGATCAAGTCTACGTCAAGTCTCCTTTCTTCCACATTTCTCCAGGGGTCATACATTTGGACTCTATGAGTGGGAAACCCAATCTCTGTGGGGATGATGAATTCTGAGCCATGCGCTAGTATGAACGGGGTTTCCCCGGTAGGAGTCTTAGCCATAGTCCTGTAGGCCCACAGTACATCGTAAAACTCTCAACCTATCTTACTTTTGCCTCCTCGAGTTTCTTCTTGATCTCTCCTAGGATTGTTCTATTTGTAACTTCAGCTTTCCCATTAGCCTGAGGTCGGCCTGGGGTTGAGAAGAAAATTATTTGACACCCACCCTTTAGCAGTATTTCTCCAGAGATGCATTCTTGAATTGAGTCCCGTTATCAGAGATGAGGGTTTTGGGCAGACCATATCTACATATAATGTTCTTCCAGATAAACTGGAAGGTCTTCTGCTCGGCAATCAAGACCATTGGCTCCGCTTCCACCCATTTAGAGAAGTAGTCAATTGCTATGATCAGGTATCGATAGTTATTGATGAATCTAGGCAAGCGTCCTACTAGGTCGATTCCCCATACTATGAATGGCCATGGGGATGTGATGTAGGTAAGAGGCTGATGGGGCTGGTGAGGGATGGTGGAAAATCTTTGACATTTATCACACTTTTTTACGTATGCCGTGGCATCTTTCCCCAAGATCGTCCACCAGTATCCCTGGATTACTATCATCTTTGCTAAATAACTTCCCCCAATATGGCTTGAACATGACCCCTCGTGCACATCTTGCAAGATATGTGGGACCTCAGACGGGTGCACATATCGGAGCAAGGGGAGAAAATACCCCTTTCTGTACAAGGTGTCTCCAATGATGGTGAACTTCACAGCTCTGTATCTCAGCTTCTTCCTTTCTTATTTTGCTTCTGGCATCTCCTCCTCTTGAATGTATCTGATCAGAGGGTCCATCCATGAAGCTTCCTTGCTGATATTTAAGCAAGTGATAAGCGTTCCGTATGCATCTTGAATCGTTGGTCGAAGCAAGATTTCCACTGGGACCGTCGTCCTGATATCTTTCCTAGTTGCTGAAGCTAGCCTAGCAAGTGCATCGACTCGACCATTATCAAGTCTAGGTATCCTTTTCAACTTTACTTCTCTGAAACTCTTTAATAGTGACTTCACTCTTTCAAGATATTTGTCCATTCTCTCATCTTTAGCCTCATAGGTTCCTAGTATCTGATTCACTACCAGTCTTAAATCACTATGGATCAAGATCTGGCTAACACTAAGAGACCTAGATAAGGAGAGGCCTGCTATCAGGGATTCATATTCAGACTCAGTGTTAGAGGCTTTGAAGTTGAACCTCAGGGCGTATTCAATGTCTGTGTCGTTAGGTGCTGATACAATTAATCCAGACCCACTTCCGCTCTCTCAAGAGGACCCATCAATGAAGAGGTTCCACACATCTCATTCTTCTGAGAAATTTCCCTCAGTGAGGGATCCTGTTTAAAGAGATATCTCCCCTCTTCGTTTTCGATAAATTTTTCTCTAGCGGTGCTTGTCTCAGCCTTTTCTGTGGATGGGTCAATAATTTTGCCTTGTTGGGTATCTGTCTTCTCATGGCTCTCATCTTTAGCCTCTTCTTATTTCCAAGTAAATTCAGCCACGAAATCTGCTAATGCTTGCCCCTTAATGGCCACCCTAGATTGATATACAATGTCAAACTCTCCCAGCTCTATAGCCCAGGCCATTAGCCTCCCTTATTTTTCTGGCTTGTGTAAGACCTGCCTAAGAGGGGAGTCAGTGAGGATGACCATTGTATGGGACTGAAAGTACGACTTCATCTTTCTTGATGCATGGATCAAGGTATAGGTTAACTTCTCCATCCTTGGATATCTTTGCTCTGCCCCTTGGAGTGCCTTACTGTTGAAATACACAAGCTTCTGTACCCTGTCCTCTTCTCTCACAATGGCCGCGCTGATGGCTGATTCTGAGATGGCTAGGTACACATGTAGTCGTTCACCCTGTACTGGTCGTGACAACATCAAGGGAGACCCTAGGTACAACTTTAATTCTTTAAAATCCTGGTCACACTCTTCATTCCATTCAAAGGCCTTTCTGAGAATTTTGAAGAACGGCAAACACTTATCTGTGGCTCTGGATACGAACCTATTCAAGGCAGCCACTCGTCTTGTAAGCCTTTGAATGTATTTAATGGTCCTAGGGGTCTTCATTTCTAACAGAGACTTTATCTTCTCAGGATTGGCCTCAATGCCTCTTTGATTGACGATGAACCCCAAGAGTTTCCCTGCCCTGACCCCGAATACACATTTGGTCGGTTGAGCTTCATTCGGTACTTATCCATCGTGTTAAAGGTCCTCTTGAGGTCAGCCACATGATCCTCTTCCTTCAAACTCTTAGTCAGCATGTCATCTACGTAGACCTCCATGGACTTCCCTATTTGGTCTTTGAACATTTTATTCACAAGGCGCTGATATATTGCCCCCGCATTCTTTAGGCCAAAGGGCATGACCCAATAATAGTATGTCCCTTTGTCGGTAATGAAAGCCATTTTTTCTGAGTCCTCAGGGCTCATGAAGATTTGGTTGTAACCTGAATAGGAATCCATGAAGCTCATTATCTTATGGCCTGCAGTAGCGTGTACCATTTTATCAATACGAGAGAGAGGGAAGTTGTCTTTGGGATAATATTTGTTGAGGTCGATGAAGTCTACACACATCCTCCATTTCCCATTGGCTTTTGGGACTGTGACTGCATTGGACAACCATTTGGGATAGATGACCTCCCTGATAAACTCAGCATCTTCTAGCTTCTTGACCTTGTCCCTTATGACCTCATATTTTTCTCGAGAATAGATTATCCTCTTCTGTCTTACCAACTTTGCCCCTTCTACCATATTGAGTTTATTGCTCATGATTTTTGGGCCGATCCCTGACATATCTGCATGACTCCATGCAAAGACGTTCTGTATTCTTCTTAGCATCTTGATGAGACCTTATTTTATGCCTTTCTTCAGAGCTTTGCCGATTTGGATGGTTTTTTCCAGCTCATCCTTATTGAGGATGACGAATTCTACCTCTTCCGCGGCTTCTCCTTTCTACAGTTTTGTCTCATCCATGGGGTCGAGGGTATCAATATTATAAGTAGTTGTTGCCTTCTTGTGCGCCTCTCTTTCTTCAGCGGAGTTGAAGTAACATTCTAGTGCCGTCCTCTGGTCTCCCTGAACTTCCCCTACCCCGTAAGGAGTCAGGAATTTTATCATCTGATGAACCGGGGACGGCACGGACTCAAACTCCTTGAGGGACACTCACCCAGTATAATTTTGTTAGTTGAGAAGACATTTTCATCCATCATGAAAAAGTTGACCTTCTTGGTAAGCCATCTCGGCTACTCGTCCCCCATCCTAACATCGGCCTCATACACTCCCAGAGGATGAACTTTTTCCCCACTGAAACCAATCAAGGGGTGATGGTATGGGATGATCCTAGCATGGCTAAGACCTAAGGCTTTAAAGCACGGCCAGAACATCACATCTATAGAACTTTCCCCATCCACCAAGGTCCTCGACACCTCACCTCCGTGTACCCTGGTGGTGATGACAAGAAGGTCATCATGCGGGGCTAAGAGGACCTTGAAGTCCATTCTTGATAAATACACTATGAGAGTATCCATATCAACCTTCTTCCTCTTTTCTGACTTTGCTTCAATATAGGTCAAGTGTACGGCCTTTGTTACTGCCTTGGCCTCAACTACATGGGCCTTCCTATCGGCAAGCTCTGACCCTCCTCCTGCTAGTCCCTCGGAGATCATCCCAACACCGAGTGAGATTATATTAAGTCTTTTTACAAGAACGTGGTCATCTCTCCGTGGGAGGTCAGGGTCGTCCTCATCATCCGAAGGGTTGTCCCTTTTGTTTGGAGGATCTTCTCTGCACGCATCACCTCTCTTCTTTTTATGTTCGTCCCCTCGGCCCCTCTTGAAGGCACCTTTATTAATGTATTTCCTTAACTTCCCTTCTTTTAACATTTTCTCAATTTCATCTTTCAGAGCAAAACACTTGTCGGTCACATGGCCATGGTCTTGGTCAAATTCACACCACAAGTTTTTATTCCTCATGTGGGGAGCTGCCCTTAATTTCTCAGGCCACTTCAAGGATTGGTCGCTATTTATCTCATTCAAAATATGTTCGCAGCTGACCGTTTAGGGGTGTAATCAGCGAATTTATCGTCTGCAGACCTCTTTTTCCCTTCTTTATTCTTTTTATGGTACTTACCCCCACTAGTGCCTCCTTTTTCATCTTCGTATTTTATGGCCATCGCCTCTTCGGCGTTCATCACTAATGATGCTAGAAACAGCACCACCCTTCAAGGTGTTTGCAAGCTTAAATTAATGTTAATAATGGCAGCATAAGAGTATTTGCATATATGGTAGAAGGAGGTGAGGAAAAGAGCATGAACACTTGAATATAAGTGGTTCAGCCAATAGGGCCTACGTCCACTGTGAGTGTGTGTGAGTAATATCACTGGATGAAGGGACTAATGGCCATGGGTACAATCTCTCAAGCTTTCTCTCTCTACTGTGTAAGATGACAGAGTTTCAACCAGGGTTGTAATTTTAGATCCCCTATCCAAGTAGGAGAAGGCAAGTATATATAGTATGTGGAGGGTGTAGTACTACCCCTTTTGCATGTGATGAGCATGTGTGTGTGTTTATCTAGCCAGTGCAAGGGTGACACCTGGCTGATCTCAACTAACTAATGATGACCTCAATATTTCTTCATGTGGAGTGAATGATTCAGTTATAACAGACTTATCCACGTGTTACAGGATATTTATGTGTAAATCCTCGGCTGTCTTTAACTGGCACCAACCTCGTCCTGGATGAGTACGAGGCTAGCGAGGTATGACCCATGTTATGTCTTCGATCAATGTTCCATAAAGACCTCTGCCAGGAAGGTCGACCGAGGTTGGACATGAGGTACAATGTTGGCCAGGGCCAATAATGACATGATGTATGTTAATTGAGCCTGCGAGGCTTTCGCTGACCTCAACTGACGAAGGGCCGAGGTAGATGTACATGGTAGTGGCAACAGTGGCTATGGCTGACCCCGCGAATGCTGAGTTCTCAGCTTCGAGCTGACCTCGGCTACTTCCAGGCCGAGACGATGTTAGTACGTCGGCTGTGGCCAACCCGTGTAGGAAGACGCTGCTGATTGGCATCCTTGGACTTCTATTACCTCGGCTCCAATCTAGGCCGAGGTTGAGGTCTCTGGTCTCTCAGGTGTATTTTGGGCATATCAATCACCCCTAGCCCTTAGTTACCTGTGTGATCAGATGCCTAAGGGGTATGCTTATCCGAGGTTGAATTTCTTTAGGTGTTAATACTTTCTTGACAAGTGTTAGCTACTGAAGTAGATAGCGTGCCTGATAAGTGTGATACTGTTGGTTGTCTTTTGGGCTCCCAAGGCAATGATGGGCCTTGGGATGCGTGCACTCACATTTAATGGTTTAAACCCCATTTTCTTCTCTTTCTTCCTCATTCCTCTCTTTCCCCCGATCTGGTTATCTCTGCAACTCTCTCTATCTACAAGTGATTGGCTGTTGCGTTTCAGGGGTTTACTCGTATTCATTCCTATTCTCCTTCATTTCGTGCTTCGACAGGTATTGTCTTCACCCTTCTTTGATATTTTCAGCCTTAAATTCTTATTTCTTCATTTTTCGGTGAGCTTTTTAGGTTTTCCGGCCACTGTTTTGCATTTTTCGGTGGCCCTTGTTCTTGAATGTTCTTGATAGTTCTTGTTTAAAATCCCAACTTGATCCTTAATTAGGTTGGGTCAAGTTGTTTTTTTTAGCTTGAGTCTACAAGTGTAGGGTCATACCCATATGTTCAGACCCCTTTATCAACTATTAGAGGAATTCCCCTCTCTTAGGGAGAAAACCTTAGATAAAATTAGGAAAATAGAACGAGCCCAAGAGGAAGCTCGTAGGGCAGAGGCGCTTCCTCTTAGGCCTATATTCCCACCACCTCTGAAGGTGGTATATCCTGAGCCATCTGTGCCTGCAGAGGTCCAAGTAGATCCCATTCCTATGTCTGAGTCTGAGTCGTCAACCTCAGACCCCATGTCCGTTGATTTTTTTGAAGAGGTCGTGGATACGTTAGTCCAGATGGACCATGCCCCTGATTAAGCCAAGGTTTCCAACCGTGCCTCGTCTTATAAGAGTTCTAACACATCACACTCTTCCTTCGATGTTAAAATTATAGGGCCTAGCGTGGCTGTTACCCCAATCCTTGAAGTTATTCCCCTGGCGGTCGTCACATGAGCTGAGTTTGCTCAGAGGTTACCTAGTGGTGCCCCTTCATCTGATCAAGTTGATGTTAAATCGGATGAGGATGACGGTAGCGAAAGCGATGTTGACACCTATGAGGTGGACGAGATAGAGAGTACTGTCAGTGAGGTCGAATTTCTAGCCTTCATACATCTGTATTACATATGTCCCTCCATAAAGCTTAGGAGGCCTCTTAGGGACGATAGGGCCTTCAGTGGCCAAGACGGTGAGATCTGCTTATATGAGCAGATGTTTAAGTTGGGATTTCATCTTCCCATTCATCCTATAATCAGGGCTATATTGTCCTACATCAACTTGGCTCCTTCCCAGTTATCACCCAATGCCTGGAGGGTGATAATTGGAGCTATAGTCTTATAGAGGGCAGTCCATCATCCAGACCTTCCCGTCCAGGTCTTTATAGGGTGATACGTCCCCTCATCTTCCAGTAATCATCTGAGATACTACCATTTTTTAGCTCGAAAGTCAAATAAAAAGATGTTGCAGGTTACCCAAACCTCAAACCATAACTGGAAACCACGCTACTTCTTTGCGTCAGGGCCATGGGAGTTTGGTTCCTGTGCCCCCTCTTCCTCCCTAGAGCTGAGAATACCCCTCAGATGGGGAAAGGTGATAATGGCTGCTAGGGCCAACCCTGGGCTAAGCCAAAATAATCTTCAGAAGGTCAAAAACCTTTAGGATCAGGGGGAGCATGGTCTGCTAGTCAAGTACGAGCATTTTATGACTCCCTACTATCTCTCTGAAACTGGCCTTGGGGGGAGTCCTTTGACCCAGCTCCGTAAGTTGCTTTATTATTTCAACGAGTTATACCTTTGAATTTGTGACGTCTCTAATTTCCTAACTCAGACCTTTCTGTTTAGAGAGCGCCCGAAGGGAATTTCTGACAACCTCTGAGAGATAGCAGCCCCTAGTCTTACGAAACTTGTAAAGAAAGCAGGTTTAAATGCGCCCCCTCCCCCTCCTACAACCTCAAGGGCTGAGACCTCCCAGAAGAGGAGATCTGCATACCCTGCCCTTGAGGATCAGAGGCAGAAGAAGAAAAACCAAAAAGGGGATCATGCCATCCCTATTTCCTCTTAGGACGTACTGATTTGCCTGGAGCAACTGAAGATTGATGAGAGTCTTATTGGCCAGAGTATGAAGGCACTGGATGCTATCGGCGTCGCCATGATCGACTCTAATAAGTGCTTTTATCGCTCTCTGGATAGGCCTCTGTTGGATGAGTTCTCCCTCCATCGCTCTATCCAAGTAAGACCTTGAACTTTCTCTTTTGCTGCTCAATTATATTCAAGTGTAACATCGGCTTTGAATTATACCAGATCTTAAACTGACATCTCTGCACATGTTCTATAGGGTCTCCTCACCATGCACCATTTTGTTAACTGGACCTTGGGGAAACTTCCTCTGATTGAGAAGGGCTAAGAGGACGAAAAGACCGAGGCCGCTTTGAACGCTAAAGTGGAGCGTCTGAAGGCCTCTTTGGAGAAGTCTGAGGCTAGCGTGAAGCAGTTACAAAAGGACATGGACAAGTTGAGGAAGGATCATAGCACTGCTTTGAAGACTCAAGCTGACTCCCTTCAACACAAGGTCGATGTCACTTGAAGGCTTCCTTGGATGATGCCTTCGAGAAGATTTTGTAGGAGTACAAGGTATCTGATGAATTTATCATCTTCGGCTTTGAGTACCTCTAAAGGGGTGTAAAGGCCACTGATGAAGGATAAGGAATTAGGGAGTCTTGCAGCCTATGACTTCATTGGTTTGGGTTATGCTGATCCTCGATTTGCTCCTGCCTTGCAAGAGGTTGAGGAGGAGGGAGGTGCCGTTCCTACTGAGACTGCCCCCCATGATGACACCAGGACTGAAGATGTTAGCGCTCAGGATGACGGGGTGGAAGTGACCACCCTCGGCCAGTAGATGGGGGGCATGACAACTAACCCTGAGGCTGCATACAATTGACCACCTTATGAAGCTCTTTGTAATTTTTAATTTCTAATTCAAATCGTAAACTCTGATGATAAACTCTGTTACCTCGTGGCTTGTAATTCTTAACTTTATTCTATGTCAACCTCTGAAGGGGGCTTTATTTCTGTATTTGCTGAATGTTCTTTGAATGATTTTTCTGTCATGCAATGTGTTTGTGCTAAGGCCTTAAGCCTCCATATAATGTTTTCATAAGCCCCATAAATAAAATATTCACCAAATTAATGATGTTCAATATCTGAGGTCATTAACTAAGATGCCACCCTCTTAAAACATTCACCAAACTAATGATGCTAAAGTCTGAGGTCATCAACTAAGATGTTACCCTCATAAAATATTCACCAAACTAATTATGTTCACGATCTGAGGTTATCTAATCATGATGTCTTACCTCAGACATTGTCACTAAATTGATGTTATAGGGTCTGAGGTCATCTACTAAGATGTTATCCTCATAAAATATTCACCAAATTAATGATGTTCAAGGTCTGAGGTCATCTAATCATGATGTCTTACCTCAGACCTTGTTTATGATGTTATAGGGACTGAGGTCATCAACTAAGATGTTATCCTCATAAAATATTCACCAAATTAATGATGTTCAAGGTCAGAGGTCATCAACTAAGATGTTACCCTCATAAAATATTCACCAAACTAATGATGTTCAAGGTCTGAGGTCATCTAATCATGATGTCTTACCTCAAATTTTGTCACCAAGTTATGATGTTCAAGGTCTGAGGTCATCAACTAATGTTACCCTCATAAAATATTCACCAAACTAATGATGTTCAAGGTCCGAGGTCATCTAATCATGATGTCTTACCTCAGACCTTGTCACCAAATTATGATGTTATAGGGCCTGAGGTCATCAACTAAGATGTTATCCTCATAAAATTTTCACCAAATTAATGATGTTCAAGGTCTGAGGTCATCAAATAAGATGCTACCCTCATAAAATATTCACCAAATTAATGATGCTAAGGTTTGAGGTCATCAACTAAGATGTTATCCTCATAAAATATTCACCAAATTAATGATGTTCAAGGTCTGAGGTCATCAACTAAGATGTTACCCTCATAAAATATTCACCAAATTAATGATGCTAAGTTCTGAGGTCATTAACTAAGATGTTATCCTCATAAAATATTCACCAAATTAATAATGTTCAAGGTCTGAGGTCATCAACTAAGATGTTAACCTCATAAAATATTCACCAAATTAATGATGTTCAAGGTCTGAGGTCATCAACTAAGATGTTACCCTCATAAAATATTCACCAAACTAATGATGTTCAAGGTCTGAGGTCATCAGCTAAGATGTTACCCTCATAAAATCTACCACCAGAGCATAATGAACTAAGAATTGACACGAGAATCGGTCTTCTCATTAATAATCTCTTCATAAGATGATACATTTACATAGAAACTCTTGCAACATCATATGTAATACTTTTTTAGATGAGACGCATTCCAAGGATTAAAAAAAGGTTCCCCTTCAAGGTTTTCTAGCTTGTAGGTCCCGGGCACAACCTCCTCAACCACTTTGTAAGGATCATGCCAATTCGGGTGAAGCTTGTTTGCCTTCTATAACGTCTTCTTTAGCACCAGGTCTCCTACAGCTATGGGTGTTGATTTTACCCTTTGATTGTAGAACATTGTTGTTCTTTGCTGATAAGTTGCCTGCCTTATTTCTACGTCTTCCCTTCTCTCTTTGATCAAATCGAGGTCAAGTCTTCTCTCCTCCCCATTCTTCTCAGGGTCATAGGTCCGAACCCTATGACTAGGAAGTCCTACTTCTGTTGGTATGATGGCCTTTGAGCCATGGGCTAACATAAATGGGGTTTCCCCTGTTGGTGTCTTAGTCGTTGTTCTATAGGCCCATACCACAACATAAACCTCTTCAGTCCATCTCCCCTTAGATTCTTCTAACCTCTTCTTGATCCAGTCAAGGATCGTTTTGTTTGTGACTTCTGTTTGACCGTTTGCCTGAGGTCGTCCAGGAGAAGAGAAAAATTGCTTTATCCCAAATCTTTCGCAATATTTTTCCAAGGAAGAATTCTTGAACTGGGTTCTGTTGCCCTAGATAAGGGTGTTTGGGAGGCCATGTCTGCATATGATATTCTTCCAAATAAATTAGAAGGTCTTTTGCTCTGTAATCGCAATCATCAGCTCGGCCTCTACCCATTTTGAGAACTAATCAATGGCGACTATCAGAAATCGGTAGTTCACTAAGTCAATCCCCTTACTACGAATTGCCAAGGGGAACTTATTGACGTCATAGGCTGATGAGGTTGATGGGGGATAGTGGAGAATCTCTGACATTTATCGCACCTCTTCACGTAAGCTGCAGCATCTTTGGCCAAGGTCGACCACCAGTATCCTTGCGTAATAATCCTCTTAGCCAAAGGTCTTCCTCCTATGTGACTGGAGCAAGAACCCTCATGTACCTCCTGTAGTATGCGGGGAACTTCTGTGGGATGAACACATCTAAGGAGAGGTAATAGGAATCCATTCTTATATAGAACGTCTCCTACTATTGAGAACTTTGCAGCTCTGTACCTCAGTTTCCTTCTCTCTAGTTTTGATTCTGGTAGCTCTCCTTCTCTGATATATCTGATAAGGGGATCCATCCATGATTCCACTAAGTTCAAATTGAGGCAAGGGTTACTGACCTCTTCTTCTTTAATGGTCGCCTTGGGCAAGATCTCAACTGGGATTGTCCTTCTGATGTCTGTCCTTGTTGCCGAAGCTAACCTTGCTAATGCATCTGCGTGGCTGTTATTTTGCCGAGGTATTCTCTTCATCCTCACCTCTTCAAAACCTTCGAGTATCGTTCTCACCCTCTTTAGGTATTTGGCCATCCTTTCATCTTTGGCCTCATAAACCCCCAACACTTGATTAACAACTAACCTTGAGTCACTATGAAGCGGGAGTCGTCTTACCCTAAGGGTCTTTGCCAATGAGAGGCCTACTATCATGGCCTCATATTCTGCCTCAATTTTCGACGCCTTAAAGTTAAACCTTAGGGCATATTCAACGTTATTACCATCCGGAGCTGAAAGTATTAGCCCTGCACCGCTTCCTCTTTCGCAAGAAGACTCATCAATAAAGAGGTTCCAGATGTCTTTATCTGATGAGAAGCTCCCTTCTGACATGACTCCATGCCTGAAGAGGTATCGATCTTCCTCATTCTTGGTTATTCCATTTCTGATTCTCTTGTATATAACCTCTTTAGGATCTCAGAAGACGTTGCTATTTAACCCTTCTGCAGTCTCTAGGTTATTTTCAACCTCGGCCTCTTCCCACGTGAACTCAGCAATAAAATCTGCAAGTGCCTGTCCTTTGATGGCCACCTTAGGCTAATAAGTAAGGTCATACTCTCCCAACTCAATAGCCCATGTCATCAATCTACCCAACTTCTCAGGTTTACGGAGGACCTGTCTTAGTGGGGAGTCGGTGAGGATGACCATGGAATGGTCTTGAAAGTAAGGCTTCATCTTCCTAGAAGCATGTATCAGAGCGGAGGCTAACTTTTCCATCCAAGGATAATTCTGTTCAGACCCTTGAAGGGTCTTGTAAGGACATTTTTGTCCAATAACAATTTATTATGTCGCACGCCGTTACACCGTTGAAGAAATTCAAGATTCATACATTCATCAACGGATCCGAATATCAAAAGAAGAAGAGGAATCAAAGTCTGATAGACCGGACCGGTCCGCCTGCAATAAAAGAACCGATCCGACTAACCGGACCGGTCCGCCTCAGATCGGGCCGATCCGTTTGCTGAAGGCCAGTATACCCCGAACCGCAAGCGAACCGATGAAGCCTGGAATAAAAGAACCGATCCGGTCAACCGGACCGATCCTCCCCCTAGCCGAACCGGTCCGCCTGGGATAAACTCGAGCAGTTCCGTAACTGTTTTTACCACCATCTTATATTTCCTATATATATAACTATTCCGATGGTGTATTTCTTTAAGACTTTTCAAGACGATTTTCAGACTCCTAAATACTCTAAGTCTTCACCTATTGAGCCCAAGACTCTAGGTTTTTTTATTCACACAAATTGCCAAATCTTTGTGAATCTTTTTGGTAACCCAAGAACACAACCTTGTGTTTGTTCAAACCTTTGTGGAGAGATCTTTGCAACCGAGGGCTGCGTGTCATTGCTGAGGGAGTCTCTACAAAGTTTTATGGCTGCGTGTCATTGAGGAGTGTTGCGGTTCTTCCTTTGTTGATTGGACTGAGGTTCATGTGGGTTCGCCGACACCTGCGGGTATTCGTGTGTCACTGTATTTCATTGTAATCCGTGTAAGTTGCGATTTACTTATTATAGTGAAATAAAAGGTTTGGCACTTCGGGGATTTTTCCTTAAACTTGTTTCGCATACTTTATTTGTTTATGGGTTGACACACGCACCGTAGATGGATGTTTAGGGGCTGAATTTATTTGATTTAAAAGTAGACTCTAATTAAATAAGGGTTACTTGGAAACTTCCGAAATTTAATTTAAATCAATTATCACACACCGAACCTATTCGGTTTTTCAAATTGGTATCAGAGCGGGTTACGCTAATTTATCGCGTATTCCTTTTTCCGAAAAATTGTGTGATATTGATTTTTTTTTTTAAATCTGTTTTGTGAAAAATCGCAATTTTTCAATGGAACGCCCATTTAATCAGGAGCCTATTTTTGAAAAAGTTCACGAACCTACTGAAAAATTAAAAAGTTTGAATTTGAAACTTTGCAAAAGAATTAAAGCTTTGGATAAAGAAAATTCTCTCTTTAAAAGTAAGATTGAATATTTGCATGCGTTTCAAACTCAAAGTGATATTTGTCGTGAGCACTTTGGTAATTTGTGTACTGATTTTGATTCTTTGAAAATTTCCAAAAAGAAGAGTGATGAGAGAGTCCTAGTTTTAGAGAAGGAATTGGAGGACTTAAAAAATTCTAGGGTTCCCGTTTGTGCCGTCGAGGATAAAAAATTAATCGATGATTTTACGGCACGTGAAAAGACTCTTAGGGATAAGTTTGTTTTAATTGAGGGTTTGCGAAATAAACTGTTAAGTTTAATTCATAATTTGAAAAAGAAATCCCTTAATTTGGAAGAGTCTAATTTGTTGCTTGAATCAAATATTTTGAAGTTGAAAAATGATTTAAACGATTCAAGTAGGTTTGATTGTGATGGTAATGGCTGATCTTGTTCTCATGTTTCTAGTGCTAAAGCCAAAACCATTATTTGTTTTAGAGGGTCAACTAATTCCAAGGATGTTAGAAAAGATCCCACTTTTGGTGTCGTTCCACCCGTTTACACATGTTCATATTGTGGTAGGAAAGGTCACCTTAGGAGATTTTGTTTTGATCTTGGAAAAGGCCCTAGGAATTCGAAGTCTAGTGTTTTGTTGGTTTCCAAAACCCCGTGTCAACGTGTTACATCCACTTGGGTTAGGAAATCACTTTTGGACACACTAGATTTTAGACAAGTTGATTCTCGTTTACTTGCACATGATTCTTCCATTGCCATATCATATAGATGATTGTGTTTGCATGTTTGTCATACGCTAGTTTTATTTGGTTTCATGATATTTTTGTTTGCTAGCGTTGTGACATGTACTTTTTGTATAAATTTTTTATTTTGAAAAATACAAAAAGATTTTACTTTTGATAAAATTTTGAGAAAATCCAAAAATATTTTTGTATTTTATTTGCACCGTTTATGGATAAACACTTTGGATGACCAAGTCACAACATCATTCCATTATTTTCATGTGACTATTTAATAGTGTTTTGAGACAATAGGTCAATTCATCCTTGTGCTTTATAATGTTTGGAGTCATTAAGATGTAATTAAGTGTTACTTCCTACATGTTTGACTCATGTTTCCTTTAATGCACACTTGCACGGATTTGTTTGATTATTGTGCTTGTCTTATCACATGTTGGTTGGGTGTTTTCACTTCAATACTGTCCTTAAAATGAACCAAGCGCGATAAATTTTGATAAGGAAATTGTGCATATAAAAACCGTTTTGTGAGTTTGTGTGCTTTGTTTAAAAACGGGGAGGGGCTGCGAAAGGTAATCATCTATCCTTTGCGCAAAAGCCACTGTTAAAAAGGACCTGAAAAATTGAGGAATTTTATTATCCGAGGTTCAAAGAGGTTAAAAGAGCCCGAAAAAATTGAAAGGCAATAAAAAGATATTCATGCCAAAAAGGGGCCATTTAGGTTTTTGCACCAATTCTCCAAAGTTTGAGAATTTATATTACCTCGAAAAGATAATATATATGAGGGAGTTTGGTTGGAGAATTTAAAACGGGTTTGCACGTCCTTGATATTATTGAAAATGCGCTACATAGTTTTGGACGTTATTGGTGTGGAAATCATTTAACTTTGATTTGTTGATTTGCATAAGACGATGTCATCTAAATTCAACAAATTTTTACACCTAAGGATACCTTTGATGTTCATTCGTTAGGAGTACACGTATGCATCGTGCACATATGATTGATTGAGTTGATTTACCTATCGAATGCGTTCACACCCATTCATTCCGTTTCCATGACTTGGTTGTTTGAGTCTAAATCCATGGTGTGATTTTTGTAGCATTTTTTTAAAATGGTATCTATTTTTTTTCTTTGTATGAAAATTTTGAAAAATCAAAAATAGTTTGTGTATTTTTTGTATACCGTGACACCCCGATTTTGCTTGATTGATTCATTATTCTTATTTGTCTATTTGGGGACATCATAAAAAGGGGGAGAAATAATTATCATATAATGGGGGAGTTTGAATTTTGGGGAAGTTTGAGTTTGCTCATAAATTGGTATATATGTTTATCTCATTTCAAACTTGATATGTCACTTGGTATTTTGCTTTGTCTCATGTGTGTAGGTACTACATGGATTATCATTGGATTGCACACCCTGATGAGAAAAGTGTTGAGATTCCTGAAGAATTGAAGAGAAAACGCTGTAGTCTTATTCAATTGTATCTTTCCCGTCTTGGGTTCATGGAAGGGTAGATTTTTATAGGCATTTTTAATTGTTTGATAATTCGGATGTTTTGTTTTGATGTATGTACCGACATAGACATAGGGGGAGATTTATAAGGACATTTTTGTCCATTAAAAATTTATTATGTCGCACGCCGTTACACCGTTAAAGAAATTCAAGATTCATACATTCATCAACGGATCCGAATATCAAAAGAAGAAGATCAATCAAAGTCTGATAGACCGGACCGGTCCACCTGCAATAAAAGAGCCGATCCGGCTAACCGGACCGGTCCGCCTCAGACCGGACCGATCCGTTTGCTGAAGGACAGTATACCTCGGACCGCAAGCGAACTGATGAAGCCTGGAATAAAAGAACTGATCCGGTCAACCGAAACGATCCGCCCCCAAGCCGGGCCGGTCCGCCTGGGATAAACTCGAGCAGTTCTGTAACTGTTTTTACCACCATCTTATATTTCCTATATATATAACTATTCCGATGGTGTATTTCTTTAAGACTTTTCAAGAAGATTTTCAGAGTCCTAAATACTCTAAGTCTTCACCTATTGAGCCCAAGACTCTAGGTTTTTTGATTCACACAAATTGCCAAATCTTTGTGAATCTTTTTGGTAACCCAAGAACACAACCTTGTGTTTGTTCAAATGTTTGTGGAGAGATCTTTGCAACCGAGGGCTGCGTGTCATTGCTGAGGGAGTCTCTACAAAGTTTTATGGCTGCGTGTCATTGAGGAGTGTTGTGGTTCTTCCTTTGTTGATTGGACTGAGGTTCATGTGGGTTCGCCGACACCTGCGGGTATTCGTGTGTCACTGTATTTCATTGTAATCCGTGTAAGTTGCGATTTACTTATTATAGTGAAATAAAAGGTTTGGCACTTCGGGGATTTTTCCTTAAACTTGTTTCGCATACTTTATTTATTTATGGGTTGACACACGCACCGTAGATGGATGTTTAGGGGCTGAATTTATTTGATTTAAAAGTAGACTCTAATTAAATAAGGGTTACTTGGAAACTTCCGAAATTTAATTTAAATCAATTATCACACACCGAACCTATTCGGTTTTTCAAATTGGTATCAGAGCGGGTTACGCTAATTTATCGCGTATTCCTTTTTCCGAAAAATTGTGTGATATTGATTTTTTTTTTTAAATCTGTTTTGTGAAAAATCGCAATTTTTCAATGGAACGCCCATTTAATGAGGAGCCTATTTTTGAAAAAGTTCACGAACCTGCTGAAAAATTAAAAAGTTTGAATTTGAAACTTTGCAAAAGAATTAAAGTTTTGGAAAAAGAAAATTCTCTCTTTAAAAGTAAGATTGAATATTTGCATGCGTTTCAAACTCAAAGTGATATTTGTCGTGAGCACTTTGGTAATTTGTGTACTGATTTTGATTCTTTGAAAATTGCCAAAAAGAAGAGTGATGAGAGAGTCCTAGTTTTAGAGAAGGAATTGGAGGACTTAAAAAATTCTAGGGTTCCCGTTTGTGCCGTCGAGGATAAAAAATTAATCGATGATTTTACGGCACGTGAAAAGACTCTTAGGGATCAGTTTGTTTTAATTGAGGGTGAGCGCAATAAACTGTTAAGTTAAATTGATAATTTGAAAAATAAATCCCTTAATTTGGAAGAGTCTAATTTGTTGCTTGAATCAAATATTTTGAAGTTGAAAAATGATTTAAACGATTCAAGTAGGTTTGATTGTGATGGTAATGGCTCATCTTGTTCTCATGTTTCTAGTGCTAAAGCCAAAACCATTATTTGTTTTAGAGGGTCAACTAATTCCAAGGATGTTAGAAAAGATCACACTTTTGGTGTCGTTCCACCCGTTTACACATGTTCATATTGTGGTAGGAAAGGTCACCTTAGGAGATTTTGTTTTGATCTTGGAAGAGGCCCTAGGAATTCGAAGTCTAGTGTTTTGTTGGTTTCCAAAACCCCGTGTCGACGTGTTACATCCACTTGGGTTAGGAAATCACTTTTGGACACACTAGATTTTAGACAAGTTGATTCTCGTTTGCTTGCACACGATTCTTCTCTTTCCATATCATATAGATGATTGTGTTTGCATGTTTGGCATACGCTTGTTTTATTTGGTTGCATGATATTTTTGTTTGCTAGCGTTGTGACATGTACTTTTTGTATAAATTTTTTATTTTGAAGAATACAAAAAGATTTTACTTTTGATAAAATTGTGAGAAAATCCAAAAATATTTTTGTATTTTGTTGGCACCGTTTCTGGATGAACACTTTGGATGACCAAGTCACAACATCATTCCATTATTTTCATGTGACTATTTAATAGTGTTTTGAGACAATAGGTCAATTCATCCTTGTGCTTTATAATGTTTGGAGTCATTAAGATGTAATTAAGTGTTACTTCCTACATGTTTGACTCATGTTTCCTTTAATGCACACTTGCACGGATTTGTTTGATTATTGTGCTTGTCTTATCACATGTTGGTTGGGTGTTTTCACTTCAATCCTGTCCTTAAAATGAACCAAGCGCGATAAATTTTGATAAGGAAATTGTGCATATAAAAACCGTTTTGTGAGTTTGTGTGCTTTGTTTAAAAACGGGGAGGGGCTGCGAAAGGTAATCATCTATCCTTTGCGCAAAAGCCACCGTTAAAAAGGACCTAAAAAATTGAGGAATTTTTTTATCCGAGGATCAAAGAGGTTAAAAGAGCCCGAAAAAATTGAAAGGCAATAAAAAGATATTCATGCCAAAAAGGGGCCATTTAGGTTTTTGCACCAATTCTCCAAAGTTTGAGAATTTAGATTACCTCTAAAAGATAATATATATGAGGGAGTTTGGTTGGAGAATTTAAAACGGGTTTGCACGTCCTTGAAATTATTGAAAATGCGCTAGATAGTTTTGGACGTTATTGGTGTGGAAATCATTTAACTTTGATTTGTTGATTTTCATAAGACGATGTCATCTAAATTCAACAAATTTTTACACCTAAGGATACCTTTGATGTTCATTCGTTAGGAGTACACGTATGCATCGTGCACATATGATTGATTGAGTTGATTTACCTATCGAATGTGTTCACACCCATTCATTCTGTTTCCATGACTTGGTTGTTTGAGTCTAAATCCATGGTGTGATTTTTGTAGCATTTTTTTCAAATGGTATCTATTTTTTTGCTTTGTATGAAAATTTTGAAAAATCAAAAATAGTTTGTGTATTTTTTGTATATCGTGACACCCCGATTTTGCTTGATTGATTCATTCTTCTTATTTGTCTATTTGGGGACATCATAAAAAGGGGGAGAAATAATTATCATATTATGGGGGAGTTTGAATTTTGGGGAAGTTTGAGTTTGCTCATAAATTGGTATATATGTTTATCTCATTTCAAACTCGATATGTCACTTGGTATTTTGCTTTGTCTCATGTGTGTAGGTACTACATGGATTATCATTGGATTGCACACCCTGATGAGAAAAGTGTTGAGATTCCTGAAGAATTGAAGAGCAAACGATGTAGTCTTATTCAATTGTATCTTTCCCGTTTTGGGTTCATGGAAGGGTAGATTTGTATAGGCATTTTTAGTTGTTTGATAATTCGGATGTTTTGTTTTTATGTATGTACCGACATAGACATAGGGGGAGATTTGTAAGGACATTTTTGTCCATTAACAATTTATTATGTCGCACGCCGTTACACCGTTAAAGAAATTCAAGATTCATACATTCATCAACGGATCCGAATATCAAAAGAAGAAGAGGAATCAAAGTCTGATAGACCGGACCGGTCCGCCGGCAATAAAAGAACCGATCCGGCTAACTGGACCGGTCCGCCTCAGACCAGACCGATCCGTTTGCTGAAGGACAGTATACCCCGGACCGCAAGAGAACCGATGAAGCCTGGAATAAAAGAACCGATCCGGTCAACCGAAACGATCCGCCCCCAAGCCGGACCGGTCCGCCTGGGATAAACTCGAGAAGTTCCGTAACTGTTTTTACCACCATCTTATATTTCCTATATATATAATTATTCCGATGGTGTATTTCTTTAAGACTTTTCAAGAAGATTTTCAGAGTCCTAAATACTCTAAGTCTTCACCTATTGAGCCCAAGACTCTAGGTTTTTTGATTCACACAAATTGCCAAATCTTTGTGAATCTTTTTGGTAACCCAAGAACACAACCTTGTGTTTGTTCAAACGTTTGTGGAGAGATCTTTGCAACCGAGGGCTGCGTGTCATTGATGAGGGAGTCTCTACAAAGTTTTATGGCTGCGTGTCATTGAGGAGTGCTGCGATTCTTCCTTTGTTGATTGGACTGAGGTTCATGTGGGTTCGCTGCGTGTGGATTCATTGCTGCCGACACCGACCGACACCTGCGGGTATTCGTGTGTCACTGTATTTCATTGTAATCCGTGTAAGTTGCGATTTACTTATTATAGTGAAATAAAAGGTTTGGCCCTTCGGGGATTTTTCCTTAAACTTGTTTCGCATACTTTATTTATTTATGGGTTGACACACGCACCGTAGATGGATGTTTAGGGGCTGAATTTATTTGATTTAAAAGTTGACTCTAATTAAATAAGGGTTACTTGGAAACTTGTGAAATTTAATTTAAATCAATTATCACACACCGAACCTATTCGGTTTTTCAAATTAGTATCAGAGCGGGTTACGCTAATTTATCGCGTATTCCTTTTTTCCGAAAAATTGTGTGATATTGATTTTTTTTTAAAATCTATTTTTTGAAAAATCGCAATTTTTCAATGGAACGCCCATTTAATGAGGAGCCTATTTTTGAAAAAGTTCACGACCCTGCTGAAAAATTAAAAAGTTTGAATTTGAAACTTTACAAAAGAATTAAAGTTTTGGAAAAAGAAAATTCTCTCTTTAAAAGTAAGATTGAATATTTGCATGCGTTTCAAACTCAAAGTGATATTTTTCGTGAGCACTTTGGTAATTTGTGTACTGATTTTGATTCTTTGAAAATTGCCAAAAAGAAGAGTGATGAGAGAGTCCTAGTTTTAGAGAAGGAATTGGAGGACTTAAAAAATTCTAGGGTTCCCGTTTGTGCCTTCGAGGATAAAAAATTAATCGATGATTTTACGGCACGTGAAAAGACTCTTAGGGATCAGTTTGTTTTAATTGAGGGTGAGCGCAATAAACTGTTAAGTTTAATTGATAATTTGAAAAATAAATCCCTTAATTTGGAAGAGTCTAATTTGTTGCTTGAATCAAATATTTTGAAGTTGAAAAATGATTTAAACGATTCAAGTAGGTTTGATTGTGATGGTAATGGCTCATCTTGTTCTCATGTTTCTAGTGCTAAAGCCAAAACCATTACTTGTTTTAGAGGGTCAACTAATTCCAAGGATGTTAGAAAAGATCACACTTTTGGTGTCGTTCCACCCGTTTACACATGTTCATATTGTGGTAGGAAAGGTCACCTTAGGAGATTTTGTTTTGATCTTGGAAGAGGCCCTAGGAATTCGAAGTCTAGTGTTTTGTTGGTTTCCAAAACCCCGTGTCGACGTGTTACATCCACTTGGGGTTAGGAAATCACTTTTGGACACACTAGATTTTAGACAAGTTGATTCTCGTTTGCTTGCACATGATTCTTCTCTTGTCATATCATATAGATGATTGTGTTTGCATGTTTGTCATACGCTAGTTTTATTTGGTTTCATGATATTTTTGTTTGCTAGCGTTGTGACATGTACTTTTTGTATAAATTTTTTATTTTGAAAAATACAAAAAGATTTTACTTTTGATAAAATTTTGAGAAAATCCAAAAATATTTTTGTATTTTGCTTGCACCGTTTATGGATGAACACTTTGGATGACCAAGTCACAACATCATTCCATTATTTTCATGTGACTATTTAATAGTGTTTTTAGAAAATAGGTCAATTCATCCTTGTGCTTTATAATGTTTGGAGTCATTAAGATGTAATTAAGTGTTACGTCCTACATGTTTGACTCATGTTTCCTTTAATGCACACTTGCACGGATTTGTTTGATTATTGTGCTTGTCTTATCACATGTTGGTTGGGTGTTTTCACTTCAATCCTGTCCTTAAAATGAACCAAGCGCGATAAATTTTGATAAGGAAATTGTGCATATAAAAACCGTTTTGTGAGTTTGTGTGCTTTGTTTAAAAACGGGGAGGGGCTGCGAAAGGTAATCATCTATCCTTTGCGCAAAAGACACCATTAAAAAGGACCTAAAAAATTGAGGAATTTTATTATCCGAGGTTCAAAGAGGTTAAAAGAGCCCGAAAGAATTGAATGGCAATAAAAAGATATTCATGCCAAAAAGGGGCCATTTAGGTTTTTGCACCAATTCTCCAAAGTTTGAGAATTTAAATTACCTCTAAAAGATAATATATATGAGGGAGTTTGGTTGGAGAATTTAAAACGGGTTTGCACGCCTTTGAAATTATTGAAAATGCGCTACATAGTTTGGGACGTTATTGGTGTGGAAATCATTTAACTTTGATTTGTTGATTTGCATAAGACGATGTCATCTAAATTCAACAAATTTTTACACCTAAGGATACCTTTGATGTTCATTCGTTAGGAGTACACGTATGAATCGTGCACATATGATTGATTGATTTGATTTACCTATCGAATGTGTTCACACCCATTCATTCTGTTTCCATGACTTGGTTGTTTGAGTCTAAATCCATGGTGTGATTTTTGTAGCATTTTTTTCAAATGGTATCTATTTTTTTGCTTTGTATGAAAATTTTGAAAAATCAAAAATAGTTTGTGTATTTTTTGTATACCGTGACACCCCGATTTTGCTTGATTGATTCATTATTCTTATTTGTCTATTTGGGGACATCATAAAAAGGGGGAGAAATAATTATCATATTATGGGGGAGTTTGAATTTTGGGGAAGTTTGAGTTTGCTCATAAATTGGTATATATGTTTATCTCATTTCAAACTCGATATGTCACTTGGTATTTTGCTTTGTGTCATGTGTGTAGGTACTACATGGATTATCATTGGATTGCACACCCCGATGAGAAAAGTGTTGAGATTCCTGAAGAATTGAAGAGCAAATGCTGTAGTCTTATTCAATTGTATCTTTCCCGTTTTGGGTTCATGGAAGGGTAGATTTGTATAGGCATTTGTAGTTGTTTGATAATTCGGATGTTTTGTTTTTATGTATGTACCGACATAGACGTAGGGGGAGATTTGTAAGGACATTTTTGTCCATTAACAATTTATTATGTCGCACGCCGTTACACCGTTGAAGAAATTCAATATTCATACATTCATCAACGGATCCGAATATCAAAAGAAGAAGAGGAATCAAAGTCTGATAGACCGGACCGGTCCGCCTGCAATAAAAGAACCGATCCGGCTAACCATACCGGTCCGCCTCGGACCGGACCGATCCGTTTGCTGAAGGCCAGTATACCCCGAACCGCAAGAGAACCGATGAAGCCTGGAATAAAAGAACCGATCCGGTCAATCGAAATGATCCGCCCCCAAGCCGGACCGGTCCGCCTGGGATAAACTCGAGCAGTTCCGTAACTGTTTTTACCACCATCTTATATTTCCTATTTATATAACTATTCCGATGGTGTATTTCTTTAAGACTTTTCAAGAAGATTTTCAGAGTCCTAAATACTCTAAGTCTTCACCTATTGAGCCCAAGACTCTAGGTTTTTTGATTCACACAAATTGCCAAATCTTTGTGAATCTTTTTGGTAACCCAAGAACACAACCTTGTGTTTGTTCAAACCTTTATGGAGAGATCTTTGCAACCGAGGGCTGCGTGTCATTGCTGAGGGAGTCTCTACAAAGTTTTATGGCTGCGTGTCATTGAGGAGTGCTGCGGTTCTTCCTTTGTTGATTGGACTGAGGTTCATGTGGGTTCGCTGCGTGTGGATTCATTGCTGCCGATACCGACCGACACCTGGGGGTATTCGTGTGACACTGTATTTCATTATAATCCGTGTAAGTTGCGATTTACTTATTATTGTGAAATAAAAGGTTTTGCCCTTCGGGGATTTTTCCTTAAACTTGTTTCGCATACTTTATTTGTTTATGGGTTGACACACGCACCGTAGATGGATGTTTAGGGGCTGAATTTATTTGATTTAAAAGTAGACTCTAATTAAATAAGGGTTACTTGGAAACTTTCGAAATTTAATTTAAATCAATTATCACACACCGAACCTATTCGGTTTTTCAGGTCTTACTGTTGAAGTATATATGCCTTTGAACCCCAACGTCTTCCCGTACTATAGCTGCACTTATAGCTGATTCCGAGACTACTAGATAAACATACAACTTCTCTCCCGCTATGGGTCGAGATAAGAGCAAGGGAGACCCGAGGTAGGACTTGAGTGGATTAAAAGATTCATCACACTCTTTATCCCACTCGAAGGCCTTTCTAAGCACCTTAAAGAACGGAAGACACTTGTCCGTCGCTCTGGAAAGAAATATATTGAGTGCAGTTACTCTTCCAGTGAGTCTCTGAACGTCCTTAATGCTTCTTGGTGTCTTCATGTTAAGCAAAGATTTAATTTTCTCGGGGTTCGCTTCAATTCCTCTTTGATTGACAATGAATCCAAGGAACTTCCCAGCACCTACCCCGAAGACACACTTTGCAAGGTTGAGTTTCATTCTGTACAAGTCCATGGAATAGAAGGTCTTCTTTAGGTCTGCCATGTGAGTGTAGGCTTTCAAGCTCGTTGTCAACATATCGTCTACGTACACCTCCATAGTCTTGCCTATTTGAGCCTTAAACATCTTATTCATAAGACGTTGGTATGTTGCCCCAGTATTTTTTAATCCGAAGGGCATAACCTTGTAGCAATATGTCCCTTTGTCTGTGATGAAGGTTGTCTTCTTTGAGTCTTCGATATCCATGAAGATCTGGTTGTAGCTTGAATACGCTTCCATGAAGATCATGATCTCATGCCCTACAGTGGTATCTACCATCTGGTCGATCCGAGGCAAGGGATAGTTATCTTTTGGGCAAGACTTATTCAGGTCGGTGAAGTCTACGCACATCCTCCATTTTCCATTGGCTTTGGGCACTATGATTGCGTTTGGCAACCACTCCGGATATATAACTTCCCTTATAAACTCGGCCTCTTCTAATTTTCTAACTTATTCCCGAATGACATCGTACTTCTCCCTGGAGTAAACTCTTCATCTCTGTTTGATTGGCTTAGCATCCTTAGTCACGTTGAGTTTATGGCACATAACCTCAGGGTTTATGCAAGGCATGTCTGCGTGGATCCAAACGAAGACACTCTACCTCTTCCTCAAGAAACTTATAATCTCTTCCTTGATCTCCGCCTTTAAGGCTTTGTCGACCTGGACGGGTTTTTTCGATTCGTCCTCATTGAGGACGATGGATTCTACCTCTTTCGCGGCCTCTCCTTTCTTTAACTTTGTTTCATCTCTGGGGTCAAGTGTATCAATGTTATATGTGGTAGTAGCTCTCTTATGTGCCTCTCTCTCTTCAGCAGAGTTGAAGTAGCATTCTCGTGCTATGGTCTGGTTACCTTGCACTTCCCGTACCCCATAAGGGGTCGAGAATTTTAGCATCTGGTGGACCGTCGATAGCACTGCCTCAAACTCCTTAAGGTCCACTCTTCCTATGATGAGGTTGTAGGCTGAGAAGACGTTTTCATCCATAATGAAAAAATTGATCTTCCAGGTCAACCTCTTAGGCCACTCATCACCCATTCGCACATCCATCTCATACATGCCCAATGGGTGGGCTTTTGAAGCAGGGCCAGAACATCACATCTGCTAAACTTTCGCCATCTACTAGGATTCTCTGCACCTTGCACTCATGCACCCTTGTTGTGATTACTAAAGGGTCATCATGCAGAGCTAGGATGCCTTTGAAGTCGAGTCGGGAGAACCCAATGATAATATTGTCCATATCCACCTTATTTCTCTTCTGCTTGGTTTCGGAAGACATCATATTTACCACCTCTGGCTTGGCCACTGACCTAGCCTCCGCCACATGAGATTTTCGGTCAGCCACTTCGGAACCCCACCGCGAGTCCTCCGCATATGGTGTTAACACCAAAGGAGATCATACCGACATTCTTCACCGGGTCATTGTCATCTTTTGTTGGGAGGTTCGGATCGTCCTCATCATCACTCTCTAAGTCATCGTCTCTTCCTGTTGGAGTATAATCATGACATCTATCGTTTCTCTTCTTTCTAGGGTCATCTCTTCCCTTTTTAGGAGCCTAGACATCAACATACTTCCTCAACTTACCTAATTTTAACACCTTCTCGATCTCATCTTTCACAACGAAGCACTTATCTGTAGCATGGCCATGGTCTTGGTGGAGCTCGCACCACACGTTCTTGTTCCTCTTATGGGGAGGAGCCTTCAACTTCTCTGGCCATCTCAGTGACCGGTCATTCTTGATCTCATTGAGGATGTGTTCACAGCTCACAGTTAGAGGGGTATAGCGTGCGAACTTATCGTCGGCTGACCTCTTCTTTCCATCCTTCTTTCTTTGGAACTTCCCGATCCTCCCTCCATTCTCATCCTCGTATTTTGCAGCCATGGCCTCTTCAGCGTTCATGACCCTACCTGCAGTTGCCAATAGTTCTGCCATGGACTTGGGAGGGTCTTTCGCAAGTTTCCACAACAACTTTCCTTTCTAAAGACCTCCTGTGAGGGCTGTCATGGCTATATTCTCTTCATAGTCTTTAACCTCAAGTTTTTCTTTGTTGAATCTAGCGATGTAGTCCCTTAGGTTCTTGTTCCTTCCTTGTTTGACATACAACATTTGGGTAGTCTTCTTTTAAGGTCTTACCCCAAAACATAAGTTCTGAATGAACCATTCATCCAAACCCTTGAAGTTCTCTATCGAGTTCTTTGGGAGAGAGGTAAACCAGATGTGTGTATCTCCCATCAAAGTCCTGGAGAAGGCTCGACATTTCATCCCATCTGGTATTGAGTAAATGTCTGCCGTGAACTGGTACATCTCAATATGATGTACAGGGTTGGTGTTACCGTCATACTTGGGAGTCACCGTAGGTGGCTTGAACTTGACTGGGGTAGGGAAGCTCACTATCTTAGCCACGAACGGACAGCCTTTTGAGAAACCTCTTCGCAATGGATCCTGACTTTTGATGAGGTCTCCTATCTTGTCTTCAAGACGTTGGATGGAGTCATTCCATGGTCTTTCAATGTCGGCCTGGCCGAGGTTGTCCCCATCCACTTCCAAGGGGTGGGCCGAGGGTTCCTCAGCCGCAGCGAAACATCGGTTTTTAACCTCTTCATAGTCCCTACCTTGTCCTATGTTAGGTCGTCCTTAATGAGGTCGATGTTGCCCTTCTTCACTTTATGAGTCGTCTACACTTTTCGACCTGGATAACCTCTGTCGCAGGTCATTTACTGGGCTGATCCTCTCAAAGACCGACCCTCTGCTTAATCGATCAACAGTTGACCCTCTTTGTTGGGCCTCTTTACCTCTTCTGCCTCCATAACCTCGGCTCTGATGGATAGGATGTACTGCGTTATTTAAAACCTGATACGGCTCCCAACAATCTTCTGGAGCATCTTCTCCCTCCAAATCATCATACCTATCCTCAGGGCAAGGGTTTCCTTGCCTCCCCAGATGCAAACGTCTAGGGTCAGCAACGTCCCTCCTCCGCTGAGGCGTAGGTTGGTCTTTCCGTGGTGCCTGGGGTGGTCCCATGGCGTCAGGATAAGGCTGAATAGCCGCCAGAGTGATCATCTCCGGTGAGACCCCAGATGGTCTCATCATGTTTTGACGGAGTTGTACAATTTTCTCCTTCATCGCTTGTTACATGGCAGCCAAAGACTTCAAGTTTGCTGCCACTTCCGCTATTTCAGACTGAGGCGGTGCCTAGCTGGAACTAGGCCCTCCATCACCAGGCGGTGGAAGAGGTGGCGGTAATTCCAGCGTCATGTGTTAACACAATGGAGCTTGTATAGTAAATGAGCTTTGTACCTTAATGGATCTCTTTCAATGGTGAAACAGCTCCACATAAGGGGTGAGGCCTGGTTCACCACCAGAGTCTCCGGTGAGGTTAAGAAAAAAATGAGTAAGAGATAGCTTCTCATTCCCACAGACGGTGCCAAAAATAATGATGCTAGAAACAGCACCACCCTTCAAGGTGTTTGTAAGCTTAAGTTAATCTTAACAATGGCAGCATAAGAGTATTTGCATATATGGTAGAAGGAGGTGGGGAGAAGAGGATGCACACTTGCTTATAAGTGGTTCAACCTATATGGCATACGTCCACTGTGAGTGTGTGTGAGTAATATCACTCGATGAAGGCACTAATGGCCATGGGTACAATCTCTCAAGCCTTCTCTCTCTACTGTGTAAGATGACAAAGTTTCATCTGGTGTTGTAATTTTGGATCCCCTATCCAAGTAGGAGAAGGCAAGTATATATAGTATGTGGAGGGTGTAGTGCTCCCCATTTTGCATGCGATGAGCATGTGTGTGTGTTGATCTAGCCAGTATAAGGGTGACATATGGCTGATCTCAACTAAGTAATGATGACCTCAATATTCCCTCATGTGGAGGGAATGATTCAGTTATAACAGACTTATCCATGTGTTACAGGATATTCATGTGTAAATGCTCGACTGTCTTCAACTGGCACCAACCTCGTCCTGGATGAGTACAAGGCTGGCGAGGTATGACCCATGCTATGTCTTTGATCAATATTCCATGAAGACCTCGGCCAGGAGGTTGACCGAGGTTGGACATGAGGTACAACGTCGGCTAAGGCTGATGATGACATAATGTATGTTGATTAAGCCTGCGAGGCTTTCGCTGACCTCGACTGAAGAAGGGCCGAGGTAGATGTAAACGGTAGCGACAACAGTGGTTGTGGCTCACCCCGCGAATGCTGAGTTCTCAACTTTGAGCTGACCTCGGCTACTTTCAGGCCGAGACGATGTTATTACGTCGGATGTGGCTGACCCCTGTAGGAAGATGCTGTTGATTGGCATCCTTGGACTTCTATTACCTCGACTCTAATCCAGGACGAGGTTGAGGTCTCTGGTCTCTCAGGTGTATTTTGGGCATATCAATCACCTTTCCCGTTGTTGACAACAATTCATCCATCGTCTTCGGAGGGTCCTCGGCAAGCTTCCATAACAGCTTTCCCTTCTGGAGTCCTCTAATGAGGTTTGTCATGGCTATACTTTCCTAATAATCTTTGACCTCTAATTTTTCTTTGTTAAATCTAGCTATGTAGTCTCTTAAACTCTCATTCTTCCCCTGCTTAACATAGAGCAGGTGTGTGGTCTTCTTTTGTGGCCTCACTCCAAAGAAAAAGTTATGGATAAATTGATCTGCTAATTGCTTAAAATTTTCAATGGAGTTCTTTGGGAGAGACATATAGCATACATGTGCGACCCCTATTAGAGTGCCAAAAAAGACACGACACCTCATCTCATCTGAGATAGAGTATATGTCTATCGCAGATTGGTACATCTCAATATTATGGACAGGGTTGGTACTCCCGTCATACCTTGGGGTGACCACATGTGGTTTAAACTTGAATGGCATTGGAAAGTTAACTATCTTTGCCACAAAGGGCGAGACTATGGAGTATCCTCTTTGAAGTGGGTCCCTGCTTTTTCGGATATCACCAATTTTATCCTCTAGCCTTTGGATCGAGTCATTCCAAGGCCTCGTAGGGTCATCTTGGCCGATGTTATCCCCTGTCGCCTCTTTGAGGTGAACACAGGGTTCTGCTGTGGCAGGTCTGTGTCGGCTGTTTACTTCTCCCTGATCGTCGTCCCGTCTGTGGGGTCGGCCCCTGTGGAGTCGGCCATCTGTTGCCTCCCTTTTGGACCTCACAATACTTCTTGACCGGGATAAGTTTTCCCACATGTCATTTATTGGACCCAGCCTCTCAAAGGCCGACCCCCTGCTCAAACGATCAGGAGCAGAGCCTCTCAGACGATCGTCGGGATTTTACCTTCCACACTTCCCTCTTCTCTCCTGGATAGGTCGCACGGTATTTTTGGATACCTCATATGGCTCCCATCACTCTATGGGGGCCTCTTCCACCTCTAGATCATCATATCTATCTTTTGGGTAAGGGTTTCCTTGCCTCCCCAGGCGTAGACGTCGGGGGTCAGCAACATCCCTCCGTCGTTGTGGAGGTGGAAGGTCTTTGCGCGGTGCCTGGGTGGTCCCCTGGCATCATGCTGCCCTAGAGCTAGTGACGGAGTAATCATCTCAGATGAGACTTCTGATGGTCTTAGTATGTTTTGGCTAAGAGCCGTAAATTTCTCCTGCATAATTCGCTGGCTCCCTACTAAAGACTTCAAGGCAGCCGCCACATCAGTCATCTCAGAATGAGGTTGTGCATGACTGGAACTAGGTCCTACTCCACTATCCGATAGAGGTGGTGGTGGTGGCATCTACGGTGCCATATGTTTGAGCTGTGATGATCAAAAGATCTTGAGAACCTTTATGGGTCTCTTTTAATGGTGAAACAACTCCACGCGAAGGGGGAGAACTGGTTCACCACCAGAGTTTTCGGTGAGGTCAAGCTGTATAAAGGAAGAGATATCGTCTCATTCCCACAGACGGTGCCAAACTGATGATGCCGAGATTCGGTACCACCAAATAAGTGATAATGAGCTCAAACAGTAATAACAATGGTAGCAATAGAGTTATGTATGTGTACAGAAGGGGATGAGTATAAGAGGAATGAAGACAATGATGTATAGTGGTTCAGCCAATTAGTCCTACATCCAGTGTGAGTGTGTGATCCACTAAATATGGGCACCAATGGACTTGGATACAATGCTCATAAGCTCACACACACACTCTCTCTACTATGTGTACAAGGAGAGTTTTAGCTAGCGTTACAATTATCGATCCGTTTACAAGGTTGGAGATGGCCAGTATATATATGGCTTGGGGGGGGGGGGGGGGTGTAGTGTACCCCCCCAAGCAATCATGGTGCATGTGAATGATTATTTATCCAATCCCATGCTGACACCTGGGTGCGCCACTTGCAATTAATGATGACATATTATTCCCTCACATGAGGGGATGATATCGTTATAACGGTCTAGTCCATGGGCTATATGAGTCCCATGCGCACCGTTCCACACGTCTCCCAAATCACGCACTGTGGTGATGTCACCCTCAGCCTAGGATGCCTAACCGAGGACAAAGTTGATGTTGACATTGGGCCCGACTGGATGTGGGTCTCGTACTATCGTCCCCTCATAGGGTCATCCGGCCCATGATGAGGGGTCGGCCCGCTATAGGGTAATTTGGCCCATGATGAGGGAGTCTTCCCCTTGTAGGGTCGTCTAGTCCATGATGAGGGGTCGGCCCCTTTTAGGGTCGTCTGGTCCATGATGAGGGTTTGGTCTATTATAGGGTTATTTGGCCCTGATGAGGGGGTCGACCCCTTGTATGGCCGTCTGGCCCTGATGAGGGGGTCGGCCCCTTGTATGGTCATCTGGTCCATGATGATGGGTCGTCCCCTTGAAGGGCCGACTGATCTTGGTTGAGGGATCGTCTTGGCCGACCTTTCCTGTAACGGAACTGTAGTAATTGGACTCGTCCTGGACCTGAGCCCTCGTCTGGGTGGAGGAAACCCTCGGCCTAGTCGAGGGTATATACGAGTATATCAATAACAGTAGTGCAAATTAAGACTCACCTAGTGTAGTAGACAAAGGAGAGAGTCGGGGGAACTCTTTCGAAGAATCACCTATAAGGATTTGAAGAAGAGATGAAGTGTAATGGGCCAATGGAAGGAGAGAATCCAAAGAGCGGCATAGAGCGGTGATAGGGTGGAGTGAAGAGTGGTGTTAAGGGACACTTAGAATTAAATTTTGGGAAATTTTTTAGCGCATAAGAGCAGCATAGAGTGGTGATAGCTAGTCACCACGTATAAAGCAGTATATATATAATTAAACGAAAGATTGAGTAAGGTTTAACCATAAGATCTTCCATCTATTGTTTAGACAGAGATGCGAATGGAATTATGAACTTATCACAAGTATGTCAAGTAGAGACAGACCATGAAAGATAAGTTAATTTGTTTAGCGAACTTCATAATCGAAGAAGGGGATACAAAGAATAAAAAGGGTTCGTAAGTTGAAAATGGACTCGTGGGTAAAATACACAAGCATAAAGGGGAGATACGGATAAGGTGACTAGTGTCGATGTCGTCAAAGTCGTACATGTACAAGGGTACGTCAATGCTTCTAGGAGAAAGGACCCAATAGGATTGGAGAATCTAAACAAAGAGCAACACTGAATTTAACGGTACTACTGAGGCACCAAAAGAGGACATACCCGGTAGGGGACCCAATTAAATGCTTTATATCATTTAAATTCTTACCAAGTGAAGGCAGATTTATTCAAGGCTATCAAGTCCAATAACAAGTTCCATCGGGCCAGCAGAGCAAAAGGGATAATGGGGGTAGCGATTGGGGTGAAGATTACCAGGTCCGAGATAAGGACACCCTGACATGACTGTGGGGACAGAGATAGAGGAATGACACATGAAGGTGTCCAATGTGTGGTGAGTAGAACCACCTGCACTAAACTGATACATGATGAGAAAGTGAGAACAGTCAGATTGGGAAAATAAATGAAAACGATTCCAATGGAGCATAGTAGCAGCATGAGATAAATTCCCAACAGGAGAATCGGGATAAGAGATTCAGACCCAGAGGTTATCAACCTGAGAAATTATTGGGATCAGGTAGGACCAACAAGGTCCTCCATAGTTACAACAACATTCATATTCCTCAAGACCATTAGGGACGAGGATATGGCAAGGAAGGCTAGTAGGGCCAGGTCCAGAATCAAGATAGTTTCTCTGGTAAGTTATTATGGTTATGGATTGACGGGCCGCATGAAGAAGGGTTTCCCAAAGCAGGATAGAGGGAAAACAAAAGATGAGATCTTGTAGATGCAATCATTACAGATGAACAGTGGGTCAGTTTCGGTATGAGAGTTATGCTCAGGGACCCATTGACCATGTAAGGTAAGCGGAAAATGGAGATAGAGTAATTAACTTATCCTTATAAGTAGGGGATGATGTTTCGGGTGACATGGGTGAGTTAGATTAATTTATTATTAACACTAAAATTCAAGTGTTCATCGAGTTTAGTGGGTCCATTGGTGGTAGTAGACTTGTTATGTATATAATTATCATTGGGTAGCGAGACTTTTTGTGCCACCTGCGGGGAGGAGTGGGAGTGGACACTAAGAAAAGTTTTATATTACGTAGTGATTTTTTATCCTTTTGGGTTTTATATTAGTAGAGCATATTATTATTATATTGTGCAGTGACTGGATACTGGGGGTTTGAGCAATAGTAAAATGTGTGATAAGACTCTCGTATTCATTATTTCAAGGTTGAATATATTGTTTTACGAGGCATCGCCTAAAATAGGGTTGAGCCTGTATATATATTATTTTGTATCGAAGACTTCGGTGAGTATGTTTCCTTATTATATTCGATCACGGTGATTAGGGATGCTTACTGATATAATTCTGAGTATATTGATTTATTGTCGAGCGGAGAGATATAACTCATTAATTATATAGCATGGAGAATTTAGTGATAGTGAGAGCGCCGTGTTAGAAGTTGCCTTAAAGAAATGAGAGCAGACGAGTAGACTTTTATGTCCGTAGACGAAAATTTAGGGGTACATGTTATAGACTAAGGGCTTAACGGATCTCGACGACCAGTAATATTACATAGTAGTATATCGGGGGGGTTTCTTATTTGGATTTCGTTTTGCGAGACATCCCACACATGAAACTTAGCGAACGTTTCAAGTTGAGAGATATTTTACCTTTAGTAAAAGGGTTTAGTACCATAGTTATTACACGTAGATGTAGATGTAACTGTGAGTTAATAGTTATATTATGAATTATGGTCGGTGGAATTGTATAGTGTTAAAATGCAAAAATGTTACTAATTATTGACACCGTGAGCAAAACGGTTGGACAATCTAAGAGATAATTAAGTGGAAAATGTAGGGTGGCTGAGTATGACCATACCAAATAGTCATGCCAAGTATGTGAGGCATAATTTGAGATAAATGTAACACGTCTAGTATGGTTGTGAAGAAATGCATAGAGTATAGGGTGTATGGGTGCCCTAGTTAATTGTATCTTCAATAACATTTACGAGGAGCGGATGTGAAAAGGTAAGAATACACATAGACGTATGGATAAATTTGAAGTAGAATTAGAATGAGACAAATGGGTAACGAAGTTGCTTAGTGAGATAGGGAAACCACTAAAGACCAAGGAGTAAAAGGATAAGAAGTGATTATAGTAATGGAAAGTACAAGGAATGTACAATTTAAACTCTCAAGAATAATCAACAGTCACTCGGTGCAAAGGAGTAATAAGACAAGAGCTATGTCATAATAAAATTTAAAAGATTTTGAAGTAGGTTGATGCGACCACAAATGTGTATTTAATGTGCGTGTTATATAGGCTCAAGTACAAGCCTGACGCGTTAGTAATAAACCTAGTAAGTAGGGATCGTCACTACAGGGAACTAGGACAATAAATCATAACAACGCGGAATAGATGACTAACCCTAAATTTGATTCTCGAAAAGAAATGGTATAGATGATTAAGATGAATAGAATAACTACTAACTACAAGTGAATGCAATTTAATTACTTACTAAACTAAATGCAAATAAACAAATCTACTGAGTGAATTGAATATGAATAATGGAAAGATAGGTCAGGATATAATCCCCCAAACCCTAGTATATTTATCGGGTAGAATGATAGCTTTTGAATTAAAATTTTAATTGAACCCAGACCTTACTAATCCTAAGCATTACATATATGAGGGTATGAGACCGCATCATACATAATCAAAGGTAAAAATAAAGTGGTGTCGAATACCTACACGCGCATCGCATCCTTAAACATCCCAGTTACCTAGGGCAAACGAGGTTAAAAGGCCTACAATGGTTGTGCATACTACACAAAATGATTCATTCAAATTTCAATTTAAACCCTATTTTCTACATAGGCAAATTACATAGGGTTGGGTTCATGCATCCCAACCCTTAGAATTTTAGCTAGACATGGCCAACCTAATGAAAAACATATTATCTAATGTGCATGCAATCATAATCATCAAGAAATTATACCTAAGCATGTAAGAAACATTTGAAATCTTAGAAAATATGTAAAGTATGCAAATAATTAATAATCTTGAAGAGTAGAGATGGAGAACACAAACTTTACTGAATAAAACCTTGATCTCATGCATAAAAACTTAAATGTTGTTGAAGAAAGAAAAACTTAGGGTTCTAGGGTGCAAGAGCCCTCTAAAAAACTGAAAAAACTATCTCCCTGGTATGAAAAATAATTAAGTACATCACGTTATATTAAGGGATCCAACCATGCACAACACTTTTTTTGAAATAAAAATAATTGGAAATTATACCCACCGAACTGGTTCACTTTTTTATTCATCACTGGGCCGAACCGCTTCACTTTTCCAGCGTGGATGCGAAAATTGAGCTGAAATTTTTTCTAAGTCTTTTCTTCCTTGATTTGCCATGATTTCTTCTCAACTTCAAACGTTCATAACTTTTCACTCGTAACTCGGATTTGGATGTTGTTTCTTTCTATACGCTCATGGATCCATGAACTTAAATTTATTTAGGGAGTCAATGTCTTAATTATGGGTGTAAAATTATGAAATTGCCCCTTAACTTTCCTTTACTTGCATTTTTTCATTCTCTCTTGAATTTGAGTTTTCTCTTTTCTTCTTTTGAATGAATTTCCTACAAAATGTAAGAGAAATACCCAAAACTCGATGCACAGTATCGAAAATATCAATAAAAAAAATTATGAGATAAATTAACGCCATTTATATAGTACGAGGTGATAAAAGCCTCTAAATTAACGGGATAAATTGGAAGAATTTATGCCTAATCAAACCCCCCTAACTTAGAGCTTTGATCGTCTCGAGTAATTTAAAAGAATTGAAGCATGATCAAATACTCAACAAACATGAGATAGAGATAGAATACCACTTTCGTGGGAAAGAGATTGCATTTAGAATATGCAACAAGCCTATAAACTCCTAGGTTACCCAAGTATGACGTGTTGTGTCTCGTGAGGGTTAGCAGTGAATATACCCACAAAATTCGTTTTTGACTCAAAAATTCAAAATACCTAAAAATTGTAAAATTTAAACTCCCCAAAAATAGTCACTATAAATTTATATTCAGGAGTCTCAAATCATAGTGTGTAGGGGGGGGGGGGGGGGGGGGGAGGGGGAAGCTAAAATTTTAACCCCTAATTTCCATCAATTGATCATTACGTTACTTTTCAAAAATTCTCTTTAATTCAATTTCTCATGGATCCTCTCACAACTGAATGTGGCTATTTTCTCTCGGTGTGCCTGATGTAAGGAGTAAATGCATTGGAACACGAATTCACGCACACAAAATTGAAACACATAATATTTATGGTGAAAAGATCTCTTCATCGGATTACGGTCATTGGGAAACCGAAACATCGCCTATTATACACACCAATTAATCTCTTTTATTATGTTTTCATAATTTAGCTCTCCATGCGGTAGTTAATTTTGAAATTCGGACTCGGTTAGGGCTTTTTCGGGTTTAAAGTGTATTGGATAATATTGGGATTGGTAGGAAAATTTGGAATTGAAAAATGTCGTTATGATGTTCGTTAGTACTTTTTCGGGCTTCGGCTCATTTTCTTCTCTGTTTCTATTTTTTCCTTGATATTTTTGTTGAGCATTACTCTTTTATTTTTCTTTCCCCCCCCCCCCTTTTTACTGCACTGTTGGGACTTAATTTCTGAATTGTCCATTTTTCATAATTCCGGGCTCTTTGGGTTTTTCTGGTTACCAAACGAAAAGGAAAATTTTATTAGGGTCAAGTTGGGTAACAAGAGGATAATTTTTTACACCATTTTATGGCTACTATTTTTGGATAAACAAACTAGGGCCTAACTTCATTGTCCAATTTACTAATTAATTTACCATATGCGTCACGAGAATCATTTAATTTAGAGAAATTTTTAGCATGTATTTCAAGACAATACCTCACATGTTTCCCGTAACTTATCAAAACAAATGAATTGAGATCCTCAATGACTTTTTAAATGTTGAATTGAACTTTGAGTTAACCATAAACTCGGATTGATTCAATTACTCAAAAAAAGTGAAAAGCTCGAAATCTCATCGGGTTGATTAATCTCCACACTTATTCGTTAAGTAGTCAATTTTCACTCAATTTCCATATTTGGACAGTTTTGGCTTTGTGCAATTGAATTTTACAAATTTGAGACTTCCAAAAAAAAATTAGTGACATATTTCAAAATTTTAAATTCCCAAATTTTATTTATTTTGAAGAAAAATATTATTTTTCTTCTTCGAAATTTTTAATTTTTTTTTTGCCATTTTGACTTTGTGAAATTTTTGTGCTCATGTTCCCCCCAACTTAGACATTTGAATTGTCCTCAATGAAAAGGACTAAAAGCTAAAGTAGAAGGAGAGTGCAAAAATGAAGAAAGCCAAAATGAAAAGTTTCATTACGTAGGAAAAAGAAGCATACACAATACATAGAGAATATTCAAGAATCCATCGTAAAAAGAAACCAATTACAAGCACACCCAAAAATAATCAAAAACCAACAAAACCCAACCCCACTAGAACCAAACCCGCGCCTATGGATGAGAAGGATTGGGAGCATTTGGACCATATGCATCGTAAAAATACGTAGGGAGAGAGACATGATCGCCCACTTGCAAGCGGTACATTTTTTCGTGGAGGCAGATCATCATAGAGGTATTGAGACGGTAATCCATCACGAACCCATCAAATCAGGCCTCAAGTTAGTCCACACGCCTATTTAGGCTGTCTCCATCCGGCTCGTAGTCGGATCCCTCCTCCTCATTGTTCTCTTCCTCTTCCCCCATCTATTCATCTTCTAATGGGGCTATTGCGGGGTGGAGCACCTCCATTTGACGTGCACACCTTGTAAGAAATTCCTCCCCAGTGGGATTAGGAATGAGATGGTGAACTTGAGGAAGGTGAATTCCCTCTTCCTTGAGAAGAGAAGTGATAAATCTGGCATAGGGCAAGGCAACTCTCCCCTTTTTGTCCATCGTGGCATTGATTATTTCATTGTAGAAAATGCGGGGGAGGTTGATGACGCTTGCCGTATTGAGGCGGTGATATAGAAAATTGCCGTGACGGATGCGAATTTGAGAGTTGTTGGAAGTTTGAAGGATTTTCCCACAATTGATGAGGTAGGCAAAACGGGCGATTTCATCTAAATTCCCCACAATTAGTCTTTCGTATTATCTTTTAGCATTTTTGCTCTCCACCTGGTAGTTAATTTTAAAATTTGGACTCGGTCAGAAGTTTTTTGAGTTTAAGTTGTAATGGGTAAAACTGGGATTGGTAGGGAAATTCGAAATTGGAAAATGTCATTATGATGTCCGTTAGTACTTTTTCTGGCTTTTGCACATTTTTCTCTTTTTCTATTTTTTCCTCGCTATTTTTTAGCATTACTCTTTTTATTTTTCTTGTCCTCCCTTTTTTTACTGCACCATTATGACTTACTTTCTGAATTTTCCATTTTTCACAATTCCGGGCTATTTGGGTTTTTCGGGTTACCAAACGAAAAGGGAAAATTTTATTAGGCTCAATTTGGGTAGCAAAAGGATAATTTTTGACAACTTTTTATGGATAATATTTTTGGCTAAACAAATGAGGGCCTAACTTCATTATTCGATTTACTAATTTATTTACCATATGCATCTTGAGAATCATTTAATTTAGAGACATTTTAGCACGTATTTCAAGACAACATCTCAAACGTTTCCCATAACTGGTCAAAACAAATGAATTTAAATCCTCAACGACTTTTTAAACGTTGAATTGAACTTTGAGTTAACCATTAACTTGGATTGATTTAATTACTGGAAAAAGTGAAAAGCTCAAAATCTCTCCGGGTTGATTAATCTCCACACTTATTCGTTAAGCCGTCAATTTTCGCTCAATTTTCATCTTTGGTCAATTTCGGCTTTGTGCAATTGAATTTTAAATATTTGAGACTTCAAATAGAATTTTAATTGTGTTTTTTGAAAATTTAAATTTCCAAATTTTATTGTTTTCAAAATTTTTATTTTTTCTTTTTGGGCATTTTGACTTTGTGAAATTTTTGAGCTCATGTGCCCCCCCGCCCCCACAACTTAGACATTTGCATTGTCCTCAATGAAAAGGACTAAAAGCTAAAGTAGAAGGAGAGTGAAAAAGTGAAGAAAGCCAAAATGCAAAGTTTCATTAAGTAGGAAAAAGAAGCATACACAATACATAGACAATATTTAAGAACCCACTGTAAAAAGAAACCAATTACAAACACACCCAAAATAACCAAATATGAACAAAAAACTACCTGACAAGGTGAACTGTTAAATTAAAATGATGGAATATTTTGATGTGCGATAACTAAAGAGAATTAGTCACTAGAATGGAACTGTAAGGGAAGACCGTTGGATGGAAGGATATCGTTAGTAGAGATATAGGGAGAACAATAGAATGACACTGAGACAGTGAAATTTCATGGGGTGCCACTTGATATTGTGTCTGACATGGAAAGATTTTCAAGCCTCAATTCTGGGAGAGTTTTCAGGAGGCTATGGGTACAATGTTGCGGTTGAGTACAACTTATCACCCGCAGACGGACGGGCAAACATAGAGGACCAATAAGATGTTAGAGGATATATTGGGGATGGGTATCCTTAATTTTGGAGGAGGCTGCGAGAAGCATCTTGCACTGGTGGAGTTCGCGTCTAATAACTCCTACCAGTTTACTATTGGCATGGTTCCATTCGAGGCGTTATACGGTAGGCCTTGTAGTTCTCCAGTGTGTTGGCTAAAGGTGGAGGACAACAAGATACTCTGGCCAGAGATAATTCAGGATACGTTAGTCAGGATTTAGGTGAGTAGGAATCTCATACGGGTTGCTCAGGATAGACACAAGAGCTACGCCGATGCCAAGAGGTTCTTCAGGGAGTTCAGTGTGGGGGACTAAGTATTGCTACGACTATCTCCTATAAAGGGGATAATGCGGTTTGGGAAGAAAGGGAAGTTGGCGTCGAGATATGTAGGACCATTCTCTATTATTGAGCGGATTGGTCCAGTGGCTTACGAACTTGGGTTACCCAAGCACTTGCATAGGATCGATGATGTGTTCCATATTTCTTCGTTGAGGAGATATCTTCGGGATGAGTTAGCCCAGACACATATTGCTTTAGAGGAGATTAATCTACAGCCTTATAGTTGCTATGAGGAGGGTCCAGTTGCTGTCTTAGACCATAGCAAGAGTAAACTGAGTTCTAAGGTAGTACCGTTAGTGAGTGTACAGTGGCCACATCAAAATATCGAGGAGTCTACCCGGGAGCGCGAGGATGATATACGCGATAAATATCCAGAATTATTCTTACTAGGTATACCTTTATTTTCCGAATTTCGGGAGGGACGAAATTTCGTTATTATGGGGGAAGTATGTAATACCCCTATTTTTAATAATTTTTAATTATGGGATTAATTTGATTATATATGGGAAATTAATTAATAATTAATTTGGATTTAAATAGATATTTACTAGCGTGAAAAGAGTTAGTTATTATTGATATGAATTATGTTGAATATTACTTAGTGAGTAAAGTAATATGTGATTAGGGATTTATTAAAAATTGTCGCGAGTGAAAAATACGACAATTTCGATAATTAAATCGAGACGCGCGTGTCAGTTGTGTCGATCAATTTTTTGAATAAAAAGGTAATTTATTTTTATTCATCGAAATGGTCATTTTGAGTGTGTCAGAATGTCCAGAAGGGTCGAAATAGTCAGAAAATTCTACCCAGTGGTTCAGTTTGGGTCCCGGGGCAGTTTTAGGACAAACCGGCACCTCGATAGGGTATTTCGATCATTCTAATTTTTAGAGTAATTAAAGCCACGAATTTCCTAAGGTTATATCAGCTACTAGGGTTATATATTCTAAGGTTATAAAACACAAAAAAATAGAGGCCATTGGAAGAGGAAGGAGAAGAGATCCCAAGCCAAAAAACACCCACAGTTGCACCTTTTTCACAATTAACGTCGCCAGAGTGTAGATCCGAAGACGAGAAACGTAGCCATACCCTTCATCATCAAAGGATCAGACCTACTGTTATAAGGAAAGTATTTTTCTTGCTTAAATCCAAGTTAATAAAATATCCATGTTAGTAGAATATGATTAAGGTTAAATTTCATGCACGTAGAGGACAATTTTGTCGCTTGAATCATATTCTGGGTAGGATTCATGATTAGGATTGAAACACTATTATGGAAAAATGAATTGAATGTAATCTAGAATTAATTTGTCAAGAAAATTAGAGTGTTATTCATATTCTTGAGGAAAAATCATAAACTAGGGTTCTTGATAATTTAATTGGAATTTATGTGATAAATGGATGAATCTTGGAGTTTAAACCATTCTTATACGCTATAAATCGTTGATATATGTTAGTATAATGTTGGGTATGTTTATTTTATAGTTTGGGAAATGAATTAAGGAGGTTTTAAATCTTAACAATGGAGGAAACCCGTAAAAGATAAAAGTTGAAGACGAAGACCTTTAGGAGCGAATCAATTTGGCCAGTAGCGAATCGATTCGGCTAACGAATCGATTCGGCTACCTGCGAATCGATTGGGCTGCCCAGTTTTTGTTAAATTTCTCGTATTGTTTAGAATCTTTTTGGAATTTTTGGAGATTTGATTATGCGACTTAAATTTAATTAAATTGAGGAATATATGGGAATACCAGTAGGCCTAGGTTGGGGTTTGGGCTAGGTCCCATAAAGGGGAATTAAGGGTTAAACTTAATTAGATTAATTAGAGAATAATACCTAAATTGGAGACTAATTCGAACTACGGGTATATGGGGAAAGTTGTGATTTAGACCAGTAGGACTTCGGGAGTTACTTACTGATATTAAGAATAGGTTAAGAGTTAACCTTAGAGTGGCAAAAATTACTCGGGAGCATACGATGTGAAGTAAAGCTTAAATTATTTAATACGTTGACTATTCGGGATATAAATATACTGCGTATGATACTTGTGCTATGGGACCTGTGAATACCTAGATTGATATTTATAAATACTTAGGTAGTGTGAATACCTATTGTGTGGATTTTTATGTGTATGACATACCTACCATACTTGATATCATCGGGAGGTCTTTGAAGAGGACAATCTTATCTTGAGGACCCCTTGGGGAGATTTTAGATCTGGTACCACAGAGCATAGGTTCTAAGAAGGACTTATCTGTGAGTTAATAAGTTTGGGTTATATGGGTGAGTAGGTACGTGGGTAGCCCATTTCACCGTGGTCCATGTTCGCCTCCAAATGTGTGTTATTTGTTTTCTATATGGTTCCCGAGAGAATCAGAATTTGTAGTCCTTATTATGTGCGTGATGTACTGGGATATATATATATATATATATATATATATATATATATATATATATATATATATATATTAAGAGTGAACATTTTAATGAACATTAAGGAAAAACACCCAAAACCCATTTATTTTCATTCATATGTTGAAATTGGTCTGCGCCAGTGGCACCCGGGACCATTCCGGCCAGCGTTCCCCCCCCCCCCCCCCAACCCCCACTCCCAACCCCCACATCCCCCAACCTACCAACCCACCACCATGGCAACAAGTATAGCTGCCCTGGCAGAAGGTATGGCAACCCTTATGGGGGTGGGGTGGGGTGGGTAGGTGGGGGTGGGGGTGAGGGGTGCTGGCCGGAATGGTCTTGGGTGCTACTGGCACCGACCAATTTCAACATAGGAGTTAAAATAAATGGGTTTTGGGTGTTTTTCCATAATGTTCACTCTTGAACCTCTCCCTATATATATATATATATATATATACACTAGTGATTATTCTACTGTGTTGTTTAATAGATAAGAAAGGTTAAGACACATAAGATAAGTTAAGAAGGTGGAAACTCAAATGATTAAAGAGATACTTGAATTGATTAATAAATATTGAAATGCAGTAACGTATTATTTGGGTAATACTAGTGGGCACGATGATTTAGACTTTATAGTAAGAGCCTTGAATCAAGCTAGTTAAGCGGGATAGCGTAACTAGGAAGGGTTAGGAGAATACGTTAGGCATGCACAATACTTAAGAGGTAAGAATCTCAAGTGAGAGTACGTGACTAACATGTATATAATTATCTGGTATTTATGCATTTAAATTCTTGTTATTTTTAAAAGATTTTCAACTCGGGCTCTGACCCGTTTTATTCCAAATCTATTTTTTTTGTCAAAACCTTTTAGGTGCCCAACCACAGGGACGCCAAGCATAGGAGTTCTTACCAGTTGACGTGTTGTAGCTACTGTGGAAGCTACAGGACCTCAGTATTAAACAAATCCACATTTATCCTTGATTGTATCAGAGTTATTTACTTCATTCGGGCATGTTGCCCATCAATATTCAGATGTACTCAGAGATAGTGATTTCAGACATTTATTTACATTTCAGTTGTTGGGATTTATTTCTCTTCTAACTATTGTATTTTGCATTTAGATTGGAAATGTATATTCTAGACTCAGTTATTTCGTTATGTCATTTTCTTTATATCAGATTGTTTATTAGATGGTGAATGATTAAGTTAATCATTTATTTGGTTGCATGATAATTTAAAAGATAAAATTTTGACACCAGACGTTTTAACTACTAGGTGGTTAGTAATTAATAAATGTTTTTCGACAGTGATGCTAAAAATGAACCAAGTGGATACTCTGATATTATTTAATAAAGGACTGATCACCTGGTATTTAATTGAGAGGGGTGTCACAACCACCTCCTTACTACTACAAATCTCCACCTCTGCCAAACAAATCGCCACCCCCTCCATACTTTTATAAATAACCATTGCCACCATCGAATTTACCACTTCCTCATCCTTATTACTACAAGTCTCCACCACTCCCGCTCTATCTACGCCTCTTCATACTAATATAAATAACCTCCTCCACCATCTCATTCTTGATCTCGATCATATTACTACAAGTCACCTCCCCCTCCAGTAGGCTACTAAAGCAGTTGATATGTTTCCCTCGTCTGAAATCGCGATAAAAATAACTAAGTTCCTCCTGTTTATTTCTTTTTGTTTTGTTTTTTGAGAAATATGTTATTTCTTTCATTCTTAATGAAGTGTAAGTAAGTTTCATATTTGAATTATTACTACACGCGTCTCTTTAAAGCATTTCTTTCTTATTTCTTTTAAAAATCAAACCTTGGAATGAATTACCCATTATTAAATGGTAACTCTGAGTTATATGGGTCTTTATCCAAACCACAAATATACGTACTTGGTCTTTGTAGGATTGAATATTACATTTAGTGTAAGATGTTATGGCTGAAAATATTTTGTGATGAATGTATTACATAATAATTTCAATTCCGATTTCGTTGTTTGTGTTGTTATGAACCTAAGACTCAGGATTATGAAATTACACTTCTCTCTTAATTAAACAAAATAATTCTTTTTTTTAGTTCCATAACTCAAAACTCACCTCAGCGTATACGTATCCATTGTATTACAAAGTTTGCTTACTAGTATTGTAACTATTTTTCCTTTTTTGAGCACGGGAGTGGGGGTGATTTTTATTAGGGTTGTGTTTCACCTAGATCAAATTGGAAATTGGACTTTCAAAAAAATACTAACTTTTAGAAAAGTAAATTCTTCTGGATTTTAATATTTTGTAAATAAGATTATTTTCTAAAACGAATATTTTGGAACTTTTGATAAGCTTAAAAATCAAATGAATTTAGAAAATTACAAAATATGAGAAAATTTTTAGGAAAAAACCCCTCGAAAAATTGTTAATTGACATATATTACAAACTTCAGAGTAGTCTAATATAAAAATAATAATAAAAAATATATAGAAAAAAATCATAATGATAAAATTTTAAAAAAAGTAATTACGATAATCAGGAAATCATAAAATAACCTTAATTCCCATTCTGATATGAGTTTCTTTCAGAAATAGGAAATTGGATGGTTAACATACTAATCCAAAATCTAGGGAAGAAAATGGATTGGATTTTTAGACAAATTTGAAGTTTGGGAGAGAGAAAAACGGAAAAGACAAATTAATTAATTGTTACATTAGACATTCCTAATGTGATACACATTACGCATTATCACCATTGTCGTAAATCAATTAAATGAGAACATGTTGAGGTATGAATAACCTAATTTTGCCTGTAATAATTATCTTTTGTAGAGCTTACACTAATGTTGTAATAAATGATGTAACATGAGATTCTCTACTATGGGCATAAATGCCCACAATGGAGATAAATATGATGTTCTTCTCCAATGTATGATACTACATAGCTCAATATTGCTTCCAATTCGTTTTATCCTCCAACAAATAATATATATTTGATACTTACTAATAGAAAAGAATTGGTATATAATTGTTTTAGAGGTCTTTCAATACTATCCACAATTCGCAGCCCGGTGAAAAACTTTCGCAACCATATTACATGATTTGTTGCCTCATAACAAGCTATGAACTCTGCTGCTATAGTGCAAGGTGCAATGAATGACGCTTATCATTCCTTTAGGAATAGCACCTCCACACAACATATAGACATAGCCAAAAGTTGATCTCTTAGTATCTTGGAAACCCGCAAGATCGGCGTCAGAATACCCAATGATCTCTAAATTATCTGACTTTCGATAGATGAACATGTAATATTTTGTTCTCTGTAAATATCTCATAGCCCGTTTGGTTGCTTTCCAATGATCCATCCCAGGGTTCTCAAATATCTTCCTAACATACCCACTATGTACGCTAAATCTGTACGCGTACATACTTGAACATAAATAAGACTCCCTACAACTGAAGCACAAGGAACCTTTTTCATTTCTTTACTTTAATTCTCATTCTTGGGGCATTGACAGAGACTAAAATTTTCGCCCCTAGCAACGGGAGTATCTTCTTATGCACAATCTTTCATTCCAAATCTATCAAGTACCTTTTAGATAGAGATATTTTGTGATAACCCAAGGACACCCTGAAAGCGATCTCGGTGTATCTTAATTCTCAATACAAAAGTGTTATCCATAAGATTTTTCATTTCAAAATACTTAGTTAGAAATATCTTAGTTTCGTGCAATAAGCCTATATCGCTTCTAGCCAACAATATGTCATCGACATAGAGTACAAGGAAGACAAATTTTCTCCCACTGAACTTATAATATACACAGTCATTAACTGCATTAACCTCAAAATCATAAGAGATAATGACTTGATGAAACTTGTGATACCATTAACGAGAAGCTTATTTGAGACCATAGATAAATTTCTTGATTTTACAAACCATAGATTTTGGATCACCCGAGACAAAGTTATCTGGTTACACCATATATATGGTTTCCTCAATATTACCATTGAGAAAAGTCATCTTAACACCAATTGATGTAGCTCTAAATCAAAATGAGATACAAGTTCCATTATTGTCCTGAAGGAGCCTTTTATCAAAACTGGAGATAAAGTCTCTTTATAGCCAATGCCTTCCTTCTGAGTGAAACCCTTTGCGACTAGACGTGCCTTATATCTCCCAATATTTACCTTGAAATCCCGTTTGGTTTTAAATATCCATTTACAACCAATGGGCTTCGCACCATTAGGCAACTTGATAAGATCCCAAACGTCGTTATCTCTCATGGATTTAATCTCATCATTCATGGCATCAATACACATTTGGCACTTTGTTTGACTTATTGGAGGTTGAATGGATCATCTTCTGTTGACCCTATGTCAAACTCCTGCTCTTGAGAAAATACAATGTAATCACTTGAAATTGCACTTCTTCTTTATCTAGTGGATCGCCTTAGTGTCACTTCCTCATGAGGTTGTTGAGATTGCTCTTCTGAAGTAACCCTTTGATTTTGAGTAGAAAGTCCTTATTGTTGTTTAGTCTTTGGACAGAAACATTAACTTGTAAGTGGTAGTCTTAGTGCAGAAATCAAATGCTGATGATAAATCTGGTCAAACAAAAACCTTCCTTTGGGCTGGTATATTGTCCATATGGAAACTTTATAATCGTCACACATTTATTCCCGCGTGTATATTTATTATTTGGCCAATTAACAACCTTCCTTTGAACCGGTCACCAATCGCATAAATAATAAACACACCCATCTTAATAACTCAAAATAGATTAATTTACGCAATAAAGGTTACTTAAGCAATGTATTACTTCAAATAATTTATTTTAAGATATAAGACAAAAGGGTATTAATTAAATACCACAAATGGGAGCATGACTTGGTTCCATAAAAAAAATATCCTGAATCCAAATCATTCAAAAAACATATGTTCCCCTGATGGGATTCTTCTTCCTCCCATAAACCATATGAACACCTTATCATATATCTAATATTCAAAACTTTATACTGAACCTTTGGTCAACACCAAATAATACATAACATGAATATTAGAACACACATTTAATGATAAAAATATATATATAGCGATTTATACCATAAAATACGGGAAAACTATTTATTTTTCTAAAAATAATTTTTTTGAGTTATCAGTATAGTAAGATAAACAATCTCTCCAGGATAACTATTTTTGGGTCATATATCTTAAATTATTATCTATCTAAAAATTCATATCCAATTGTAATTTTAGTGTAACATTAATATATTAATTTTTGTTTTTTAATCTGATGACAATATGTAATATTTACCAATTACTTTTGTAAAATATTCACAATTGGCTTCATGAAAATTCCATTACATTTCTTTGCATTTCATATATATGATTTTAATATGGAGGTTCCTCTAATGACAGACACACATCTCAAATTAAAATTTCATTTACTTTGTTCATGTCTCTTTTCGTTCTAATCTTACCTAAAGATTTGGGACCTTTTACTTTATTACCTATATAGAAACTGTTAAATTACTTTCTCTGAAAAAATGACTATTGTTATATTTTACGTCCAGTGTGGACTAGTAACGTTGATACTCAAATGACGGGACGGAAATTGATTTGAGATTTAGCAAATAATTCATCAAAACATGAACATTCATCAACTATTATTCTCTCATAATAAATTGAAATTTAGCCTTACTGTCAAAAGACTGAACAATGTTCGGAAGAGGAATTGATTCCTCTTCAAAGACAACATTCTTATTTTCAATCATATCTTCCCCCTCAAACTTAACATCCTCAAGAAATCTCGAATTTCCCGTCTTAAAAAAGGACTTAGTTAAGGTATCATAGAACTTGAAACCCCTCGACCGTTCAACATACACAATAAAATAACAGCTAATAGTTCTTGAGTCCAATTTCTTTCCATTTGGACTATAAGGCCTTGCCTCAGCTGGACATCCCCAAATGTGTAAATTATTAATGACAGTCTTTCGTCCTATCCATAGTTCATAAGGGGCTTTAGCTACCGCTTTACTAGGTACTCTTTTTAGATATATACTACAGTCTTTAGTGCCTTTCCCCAGAGTGATTCTGGCAAGGAAGAATGCCTAATCTTACTTCTTACGATGTCCTTAAGCTGTGACAACCCGGTATCAAAAATAAGGGGTGGCCATCCCGATACTCCAATCATACAGGAATCATGGATGGAATCATTCTCAGCACCGTAACAATATAAAGAGTATACGAGATAACCACACAATATTTCAGAAAACGAGTTGTCAAAAATTTTGTTTTGTAATATAAAGAAAGCATTGTCAACAACCCATAATTGAAAACAAGTGGAAACCCCGAAAGTATATATATTACAACTACGACAATATAAAATAAAGGATCGAATATAATGTCGGTCAATAGAGTTACATACAATGTACAACAAGTTCAATTGATTACATAATACATCCATTATACATTTACAACAGTTTGGGCTACACGCCCGAATAACGACCCGAACATAACTAGAAGACAACAATGAATGCGTCTACACAAAATATCCCATGAAATCCGCAAAATATCATGGCTCCTCAAAAGACACTGGAATGGGGAGGTCAATACGGACGTCCTTGCGGGGGAGCACCTGAGCGGTTACAATAGATATATGCACAACAAGAAAGAATAATGGGTCAGGGCCCGATTTTATATGATCACCAGATCAATGAATAGTATGACAATAATGAACAGTTAATCATGGATGATAAAGATGATATTCTAGCATGATAGCATCCTATAATGAATCAAGAAAATTGAATGATTATAAAGTGAAATTCAATTATATAAGAAAATAATAATAATCATAAGCCTTTTTCATCTTTCACAGTTTTCATCTTTCCATTCCTTATCAGGAATACAAATTTTATCATGTGCTCTTTGTGGCATGTATCTCAATTGTATTCTCTTTGTGTCATGTATTATGCTCTTTATGGCATTTCATTATGCTCTTTATGGCATTAATATCCATCAAGTCCCACTTGATGTTAGAATAGTTATAATTATACATATATAACGATTCTAAGACCGCCCGTCCGGGTTTCCCCACTGTGCGCGCCCCTAAATAACCATCATCTTCTAGGGCCTATTATCAAGACAACCTGGGATCCTATCGCAACGTCGGGAAGCGGCCATATGCCTGCGGGGTAATCATAACCACACCCGGAATTACCTACCCATCGCAGAAAATATAAAATAAGCGCTCATATGGCCTAGGACTATATCCACCCTGCATTCATTAGCCAGGGGGCTTCACCTTACGCACGGACTTCCCTTAAGATGGTATTTAAAGAGGGTGTGTTCCAACCATTTTATTAATTTCCATTACATGATTTAGTAAATTATCATTTACTTTATCCATTTATATTTTATCAAATGCATTATGGTTACCCGGAACTATACGTGCTTCAGATCATCATAATAACCTTGAGGAATATTTAAACTCCTAAGTTATTTCCAAAGTCTCCTTACCTCAAATTAACTTCTAAAGTCTCCAAACACAACTTATAAATCTCCTAGACTCCTACTAATTAAATAAAGAAAGTAATGCATGAACATCACTTTGCACACCCTCAGAATAATTCCCATATAACCCAATTCTAATCTAGGGTAGTAAACTAACTCACCTAGAACTCTAGGACTCTAAGCTTACTTCATGCAAGAAGGTTCCTAGGCCTAAACCCTAAAGAAAATGAGTTAGAGTTGAATTTTAAAAATAACTCAAAACAGTAGGAAAACGAATCGATTCGGACAAGGGAAACTAACATTCTGTAAACTACCGAATCGATTCGGCCAAGCCGAATCGATTCGGCCAAGCCGAATCGATTCGGTCCAGGCAGACCTGGAAACTGGACCTAAGCGAATTGATTCTCCCCAAGGGCCGAATCGATTCGGTCTTGCAATTTTGTCAAGAATGGCTATGGAGTCTTGGACTCCAATTTTACCCCCAACTCAAAACCTTCCAAACCAAACTCATTTATTTCCACCAATACACCATAAATACTACTAACTACTACTACAACCATCAATAATCATCCAAATCATTCTTTAAGGATTCAAGACCCACAGATACCCAAAAACCCTAAACTAGTTAAACCATGATCAATACATCATTATCATAACTAATCATTTATCTTAAACCACATATAGCAAGTAGAAAACTTGCCTCAATCTTGCAAATGCAGATTTTCTTTGTGTAGTAGCAAGAATCCCTCCTCAATCTTCAATCTCTTCTCTTTTCTCTACTCTTTCTCTTCCTGTCTCTAGTTCTCTCTAGGTTTAGGAATGGATTAGGGAAAATAGAAGACTTAACAACACTAAACCGTGCCTTTAGTCAACAATTCCAACTTAAACAATCAATACCGCAATAAAATAACACGCAACTGCATTTTTAAGGTATAATCAGTCAAAAGTGCCAAAAATCTCAAAATACAATATAGCACATATTTTGACTATCTCGCACGTTTCGGAATCGACTACGGCCTCCAAATTATCATTTGGATATTTTATAACTCATTTTAAGTTTCGGTTCCATTTTAAATAATAGGGTCATTTTAAATTCTATGACACTATAAAGCTCATCATGAGGATATTTACATGCTCATATAGTAAATATACAATAAGTCAGTAAATATTAACTTTTCTTCATTAAATTAATACTTACTATGTATTCCAACATTTTATATGTTATTACTTCACATAGTAAGTAAATATAAAACAGGCTCTCATAAGAGAGGGTTGTTACATAAGCATTATTTTTCATCTTTCAGCAACACCATTCATGTTAGGCTGCCCTAGCATTGTGTATTATGGGACGATACCCCATTCTTCAAGGAATTAGACAAAAGGTATTGGATGTCGTTCAACTGATCCGTCATATCTTCCATAGTATTCACCACCATGGTTAGATTTGACAACTTTAATCTTCTTGCCTAGTTTGTTTTTAACTTCAACCTTGAAGGCCTTAAAAAAGTCCAAGAATTTTGACTTCTCACGAATTAAATATAAGTACCCATAATGAGAATAGTCATCTATGAAAGTGATAAAATATTGTTGAGAATTTCAAGAAGCCATAGGGAATGGACCGCAAATATCAGCATGTATCAATTCTAAGATGCTAAAACTCCTTTTGGCACTTAATTTTCAAATGTTTATCTCTTTCCCCTTTTTACACTCAATACAGACATCAAAGTCTGTTAAATTAAGAGGTTCAAGTATTCCATCAGACACGAGCCTTTTAATTCTCCTTTGGGAGATATGATTAAAACGTTTGTGCCATAATGCGACGAAATTTTCATTAGTCAATTTGCATTTTGTGCCTCGTGTAGTTGTTTGAAAGGTTTCATTAAACAAAGCATTGGTATTCAACATATGTAATTTATCAATTAAAGAACCAGTTGCAATAAGACTAGAATTTAAAAAAAAGACTGACTTTATTATTTCCAAATAAGCAAGAAAAATCATATTTGTTCAAAATAGATATAGAAATTGAATTCCGTCTAAAATACGGTACTACATAAGGATCTCTTAATTAAATAAAATGACCAATCTCAAAAGATATTCTAAACGTCCCAATTTCTTTAACTGGAGCTGTTTTTGCATCGCCCACATAGATGAATCTTTCAGTATCACTTAGCGATCGCCTCCACAGGGAACCATGCATAAACACACTTACATGAGTAGTAGTACCAGAATCTACCCACCAAATATGACTAGGTATGAAAGCCAAATTAACTTCAAAACAAACCAAAGTGAGAAGTGTACCTTTCTTTACACGACATGCGGCGTACATGGAACAATCATCCTTCACATGCCTAGGTTTCTTGCAAAAGTAACATGTATATTATGGATCCTACTTCTTTTGTGAAATTTTGGGTTGTGATGTTCCTACTACAGTTTTCTTATTATAATTCCTTTTTCTCTTATTATTCTTTGAGGTAGATGCAATATGAGCACTTTCAATTGTCTTTGTTCACTTCAATATGTCCTATTCTTGCACAAAATGAGAAATGTTCTCATTAAAAGTCCATTTATCCTTTTGAGTATTATAGCTAACTATAAAATGGTCGTAGTGTGCAGGAAGGAAAATAAATATTGAATGCATGAGCAAGTCATCAGACAACTCTAACTTTAGTGCCTTAAGTTTTGAAGCGATGTTAGATATCTCTATAATGTACTCCCTTATATTTCCTTTACCCTTATACCTCATTTGAATAAGTTTATCTAGAAGTGTACTTATCTCACCCTTTTCGTTCTTTGCAAAATGATTTTCAATATCTACCAAGAAACCTTTAGTAGTTACCTCATCGAACATACCACCCCAAAATTCTTCTAGAACACTACGCTTCAACATCATTAGACTTAGGCGATTACAACGATAACACTTCTCAAAGTTCTCTTTATCCATAATGGAACTTTTCTCCATAAGAGGAGCGGGTTATTCTTTCCTTAGCGCATAATCTAAATCCATGCAGCCGAGAACTATAAAAATTTTCTCTTTTCAGTTATGGAAGTTCGTTCCATTAAGCACAAGAATTGTGTTCATGTTGGTAGTGATATTAGTAGTAGAAGCTGTAACTGAATTTAGAGAACAAATAAATAAAATAAGCTTAAATTAAAATTCATGTTAATATATTTTAAAAGAATAAGTGCAAGACATAAATTTTATGCAACTATAATGGTGGGCCCTATTTAAGATACCTAGCACAACATTAACATTTAGTCTTTGGACATAAACATTAACTTGTAAGTGGTAATCTTAGTGAAAAAATCAAATGTTAAACATAAATTCGGTCAAACAACAACCTTCCTTTGGGCTAGTATATTGTCCACATGGAAAGTTTATAATCGTCACACATTTATATTTATTATTTTTCCAATTAACAACCTTACTTTGGACCTATCACTAATTGCATAAATAATAAACACACGCATCTTAATAGCACAAAATAGCTTAATTTACGCAATATAGGTTACTTTGGCAACGTATTACTTCAATTAATTTATTTTAAGATATAAGACAAAAGGGTATTAATTAAATACCACAAATGGGAGCATGGCTTTAGTTCCATAAAAAAATATCCTAAATTCAAATCATTCAGAAAACATATGTTCCCCTGACGGGATTCTTCTTCCATCCATCAACCCTATGAACACCTTATCATATATCTAATATTCAAAACTTTATATTGAACCTTTGGTCAACACGAATATTAGAACAAACATTTAATGATAAAAATATATGTAGGGATTTATACCATAAATATGGGAAAATAATTTATTTTTTTAAAAATAAATTTTTTTGAGTTATCACTATAGTAACATAAACAATATCTTCTGGATAACTCTCCAATTCGCGGAATCGTCAAACTAGTTTTCAAGAGAAAGTTATTACTGTTGACATTATTATCAAAAATGGCAAAAACACGTTTTTAAGGGTCTAAAGGACGTCAAATCACCGAGATAGGGTGCCCATTGTTTACAATGGATTTTGTTTATTTCGAAGTTTCCAGATGACCATCAAAACTTCGTAAAATTCTGAGCAAGAAAATGAAATATGTCGCTGAAAATGTCCCTCGAAATTATTTTCAATTTATCTTCAACAAAACTACCATCCAAATCCATCATGAATTAAACACTATTGAGAGAAATAAAAAAAACTATGGATCTAAAATCAACAATTCCTTAATCAATTTTGGGATTATGATTATGATAAACATGAGAAAATATACATTAAATTCTATATAGAATCCTAAAATCCATATGGGTTCTTTCCAGATCGTATGTCTGATAAAACAAAAAAACATTCATAAATCATAATCACAATATAAATCCCAATAATCTTATATAAAGTTGCTTTGATACCACTTGTTGGGACAAAAATTCTTAATATATTCTTAATGAACATATTATATTATCAAGATTATATAAAATGTTGGAACCGTATACCTGAATCAATAGTAGTGAATAAGATTTGGGGGTTAGAGGTCTTCCACAAACAAATCCCTCTCTCTCTAAGAGTTCTCTCTAAATGATGAAAAATGAGGAGGAGAGTATTTTGAGTGCGTTAGCCTTGGGACCAGAACCCTTCATTATATAGGCATTTGTTGGAACATGAGGCCCCCAATTTTAAAGTCTTTAATATAAAAAGATAATTTCCTTTTTGAAGATATGCGAAAGCGAGATGGTTCACATAAACAAACTCACACAAACACCAAATTTTAATTTCTTTCAAATTAAAATTAAACCAAGTGAAAGTAAAGTTAAATAATTAATACATTTTCACTTAAACCAATTTAACCCAAGTCCTAGAACTTTGCCTAAGTCATATTTTTAATATTACCAAATTAGACCAAACCAATTTTAACAAATTAAACGATGACTTGAATTAAATTAACATATACTCAAATTTAAATTAGCACCAATTTAACTAAGTAGTGATTTAAACCAATTTTATCTTTTTATCTAAGCATACGTTCTAGGTGATTTAGCAAAAGATAAAATAAACAATTAATCACTACGCCGCGATGTACGAGGAAAAACTCACAACGGGAAACAACCTCGGATGGCCCTAGCCTTAACTAAGTATGGTTTTACAATTACAAGACAGATGACTTACTTCCTCGACTCGACCCCTTTCAAGCCTTGACGTGTCTTCTTGAAAACACCTCCACCTAGTCGACAACCCCGGAGCTCCACCAGAATCTTGGACTTCACCAATGAGACATAGGTACACCGTCAACCACACATGGTGCCTTTGACCATGTGAGAATACCGCAGCAAAACCCGAACTTCTTCTTTATGGGATGTAGAAGGAGACCCAAACGAACTCTTCAATCGGTAGAGTAAAACCCGGTGCCAAACACTCTAAGCAAGGATATATATATTGAAACATGGAATGAACAATATGGGTGAAAACAAAAGTGTTTTAATGAATTTTTCTTGAAAACATATACACTTAAACCATGAAATTTTCTTTGGAAAATTGAACACTCAAAAACACTCTCTAGGAGTTGGAATAGTATGAAAAGTTAAGTTCAAAAAGGTTGTTCCCACACTTCATAAATTCTATCAAAAGTTATTGGGGAAAGGAAGTGGAAAAGTGCTCAAAACTGCTCAAAACTGCCAAATAAACTGTCCTCGCCAAATCTCGTTCGAACTAGATTTTCGTTCGAACGAAGTCTCGTTCGAACGAGCCTTTTAATGAAATTTTAGTGTATAAAAGTTGAACTCGTTAGAAATGTCGTTAGAATTCTTGTTCGAATAGCCTTTTCGTTCGAACTACAATTCGAATGATGTTCCAGTGGCCAAATAGGGAGCTCGTTGGCAAACTCGTTCGAACGTCATCCTCGTTCGAATGACAAACTCATTCGAACGACAATATCGAACGAAAAACTAGAAAGCTGAAAATTCTATTTTTAGCCCAGAAACTTTATTTTAAAGTTTTAATGAAACTTTCTGAAAATAAACAACAGATTAACCAAAACTTACGCCCAATATAAATTGTTCCAAACTCCTATATAAATATGTAATGCATTCATACCTTAGGAGTAAACAGAACATATGTTGTGGACGTAGAAACGAGGCACATTAAACTCGGCATTTGATGAAGCTTTAATATCTTGGCCGCTACGTCTTCAACAAACACGTCATAGGCTTTAATGAATACAATTTAAAACTATCCTATGACATAAACGTTTTTGTCCGGAATTGAGCCAAAACTACTTTAAGACTCAATCGAAGAATTGTGTCCTTACAGCATTTAATTAGAACCCCATACATTCTAATTAGGTGACTATCGAGTAACCAATACGTGGCTCTTGAGTAACCACGGCTCTTAAGTAACCAATAGGTGACTCTTGGGTAACCAGACTACAGAGCCCATACTTATTTTAGATGTCTTATTAGGCTTTACCAATTAGATCACTTAATTAGACCAATTAGAATAAACATCCAAATACAATTGCCATTTAATATGTAAGCCCACATTAGAATATTAAAAATAGGGACATTTAACGTTTGCCCCCATTTAATTCCCTATAATGAGTCAAACCTCCCGAGAATTGATTTTTTAAGGTTTTTCCCCCATTTTAAACTTTTTATCCACTTAGCCGTTAACCCCAATATTTTTTTGCCATTTATCCCCAGATTGCCCCTGCAATTCATATTGTATTCTATCAGAAAATTAAAAAAAACGCTCAAAAAATAAAAATAAAAAATAGAAAAAAATAATGAAAAAAATACATTAAATAAATATTAACCTTTGAATTAATTTTAAAAAAACTCTAAAAATTTATTAATTAGGAAAATAAATAATATAAGATTAAAAAATGCTCATAAAATTTTAAAAAAAAAATAAATGAAAACCAAAAATATTAAAAAAATAAAAAAAATACAGAAAATGAATTAAAAAAAAATATTAACCCCATAATTAATTTTAAAAAACACCCAAAAATTTATTAAAAAGTAAGAAATTTATTAATTAAGAAAACAAATAACAAAAAAAATTTAAAAAAATGCCCAAAAAATTTAAAATATATAGAAATAAATAAAAAACAAAAATAATGAAAAAAATATAGAAAATGAAAGTAAATATTAACCCCGAAATTAATTTGAAAAAACCCAAAAATTTATTAAAAAATCATAAATTTATCAATTAAGAAAACAAGTAATAGAAATAAATAAAAACTAAAAATTAGGAAAAAATATAGAAAATGAATAAAAAATAAAATAAATATTAACCCAAAAATTAATTTAATAAAAAACCCAGAAATTTAATCAAATATCAAAAATTTATTAATTAAGAAACCAAATAATCGAAAATTAAAAAGACACTCAGACAATTAAAAAAAACGAAAAAAATAAAAACAAAAAATAATGAAAAAATAGAAAAAAAATGAATAAAAATTAGAAAACAAATGTTAACCCTCCACCCCCACCACGACAACCCAACTCAAACTTATTAACCCCGCCTCCAGCCATTAAAACAACCACCACCACACATCAACAACCATAAAAACAACAACATATACCAAAATCACCGTAACGACGTCAAACACCGCCACTCACCAATTAAAACCACTAGACACCAAACAAATGAACACCTGAACATTACCACCACTATGGGATTCAAAATTGCAACACCACCAATAAACACCCACTATGTGATTCAATTGAATACAAATAATAATAACTAATTACATCAGCTACAAATCAATTAAACTCAATACCCAACTTAAAATCGATTCTAGTGAGATACGAGGCTCGATTAGAGCGAGGAACAAAATATAGGGGTACGTAGTTTTTCATTGTTGAAATGGGTTTGAGGTTTCTCACCTTTTAACTTGTTTCAATCAAAATGTGCATTCAGAAATTAAAAATCGGAAAGTAACCCTTAAGTAAGGGTATAACTAGTAATAATCATAGTGGTTATCGGCTAAGTGGACGGAAAGTTAAAAATGGGGGTCAAACCTTAAATAACCCTTAAAAATATTCCATCATATACAACTAGGAACTAACATATAAATGGCTTCCATATGGTTTCTCCATTTGAATGAGACTTGACCCCCCCCCCCTTTTTGGGGGGGGGGGGGGGGTGATGGTGGTGGTGGTGGTGGTGAGAGGGGGGATCTAAAGGCAATGAATAGGCAAATTGATTAAAATTGATACATTAGTTTTAGGATAATTGATGGGAACTATGTAATGGATGTGGAAGTTCTAAAGATGAAAGGGGTTGAAAAAATTCTCAACTATAAAATTGAGAACATAATTTTAGTAAACTATCAGTGTTAGGAATGAGAGCAGACATATATCATGCTAGGTCAAGTCATGTATAGACTTCCAATTAATGTTGAGAAAAATGCCATTTAGCATAGGTATATTCTCGAATTGCAATTGGGATGTGGCCTAGACATTTCACAAAGTTCCTTATTTTTTTTCATTGTTAGACTGAAACGCAATCTTATTATTTGATTTATAAATGTCATATTTCTTTTATTGCCCCTCTAACTGAACTAATTATAGTAGTATGTGTAAAAATCATTTTTGGTTAGGTCATGCTGGAGCATATAAAACCCAATTATTGATACTAAATACACTTGTTATATTTATGTGTGTATAGTGTCACTGTGTTTTATGCTTGGTAAAATTGAGATAATGTCATAATTTATTTTCTGCTTTCATGAATATTATTTATAAATAAATATTAAAGGGTGTGTAAATTTCATGTATTTTCACCTCACTCTTTGTTTAATTCTACTCATCGATTTAAACCGGTTAGCATGTGTTAAGTGTACTATTTTTTTTTTACACCATTTGATTTTATCACTATTTTTAAATCATTTGTTTGTTAAAATTTCTGGTATTGATCTTAGCTTTGATATACAAAAAATTATTGAAGTACAATAATGTAAAACTTTGCCACCAACACTAACACCTATCACTAAATCACCATCCACTTTCAAGTTCTGTAATTGACCACTAAACATTATTCCTATAATAAAATTGTTGATACTAAAATTATCCACCTACATGGACCAATCAGAGACGAACACGTGTCATCCAACATGGCAAGAATCCTAGTCAGCAAGTTATAGACTCACCGACCAAGACCTGGGAGGCCGACCAACATGCAGAATGACGACCAACTCCAAGAAGGCGGACCAACTTGATCAGCCAACAACCAAGTGCATTATGGATGGTATGTAGTAGTGTAAATGCTTAATTTATAAAGGAATTCCACCATTTTACATCCACCTCTCTATCTCCTTAGGAGACTATAAATACATTATAATCCCTTCATCAAGGGCAGGTTCAAGACATTCAAAGTACAAAAGGCAAGACATAATACAAAATACAAGGCAATAAGAAACACAGTGGACGTAGGTTTTCCCTTATAATCGAACAACTTTAAAAACCTTTTTGTCTCTATATTATTTACATATATTATTTGTGATTAAATAATTAAACCTAGTCTAGCTTTTTACATCAACGGATTGGCGCCGTCTTTGGGAACGTATTTCTAAACATTTTAACTCTCATCCACTTAAGACAACTCAAATATGACTGACATTCTTCAGTTCACTGCCAGAAACGATGGTAATCTGCCTATTTCATCTGCTCCTCTAATAAATAATGATCTGACTGAGATCTTGGCTAGTCTTGCTAGAGGACGGTTGTTCATACAAGATACAACCAGGAAATTGGCCCAAAGAATACAAGAAGGATCTCCCACCTTGTCTATTCATAGAAACGTGCCACCACCCCCTCTAAGAAGCAACTGGCATAGCCACTCTAGGACTTCCAGATACACCTCCTATCGTTCATGAGAAAGTTCTTCCATTTGTACTTAAGAGCCTTATGACGAATAGTTTTTGTCTTCGGAAAGGCTTATTGACTTAGAAAGGCTTATTGCCTTAGAAAGGCTTAGCCGAGCATCGCCCTTTGATCGTCTAGGATGCATAGGGAATAAAAATGTTCCCAGGGCATTGTCGAGGCTGACTCGATGACTAGCCAACCAACATGAGGCCTGATCCCAATACAGATAATGTGCTCAATGATTTGTCCATCCCGAGCAGACCTCTCAGGAGGAGAGTTCAGTACAGACAGTTGGTCGAAACAGCCAAGCTGTATCGCATAAATCTAATTTCGGTAATCACGCATGGAAAGGCTCAATCCATAGGTTGAAATATAGGTTGGGAGAAATGGATAAGGAGAAAAAACCTTTGCAATGAAGTTTTGTGAAAGGATATACTTTTGTTCAACCTATTATGTATTTTCCTACTCCTTCAAAGTTCAAAGCTCCTGTTGTTATGCCTAAGTATGATTGGAAAACTGACCATGTTCTTCACATAGAATAGTACTAAGAGGCGATAGATATTTACGCTGTCCTCGATAAGATGAGATGCAGGGCATTCTCAGGTATCATAACGGGTCCTGCCCATGTATGGTATAATAGCCTATCACGGGGGAAAATTACTTATTTTAACCAACTTGCCGAGCTATTAATTGGTAATTTCTGCTTTGGGGATAAGCTGGTAAAGATAGTAGCTCACGTGTTAGGCATGTGACACTGTGTAGGAGAAAGTACAAGAGACTATATTACTCGTTTCAATAATGAAAAGTTGGAGGTCATTGATTATGAGGAGAAAAAGCTATTACAGCTCTCATGAGTGAACTGTTTCTCGTAATGTTTTACTACACTCTTGCCAAAGATCCTGGTAAGACGATGACGGAACTGATGGACAAGTCATCCAAGATAATGAATGAGGAGGAAGAAATAGCAGTGACGCAAAGCTTGGTCACAAAGCCTGAGGTTAAAACTAAGAAAAATGAGCTTATTGAGCAAAAGGAGTAGAAATAATTGAATCAAAGGAATGATGATAAGATCAGAAAGTATAATAATTACACTCCATTAAATATGGGTATTCACTATGTTTTGGAGGAAATTAAGCATAGCAAGGAGGTACGTTGGCTAAAAAAATGCAGAGAAGAGGGAAGGATCCAAATACTGTGAATTTCACAAGGACCATGGGCATATGACAGATCGTTGTATTGCTCCACAAAATAAAAAAGAAACCCTCATCTATCGAGGAAAACTGGACAAGTTTATTGACTAGCAGGATGACAAAGGATCTCGACGAAGGTCAAAATCTCCATACAAACCCAGGGAAGAAAATAAAATAAATCATGAAGATGATCCTGAAGATGATCCCGATTTCCCCCAAAAAAACCAAGAAAACAGAACGTGAGGTATTTACACTTAGTTTTGGTTCCTTTGATTGTAAGATGATTACAGGTGGAGATGTTGGAGGTGGAGATCCGAGTACAGAGAGAAAAGCTTGCCTCAACGAGGCTTTAGCATGTTCTTACATCCAGAGGATAAATTTTATCGAGGAAGATAGGCCGAGAAAGGTGAATAAAGAAAAATTGGTGATTGGGTTTTCCAAAAATTACCTGTCAGGAATTTTTTACCCCCATGACGACCCTCTGGTGGTCAAATTCAGATACCAGGACACAATCATTTCCAGGTTGTTGATTAATAATGGTAGCTCAGCAGGTATTATGTTTTATTCCTTCTTTCAAAGCCAGGATTTGAAGCTCAGTCAGCTAGATCTATACCACAGGTCTTTAATCAGTTTTTCTGGTAAAAAAGTTTATTTTTTTGGGCATAATCAAGATGTAGGTGTTGCTCGGCACCTAGCCAACAAGTCAGATTGAGAAATTTCATTTCTCTATGATGGATAAGAACATGCAGTCAGCCTACAATGTCATCATGGGCAGATTAGGGCTGAAGAAGTTTGTAGCAATTCCCTCAACAGTCCATCAGTGTTTGAAGTTCCTGACCAACTTTAGAGTAGGTGTGGTGAAGGCTGATCAAAAAGTATCCCAAGAATTTTAGTACTCATCTGTCGAGCAAGAGGATCTTGAGGAAATAAAGAAGAAGACCACCACTTACCAGGTGGACATTACTGAGCCCAATGTTTGAGGATGAAACCTTAGATCCAAGAGAGGATATAGAGCTGGTGAAAGGCCAAATTATGGAAGCAACGAAGAATATCATCTTCGGCAATGACAAGACAGAGAAAAATACGTAGGTGGTTTCAATGCTAGACCCTGTTCTTAAATAGGATCTAGTGACGTTCCCGATATAGAGAAAGCACATGTTCGCTTGGAGTCATGAGGATATGCCTGGGATTGACCCTAATTTCCTCTGTCACGAACTCAACATAAACAAGGACATCAAGCCAGTAAAATAAATGCGTAGGTTATCCAGCCCCAAAAAGAATCAGGCTATTCAGGAGGAGGTATAGAACTTTCAAAAATCTTCATTCATTGAAGATGTGAAATATCCAGATTGGCTGGCTAACGTTGTTATGGCCAAGAAGGAAAATAATAAGTGGATAATGTGTATGCACTTCACTGATTTGAATAAATCCTGTCCAAAGTATTATTTTCCTTTGCCCATAATTGACCATCTTGTGGATGCTACGTAGGGGTATGAGATATTGAGTTTTATGGATGCCTATTCTGGTAACAACCAGATTAAAATGAAGCCTGAAGATAGAGAAAGTACCTCTTTCATTACTCCCCAAGGAACTTATTATTATAATTTTATGCCATTTGGTTTGGAAAATGCAGGTGCTACCTACCAGAGGTTGGTAAACAAGGTCTTTGAAGATCAAATAGGAGAGAACATGGAGGTTTATGTGGATGATATGCTAACAAAGAGTAAAAAAGACTCTAATCACATTGCTGACCTCAGCCAAACTTTTGATCAATTGGAAAAGCACCAGATGAAGCTGAATCCGACCAAATGTGTGTTCGACGTGCAGTAAGGAATGTTCCTCAGGTATATAGTAAACTAGAGGGGAATTGAAGATAATCTAGATAAAATAAAATCTTTGATTGAAATGTAGTCCCCGACTTGCAAGAGGGATGTTCAAAGGCTCACTCGGCGAGTATCTTCTTTGAACAGATTCGTGTCTCGAGCAATAGACAGGTGTTTGCCATTAATTAAGGTGCTGAGGAAGACCTTTGAATAGAATGACAAATATGAGAAAGCTTTTTAGGACCTTAAGAAATATCTAAAATCACCACCATTACTCTCCTGACCAGTTTTGGGGGAAATTTTTTATTTGTAATTAGTCATTTCTGAGTCGATTGTAAGTTAGAATTTGATACGAGAAGATAACAGAGTGCATAATCCGATCTACTGCACCAGTAAAACCTTTTGGGGAGTAGAATCCAGATATCCACAATAGGAGAAATTAACTTTGCAACTTATAGAGGCATCCAAACGGATGAAGTCTTATTTTTAAGAACATACTACAGTGGTGTACACTGATATGCCTCTTCGACAAGCTCTTCATAAACCTGAGAAGTTTAGAAGATTGATGTACTAGGTCATAGAATTGGGAGTGTATGACATTGTGTATGAACCGAGATCCTCATTAAATGGACAAGCTTATCTAGAGGTTCCTGAGCAACATCCCAGTATGGAATCTATATGTGCATGGATATTCGTGTGCGACAGGAAGTGGAGCATGTATTATACTCAATACCCCTGATGGGATTGATATTGAATATGCACTTAGATTATAATTCCAAACCTCAAATAATGAATTGGAGTATGAAGCATTAATTATGGGATTAAGTTTGGCTCAAACACTAAACGTTGTGCAAGTTGTGGCGCACAGTGATTCTTAATTGGTGGTCAATCGGATCTTAAGTTTGTATGGAGCCAATGATGAAATAATGACAAGGTACCTCACCCAAGCTCTGGAGGTTATGTCCAAATTTCTCGATGTTCAGATGAGCAGGATTCTAAGATTGGAGAATGCTCGAGTTGATGCACTTGCTCAGCTAGCGTCTGTAACCGGGATTGAACTTAGGAGAACAATCCCCATTGATATTCTAGGTAGTCGGAGTATTGATGTTGATTAAATGATTAATTTCATTATGGTAGATATGGTACCTTCATGGATGGATCCCATCAGATCTTACATTAGAAAAGGAATTCAACTAGTAGATCCAGTTGAGGCCAAAAAGCTTAAGTATAAAGTAGCGAGGTACGTGTTTGATAAAGGAGTTCTATACCGGATGGGGTAAATAGGTACTTTGTAGCACTGTGTTCACCCAGTGGAGGTTAAAGATCTGATGGAAGAAGTTCATTAGGGGACTTATAGAGATCATGTAGCATGAAGATCATTACTACAACGAATGAACACTCAGGGATACTACTAGCCGACCATGAGGGCAGATTGTACAGCTTTTACAAAGAAGTGTGACAAGTTCCAGAAGTTCTATAACATTCACAAAACTCCACACACAGTTTTGACTCCCATTACTTCACCCTGGACATTTGCTATATGGGGAATAGATTTGGTCGGGCCATTGTCGACCACCCGAGGAAGATTCAAGTACTTGGTCATAACTGATGATTACTTTACCAAATGGGTTGAAGTAGAACCATTGGTGGAAATGGCCTATGAGAAGGTGTACCAATTCATCTGGAAAAACATCATTTGTAGATATGGTTTTCCATACGCCTTCATTACCGACCATGGTATACAGTTCGACAATGATGAGTTTGCAGCATACTGTTCCCAATCCAAGATCCAGAAGTTACATTTTGCTCCAGGTTATCCTCAAAGCAATGGGCAGACCGAGGTGACGAATATGACTTTTCTCAATGGGTTAAAAAAAGAGACTTGATGATGCAAAGGGGAACTAGATAAATGAATTGCACTCAGTATTGTGGGCCTAATGAATAACTCCTAGGGCTGCAACAGGGGAAACACCATACATGCTAGCATTTGGGACTAAAGCAGTGATACTAACTGAGATAGATTTGCCAACTCACAGAGTGTTGGTTTTTGATTATCCCATTAGTGACTTGATGCGAAGGCTAGACCTTGATATGTTGGAAAAGGTAAGAGAATATGCATCTTTGAGGAAAGTTACTTATAAAAAATAAACATCACGCTTTTACAACAAGAGGGTGAAGTCGACCAACTTAAAAAAGGGGAATATGTACTTAAGAAGGTGATTCAGAAGACCAACAAGCTTGAAGCCAATTGGCATGGGCCTTATCGTGTCTCAACAGTTGTTCGACCAGGAACTTATCAAATTGAAACTGTGTATGGGGAAGAATTCAAGAATTCCTGGAATGCCGAGCATCTTACGAAATATTACCAGTAATGTAACGAGTAACACCTCTTATAATCATTTTGATTCAGTATTTAATAACACGTTGGTTCCTCCTATTTTCTTTTTCTTTTTTTTTTGATTGGAGTACTGGTGATGTACATCCCCATAAATACTTGGTCAGTAGAAAATTCAATACTTGGTCGACAAGTCAACAGAAATTGAATACTTGATCGGCAAAGCATAGAAACCCAACTCAAGATAGGATTTTAAGTCCTCAATACTTGGTCAAGAAAAATCAGGGTTAAAACTTTGTATAAAAATCAAAAGTTTTATCCAAACTAAGAAAAATGGAGGAAAAACATTGTGAAGATTCCTAAATAGGAATGTATAAACATATTCCACATATGTTTGGCCACCACTGGTAACTAATGCTAAACCTAAAAATTTAGGTGCACTAGTAGAACCTATGGCTATATCACAAGTGACTAGTGTTAAACTTGGATTTTATTCTAGGTGCACTAGTGGAACCTATGACCACATCAAGGGTAACTGGTATTAAACTTAGAAATCTAAGTATATCAGTAGAACCTATGATAATCTCATTAGTAACTGATACTAAATTTAGGCTAATGTCTAAGTGTATCAGTAGAACTAATGAAATAAAAAAGTCATTCAACCGGACAAAAATAAACAACATAAGTTGATAAAATTTCATTTCATTTATCTTAATGATGATTACATGAAAATATTGTATATAAATGAAATACATGAACAAATTATTCTCAAAATTACTCTGCAAGATGCTTTCCTTCAGCCTTTGAGGAGCTCGACACTGGTTCCATGCCTGCTGGAGGATCATCTAAAGTATATGGATAATTGATGAAGTTGAAATCTCAAAGCATTATCCTATTACTGCTAATCGGATTATCCAGTAATTGAGGAGGCCAAACTATTTCCGGCTCGTCATGCAACCCATAATCTCCTAAATACTTAGAAATTAAGCTTTGAGGAATGGATTCTACAGGTATCCAATTTACATCTATCTTGAATGAGCATTTGTTACAATCTAAGAGCCCAGGATCAACCCAATACCAAAGTTTGTTGTCCTGGTCAACCTTTATCACTGTTAGACAGTTGGTCCAACCCCATTTGTAGCCTTTATGTTGAGCCTAACTAAAATGATCATCAAAATGACCAAGAGCTTCATTGTACCCTTCCATCAAGACTTCCCTAGGATACTTTTAAAACTGGAAAGTTAATCTCTCAACTTGGTGTTGCAGTTTCTTCATCATTCCATCTTTAGTTTCCAATTAAGAAGGCTGGGTTGAAAGTTGATCATCTTGAGTTTTGATCTTTTGAGACATATCAGTTATGTATAAGTTTTTAGCTTTTATCTGAGAAGCTTGATTGGCAAGGGTTTGCTGAGTTCTAGCTTCATCAGTTATAGGTCGGCTGGATCATGATCGGGAATTAGAGGCAGGCTTGGATTTTTTTAAGGTTTCCAGTTCATCCCTCAACCTGGCATTCTCAGTTTACAAGAAGGAAACACCTTCACCAGTAGAAGTGGAAGGATTATTATTCAAAGTGCCCAGTTCACTTATTAATTTATTATTTTCTTCTTCCAATAGTTTGGTAATGGCCTTGGCTTCATCAACCTCGCATATGAGTAGAAATTCTTTTTTCCTATATATAGAGGCTTGCTTCTCCAACTTCTGCTGAAAACCTCGAGCTCCACTTAAAGCCTTGTACTTGGCCTCATAGTCAGTGGGAAGGAAATACTTAGATTCTTTCTGCTCCTCTTGAAGTTCTTCAATAATTTTAAAGTAAGTCTCATTATTGGCCACAACCCGATCAGAAAGAAACTTAAGGTAGATATATTCATCCTTATCTTGATCACTAGCATCTACATCGAGCAAGTTTGACAATTCTTCATCGGTTAAATTCATATGATTAGCCTTTAACAAACTGTTACAACGCTTGAGTAGATCAGAATCATTGAAATAAATATGTTTAATCTTGACCATAAACTAAAAAAATGAAGTAACAGTCGATCAACAAAAGAAGAAGATATAATAGCCAAGAAACGACAAACATTATAAAGAAAAAATTCTTTTACTGATATAGAGGGAAGTTATAAGTATAGCAAAAAATAAACAAAAAAGGCAAAAAATGAAAAGGGCAAATGCCTAGCAAATCTACACATTCTCTTTGTCAGTTCTAACTCCATCTTGGTCGGTAGAAGGGATGTCTGGAGTGACTTTCTCAGTGGATGGGAAACTGACTCAATAACATTCTTAAGTTGGTCGGCTGAAGACTTAACGACCAGAGAAGACTCCCCAGAACCAACATATTCTTCAACTTCATTGTCCATATTGGGAGGAGAGACAGGCTTATGTCTTTGGAAGCGTTCAAGGTCTTCTATTTTGTCGACCTCCTTCAGTGCAGCCGACCAACCATCCTTGAAAATTTTCTTCTTTATATACTCAGTTTGAGTAGAGGCCGCAGTGATAGCTTTATTCCAACACTAATTGAAGGAATTTTCCCTAGCCTTGTTCCTTTTGGCCTTCTCAATAGTTAGGCCCTTTGTTAGCTCGGCCACTTACTTCTAAGCTTCAGAAGCCTTATCCCCAGTCTTTTGTCGAGCTTCCTTAGCATCTTTTATTTTATTCCCCTAAGTTTTCTTTTTAGTCTCAGATACTTGTTGGGAGTCAAGTAAGGACTTCTTGAGACCAGCAAAGGCCTCCTCAACATCGATTGAAGAAGAACGAAGAGCATCATACTTCTCCAAAATTTGGTTGAAATCATTCAGGAATTGCAAAGAAGAAATGTAAAGTCAGTATAAGAATTCAAAGACAAAGTACATAATATGAAGGAGTAAAAATACAAGGGAAGAATTCTCACCATATCAAGGCTTTGAGCCGCCCTTTTAGAGATTTTAAGTCGAGGCATAGAAGAAGCAGCACCCTGGTGGTCTGGAAGAGTACCAGACTTAATTAATTTCCTATCCAAGCCAGGACCTATGGCTACAGAGGAGCCAATACCAGATGGAGTAACATTGACCAAGCTCTGTTGTTCAGCATCAATAACTTTTTCAACCTACTTGTCACCAGGAACTCTCTTCAGTCATTTCAGAAGAGATTCACCATCCTTGTTGGCTGGGGGCTTCTTACCAACATTATTTTTCTTTTTTGACACACCACTATCAACAGACTTAGTGGTGCTAGCAACAGAAGCATCCCCAAAAAGATTGGGAAATTTCCTTTTTTCCATGCTCACTAAAAGAGGAAGGTCTAAATCAAAAGAGAAGGAGGGGCCAATAGCAGGTTCACCACCACCAGATGTAGTGGCAAATGAAGTGGACACATGATATTTGTCCAAATCAATCATAATGGAGGGCACTAGAACTATTGGACGAGCTACAAAAGATGTGATTGAGCTCTTGTACTTCAACAGGTATGAAGCTGACGTAGTATGCTCCTCAGCAATTCTTTGATGGATGCCTCATAGAAACTTGATCTCATCAATATAATTCCCCGTATTTTTATGACCTTTAATTATGGGATTATTTAAATTTAATTGGGATAAATTAAGTTAATATTAATCCAGATTTTAAATTGAATATTTCCTAGCATGATGAGAGTTAGTAATTATTGGTAAGAATTATGTTGAATATTACTTAATGAGTAAAATAATATATGAGACTGAATTTATTAAACTTTTCGCGAGTGAATAATACAACGATTATAGAAAATTAAGCCGGGATGCGTATGTATCATGTCGAGGCAAAATTAATGGGATAAAAATTAAATTAATTATAAGTCCCCCATATGGTCATTTCAAGTGCGCCAATGTGTCTGTAAGGGTCGAGATAGTCAAAAAAGTGTACCCAGGGACTTAGTTTGGGTCTCGAGACGTTTTAGGCCTATCGGGTAACCCGAGAGGGCATTTTTGTAATTTTTAATTTTAGGCCTTAATTATGGATGAAAATTGAAGGGTTATATCTTAGAGTCCTCGAGGATTAGAAACATTAGAGTTGCATAGAGGCTAAGAAAGAGAGAAGAGAGAAGGCTTCCAAGGAGGAGAGCCACGAACCCTACACCACTCTCACCAATTCCACCACCAACGCGTGGATCGGGGAATGAGGAGCGGGATCATACCCATCACTATCTACGATTCAGAATTTGATTTCCAGGCAAGTATTTAACTTGCTATTCTTTAGTTGATAACATATCCATGCTAGTGTAGGAGTTAATTATTTTATGTCTTCATGAAAATATAATGTTGTTTGGGAGATTATTATTGCAATTTGGAGTACAAACAATTTACGGTGAATATCTTGTTATATGTAAAACATTATCCATGAAATTTGATGCCAGTCGAGATAGAAATCTGGAAATTAAATGAATTCTTGAGAAAGTTTGATGAACTAGGGTTAAATGATAATTTCTTGAATTAACCCATTTGATGACGATTCTTGAGGAATTAATGAATGTTTTACATTAGAAATCTTGCATATTGGTTTATATAATGTTCATGATATTTGGTTGGGAGTTTGGGAAATGTTAATGGATGTTTGAGGACTTAAATTGGATGAAACTCGTAGGATGAGAATTGTAGAAACTGGGTCATTACCTGCTTGATCGATCGATTGACTTAAGAATGTCGATCGATCGACTGGATCGATCGATCGACCCTTTTCATCGTTCGATCGACTGCTCCTGGAAATGGAAATTTCTTCCCTTTTAAATGTTGACCCAATCCCAATGTGTAAGTAACTTGGGACATAATCTAAATATAGTAATGGGACTTGAGAAGGACCAGTAGGGTATAAGTAGGGTCCAGGTAAGACAACTTTATATGAGATTTAACCGTGGGATTTTGAGGGTATAAATTGAGTGGGAAATCATGCATACGTTAAATTAGACCTTGTGAGAATTAAGAAGGACTTAGACCAGTAGGTTAGAGAGTGTACATCTACTGATTTTATGCTTATCAAGAGGAAACACTTCGAGAGACGAGAAGTACTTAAGAACTTGTAGTAATTAAGAAAATAAAAGAATGATTTAATTATACATAGGACTCGGGCATTATGTGCCACGTATGGTAAAAATATTATGGGTCGTGGGTGTACCTAGATGAATAATGTGAATATATATATATGGGTGCATATATATATATATGTATAATATTGTATATTTGTGTGTAATCATACCCGCGCTATTTGCTATCACAGAGGTTTCGTGCCGAGACAGTCTTATCTCGATTGGACCTTTATGGGGAATATCGACTTGTACCCTTGAACATAGAATCCTTGGTGCAGAATATTCGAGAATGATACTCAGATGGTCCTAAGAGACGTAAGGGTATGTGCTATCCTCTTAGTGACTTGGAACTATGCTTCGCCTCCAATATGTGTGTTTTGTGTTAATACGATTCGAGAGTGATTCTGAACTAGTACTAACATGTATGTGATATCAATTGGCAAGAATTTTAAATACTTGCTAAACTATTGTAAAGTTGTTTTACACTCGGGCTCTGACCCGTTTCCTGACATTTCTTATATATATATATATATATATATATATATATATATATAATATGGGACAATGGTGTTATGAATAGTGACTTCTTATCTTTTCTTATCTAAGTAATCAAAGGGTCTATGTTTTGCCACGTGTACAATTCAAGGGTTAAGATTACAAAAACTATTTTCACTAGCTCCCACAAAACATGCCCTCTCTCTCTCTCACAACCCGTCTCCACATTCTCTCCCCAAAAAAACCCTAGCCGCTCCCCATTTCACACACCCCACACGCTCAAGCCTCTCACACTACGTCTAGATCTATCACTTCTCCATCCGCAGCCCGTCCTTCTCCCACCTTTGCCTCCATCTCCGTCTCAGCCTATGTCTCACCCGCACACACACGCCACCCTCAACTCGACGTTGTCACCCTCTTCAGCTCCATGTTGTGCGAAAGAGGATCTAATAATTTGTTTTTTTCTTTTCTTTTTGACTCAGATGTGTTAAATATCAAGCAGATCTCCACTATCAGTTTGAGGTTGGGTTTATACCTGGTATGTTAGATCTAATTTTTTTTTATTTGTCTTTATCTCTACAGATGGCCCCTTCTATTGTTTAAATTTTTGGTTTCATTTTATTATTGTTCAAATTCATTTTATTTATGGAGTTGTAAGCATTTTTTTTGGTGAACTATATTTTTTGTTTGAGATATGAAGTTACTTTCTTTCATTTCACATCTCACTAATTTTTTTTTCTTTTTTTATTTATGTTTCCATTTATAGTGTGTAACCTAATTTATTCTAACCTTTTTTTTAATATGACAGGTACAATCTCTATTTTTCCTCTAGCCTATTGGTATGTTGGGCAAGTTGGTTTGTTTCACTTCCTCTCCTTGGAAATGTATCACAGGTAGAACTCTATTACACATTCACCTAATATATATATTGTTTGATTTAAGGCTTTTGTTTCATGGGATTTGTTGCCCTTTCTATGGATGCTTTAGGTAGTTTTAATCTGTTAAATGTAGAGATTGAGAGGATTTTAGTTCTGTTTATCATAATTTTATATGCTCCTTTGTTTTTTACTTAGCATTATTATAGTAATAATCATGTACATTAAATTTTACAAAAAAATTGGGGGGGGGGGGGGGGGGGGGATGAAAGAAATTGTATATTTTTTTTCCAGATTTGACCGTGTAGGTAAACCTTCTCCTTTTCTTTCTTTCAATGATTCAATTTTATGGGTTTGAACCCAAATTTGGTACATGGTTTGAACTAAAGTTTTCACGGTGTTTGTGGCATTTTTAGGTTTGGGGTATATAATTTCTTTACAGTGTACTTTGATTTTGTTTTGGGTTATTGTGTTTAGACATCAAAAGGGTTTTTGAATGTTTAACGGGGGCTTTTCGAATAACAAATGAGGAATTATCTCTATATTATTAATTGATTTAGTCAAGTTTCATTCATTTGACATATTGGTTTCATTCATTTGACAGGTTTCATTCATCTTGCATTTGACAAATTGTTTATGATTTTTGTATTGTTTATGGATTCTGTAGGTTTGCGTAGTTCACATTTCACCAATTTGTTTATTGAATTACATCAATAATATTATTTGAATTACATCAGTATGTGAGATTTTATAGGTACAAAAATGTGCTGAAATAACTACTCTCTTTTGTGTATTTGGCTGAAATAACTATGTGGCAAGCATTTTTAGTTATCTCGGTGTCCCTGCTCTCCCTCTTCTTCCCCTGTGCATATATTGCCTCCGGTATTTGAAAAGTTGATTCCCACTGGGAAGTGATTAGGGCCATATTCTTCAATGTCCAAATCTTTTGCATTTAGGAATATGTGAGTCCACTCCAAGTTGTAAAATATTGTTTCAAACATTGCATTTAGGACATAATATCTTCATTTTTTTTCTTGCATTTAACAAACCTTTTAGTGAAACTATGCATTTCAAATTAATGTTTGACAGGGTTTTCCATATTTTATTTTTTGTTTATATGAAAAATTTTTGTTTATTTTTTTGTTAAAATGTTTTGTGTTTGAAAGATTTAATCCATTTTTTTCTATTTTGATTTGCAGATTGACCCTCAGTTTAATATTATTGTGAAATGAGTTAACTTGATGCACATTTTTCCTAATTTTTTTATAGTTATATTGCTTCATGTGATGAGTAGAGGGATACTATGTTAGATGTTACTCTATTGCGTTGTATCATACCACGATTCAAACTCACATCACAGTTCAAATTAGATATGCTTCCTGTTTTTGTTAATCCTTTTTTATAAGAAGTTTTTGTTGATTTGTACGAGTTACTTATTTGCCTTGACATGATTGAGAAAATTTCCATTGTGAGATTCGTGTTATTTTAGCACTCATAATACTCTTTTACGTTTTATTAAATGTTTGTTTGAATTAATAAGTGTGAACATCCATGAAGCGAAAGTATCCTATTTTTTGTATTTCAAAATGCTCATTGGACTAACCCATCCCCTTTTCTTGAAAATGCAAACCATGCCACATTTTATCATGTATAAGAAGTGTTATGACAAGGAGGCTTAATTATTTTACTGTTATGTTGTTATTTTTCCCCCAATTAAGACTTTAGTTTATCTTTCTTGGTATCATTGATTTATCTTCCCCAATTATTTTTTCCCCAATTAAGACTTTAGAAGTGGTACTGCATTTGCTGATCAAGATGAAAGGAAGGTGATTTTTCTCAAAAGGTGGCACATCAAAGACTTCAATGAAGCAAAGAAGCCAAAAGTAACATCTGCCTCAGTTTTAAAATTGCAATGAGTGAACCAACTGACTCTTTATATGTTCTTTGCTTTATTTCTTCATTTATGTTGAGCCATGTGATCAAAATTGTGCACATTTTATTTTATAAATGAAGGTATTTAACGTTTTTGTCTTCGATTCATTTCTTTCTTAATAGGGAGGTAGGTATCCAAACCAGAATCATACTCAAAGCCAACTACAACATTCTTATTATAATTGCACTGTACAAGGTAGATTGAGTTGCTTTTTACATGAAGTTAGATACTTCTTTTGAATACTTATGAAGTTCGCTACTGAGTATATATGTAATATTGTTTTCTATGACAAAGCATGTGTACGATTTTGATTATATTTGGTCTGAACATAAGTTTTTTTGGGGATTATTATATGATCTGAACATAGTTTGAAAACTCCACTAGTTTACCAATTTTGCTTATAGGGCTTATTTATGTGATTGTTTTGGCTTCGCAGGTAGTAATTTTATTTATATTCAATTTGGTGTTCATCACATCTCAGGTATACTCTACCCCTCCCTCTATTTGGGATCGTTACTTTTATGTTCGAGTAACTTTAGCAACTATTGGGGAATACTAATGTTGGGCATTATTTGAGTAACTGTTGGGCCTTATTTTGGAAACTTTATTAACTATTAGGAAATATTAATTTAGTAACTTCGTTGTTTGAGTTTTCTTTTGGTTTGAATTTAGATTCTGGATTGTGTATTGGCTATTTCATTGTTAAATTTCCTCAATTTCTCTAACCTATATTCTGTTGTGGACTACTCACTCAATCAACGTACCCATCTCCAAAACAAAGCGTACTTAGTTTAAAAATAGGGGACTGTACCAAAAAACGCAGCAGGGGGATAGACTTTTTTTTTCTTAACATGTGGTGGTTTCTCCAAAATATTCATTTCATATTCCATATTTTTTTTGGTTCTTTAATCTCTTTTGGGGTCTATTTGGTAACCCCATTTCATGAATACTAATTTTGTTCAATCTACATTGCTGAGTCAGTTAGATTTTCTCTTACATTCTACCTACCTTTTTTAATGGTTTTGGTTGTATTGCCTCAGATACTACAGATAAGATATCATGCTACGAGAAATAATATTGAGAAAGAACATGACATGCTCATGTGCTAGAAATTTGAATTTTGATGCCAATAGTCAAGTCTTTTTACCATTTTTTAGTTTGAATAGGTTTGATAGCATACCTGGTTTGCATAGTCTGACTTGACATGGGGAATTTTAGTTGTTTTGATGCATGTCATTGATAAACTAATCATCATAGTCATTTTGATGAGTGTTCTGCATTGAACAACTAAAATAAACATGGTTATTTGTGCAGTGGAAGCTTTGAATATGTGGATTATATTGCTTACACATAAATGAGTAAATAAAGCTTTGAATAGGTGGATTACCGAACAATTCTTTGAACGAAGATTACTTATAAATGAGTTAGTATGCTGAATCTTCTTGAATTACACAGTCATGCAGTTACAAATGTTCAAAATTGGTGGATTATATTATCTGCTGAATCAATTAGATTACACAGTTACACACTCACAACAGTTATAAAGTTTAAAATGAAGCTTACACAACTACACAGTCTGTTGAATCTATTTAGATTATATTGTATCTGATTGGATGATTATTATGTTAATTGTCTATGCGGCAGGACTGAACTCACGCCCCATTCCGCCCACCAAAATCAAATTCAAATACTATGAAGAAATAGGTTGATGGGCAATCTTCCCAACTCAAAGTGAATCGAAAGAAATCACATATGAGATTGACTAAACATACATTTCAGAGCAAAAGCGTAGTACTCATTAACTTCACGCCTTCGGTATTTTGACCGATTAGAGCTAGGAGTGAAAATAATGTTTTAGCATTACCCAATACGACACGCGAAAAAGTGGGGCAATGTTTTCTAGCGGTTACATGTGTGCATTTATGTGTGTAGTAGTAGTAGTAGTAGTAGTAGTAGTAGTAGTAGTAGTAGTAGTAGTAATAATAATAATAATAATAATAATAATAATAATAATAATAATAATAATAATAATAATAATAATAATAATAATAATAATAATAATAATAATAATAATAATAATAATAATAATAATAATAATAATAATAATATGACCATAGACAAAGCTTCTTAATATTAACAGTGCTCTTATTTTCATTGTACATTTGTGCAGGGGTTTGCACAATGTTGCACGAGTGGTAGATGGTCCAAGGTAGAAACCAGGGCATGATCGTTGGATTTGTAAGGTAGTTAATGATTACGATTTATGCAGCTTATGTTCAGTGGGTATTATCTTTGACTTTGGAAGGAATTTGATTTTTCGACTAAGTTTTTTCTTCAATAAATAATTTGTAAGTTGACCCATCTAATTTTCTATTCTTCATGTGCTTCACTTTACGAGAAATGATGCCAGATACATAACATATTTCAAGTATTGTTACTTTTAGTATGGTGCCAGTTGAGTATTGGATTGGCTCCAATTTTTGTATGGTGCCATTGCAGCTATGATTGAGCAAAACAGGACATTTTCGAATGGCTTGCGGGGTTTGACAAATATGCACAAGTAGACTTCTTGAGCTGAATGGCGAAGCACGTCGACAACTCATGCATATTGTTTTTTATAATTTTTCGCAATTAATTTTTTAATAAATTGCAGCAGGTATTTTTTTATATTCGGCAACCTATGCAACTAATATTTTTTTAGGGGGGTTGGAAGGTTATGGCAGGAGGTGTGTGGTGGGGCTATTAGGTTGGGTGGGGAGTTATGGTTGCACAAGGAAGGTGGTGTGGGTTAGGTGTGTGGTGAGTTGGGTAGGCTCGAGGAGAGAGTCGACAGGGGGTGGAGATGTTGTGAATTTGGTGTGAGGAGGGGAGGGGGGATGCGTGGGTGTGAGGTTGGCTGTGGGGGAGAGGGCAACAAGGTTAAGCGGGTGGTTGTGTAATCTTTCCATTTTACATTTCACCTTCTCTATTTCAATAATTGCGTACCTATTTATTTATTCAATCTATTCTCTTATTTCTTCTATAATTGCACGTGCGTGTTTTTACCTTCTCTATTTCTATAATTTTAATTTTTGTTTGTGGGAAAATTGAATCAGGGCCCACGTTTTATTTTTATTCACTTTGTGATTTATATTTTTATGTGATTGCTTGACATACATTTCTAAATTACAGTTGCATTGCTTGGAAGAAAATGGGAAACATATAAAAAACGGTTTCATATTGTGTTAATCACAGGTATGTAAGAGCCTTGGAAAATCATAATAAAGGGAATATAAGAGTATTACCCTATATTACAAAGTTTGCCGCTCTAGGTTATAAATTCTCATGAACTTCTGTTTGGGTTAATGGATTTTGTTAATTCTACCTAGCATCTTTCACATGAAATATAAGCATGTCATATTAAGTGTTTTAGTTCATCTAAATGGATTTGTGTTTTGCTCAGGGCTCCAAATCCAGATAATTGTATAATTTTATACAATTCTTCAGGGGTATTCTCCACCAAAATCCTACGCCAAAATAAAAACCGAAATGGTTCCAGGCTTACTTCGTCCATTAAATTGAAACTTCGTGAAGATCCAATAATTGAGCTTAATGAGGCTGAAGCATTCTCTGCTACAAGGTGCCAGGTTATAATAATACTAAGTTTGTTTGTGTGTCATTCCATTCCATTTCACTAAAAGTTGTATTTCTTTATGTACAGTTTCTTCTTATAAGTTGTCTCGTTATCTATTTGGTCTCGAGTAGATTCTTCATAACAAAATTATTGGTGACATGCACACAATAACATAGTTGGATTGCGTAAATTTATTTTATTTGAGTTCAATTGTAATGTATATTTTTTACTTTAAAAAGTAATGCAGAATATAGTTCCCTATTTTATGTGTAGGTTCTTGAGTTTGAATATTTTTGCTGTGAGTGTATTTTTATTTCTGAAACGGGGTGGATAATCCACTAAACAAAGGAAATTCTGCAAAAAAAATCTAATTTTTTTACACTATTTGGATGTTGTTGGCCTATTTGTTATTTGCTGACCAGGGTGGATAGTCCTATAAACAAAGAAGATTATGACCACTTTTTTAAAAATTACACTTTATTTTGTTGGGGAACAAATTGTTTTTCGTTTTACAGTTACGTGGCTTAGAAATTTCCGCCATTTTAAGATTACGTACTTGGGAATTTTTCGTTATGCCTTCAGGACCGGGCATACACAAGTGTGTGTGTATATATATATATTACAGGTGCCCAGCCACAGGGGGTCATGATTATATCTTTGGACCGCAGACATGGTGCAGCTGGTGTGGGAGTTGCAAGTCTTTGCAATAGACGACTTCATACTTGTCTTCTCAGTCTTCCATTTAGTATATATATATATATATATTACAGGTGCCCAACCACAGGGGGTCATGATTATATCTTTGGACCGCAGACATGGTGCAGCTAGTGTGGGAGTTGCAGCTCTTTGGAGTAGACGACTTCATACTTGTCTTCTCAGTCTTCCATTTAGTCATTATTAGATAGGGCATGTGTCACCCATTTCCATATTTCATTTAGTTCAGAGAGAGACTTGTACTCTTTATTATTTCAGTATTCAACTACTATTAGGATTGTTTTATTTATTTCTTGTCCTGCGATTTGGGATATATTATTTTAATTGGTTAATCTAGATTGGTTATTTCATTTAAAATGATTTGGTTTTTAATATTATTTATCTGTCTCCGTAAAAATGGTTTTATATATTAAATAATTACAATAGGACTTAATTTATAAAATTAAATATTTTGACACTTAGCTTAATCATTTATTAGGTGATTAATAAAGAAAATTGTTTTACGACAGTCAGGCTAAGAATGAACCAACCGAACACTTAGATTTTATTTAATAAAGGACTGATCACCCGGTATTTAATTAGGCGGGGTGTCACCGTCAAGTTTAATGTCACCCTCCTTGGGACACATTCTCTTCTTCTCAACTCCAATCAAACAAACAACAAATATTAGATAACATATTAGCAGGTGATTCATCAGCATGAACATATAAAATATATTACAACCTATGCCATGACCCTCTTGAGGGCATCTTGGTTCATTGTATACTTCACCCCTTTAAAAGGTACATATTGCCAATTTTTGGCAATAACACCATGATCGAAGTAGTCCCTATTAGAGTCAGGAAAATTGATAACTAGAGCTCTATTAACAGGCCTAGTCTTTAGATAATATATACTGTCACTAGTGACCCATTTGTAACAGAACATGATCTCAGGGATACCGATATGGGTCCCATGGATTTGATTAAGCCTATGGACACCATTAACTATTCTCCAGGTATTGGGGGATACTCTATCAGGTACAATATCAAAGTATTGCCAAAACTCTAAGAAAAAATGATTTGGGGGAAAAGTGAAGCCACATTCAGCTACAAATAAGGAAGGAATCCAATGACCTTTAGACAAAGACAAAAATCTATAGGGGGTTAGGGAAATCTAAATCTACCCAGTCTGGTATGTCCTATTCCTTTCTAAACTCATGTAGATAGACAAAAACTTAAATCATGATTCAATATAAAGAAGAGAAGAAAAAGAAATGTTCTAACAAAAACTTAAGGATTCAGTAAGAACTAGAAGACAGGAAGAACGATCGCATGAAAGCCCAAGAATTTGCAGCAAAAACATAGAAGGTTTGAGGTAAGAGATAACCGTAAATTTACCGCCATTTTATAGATTGCCTCAAAAATCAACAAACGTAATTATTAAAGTGAAACAACGATTGAAATTATGGCGACAATGAAAAAGACGTATTTACCCTGAGACGGTTTGCTAAAGTTCAAAATATTTAAAAAAAATACCATCAGCAAAACACGCTACCAGCAATACCAATAAAAGTTTACAAGTGTGGGAAGTCGACAACCGAACAAGCATTAGGAATGTAGCCCAACCTACTACCTGGATTAAATGCACCATACTTTCAAGCAAGCATCAAGCATAGAGCATTAGGGGCTTATGTTGATACTAAAAATTATCCACCAACATGGACCAATCAGAAATGAACATGTGTCATCCAACATGGCAAGAATCCTAGTCTGTAAGATATAGACTCGCCGACCAAGATCTGGTAGGTCGACCAACATGCAGAATGTCGACCAACTCCAAAAAAAACGACCAACTATGGGAAGACCGACCAACTTGATCAGCAGAATGCCAACAACCAAGTGCTTTATGGACGTTATGTACTGGTGTAAATTCTTAATTTATAAAGGCATTCAACCCCTTTACATTCAACCTCTCAATCTCCTTATGAGACTATAAATACATTGAAATCCCTTCATCAAGGGCAGGTTTAAGGCATTCAAAGTACGAAAGGAAAGACAGAATACAGAATATAAGACAATAAGAAACACAGTGGACATAAGCTTTCCCTTATAGCCGACCCACTTTAAAAAACTTTTTGTCCCTATTTTACTTACATATATTATCTGTGATTAAACAATTAGACCTAGTCTAGCTTTTTACATCAACAATAACTATAAAACTTCTATATGAAAATCCTTTCTCTAAACACTTTTCTTTTAGATACTTAAATCATATCTAGAATCACTTATACACATATTTCAAACTATAATCCATCTACTAGAAAATCTCATCACATCACACACATACACACACATGGAGTCTTTAAATGTCCATGTGCATGCTTGCCTCATCTTAAGGATCCGTTTTTTTCGGGGTGAAATACTTTTAACCGCGATGAAAAGTAAAATGGGGAAAATTTTTGTTAATATATTTACAATTAAATTTTTATTCGGTTGGCATCGTGAATAAGTGCAAACTCTATAATTATGAAACTTTAAACAAGAATAGAGAAGAAAATTTAACTCTAAATAGGTGAAAAGGTATTTCACAATATTACTTTTCACCACGTTGAAACATATTTTACCACAAACCAAACATGCCCTAAATTAGATTCTTCACTGGGTAAGTTATAGAGGTTACAATTAATTAGACTCCCTTACGCTATTTCTTGAGTTTGTTTTATATTTGTGCGCGCACGTGCGCGCACACACGCGTGTGTGTGTGTGTATATATTAAACACAATATACTTTTTTCATAAAAGTTGCACATATAAACTCCATAAAATAATAGACAAATAAATGTTGTTTGTAACTATTGAATAAAATAAAAGGAAAGTGTGATGTCTTTATGTTATATGCCTTTAGTTTCTCTTTGGTTGATATTTACAATTGATATTTCGAATATCTTAGTTGACAATGACAATAAACTGCAGATAACACTCTAGGCTGTGCATGCTTTCGATTTAGACAATGTTGATTAAGAAAAGAACGTCGAGCTAGTGATCACCGTTGTTTCTTCTACAACGATCAAGAAATTCCAAGGTAATTAATTAAATCTAAATACATTACTTCCCACGTATACATACAATAAAAATCATAATGTAACAAATATTGTCACATTCTTCAGGAAATTACTTAGCCTCTGTAACAAACGCAATCAAGATTTACATCAATCTTGACATTCCAGAATCATCCAACTTGAGACAAAGATTACGACCTATAATTTAAACAAGTCTATATATAAAATACTTCTACATAGTAATTACCACTAAAACCCATATGAAACAGGATTCCAATAGAAATCTCATTAATAACCCCCTACCAATCAACTGGTTGAAAAATAGACCTACAGAGGAAATTTCATATGATTTCAAAAAATCTCTCCCTACTCTCAAAGCCGACTCTGACGAACAAGTAATTTTACTCCACATAGATTTAATACTTCTTCAATATCAACAATAATTTCATTCCTTAATTTTATGGCTAATTTATGTTGGAGTTTTGTTATGGAAAGAACGAAATATATTAACAATTTCTTCAAGTCACGTTCTTAGAACGCTTTCTTTTAGGAAAAATTACTCCCAATCCGGTTGAGACAGAACCGCGCCCTAATTCGCCCAATCGCCCTTTCGCGCTCCGCGTGTCGCGATTGGTGGGGCTTAAGCACCACCGCGATGCGTAGGATCATAGCCATTTATTTGACTTGTCAATTAAGAATCTTAGTTGTCCTTTAGTTGATATACCACTATTTTTTGTAGTATTCTTCCAATGTGGGACAATATGGGATTTTGAGCACTCCCATATCTTTCACACCCATTTGCTCATGTTTCTACCTTCTAAAATAAAACCCAAACTATGTTTAAAATAAAACACCAATAATATATTAAAATATTAACAACTAAAAAATAAAATATCAATAAATATTGGAATTTATCCAAAAATTTATATATAAGAACATTACATGTTTCTGACATCCAATAACAATATTTATAAATTCAGTGAATGTAACCAATTTTCTTATTATGCGAGACGATAAACGTTTCTTGCATGGCAAAGATTACATGCATTGATACAACAAACGAATGGCCCTACCCGTCTTGTACAAATTGCAACAATAAGGCTACAACTCTATCCTCAACATTGTGATGCGAGAGTTGCAACATCAAACCCAAAATACCCCAAACCCAAGCTTGCAACCGACATGTAATCTAAATAAATATAACTCATATATTCAAATTCTCATTTCTACTACATACAGTATTCATTGGAATGCCAAGTTGAGGATACATCGGGTTCGACAATGTTTGTGATCTTCGACAAAATTACATAATAAATTTTACAAGTTCCCATCTCACATCTGTGCAACCAACAGAAAGAGGTGATTCCATAATTCACTTCTTCAACCTAACCATATTGAAATCCATAATACAAACCACTTACTAATGAAATTGTCAAATCCCACGCATACACCGCTGAACAGGAGAACATATAAGTTATGCCACCTTTGATGAATAAAATCATAGGACAAATGTATTTGTTCCATATCAAACTAAAGAGATACAATATTAAACTCAGAAGTCACAATTTCACTGTTATAAAAATGTTTCCCTACAGGGATATGATCCAGGTCAGCATTCTCCTACATACAAAAATACTGTTATATCAAGAATTCATGATTTATGCTATCAAAATCATCGATTCTTCAAAATGATATATTTGTATTACTCTGGGAGATAATAAACGCAGAGATCCACTCTCCAGGGACATCATTACAGAGACTAATGACACTGTATCGAGTACTACATCTATGGCCAAACGCATTTGCAACAGAGAGTAAGGCACCTTACCACGATTGCACAAATTCTTATCTATCCATTTTGACTTTCAGTGAAACAATAATATATACATATTTGTTTTTTAATCCGATGATAATATGTAATATTTACAAGTTACTTTTGTAAAATATTCACAATTGGCTTTGATGATGTTGGATATAAAGGATTCAACTTGTTTTCGAGCTTACCCAATAAAGGAGAAGATGATATATATATATATATATATATATATATATATATATATATATATATATATATATATATATATATTTATATCATGAAGGAAGTAGAAAAGATGAGAGAAAATAGATGAACACAAGTGTTTAAGTGGTTCGACGTTAGCCTACGTCCACTTTGTAAAATGTGAAAGTGATTTTATAATAAATCGGGGCCAATAGCCACGGATGGTGTATAAAAGCTTCTATGTGTGTGTGTATATATATATATAATTAGACAGAGTAATAGTAGTTACATTTACAATTATCAGATGAAGAAAAAGGAGACATGAAGTCCCTTTTATAGTCCTGGAGGTGCACAATATCACTCCCAGGCATGCAATCAATGCCTGGTTAGAAGCAAGGACGATAAGCATATGACAGTTGTAGAGATAAGCAGAGAATCTATGATGAAGAATATCCCCCCCCCCCCCCCCCCCCCACGTGGTTGTTTGATCTTCTATAAAGGCTTTAGTTTGATATGCTTACAATACCCCTGTCATGACTTCTATGCGTTCACGAGATATCGGAGGTTGGATATCTTGACCAACCGAGAGTATTACTTCTTGGTAGATTTCTGGTCAGCACAAATGAGATCAGACAGCCATCTAAGGCTGGCATCCCAATCTAGTGAAGTGGTAAAGGGGGGCTACGATGTCATTTAAAGTCGACTCTGGTGTCGTCTGAAGTTGACTCCTATGTTGTCTGAGCCCGACTCTTGCAGCGACCGAAACTAATATGCCTTTTCTTATTGAGAACTATCTTGACTTGTCATCTAGAGTGGTCTCTGAGGTCGAGACCGCTTTGGACAAGACTGATGGTGAGGGATTCTGGTAGATGGAGTTTCTTTTCAATGATATGTATGTGAGGAATATTCTTTCTTAGTGGGTCGCTCAGACGAGACCACACTTATGTACACCAATCACCCCTAGACCTTAGCCTCAATTGTCAAGGGGATGCTAAGGTTTAAACACTTCTATTATCCCATCTCGTCCTGGCGTTGGGATTCTTATTCTGCATTCAAGGGTATACCATGGGTAATGGAGCTGTAACGGTCGTATTGGACTTTGGCAGAGATGTCACTTCACACTTACGAGAATTAATACACATGGCATTCATGGAGGGGCTTGGTCAGTGTTGGAAAAACTCCCTAATCCACGCGCGTAGCCAAACATCACACTTAGGCATTGGGAGGCGTGCTTTAATGATGAGAAATTTGGGAAGTTGTGTGGTTGGCTTTAGGCAAAAAATGTCCCCGAACCTTTCATTTCCACAAAAACTTTATCCAAAGAAAACTTCGCCCTTATTATATCTCTAAAAACTATCTTTTCTCTGGTGTTTCCCTTCATTCCGAGCTTCCCTTCTTCCTTTGCAGTTATTCTTTCCATCTCGACTCTCATTTTACTTTGCTTTGATTCCATTTTCTGTGATTTTTATTTTTTCGGTGATCTTTTGATTAACTTCGGCCACCAGTTTATAATGGGTTTGCCCTTATTTCGCGGCGGTTTGGGTGGGTACGAAACTAGGAGGAAGATTAAGGTTAGGTTATTGAGGTTTTCTGGAGTTTTAGTCTTATAGTTTCTTTTTTCGGTGCCTTCTACGGTGAAAGTTGCCTGGCCCATTACACTTGTATTCTTGGTGTTTTTTGTGTTCTTAGTGTTATTGAGGGTACCCATTCAAAAATTACCCAACTACCTTAGTTTGATCCTTATCAATTTCCATTTAGGTTTTCCCTGTGTTTGTTCATGTATCGTAAGATATATGAGCTTAGTGGGGAATTTCCTTATCCGCGCGAACGCGCGAGATGAGAGATAAGAAACGTCGAGACCGAGTCACGCCGACGTAGTCTTCAGATACCATTGACCTCAGTCCTCTACCTGTAGAAAAACTTATTTTACTCTTGACTTATCCTTCTTAAGTCCAGACTACAATTGGGACCAATCCAGTTTCCATTTATCTCAGTAGTGATACTATGTTTATGCCTTCTTCCAAGGGCTATCGCCTTTCTGAGAGCTTAGGTCTTCATGATGACAGAGTAGAATCTTATGTCGACTCTTTTGAGGTGGCCATGAGAGTCATTGTATCTCATCCTAGTGAAGGAGAGGTCGCAAATTTTGCCGAGTCAAGTAACAAGGGTCATCCCAGTACTTCGGCTCGTCAGCCAGGAGACCCTGAGCCTCAGATCTATGATATGTCGAATGATGAGTCTGAGGTTGAGGTTTTTTACAATGTACCCCCACCCCCTCCTATGACTCCGATCAAGTTCAGGTAACATGATCCTCATGGCAAGGCCCCTTATCGTTGAGGAGGAAAAATAGGAGGATGCTTACATTTTAGATGCAAGTGTAGGCTCGTCCATTCCCAGTGATGTCCGTGATACTGATCTGGTGGTTTAATTCATTTATGGGATTAAGTCTTTTATCGGCATGAGGCTTCTTGCGAAGGATGAACATACGTCGAACTTAGAAATAAGAGAGAAGTTATCATTTATTAATAGATGTTCAGGATCGTCTTTCGCGTTTTCTTTTACCCATCTATTAGGTCAATTCTTTATTCCATTGATGTTACGCTAACCCATTTAACTCTAAACTCTTTGAGGGTCCTTTATGGAACGACTCATCCCTGAAAGATTGCTTATGATGAGGATCTTTTGATCGAGATCTTCTGAGCATGTTATATGGTCGTAACTATAAAAGTCAGCCAATGTTATTACCATTTCGTAGCTTGTCACCCCGATAGAAAATGTATTCAGATAAATCAGATTTCTAATCATAATTGGAAGTCTCACTATTTCTTTATTTCTAGCGACTGGGAATTTAGTGAAGGTGAGTTATCTGGCTATGATTAGGTGAGAGTTCCTTTTCAATGGGATCGTATCTCGGTCTCAGCTAAAGATGATCCTTCCTCAGTGCTGAGATGAGGAAGGATATTGACAATCTTAGTGGGTTGGCTTAATTATGTTTGAAGATATAATAACTGGTGAACTCCTTCGATATTTTGGTATAGAGGTAGACCCCCTGAAGACACTTCGTAAGAAATGTTTTTCATTCTTCATAAATTTTCTTACTTTACTTTCAACTCTGAATAAATTTGACTAAAATATATGTTGATACTAATTTTGTTCATATACTTTTTTCAAATCGTCCAGTCGGTGTATCAAACGAAGTTTGAAAGATGGGAGCACCAATCTTAGCTAGCTTTCTTGCTCGTCTTCAAAGGAAAGTCGTACAGCTGACTCAAACTCGGCCAAAATCTACAACCGCAAACCTCCATACTACCAATGGGTACAAGAAAAAGAAACAGGTTACTGGTGGAACCTCGGTCCTTCCTTTTCAATAATAAAAGAGGAAAGAGAGCCAACTAAGAAAAATTATTTATCCTCTCCTCTCCTCTCCTCCCCATTACGGATGATACTACAATGGCTGCACACCTAGCCCAGCTTAGGGTCAATGCTGATTCTCTTTTTTTAAGTCAGTTAAAGTCTAGGGAGGTTATCACTTCGATTGTTCCCAATCGCGACAATCGATACTTCGATGCTCATGAACCTTTAAGGGTTTTCATCTTCGTTCTTCATAGGGTGACTCAGGTAAAGACCAGCTCCAAAATTTTCCTATTTTTTGAAGTGTTGTGTTGTCTCGTACTTAATTTTTTTTCACTTGTGATTACAGTCCCTTATTTCACTTCAAAACATTTAACAATAGTTAGTGGTGGCTGAGGCCAAGTCAAAGGTGGCTGATGAGGCCAAGTCCTAGCTCTTAAGTTGAAATAGAAGATGAACTACCAGAAGGTATGACTCCAAGGTCCAGAAGACTAGGGATCGACACAAGGAATGCCTCATGAATCGGAGGCAAAACCACAAGCTAAAAATTGAGGAGATTGAGACCAATCTCAAGAAGCAGAAGGAGGTCAAGGGCGATAGGGTTAAGGCAACTACTGAGAAAGTTATTTCTATCTTCAAGGAGTCAGGGAAATTCTCCGGCTATGCCATATAATACATGGATAAGGGGGATAAAATCATCTGCTGGTGGGTTACCAACCAATGTGGTGATCTCGTCGCTAATGGTCCTCTTTTGGCCGAGATTATCTCCTCATTTCACTTCATTAATCCTGCGAGTGTCACTACTCTTCAAGAAGTGTAAGTCGAGGCTGACGCTACTAGGGCTGCAATAGTTGAGGTCGAGACGATTCTGAATAATGAGGAAGTTGGGACTGAGGTAGTTGGCAATGAAGAAAGGACCACTATTAACCCTGATGAGAACCCGTCTCAGCCAGTTGTTATTGAATCCTTGGTAGCTGATGCCTAAGTTATATTATTTCTGGGTAACAGTTTGTGGTCTTTGAAGCCCAATTCATGTAACCTGTTTTTTTTTTTCAATTTTGGAATAGCTATTGTCTGTAACTTTGATTATAAACAGTCTTTTAATATAGCTTCATTGTTAAATTTTGCAACTGTCTTTACTATTTTTTGCCAAGTGTAGTATCTACTTAGTTATTTTTATAATGCTGTGTTATATGTTTTGGGATATTAGGACGAGACGTCCTTCTTATTAGGCCTGAGCCCTATTTTCATCGTAATATTCAATAATGAGTTACAACTTATCCCTCTATTTTTTTTTATGATAGTGGTTTGAAGATAATCAGACTACTCTCGTACGGCCAAGAGTAAGTTATCGTGATATAATTGGACCAAAATTTTTGTTAATAATTTCACCAGATTTAAATTATGTTAAGAGTTTCACTATACTCAAATGATGTTAAATGCTTCCCACCTTTCAGGGTTTATACAGAGTGATGTCTTGGAGCCGAGACTCTAAAGGAATTCTCATGAAGCTGAGAAAAATATTTAGTTATTCACAATAAAATGATGCTTAATAATTTCTCCATACTCAAACGATGTTAAATTCTTCCTGCCTCTTAGGTTTTATATAGAGTGATGTCTTGGAACCGAGACTCTAAATACATTCTCATATCTCCAATAGATAGATTTATTTATTCACTATATAATGATGTTTAATGATTTCATCATACTAAAATGATTAAATTCTTCCCACCTCTCAAGGTTTATACAGACTGATGTCTTGGAGATGAGACTCTAAAGGCATTCTCATACTGCCGAGAGAGAGATTTATTTATTCATCATAAAATGATATTTAACAATTTCACCATTCTTAAATTATGTTAAGGATTTCACCATACTCAAATGATGTTAAATTCTTCCCACCTCTCAAGGTATTCTCCAAAGGTATTTTTATAGCGCCGAGAGAGACAGAGATTTATTTATTCATAAAAAAATGGTATTTAATAATTTCACCATACTTAAATGATGTTAAGGATTTCACCATACTCAAATGATGTTAAATTCTTCCCAACTCATAGGGTTTATACAAAGTGATGTCTTGGAGCCGAAATTCCAAAAGCATTCTCATACCGTCGCGAGAGAGATTTAGTTATTAACCATAAAATGATATTTAATAATTTCACCATACTCAAATGATGTTAAATGTTTCCCACCTCTTAGGGTTTATAAGGAGTGATGTCTTGGAGCCGAGACTCCAAAGGGATTCTCATACCACTAAGAGAGAGATTTAATCATATAACTATGTGATTCCTAAAATGAAAATACCAAAATAGGAGACAACACTTCATATTATATTTCTTTTTCGACTTTTCTTCATACAGTATTTGAGTCTAAAAAAAGAAATTGCCTTTCGGCTACAACATACGAACTAAGTATTGGTAATATTTTTTTCAAATGATCGGAATTCCAAGGGTTGGATAACGGTTCCCCCTGTAGGCCCTTTATTTTTCAAATTAGACTTTGCTTTAAGGATGATGAAACACTTTTTGTTTCTGAAAAACTCTTTTTCAAATTTTATGTGCACCAAATTTAACTTAACCAAATTTTATCTTGATTAATCCTAAACATGCATCCAGGGATTAAAGCAAGTAAAGTAAAGATAAGAATGCTCACAAGGCCAGATATATGAGGAAACCACAAAGGAAAAAAACTTCGGATGGCCCAAGCCAGACAATCACTATGAATGTGGATTTACAAGGAACAAACACAAGTCTTAATCAACGACTCGATCCCCATGAGACTTGACGCTCTTATGATCTTCAACCATTCCTCTCACAGTGCCCAAGTACAAAGACCTTCTTCCATGATTCTCGTCCATAACACATGCCTCTACGTATGTCTCGGTGTACACTGATATGGCTTGTAACATTTACGATGTTGAACACGTCTCTTTCGCTTCTCCAGCGTAAAACCCAACAAAGTTCTATGTAGAATCTTCTTGGTACAAACAAAGATCACTATAGAATATAGTAATAAAAGCTCAAATCTTTGAAACTCTAAGGATATATTTGTCTTTAGGAAACCTTAGACAACATGTGCAAACAACGTTTTTGTTGTATACTGTTTTTACAGAATGCACACTTACAAAATTATAATGGAAATATGCCTTTTATAATTTTCTTGAGGCGGAGGCTCGTTCAAACAACTTTGACTTGTCGCTCAAACGAGATGGACATGTCATTCAAACAATAATTCCATCTCGCTCGAACGACTGTTCAGGTCATTTGAGCGACGCAACGAATTATAGTTCCAATTAAATACTACTATAATTCGTCATTATCAAAATAAAACGAAGTGTAAACCATTTAAAACAATATAAAAACATTTTAAAAACATTTCTTTAATAAAATAACATTCTTAAACATTTTAAAATAAATTCCGAGTCCCATTAAAATTACGCATTCATACATGAGTGATCTCGGAATGCAATTAAACTTCAAGACAAAATATGCACCATAAACCGGCATGATAAATCTTTCAAGCTCTGTCGCAACGTCTTCATAACTTCAATATGTCATAGTTTGTGTGGGATCGTGATAATAAAAAAAATGACCTATGACTCAAACGTGTTTCGTTTCGGTAATAAGTCAAATAAACATACAACGGTCTCAATTGAAAATTTTGTCCTTATAAATCTCCCCCTTTGACTATTCCGGTACAAAACCAATAGTAAAAAGCCTACGCCAATCTGTCAAGTAGTATGACGCCTAAATCCCATTCCATAAACCCAAAATAAAATGTACAGGACAAGACTAGTAAATGATGGTCTGGCAAGCATGAACTGTATGGATGTGATGTAGTCTTGAAATATCGAATCTCTAAAGCATACTACACACAAGAAACAGACAAATACCCAGTGAAGTATGGAGGAACAAATGATATAAGCCAAATGTAAAATTAAATCCAAATCATTTGTTATGTGAGTAAAACTTGATATCAATATGTAAACATCTAAATCAGGATACCAATTTGTACCGATGCAAAAACAATATGGTGCCAATTTGTGTAAACCAATCAATATAAACATGAAAGCAGATGATCACAAGTATGATACCAAAAAATAATGCAACAAATGTATCTGCTCATCGAATAAACTCTCCTCCTACATCACATACATTTCACCCCCTTTTTGTCTCGAATAGACAACCCGGTGAAAAGATAAACATATCTATCATAAGATAATTAATAAAGTATATCTACATAACAATGAAACAACCAGCTAATAATGATAAAAAAATATCAAATCTGTATCTAGCAAACTGTAATCACACAACATGAATCAGTAATCTAAGCAAGTGTGACTAAATGAACACAATGCAGTAAAATACGATCAATGATATTCTGCATATAATAAACTGTCCAGAAGCAACCCAGCAGTACCAAAAACCCATGTCAACCAAGAACAGGGTACTGAAATAGAAGGAAACAAATTACAGAGGGTCGCTCGAACGAGACAACATTGTCATTCAAACGACAACGCCTTCTCGCGAGATGGCTTCGCGCGACATCTATTTCTCACTCGAACGGGAAAAATAAACTCTCACATCCAATTCTAAAAATTAAACAAACACAATGCATTCTAATATGACTAAACGAACACAATGCAGTAAAATATGATATATGATAATCTGCATATAACAAATTGTCCAGAAGCAACCCAGCAATACCAAAAACTAATGTCAACCAAGAACAGGGTACTGAAACAAAAGGAAAAAAAATTCCAGAGGGTCGCTTGAATGAGATAGCCTTGTCGTTCAAATGACAGCGACTTATTGCGAGATGGCTTTGCGTGACATATGTTTCTCGCTCGAACGAGAAAATTAAACTCTCATGTCCAGTTCAAAAAATAAAACAGTTTCTTCTAGTGAAAAAATTTCTTGAAAAAACTAACTAGAAGTGGCAGAAAATAATAAAACAGTAGCGAAAACAACATAAATAATATGAGTTACATGCTAACAAAGTACTGATGTGCTGAAACATTAACATGGAATGTATGGGCGTGAACTACAACAAATGAATCACAATTCCAACACAGCGAAACGATCAAGACGCACAAATTGACAGAAATAAATCATCAAACTTTATCTTAGCCATATGTGACAATTAAAGTGTGAGCTTAATGAACTAAACAAACATCATGCACATGAATCCATAATTTCGATGATTCTACAAATAATAGCGTCATGATACGATTTTTCAACGTTAGGACTAGTGGTGCAAACCGGTTTATATTATCCATCCAAACTCCCTCAAATATGTATCATATTTTTCTTTAGGAATGAACATAAGCTAATTAGGCCCATTTTGGTATATGACTCTTTTTGTTGCCTTTAATTTTTTGGGCTCTTTTAAATGGTGTCTTTCATGATGAGTTAATTTTACACTCTCGCAGCCATTTTCGGCGAACACTCATCATTATTTTTACAAGTTCAATCCTCACGGTAAATGGTTCTTACATGCACACCTCCTACTTAAGTCTACTTACGCATAGATAACAAAACTGATATAAGAACATGTCACTGGAATCAAATATGCAAGAGTAGTCAAATATCCATATAAACTCGTGCATGTGTGAAATTATGGCATATAAACCAGGTTGAATCAAGATGCATATCAATTTTGAAGCAACCCCATGATACAATGGTTAAGATCATTCTAAGCATCAATAAGTATGACCAAATGTCCTAGCCACATGGATAATGAAAGGAAGGGGATCCACATACACCAATATTCCATATCAAACATGTAAACTCATGACACAAAAATAAAATGATAATCTTTTTGTGTTTTTCAAAAATATTTTTGAGCCAAAAATAAAATCTTTTTGTATTTTTCAAAAAAAAAATTATCAAAAACAAAATCATTTTGTATTTTTCAAATAAGACAAAATAAATGAAAAATATAATACAAAACGATACACATGTCATAACACTAGAAAGATATCAGACATGATGCAAAGACTAGCGTATGACAAACATGGCAACACAATCATCCATAAGATCTAGCATGGGAAGAATCAAGTGAAACCAAATGAGAACCAAGAAGTTTTAGTCCTAAAGCCTCTAAGTTCGATTTCCTAACCCAAGTATGACATAATGCATGGGGGTTTTGGAAACTGACATGACTTTATTCTTAAACTTCCTAGGAGCATTCCTAAGGTCATAGCAAAAACGTCTAAGGTGACCTTTCCTACCACAATGTGTCCAAGTGTAAAGATAGCGAAAATGATTACCAAAATATCGACCTCTCATCACATTCCTAGCGGGCTCTCTCACACGATTTCTATTGTCTTTAGGAATGGGATCTACGTGATCATCATAGCCTATACCAAACCTATCTCTCTTGACTTGGATGGTGCCTAACATCCTATATAACTTTTCCGACCTAGATTCCAAGTCAAACTTAACCTTAGTCGAGTCTTTCAACTTCTCCTCCAACTCACAAATGCTAGACTCAACCACACACCTAGACTCCTAAAACTCTAGCATCTCCTTTTCCAATGCCTCCATCAAACAACGAAGGTTATCTCCCTCTTTCTCAACATACTCTAGATTCTCCCTAAGCTTCTTCTCCTATGCCCTAACATCCTCAATCAAAACATCATTATTTTCTATGGCACGCTCATTCAACCTAGCTTGCAATTTAGAGTTTTCCTTTTTCTCTTTCACCGCCTCGGCATACAACTCATTAAATGCAACTTACAACTCTTTCACATCAATATCCTCCTCCTCACTCTCATCACCCTCACACACTTGGGATTTCCTCTCAACTTCCTCTAAAGTGTCAAGAACATGATTTTTTTCATAGGAAGATTTATAGTCAACGCTCACATGACATGCCATAAACGTAACAAAGTTACGCTCAATGGGGGAACTCTCTCCCTATTCCGGATCACTATCACGTAAGGTGGCATTATATGTAATCGATTTCTTTCCCTCTTTCTTAAGTCTAGTGGTATACTCAGCAACCTTGTGACCATACCCCTTACACCCAAAACACCTATCCGACTCAAACCTATTAAATTTCCTAGTTTATCTTTAGGGGTGGAATCTACCTTGTTGTTCTTGAATTTCTCAAACTTTTGGGCATCTTTCGATGGCTTTTGAAATTTACGAAACTTTTTGAACTTCTTTCCCAATAAGGCGACATCCTCAAAATCGGAATTGTCATCCGAAACTTTAGTCTCCTCCTTCCGGGCTTTCAAACCAACGCCATTTTCTTTATTTGGCACTTTCTTGGAGGTAAACATATCGAGTTCATAGGTTTGTAGGTCACCTACAATCTCTTCAAGTTTCGTCGAATCAAACATACCTAAGGAGTTTAAAATGGTAACTTTTGCATCAAACCTACTCGGCAAAGATCTCAAAATTTTCTTTATGACAAAGTTATCGAGAATCTTCTCTCGAAAGTTAAACGACGAGTTGAAAATGTTGGACAACCTTGCGTAAAACTCATCAAACGACTCACTTTCTAACATCTTAATCGTCTCAAACTGTGTAATGAGATTTTGTAGCGCAGATGCCCTAACCGTTCTAGTTCCCTCGTGAGTGAGTGCAAGTGTATCCCAAGCCTCTTTTGATGTTTCACAAGTCATGATTGTATTGTACTCTTTAGGTGTGATATGTGAGGAAATAATGTGCAAACCCTTAGAGTTGTAAAGCGTAAGTCTGTGTTCAAATTCGGTCCATGACTCAATGGGTTTCAAACTAGTGACCCCACCTTCTCGTGTGACTGGTGGTGACCAACCCTTTTCAAACACTAACCAAAAACGCTCATCAATAGCTTTTAAAGAACTTCTCGTTCGCATTTTCCAATAAGCATAATTTGTGACATCAAAAATAGGAGCACGAAAACTTTCAAAACTACCAAAATTCATCTTGAAAAAACACAAGGGATCAACATAATAAAAATATATTTCTAGCTCTGATACCAATTTGTAGGCCCTTTATTTTTCAAATCAGACTTTGCTTTAAGGATGATGAAACACTTTCTCTTTTTGAAAAACTCTTTTTCAAATTTTTTGTGAACCAATTTTAAATTAACCAAATTTTATCTTGATTAATCGTAAACATTCATTTGGTGATTAAATCAAGTAAAGTAAGGAAAAGAATGCTCACAATGACGGATGTACAAGGAAATAACAAAGGAAAAACGTCTCAGATGGCCCAAGCCAGACAATCATTATGAATGTGGATTTATAAGGAACAAACACAAGTCTTACTCAACGAATCGATCCTTACAAGACTTAATGCTCTTCTGATCTTCAACCACTCCTCTCACAATGCCCACGCAAAAAGTCCTTCTTCCACGATGCTCGTCCATAATACATGCCTCCACGTATATCTCGGTGTCCATCGATATGACTTATAATGTCTACGATGTTGAACACGGCTCTTCTATTTCTCCATCGAAAAACCCACCAAAGTTCTATGTAGAACAAACTCTTCTTGGTGAAAATAATGATCACCATAGCATATATTAATGAATGCTCGAATCTTTGAAACTCGAAGGATGTATTTGTCTTTAGAAAACCTTAGAAAATATGTGCAAATAACGTTCTAGTTGTATACTATTTTTGCAGAATGCACACTTACAAAATTCTGATAGAAACATGCCTTTTATAATTTTCTTGAGGCGGCAGATCGTTCAGTCGACTTTGACCCATCGCTCAAACGATATGGACATATCGTTCGAACGACAATGCCATCTCGCTCGAATGAATGGTCAAGTCATTTGAGCGATGCATCGAATTAGAGTCCCAATAAAATATTACTCTAATACGTCCTTATCAGAATAAAACGAAGTGTAAACCATTTCAAACACTATAAAAACATTTTAAAAACATTTCTTTATGAAATAATATCCTTAAACATTTAAAAATAATTTTCGAGTCCCACTAAAATTATGCATTCATACGTGAGTGATCTCGGAATGCAATTAAACTTAGAAACAAAATATGCACCATAAATCGGCACGATAACTCTTTGAAGCTTTGCCGCAATGTTTTCAATAAACCTCAATAGGCCATAGTTTGTATGGAATAGTGACAATAAAAAATGACCTATGACTCAAACGTGTTTTTTTCCGGGAATAAGTCACATAAATATACAACGAACTCAATTGGAAATTTTTTCCTTACAACCCGTCAAGGTTTTATAGTCGATATGTTCCTGGGATGACCTCTTATGTGACTCTATAGGGCTCATGCCTGTTAGGATAAATATTTTTTAGTCTTTTTTACAACCTTTATAGTACGAGATCCCCCACCATGATAAGATGAGACTTTACCCTCTTGTTGTAGAATTTAGTGGCTCTCTGCTAATAGGATAATTATCTAACGATCGCGTCTTCTTAACTTTAATCAATAAGGTCCAAGTCTAGTCTTTTATCCTCAAAATTTTCCCAAGGGTTATAAGTTTAAACCTCATGTCTTAGCAAACTAATTCTTGTTAGAATTATGGCATTTAACCCGTAGTCTATCTTGAATAAAGCCTCTCCCGTTGGGGTTCTTTCTATCATCCTATATGCTCATAGAATGTTATGCAACTCATCAACTCATTTTCCATTGGCATCTTTTAACTTCTTATTGATTCCATCCAATATCATCTTATTTATTACCTTGGTTTGCCCATTATCTTGTTGTCAGCCTGGCGCAGAGAAGAATTGTTTAATGTCGACCATTCTACTGTAAGCTTCCAAAGACTTGTTCTTAAACTGCTTTCTATTGTCAGATATTAACGTATTGGGGAGTCCATGCTGATAAATAATATTCCTCCAAATAAATCTAAAACATTTCTCCTCAACGATAGTAATCATAGCTTCAGCTTCTACCCACTTGAAAAAGTAGTCTATCGCGATAATCAGAAAGCAAAAATTCCCCTTTGTTTAAGGTAAGCGGTCGACCAAGTCGATCCCCCACATTATAACAGGCCAAGGGGATGATATTAGGGATAAAGATGATGGAACTGACGGGGTATGTTAGCAAAACGTTAGTACTTGCCACACTTGAGAACATACTCAATCGAGTCCTTTGTAGCATTTGACCAATAATAACCTTGAGTGGTGATCCTTTTGTCCAAGTATCGTCAACCAATGTGACTTACACAAGGAACCTTATATATGTCTCTGAGAACGTAACTTACCTCAGATGGATGCACACATCTCATGATGGGAAGAACAAAACCCCTTTTGTACAACACATCTCCAATAATGTGAATTTAGTTACTCGGTATCGTACCTTTCTGCACTGGGATTTAGTTTTCAGTGGCTTTTCATATATTAAATAATATATGATCGGGTCCATCTAAGAAGTACCAGATTAAAATTTATACACACTTCAATGTTCGCTTTTTCAATCTCTATGTTCAGCTTGAGAAGGATCTCTACTGGAACTGATCGGTGGATCTCTGTTCTGGTGGCCGATACGAGCCTTGCTAGTGCGACTATCCTCCCATCTTCATTTTGTGGATCCTATTGATCTTAAATTCTCTAAAGATCTTTAAAATCCTCTTGACCCTGGCCAAATACTTTGCCATTTTCTCGTCATATGCTTTATAAATCCAAAAATTCAGTTAACAACCTGGTGGGAGTCATTATGGGAAAGTATCTGGCCAACATTCAATTCTTTGGCCAGCGTGAGTCATTCCAATGAGGCTTCATACTCTAACTTGTTATTTGATGCTTAGAGATTAAATCCAAAGGCATACTCAATATCGATCCCATCTGATCCGATGATATTAATCCTTCCCCAATTTTATTTGCAAAGGATGAACCATCAATGAACAAACTCTAGATTGGTGATCCTAGTGAGAACGGTCCTTCAGCTAAGGCACCATTTTTAGTAACAAAACTCATTTTTGTGCACAAACTATGGTGTCAGCTGGTTTACCCCGGCCTGCATTTTCCTTTCCATTATGGATGATCTTTGAGATTTTAATCGATATTTCACTTAACATATTGTCCGCCGATTCACATGTGAATTATGCTAAAAAAATTGCCCATGCATGCCCCTTAATTTCATTCCTCATCTGATAGATGATATCAAACTCACCCAGCTCCACTGACCAAGCCATTAGCCTACCTGATTTTTCAAGGTTATAAATGACTTGTCAAACAGATGTGTCTATGAACACTACCATTATATGGGATTGAAAGTAGGTCTTAATTTTTCTTAAGGCATGGATTAAAGCATATGAAAGCTTCTCAATCTTGGTGTATCTTAGCTCTTCCCCTTGTAGTGCTTTACTATTAAAATATACAAGATTTTAAACCTCATTGTCTTCTGTGAAAATTTCTGCAATAATGGCCAACTCCAAGACAGCCAAGTACAACTACAATTTCTCTCCTTGGATGGGCAGAGAGAGGAACATTAATGATCCAAGATAGGCATTAAAATATTTAAATACTTCGCACACTCCTCGTACCATACAAACTCTTTTCTTAAGATCTTGAAAAAGGACAAACACATGTTTGTTGCCCCATGACATATACTTGTTCAGTGCGCCAACTCAACCTGGTAATTTTTTAATGTCTTTAATTGTTCTCTGGGTCTTCATGTCAAACAATGCCTTTTTTTGTTAGTATTTTCTTCAATGCCCCTCTGATGGACAATTAATCCCAAACACTTTCCTGTTCCAATGATGAATATACACTTTGTCGAATTTAATTTCATTTTATACTAATCCATGGTATCGAATGTTCTTTCCAAGTTGGCCACGTGACTTTTAACCTTTAGACTTGTTTTGTTAGCATATCATCCACATAAACATCTATTTTTTTCCTAATCTGGTCCTCAACATTTTGTTGAATAACCCATAGTAGGTAGCCCTGCATTTTTCAAGACGGACGACATTACTTTAAAGTATTATGTTCCTTTACCTGTGATGAAGGATATCTTCTAGACGACTCCTTCATACATGGATATCTGATTGTACTAAGAGTAAGCATCCATGAGTTCATGGAAGGCTGTGGCATCCACCATCTAGTTAATTCTCGGCAACAGAAAGCTACATTTTGGGCAAGCTTTGTTGAGGTCGATGAAATCTACACACATCCTCCATTTATTGTTTTATTTTTCCACAATGACGACATTAGACAACCAACCAATATATTGTAATTCTCTAATGAAGTCTATAGTTTGTAGTTTCTTTACTTCCTCTTATATAAATGCGTATTTATCCTTGGCAAAGTTCCATCTTCATTATTTTATCATTTTCATTATCTTGTCTAAGTTAAGGAGATGACAAATAACCTCGTGATCAATCCCAAGCATATCGGATTAGCTTTATACAAATACATTTTTCCTTCTTCTTAATAACTAAATCATATCCTTCTTTATCTTTAGTTTGAGGGACAAGCCTATTTGGACAGTTTTTTACGGTTTGTCTTCATTGAGGATGACGGATTATACCTCCTCCACGGGTTCTCCTTTCTTGAATTTTTTTCTCATCTCTTAGGTCAAGAGTGTCAGTCTTGTATGAAGTTATCTTCCTCTTGCGGGCCTCCCTCTCTTTTATCTAGGTGAAGTAGCACCCGCATGCTTCCCTACTTTATAAGGAGTTAGGAATTTCATCATTTAGTGTACGATGGATGGCACGACTTCAAATTCCTTGAGTGCTACCCTCCCTAGAATTATGTTGTAGGCCGAGAAGACATTCTGATCCATTACAAAAAAAACTCATTTTCCTAGTCAAGCATCTCGGCCAAGCTCCATACAAACATCCATCTCGAAAACTCCCAAAGGGTGGACTTTCTCTCCACTGAACCCAATAAATATATGATGATACGAGACGAGTCTCTTCTTGCTAAATTTAGCCCTTTAAAATAATCCCAGAACATGATGTCAGCCGAGCTTCCCCCATCCACTAGAATATGAGAGACGTTATAGCCATGTACTTGTGTGCTAATGACGAGAGGATCATCGTGTGAGGCTAATATAACCATGAAATCCTTTTTAGAAAAGCCTACTATGAGACTCTCTATATCAACTATCTTTAACTTACATAGTTTAATCTCGGCCTCATCTAGGTTGCTTTTTACTCTCTTAGGCCATGCCTTACCCTCAATCACATGAGCCTTCCTATCGCCTGGATTAATTCCTACACCTTCTGTTCCTCCATATATCATATTTACATCAAAATAAGTCATGTTAAGGTTAAGTTATACTTCAGGAGGTTTGGCGGGAAGGTCTGGGTTATCTTCATCATACTCATCCGAATCCATATCATTTCTTCTTACTTGCACCTCCTTCTTTTTGTTCTTGTTGTACTTTGGAGAGGATTATCTATTTTTTTTTTCATCTCATCCTCCCCTCTTATAAACTTACTTTCGTATCTTCCCTTGTTCGAATAACTTCTCAATCTCGTCTTCAGAGTGTAGAATTAGTTTGTTTTGTGGCTATAATCCTGATGGAACTCACGCCATTTTCTCTTGTCCCTCTTATGAGGGGGCGCTCTTAATTTTTTTTTCCACTTGAGCACTTTGTCGTCCTTTACTCTGTTACCTATATAAATTATGCTGGTTGCTTAAAATTTTCAATGGATCCTCTCGGCAGGTCGGTATACCAAACATGAGTAGCATCAGTAAGTGTAGTGGAAAAATCTCAGCACTTCATCTCGTCTGGAGTAGAATAAATGTCTGCAATCGACTGATACATTTTTATGTGATAAATAGGATTTTTACTCCCATCATACCAAGGAGTCATGATTGGAGTTTGAACTTACCAAGAGTTGTATAACTAACTATTCTTGGCACAAAAAGAGAATCCTAAATTTATCCTTGGTGGCTTGGGACTCGATTTTTAATGAGATAGGCATTCTTGTATTCTAAGCTTTAAATTGAGTAATTCCAAGGCTTTTCCTATATGGTCACGTTGTTTCCTTCTCCCTCCATTTCATCATCGCTTTCAGCGTCCACCCTCTACTCAGATTTCTCTATCCGCTGTTAATTTCTCTATGTTCCCCCTTTCTATGTGTCATCTTGGCCAATCTTCTCCAGGTTGACCCGTAGCGTGCGTACCATCAATGTTGTAGGGGATATTATCTCGACCATTATTACCTCTTAGGCCGAGATGGTTAAAATTCGATCCCCTTCTTAGCCTATTAAATGCACTACCTTTCTGATGACTTTAAGAAGTTTATTGAACACTTATTCCTTGATAAGTTGGTGAACAGGTGGCCCCAACTGATATAAGGTATATGATATCTCGTACCTCTCGCAGCATTCCTCCTCCTCATATGCTAAGTACTATGGGAACTCTTGGATCCCCTTGTCGAGACGGAGCTAACATGGGTCGATGATCTCTCCGCGCCTAAGGTTATGCTGGACTTATTTAGTAGGAGATGGGGGTGGTACCTCGGTAGCTGGTTGCACGTCCTCTCCGGGCACTGGAGTGATGAAATTAATAATACGTCCCCTGGTATCTGGCTGAGGATATCTTAGCTGAAGGCCAAGAATTAGTGTTGTATTTTCTACTCGCTGGCCAAAAGGGGCCTCGTGGTCACTTCCAGATCATCCATTTTAGACTACTGAGGTGGTTTGATGGAACCAACCCCATATTTGACTGTGGGTTAGTGGACATCCTCATCCAAACACAACCAATTAACAAAAAGGTGAAAAAGATGGTAAAAACCCAATAAAAGATTAATCAAATAAGCTTTTGAACCTCCCAACTTAAGTCCTTCAATGGTGATTCAACTCCAATAATAGTGGACCTAGATCACCACCAGAGATGAGACAAAGAGAATTCAAGTTGAGGTGAGAAAGAAAAGATAGTATATTTCTATAGACAGTGCCAAAATGATGATGTTGGATATCATCATAAGGATTCAACCTAGTTTTGATCTTACACAATAATGAAGAAGATAATAAATATATGTAAGGAAGTATAAAAAATGGGAGAAAATTTATTAATACAAGCGTTTAAGCTGTTCGGCCTAGGCCTACCTCTAATATGAGTATGAGAGTGAATTCACTATAGTCTATATAACCTTTTCTCTCTCTTTCTATAAATTGACAGAGTACTAGTTAGGTTTACCATTATCAGATGAAGAAGAAGGCCCCCAAGCATGCACTCAATGCCTAGTTGGAAGCAAGGCCAATGAGAATCTGACAGCTATAGAGATGAGGACATAAGCTATGATGAATAATATTCCTCCCACATGGTTATTTGATCTTCTACAATAGTTTTAGTAGGATATGCCTATAATACCACTGTCGTGATTCTCATGCATGCACGAGATGTCGGAGGTTCAAGGTCTCGGCCAGCCAAGACTACTGTAACTCATAATCATTCTGGTGAGTAGAGACGAGATTGGAAATCCATCTAAGATCGGAATCCCAATCCTATAAAGTGGTAAAGGGGTCTCTAATGTCATCTCAGGTCGTCTCTGGTGTCATCTGAGGTTTATTTTTTTTTATCATAGGTCAACTCTTGTAGCAACCGAATCTAAAATGCCTCTTCTTACTGAGAACTATCTTGAATGTTCATCTATTGTGGTCTCTGAGGTCGAGACCCCTTAAGATGATACTGATGGTGAGAGATTTTAGTAGATAGAAATTATTTTATGTGATATGTACAGGAGGAAAACTCTTCCTTATTGGGTCGTCCAGACGAGACCACACTTATATATATATATCAGGCTTTATAAAAATAACATTACCTTTCTTTGCATTTCCTATATATGATTTCTAAATGGAGGTTCCTCTAATGACAGTCACACATCTCATATTAAAATTTTATTAACTTTATTCATGCATCTTTTCGTTATATTTTTACATAAAGATTTGGGACTTTTTACTCTGTTACCTATATAGAAACTATTAAATTGCTTTCGCTGAATAAATGACTATCGTTATATTCTATATCTAGGTTGGACTAGTAACGTTGCTAATTAAATGAAATAACAGAAATAAACTTGGGATTTGGTAAATAATTCATCAAAACATAAACATTCATTAACTGTTATTCTCTCACAATAAATTAAAATTTATCACACTAAATTTTTTAGCCTGCTCTATTACATTTGTGATTTTGTTTAGGACATATATCTACATACTTATGCATACTATTTCTTATATAAATTAGTTGGTGCACATGTAATGTCACCTCTAAGGACAAGAATTCAATAAAGTTTCACCTACATTTCGGATATGCTACAAATCCGATTCACGAACAACTGTTGTTTTTTGGATTAATGAATTTTCTTTTTCATCTAATATATTGAAATTATTGTTCTCTACATTATGTGTAGATATAAACCCGGATTACATTATCCAACAACTTCTATTTTTGGTTTAATTTATAAGTTTAAAAATACCAGTTTAAAATCCTATCTTAAACGAGGAATTATAATCACAAGCCTCTAAGATATCTTTTATGATTTACTTCTCTTTTAATAATTGTCAAATTTCTCATTTTTGTATGCTTCCTTCAGTGATATGAGAACATATATTTGGTTTACTTAGTAATTGTGGATCCATTTATGTTGTCGCTTGAACCATAATTATGCGCTCTCTTTTATATTTTATTTTCAAAATCCGTCGATTTATCTTTTTTTAATTTCCAATAAATGAGACTTCCTTTACATGTATGATTAATTAAAAAACTTTTCTACTATGACTTAATATAGATTTCTTTTCAATTTGTTTTCACCCATTCATGTACATTTCAAAAAATCCATTTCTTCTGTGATTTGATTAATGTCACTTTCATTTGTTTTTAACCATTAGCTTTATATACGACGTTTATTATTTTTATTTTTATTTCTCTTACGGTTCCCATCATTACACTTTTTTCATAACATGCTATGTTCCTCTTCATCCACTATTTTTCGTTTTCGTTCGGGCCTCGCGAGGGGCGGACCACAACCTAGTTTCAATATAAAAATGAAAGTTACAATTCGTGGTATGACACGTGTCAACCAATATATATATATATATATATATATATATACATATATATATATATATATACATATATATATATATATATATACGCGCTTAGGCTTGAGGCTTAGGAGAAACATCATGCCTTGAGTTTTTTACGCCTTATTCATGGTAAAAGGCTTAAGGCGCATGTTTTTTAAAAACAAAAATACTTTAGTGAAACGATATCGCATTTTAAAGACTTTTTTAAAAAAAAAACTGTACCAATATCTCATTTAAAACACTCAAAAGACAAATGGTATCCCAAACCTCTCCCCCTCTCGTCCAAAAAAATGCGTATTTTTTCATTTTTGTTTTTTTCTTAGTATTTAAAAAAAGTATTTTAGTTTGCATATATTTAGACATATTTTTATGTACCATTTTAGTATTTTTAATAACCTTCACTACACCAAAACAACTGACTTGTCATGGTCTTTAATCGTGACAAGTCCAACTTCTCAAGGTCTTTGACCGTGACAAGTGTGGGGGTGACAACTTCTTTATCACGGACTTGTCATGGTCTTTGACTGTGACAAGTTCATTAGACTTGTCACGGTCTTTGACCTTGACAATTCTTTGCCACGATCAAAGACCGTGATAAGCCCGTGACAAAACTAAAAAAATTATCACGGTCAAAGACCGTGACAATTTTGGGCAGAATTTAAAAAAAAACTATTGGGCAGTATGGCCACAGCCACTGCCCAGTAGTATATTTGTACTTGTTATAGCAAAATTGTACCAATCCTAATAACATATATCCAAATAAAATAGAAATAATATACCAATCTAATAAAATATCTATATCCAATCCAAATAGAAATGCAAATATCTATATCCAATCCAATATATAATCCATATCCAAATAAAATAGAAATGCAAATATCTATATCCAATCCAATATGTACCAAAATCAAAAAAATACAAATACAATCCAATATCCAAATATTATAATAAAAAGATAGAAATAATGTCTTGAAGAAGGAGCAGGTTGGAGGAGGAACGAAGGCCATACGATATATGAATTGAGACACCCTGCAATATGCTGAATGCCAGATTGTTCGCATAACCACAAAGGTGAGTTATCCTTTCCCTCCACCACATGTGTGACGCGTACTTATGCCTCAATGTATTTGAGGGGACGGCCATGAACCAGCATACCCAGGTGGAAGCTCAGATCCCTAAACCCCCTCGCTATCGGCTCCCCATAATATATGTCGAGTAGAAACATGCTCTACCAACCTGATTATTGACATAAGTCGCTCGGCGGGGCTCTTGATGGGAAATGGATCATTATATGGCACCGAGTTCATGCGTATCGGTGATGAAGCAGTGGCATCCTCTTCCTCATCCTCATCCTTATCCTCCTCTACCTCTACCTCAACCTCCTTCTCCTTACCCTTGCCCTTGCTCAACTGACGTTTCATGAAGACGTATATATCTAGGACCGTCGCCTCCAACCTTGATAGCTTATCATCATGGGTGTCCATCTTATGTGCCAACACGTTGTTTCTCTTCTCTATTATGAAGATCCTAGACTTCCTCACCCGCGAGCTCACCCCTAGTCCTGCCCTTGCAATCCAGCCCGAGCACTTGGATGAGTGCGTCTGTAGCCAAAGATGCTTTATCGGCATCAGACTGTGACTCATGCACTTCCTTAAACTTTGCCTGAAAAGACAAAAAGTACACAATTAGTTAATTAAGTAAATAAAAAAATTATAACATAATTAAAAAAAAATAAACATTTATAACTTACAATGGTGGTTGCGACGCTCGAGGCCACCTCCTTGTCCTTGTCCTTTTTCGTTCGAATTGCCACATAGGCATCAAGCCTATGTGGCCTACCCCCAGGGCCACTCCTCGTGTCCTGAAATAAAATAATACATAATTAGTATGTAACGCAAAGTAATGCTAAATTAGAATAGCTAAAATTAAAGAAAAATAAAATCTTACCATCCTATGTTCCACATCGGCATTAGACGTCCACTAGTAGTAGTGCACATCCAACTTTTTCACCTGGTTGTCCTTCTCCGGTTGGCGAGATGCCAATTGCCTCTCATTGGTCTCATTGTTGATAAAATTTTACCATTGTGCCAATGCGATCAGCTCCTTTGAGGGAACAGTGTCACTATGCCCGTAAATTCTTCTTCCACGTCTTATATTGATCCCTCAATTGTTCCAACGTGGAGTCGCAGAGATATGGGGGCAGGCCGAATTGTTCCTGTCAAAAAAATACGAACCAAAAAGAAGTAATTGTTAGTTGCTTATAAATGTAAATATAACTATAAATACACTACCTCTAGTGTCCCCCAGATGTTCAACTTGAGGTCAATAGGCACGGCCCTCCAATCAGTGTACCCCGAGCCAATGATCATCTTCAGCAACTCTAGTGCTCTAGCCAATAATGTTGTCTTATTCTCGATGATGGCCCCAATTTTCCCCATTCGGGGGGCCTAATGGCCGAGGAGCCTTCATCGCCTCCGCTACCGCGCCCGGATGAAGTCATTTCTGCAAAAATTGTTATTATTAGTACAAACATGTATATGGAACTAATGCTCAAATCTGATAATAACAATACATACCAATACCAATATCAATTTATATCAATTTCAATATATACTAATACCAATACCAATTTATACCAATTTCAATTTACACACATGCACACTGCCCCCCCCCCCCCCCCCCACGTGCACACACTCCCGGGTTATGGACTTCGATGTAATGCTTAAATTGATTAAAATTTTAATTAACATATTCACTTGGTTATTACAAGCATTAAAATGATCAAGTACAAATGAATAAAAAGTATTAAATTATCGTCCAATAATAATAAAGCACTAGAATAATACAATCACCGGTCATTACAAATAATTTGAATACTTATTACAAAGCAAAAAATTGTTCCAAATTCGGGTTATCATAAAAAATGGATTGATATTCGGTAGGTGCAGCCAAGTCATCCACACTACTGTTTAGATGCTTTGGCGCATGGAGAACGATTGACCACGGCTCATTGGTTATATACTCCGAGTAAAACACTTGCTTGACCTTTTGAAAAGCACAAACAAATGGCTAATCGCTCATATGTTCGTTGCTCTTCAACTTGTACTAGTCAATCATGATCAAATTGGTGCCGAGATCAACTTTACAAGAATTTTTATCCTCAACTCTTACCCAATCACAGTAAAATACAACCTCTTCGAAGTTTACATAGTCCAATTCAAATATATTTCGAATTACACCATAGTAAGTCATTTGAGATTCAACGAGATTTTAATCTTTTGTGCTCGCTCAAAAAAAAGTAAGAGTCTTATATGACATCCCCGAGTTCTGTACATTTGTATTTTCCTCGTACACCCTTGCATCGAATACATAACGGTTCAATCGATACCTTTTGTATTCTTGTGCCATGAACAAGGGTCCAGTGGCTAGACGAGCAAGCCATGATATCGCATCACCCATATTTTAGAGCTGAGAATATAGATAAATTAATTAGGTTAGTTGTAAATCTTTCTTGTAATGTGACATTTAATAACAACCATTTTCATTATTGTTGACGCCACTAAAATGCAGATAAATGATGAGGATGAGATTGAAAATGAAGATAAATATTCACATCAAACATATAAGAGACCAAAGGTTTTTAAAGTGGTTCGGCTATGAATAAAGCCTACGTCCACTGTTATTTTATTCCCATGGGTTTACAATAGCACAATATGTTGTAGAGAGAGAAAGAATGTGTATCTTGTGTATGGAGTTTCTTAGTTGTCTCCCCCTTTGGCTAAGGGAATACATGTATTTATAGCCTTGAGGCTGTCAATATGAAAAGGCTATGTGTTGTCATCTACTGATACAGTAGAAATGTACATTAAGGATCATTAAATGCGTTGTTATCTTCATTAATGCACATTAAATGCATAGTTATCCTTTGATCTTCCTGGTTGGTTGCTCTGCACGCTAAGTAGCTTGGTATGCTATGTGTTGGTTGGTATGCCGACTAACTCTCCTCGGGTGCCGACCAACTCTCCTCGGGTGCCAACAAACTCTCCTCAGGTACCGACTAACTCTCCTCGGGTGTCGATCAACTCTCCTCGGGTGCCGAATAAGTATAAATATTACCACGTAGGATGACATGTGTCCTTTTTCTGATTGGTCCTCGTAGATGAAGAATTTTTGTGTCAACAGAAGCCCCCAATACTCCATAGTTGATGGTTCACTGAAAGGATGGAGTATTTATTCTGCAGTGGTGCTCGGTACACGTGAAATTCTTGATCTTCCTTCTTGATTTGTTCAACATAAAGTGTACTATCTCCTGGATGGCCTATGATGCAGGCTGATCGATGGTTGCTAATCTCTCTTTTGAGGAACTCCGTATGCTATGTATCACCCCTGGGAATTTGGATACATCCATGCCATAGTATGAAGCTTGTAGCCTGTAGCTTGTAGCTTATCATAATCTTCAAGTATGTTGGTTGGTTGGCTAGTTGACCAACTGCCTCCTCTGCCGAACAACTGAGTGTTAACTTCACGTGCTTGATTTTTCTACTTTATGCTCCTCTGAATACTTTGTCGAGTAACATACTAGCTGTTGAACCCAACTCTTCAATCTGATTAGTACCAAGCTAGTGGTGGAATTCGAAACATTTTCATACAACTTCTTCTTCAATGTTGGTCAGGACAGTAATAGTAAAGATCTCAGTGTTGTAGATGTTGAACCTGAAACCTGAACTTCAATAGCATGTGCACAATAACTCCTTAATATACCTCCTGAACTTCTGAATACGCCTCCTCCTGAATTTCTGAATACGCCTCCAAGTGTGGAATATGAACTTTGAATGCTTTCTTGGCCTTGAAGTATGTTCGTCTTGCTAGAAAAATAAAGTCGAGGAAATGTTCCATGAAATTACTCCCTGAGATCTTTGCATGTTTACATTTTCATTTTCTTGAAAATACTTTGTAAGATGCTTTCCTCGTTGTTTGTTGATCAATATATATATGTAGAAAGACAAATTGTCCTATTTTGCATAAACAATGAAACTTGCTCCACCTGTTGTATAATTATAGTGACTTGTCATTCTTTAGGCTTAAGCAATAAAATAACTTTCATCCCATGATCCTGCTTAGTTTAACCAACCGGAGTTGATTGTAAATGGATTTTTCGACCAACCGGAGTTGGTGGAGATTGATTCCCGACCAACCGGAGTTGGAAGAGATTTATTTTACCGACCAACTATAGTTGGTGGACTTTTATTTACCGACCAACCGTAGCTAGTGGACCGATCAATCGTAGTTGGGAGGATTTATTTTATCGACCAACCATAGCTGGTGGACCGACCAACCGTAGCTGGTGGACCGACCAACCGAAGTTGGGGGGATTTATTTTACTGACCAACTGTAGCTGGTGGACCGACCAACCATAGTTGGGGAGATTTATTTTACCGACCAACCGTAGCTGGTGGACCGACCAATCGTTGTTGGGGGGATTTATTTTACCGACCAACCGTAGCTGGTGGACCGACCAACCATAGTTGGGGGGATTTATTTACTGACCAACCGTAGTTGGTGGATTTTGATAATAAATTATGGAGACTTTCTCGAAGCTGACCAACAGATTGTTGGGAATAAGATAATATAAATGCTGGAGACCTCCTTGGAGCTTACCGACAGACTGTTGGGAATAAGATATAATAAATGTTGGATACCTCCTTAGAGCTGACCAACAGATTGTTGGGAATACGATAATATAAATGCTGGAGACCTCCTTGGAGCTAACCAATAGATTGTTGGGAATAAGATATAATAAATGTTGGAGACCTCCTCGGAGCTGACCAACAGATTGTTGGGAATAAGATAATACATGCTGAAGACTTCCTTGAAGCTGAATATATATAGAGAGAAGAAATCTTCCAATCTCCATGCTGAGTTAAATACAAAACATGCATAGACATAAAGAATGATTTAGAATAATAATAAACTGTCTTGCTGATCTGTCAAGGCAAAATTTCATATTGCCGAATAAGAATAATATTTTCCAGAATATAAGAAAATGGCCGAGAACTTTGTTCAGCCTGAATATAAATAAGAATTACCCCGACCAACAATCTGTTGGGGGTGAAATATAATAAATGTTATAGATCTCTTTGGAGTTGAATATATATCTCATCGAGCTCCATGATGAGGTGAATATAGAATATGAATCCCAAGGGATATATAGAATAATTTGTGCTCGAGCCGATATCTGGTCCTGAATATAAATAAGAATTTCCCCGACCAACTATCCGTTGGGGGTGAAATATAATAACTGTTGTAGCTTTTCCTCGGAGCTGAATATGATAATAAGTATTTCGCCGAGCTCCATGATGAGATGAATATATAATATGAATCCGAACGAATATATAGAATAATTCGTGCTTGAGCATAAATCAGAGAAATAATAAAATATATAGTTCCTTGATGAGGTGAAATTTCATAATGCTGAGCAATGATAATAGTTTCCCGAAGTTTAAGATTGTTTCCGAGCATTCGTCGGCATTGAATCTTGTACCTGCAAAAATTAATAACTTGCTATACCATATGTGTATGCTGAATTGATTAATCATGAGAATAATTTACTCATCCAATCAATATATTATATGTATATTCTTGAGAAATGAAATATTAATTTCAAAAAATGAAATAATATATGTTAGCTGATATGTCGAGGCAAAATTTCCTGATGTCGAGCAATAATAGTTTCCAGAGGTTTAAGATTGTGGCTGAGCTTTCGTCGGGATTGAATCTCGTCCCTATGAAATTTTAATAAGCTTCCCGAGCACCTGTCGAGACTAGATCAAATAATTATTGTCATTAGAATAATTATTCAGCCAAACAATATGTGTTGTGTATCAGCATAAAGCAATAAAATTTTCAAAATATGAAATGATGAGATCTATGTCGAATGAGCAAATTTTTATCAAATATGAAGTTTGATTTTTTCTAAATTATTTAAACTCCAACAATTATTAAATATAAGTTAGTTTTTAGAAATATTTTATTTCATGTGAAGCTATGAAGTATGGAGGTTGGGTGTAAGAACTCAACTTTAAACAACTAATTTGAACAAAGTCAGAATGGTGTAGTAAAGCTCGAAAATATAAATGTATGAAAATATAAATATGTGGCACTGTACCAAATACCCAATTTATAAGTTGGTGTAATAAAACAAAAGTCCTTCTTAACTGGCAAAACTTTATTTTGATGAAGTTAAATAAATTTGGGTTCCAAACATAGAGTTTGAAACCCATCACCCTTTTAAAGAATTTTTTTTTAATTTTTTTTTTGGCGCCGACCAACAGTGGATGTTGATGACCAGGAGTAGGCTCATAGGTCAGTGACCAACATTAGACATCACCGACCAAAAATAGATGATCTCCGACCAACAATTTCTTCGATGCCCAAAGAAGTCGTCACTCCCGACCAATGATGGGAGGTCTGGAAAAATTGATAAATGTGCAATACTCGTCGCCGACCAGCAATTCGATTTCATCGTCTAGCAATTGGTTCCTCCGACCTGCAGTATGAGTCTCCGACCAAGAGCAATTGTTTCCACATAATGCTGATGTTTGTATTATAGTTATTTTCGACTCATAAAAGTTATGTTGACTACAATTAAAACCCATCTTTGGTACTGCAAACCATATCTCCGAACAACAATGACAACACCTAGTATCGTAATTCCTATCCCCGACCAGCAGTCAATGAAAACTGACATGGGATCTCAAATCATGTTGCCGACTAACCACGAACGCCCTTGATATCGGAATTCATGTTGCCGACCAACACCTACCTGTGTAATTCTTAATTTCAGAGGACGCTGGCACATAATCATGTCCCCGACCTATAATAAGATATGTGGGTGATCTCCCTTTTATCGTAGCTGTAATATAGTGGTCTTCAACCGTAAGGGATGTTCCAGTGATGTTTCTGAGGTGAGGTTCATTTTGTAATTGAGTTACCAACTTCAAGTAATGTTGCTGATGTGTGAAGCTCTTGATATATCCATCGCCTCTCTCCCGCGAGGTTGGTGATGAATTTTTTGATCGATTTGTCTTGTCCCCATACTTTGGTCGGGTTTGGATTTCCAACCCGAGGTAGCTAAAATTAGAGATGTGATTGGATTTTCAGTTATGGATTTTGGGTTGTGGTCATCTAATAATTGATCCCCGGTCGCTGCTGATCGGCGAGGTTTGAAAAAGAACGGGAGGAGGGGTAAAACCACCATCACGGGTCGGCAAAATCCATGTAGATGTGACTGAGATCAGTGTTTTCTCGGCAAGATTGACTCTCCATTTGCCAACTCTCCAGATGTCAAAATCTTAGGCGGTTAAGTTCATCTAATATGATCAAAATATTTGGTGGTGTTTTACTGCAGCAGAAACAGTTGAAACTATGGGATCTGATTTATGCATCTGATCAAGAAAGATTATGGGGAGATTTCGATCTCATATTTGTGACCCAGCTTCATTCGATATCGAATGTTAGAATTGAGAGGATTAAAATTGTATAATTAATTTTTTCCCAATCAGATCGCCGGAATTTGATTTTGACAACATCAAGTGATTGGTTTATCAACCAATAAATCAATCATAATTAGAGGATAGAAAGGGAAAACTAATACGTCAAAATTATCAGATCTATAACTTATGTCGATTCATTTGACATCATTTTTTCCCATTTTCTAATATCAAAAAATTGACAGAGTTATACGGATCAATGAGTGACTTAACAACAAAAATTGACAGAGTTGTACATGTCTATAGGTGAAACAATTCCATGTATAATTCACCAATGCAAATAAATAAATAAAACGATTGAATTTCAAATTGCACATGCAGAACAGTATTATGTAGATTCAAAAAAAAATATTATTCGTGAATGACACACCAAATATTTGTTGATTGAAATGATATGCGTATAAAGTATAATTGTTCATATAAAAAAGAATGGCTTATCTTTTGTTAATGATCTTCATCCCTTGTAAAAAAGGAAAGAATTCTTGTGTTGATAGTATATGATCCAAATTAAGTGTATAGCTCATAAAAATGAATGCAAAGAGACTCAAACTTGAAGAGAGAGAAAATAGATATGGGTCATGATTTCCATGAGAAAACTTTTATTGTCTTTACCCTTTTCCCACTCTTTGATTAAAAATATGATGGGAATTTGAATAGACATCAAAGATCTTACAAAATTTATAATGAAAATTATTAATGAAAATTATCAAATCTTACCACTGTCGTATATATTGGTATATGTAATCATTTAAAATATTTATTCCATGATATAAAATTAAAACTTGAGAATCAAGCAAAAAGTTATGATTTATGAAATCCACTATTTTTCAGATTTCTAAATAAGAATGAATCTAACAATTGTGATTTAAAAATCATGATAGCAACAATTTACAGATAAAAATTGGACAATTGATTTATGTATATAAACATAAAAATCATGATTGAATCAAAAGATGTATGCATAATTAATTAAACGTAGAGAAAATAAAAACATAGCTTTTGATGGAGAACAATGCTTGTAACACGTTCCCACAGACGGCGTCAATCTGTTGAAGACAGAAAATGGTCCAAGCCATTTTAGTGGCGTCAACAACAGATAAATGATGAGGATGAGATTAAAGATGAAGATAAACATTCACATCAAACATATAAGAGACCAAAGGTTTTTAAAGTGGTTCGGCTACGAATAAAGCCTACGTCCACTGTTATTTTATTCCCAGGGGTTTACAATAGCACAATATGGTGTAGAGAGAGAAAGAATGTGTATCTTGTGTATGGAGTATCTTAGTTGTCTCCCCCTTTGGCTAAGGGAATACATGTATTTATAGACTTGAGGCTGTCAATATGAAAAGGCTATGTGTTGTCATCTATTGATCCAGTAGAAATTTACATTAAGGCTCATTAAATGCGTTGTTATCTTCATTAATGTACATTAAATGCATAGTTATCCTTTGATCTTCTTGGTTGGTTGCTCTGCACGCTAAGTAGCTTGGTATGCTATGTGTTGGTTGGTATGCCGACAAACTCTCCTCGGGTGCCGACTAACTCTCCTCGGGTGCCGACCAACTCTCCTCGGGTACCGACTAACTCTCCTCGGGTGTCGATCAACTCTCCTCGGGTGCCGAATAAGTATAAATATTGCCACATAGGATGACATGTGTCCTTTTCTGATTGGTCCTTGTAGATGAAGAATTTTTGTGCCAGCAATTATAATTACCTCGTGTGATATCCACAACCTAAATTCGCTGTCTGATTGTGCCATTGTTTTTCATCTTTTATTGTTCTCACGGGCTTCATATTTTCTACATAGATCGTGACGAACGTATTACAAAATTAATCATGTAAAAATTAAAATAATTTAAACTTATTTTTTTTATTCTTCAAAACTTACTTTTTCCATTCTTCGACATCTTTATGTGTGTCAAATAGATAACGAGCTACTTGTTCATGTTGCAAACTCATTAATTTCACTCGTCTGCCCATCACATGACCACCCACATCAACGAACTCATTATTGTCATCCACGTTGGTCAAGTCAGGCGTATATTCCCGAGTATAGATTGATGACTCCACGGTGATGTATTCCTCTGCAATTGATCATTCAATGTATCATGTATTGTTGACCTAATTTTTAAAAACTTTCATCAATATTTCAAATGGATACATCCACTAGTAGGCTGCAAAAAAGTACCTGGTCGCATAGGTGTACCAACAAGTGAACACTTATGTCAAAGAAAGATAGGGGAAAGTACTTATCCAACACACAAATTACTTCGTTCACCGCCAATTTTTCGGCCCCTATGTGATCTCAATTGACTAACTTCTCATATAAAAGTGAGAAGAAGCTACTAATCTTCATAATATCCCTCTGTAAATCCTTGTGCTTGGTGAAACAATCCTTAACAATAAAGGAACCAATTGCATGATCACATGATAATTGTGGGACTTACACTTATGTAAATCATGGGTATCATAATTCATAATTCTTTGCAAGTTGGACGAAAAATTAGATGGAACTTTCAAATTATATATTGTGTCTAAAATCACCTTCCTTTCCTCACTCGTCAAAGTAAACACATCAGGGGTAATTATTATCCTTCCGCTACAGTCTTCTTTCAACCATAGTTGTGGAAAAAGTTTCAATGCTTTAAGGCCTTTTCGTGAATTTTCTCCATCCTTTGAATTACTCTCCACAAGGCATGTGCCCACAATATGTTTAGCGATGTTCTTCTCTGCATGCATAACATCCAATACATAGCGCACCAGGTTATTGTTCCCATAAGGCAAGTCAAATAAAATTAACCGCCTAAACCATGCCTTTCTTGTCTTAGTTTCATTCCCAGATGGGGTCTTCTTATACTTGACATTCTTAAATTTAGGATTCTTACCTATTAGACCATAATCAGAAGATTTACTTTCAATTTCTGAGCCTTAAAATTTTCTCGATCATAGCCTATGTTCAACCCCGCCTGGTAAAAAATTGGAACCTTTCTCAAATCTAAAACTATAAGACCGGGTAAAAACCTCCTATGGCTATGGAATAAATTTTTTGGGCTAGCGGGGAGACGAAGAGATTCAGTCTCCTCTCCATAAATAGGACACCCCAAATAACCATGAACTACATTAGCGGATAATGTCCCATAAAATGAAAAATCATGAATTTCCCATATCAACATAGCTTTCAGCGTAAACTCTTCTTTTTTAAAAGAGTCAAATGCTTGTACACTCTTTTCCCACAACTCATTTAATTCTTATATCAAAGGAGCCAGATAGACATCGATGTCCTCACTTGGTGCCTTTGGCCGAGGGATTAACAAAGACAGGATCAAAAATTCAGGTCTCATACACTGTGAAGGAGGGAGGTTGAGTGGGGCTAGGATCACTCGCCATACACTCTGATTGGTGCTTAGATTTCCAAATGGATTGAAACCATATCTTGATATTGCCAAACAAATGTTACGCTGTTCTCGAGAAAAATCAAGATACTCAAAATTCATCCTCTTCCAAATTGTAGAATCAATAGGATAGTGCATGAGATTATCCCCTACTTTTTTCCTAGCATGTCAGGTCATTGCCTCCGTTATCCATGGTACTGAGAAAAATTGCTTTAATTTAGGACCAACTGCTATCTCACTTTAAATTTTAATCTTTGGTAGTCATCGTCAAGGTTTATCCCAATATCTTCATGAGCACCTGAACCTTGTACATGGTCAGTGACCTCATTCTCTTCCACTTCATGAACTCCATACTCATCATCAACTAAATCTTCTAACATATTATTATCAACGTTGTCATCCTCCCCTTGTACATTTATGCTACTTATTGAAGGTTATTGTGAAGGTTGCTCGGGAACAAAATGAACTTTAGGTTCCCCGTGAAAAACCCAAATTCGATAACTATCTTCCATATTCCATCTTAACAAATGTAGTTCAACTGTTTTCCACTCAAACAACTTACCATTCTTACACCTAGCACACGAACATGAAAACTCTTCATCATTATGACATCTCTTTTTGTATTTCACAAATTCATTAGCACCTATGCGAAACACATCCACTAATCTATTTGCCTCACCCATCCACTCTTTGTATTTAGTATATCCCATCATAGCTACTGTAACAACCCCCATTTTCTTGCGTAAAGGCTGGCCAGGCTCGATATGCCGAAGATAGGGCTTATCAACAATTTATACCATTCTGAGCACAATGATATATATATATATATATATATATATGGTTATTAAAAAGGCCGATACTTTAAAGCTTTATGAATATTTTCGTAAGAGTGAACAAACTCATCCAACACCAACTAAAATAATTATTTAAAGCATCAAGTAAATGTCACACTCCAACATGAAGTAAAAGGATAAATTAAATCTAGAGCTTATGCCCTTACAATTGTTCTCAAGTGAAATAACTAAACTCTAACAGAAAAGCACCTAGGCTAGAGTCAATGGTCTGTAACACTGCTAGGAATCGCGAGCTCGCAAGGCGAGTATAGCAATAGTCTTATTATCCCTGTCTAAAAAATAACCTGGGGGGAAAACATTTATAATTTAGGGGGTACCAGGATGGAAACATTATATTTGGTAGGGTTGGAGTGAAAATTTTTGAATTTGTTCCATCTACTATTCACCAGTGTCTGAAATTCCCTATAAGATACGGGGTTAGCGGAGTAAAAAGAAATCAGGTAGAGGGTCGTGAGTGCTAATACACTCCAGCAGAGCAGGAAGAACAGAAGAAATTAACCTCTACTTATCGGTTAGAGATGTTGGATCCTCAAGATGAAAATAAGAAGGTCAAAGGATAAGTACTTGAGGATATTGAGTCTGTGATGTTGGTTGATGAGCACCCAAAAAGGACTTCCCAGATCAGCTCATCACTAGACCCAGCTCTTAAGAAAGATTTAAAAGAATTCTTGAGAACGAGAAAGAATGTGTTCGCCTAGAGCCAGTAGGACATGCCTAGGATAAATATAGAATTCCTTTGTCACGAGCTCAGCATAATAAAATACGTCAAGCCAGTAAAGAAGAAACCCAGTGTGTTCAGTCAGGAGAAGAATATGGAAATCCAACGGGAGGTGGATAAATTGAAAAGAGAATATTTCATCGAAGACATCAAGTACCCATAATGGCTTTCAAATGTTTTCATGGTCAAGAAGAACAACAAAAACTAGTGCATGTACATCACATACCTTAATAAGGCTTGTTCCAAGGATCCTTATCCTTTGCCTAAGATTGAACTGTTGGTCGATCCTATGGCTGGACATAAACTTCTCAATTTTATGGATGCCTATTCAGGGTACAACAAGATAAATATGAAGTCAAAAGATAGGGATAAAACCTCGTTCATCACTAGTCGAGGCACTCACTACTACGACGTTATATATTTTAGGATAAAAAACATTGGAGCAACATATCAAAGGCTAGTTAATAAGTTTTAGAAGATCAAATTGGTAAAACCATGGAAGTCTATGTCAATGATATGCTGACCAAGAGTAAGAAACTTTATAACCACATCAGTGACCCGAGAGAACTTTTAACCAATTAAAAAAGCACTAAATAAATCTCAACCCCACGATATGTGTCTTTAAGGTCAAGGAGGGTAAGTTCCTGGGCTTCATAGTCAACCAGAGGGGTATAGAGGCTAATCTAGACAAAATCCAGGCATTGATTAATATGCAGCCTCTCAAGAGCAAAAAGGAGATTCAAAGGTTAAATGGACGCATAGTAACATTGAACAGATTTGTGCTAAGAGCCAATGATGGATGTCTTCCATTATTTAAGGTGATAATAAAGACCTTTGACTGGAATGACGAGAGTGAGGCAGCTTTCCTAGAATTGAAAAAGTAATTAAGATATGTGCCTTTATTGTCTATGTCAGTACAAGGTGACAATATTTATTTATACTTGGCAGTGTCAGAGGCGACAGTCATTTCAGCATTCGTTTAATAAGAAGCGGGAGTGCAGAGGCATGTCTACTACACTAGCAAGGTTTACTGTAGAGCAAAAATTTGGTACCCCAGGATGGAACAGTTAACCTTGGTGTTGATTGAAGCTTTGCGCATAATGAAGCCATACCTTCAAACACATACTATTGCGGTTTATACAGACCTTCCTCTATGATAAGCTATTTATAAACTTGAGAAATTTGTTAGACTGTGTGACACCCCACCTAATTAAACATCGGGTGATCAGGCCTTTATTAAATTAAAACAGGTTTCTCAAATGGTTCATTCTTAGCATCACTGCCGAAAACTTTTTAATTACTAATCCCCTAAGTAAAATTAGACCGGTGCCAAATTTTATCTTTCTTAAAACAGATAAATCAACCATGCGGAAAATAGTAAAGCAAATACCATGCTAAGACCCAAACTAACAAAGTATAAGTACAAAAGCGCAAAAGTATTACCGAATAAACCATTGGCTAAAAATGCTAAATAATAATAGAACAACTACTAATCTGAAACTAACATCTGAGACTGATACCGGACTACTAGTCCATACATGGAATAATGTGAGATCCTGTACTAGATATGAATGAGAGATATCGCCTAGTCAAAATCCTGTAAGCATCCAATGTGCTACAGCTGCGAGTCCCTGGAATATAATCATCATCCATGGCGTCCCTGTGGCTGGACACCTAAAAGGTTTTGAAAATATTTTATAGCAAGAGTTAGTACTCAAAATATTTTGAAAATATTTAGCAAGCGTTTATCACAATATAAAATGCGGTTATTGATTACACATGTTAGGTTTTCGTACACTCTCTTGAGTTCACTCACTTCTCATCTATTGTGCACACCTAACTTTCCACACTTAGACTACCTAGCCATGTCCCCCAAGTTAATTAGGTCTAATTAATCATCTGAACTTATCTAAGCTTAAGTTCTCGCATCGCCCACACCGTGCATTCATTTCAATAACATCTCCCAAAGATTAATTAATACTCAAATAACATTTCACCTATGTTATGCTTCAAAGCTATTTAGTTTCACTACTAAATTTCTACGATTCTCACAATTGTTATCTTTCCACTTATGTAATTAAGTTTCACTACTTAAGTTACTAATTAGATATTCTCTATCTAAAGATACATTCCGTAATTAAGTTTCACTACTTAACTTACCAATTTGATACGTAACATTAAACACATCATATTCATCTACTTATTCACAACGGTAGAATATCATTAAGTGTATATATTTCACACATAATATATACTAAATATCAGTCATTACTATTTGTCCTTTTTACACACATAAAGAACTCTTGGTCCGGAATGATTCATCGACCCTAAGTAAGAATTGGTTCAGAATGATACATCGACCCCAATTATTTATATACACAAATTCTGGCTCGGACTCTTTCATCAAGCCACCAGTTCAAAGGTTTGGTTCGGCATTTTACATTGACCCCAAACATATAATAACCCTATGATAGTTCGGAATGTCTCATCGACCCTAACATAGTTAATTTAAGTATATATCAATCTACTAATACACAGAAGTAGAATATCATTAAATATATATTTCACACACAATATATATTAAATATCAGTCATTACTATTTTGTCCTTTTTACATACATAAAGGACTCTTGGTTCAGAATGATTCATCGACCCCAAGTAAGAATTGGTTCGGAATGATACATCGAACCCAATTATATAATAACCCTATGTTTGTTCTGAATGTCGCATCGACCCTTACATAATTAATTTAGGTATACTTCTCTTAACCTAAAAGTTCATACAATTCAATAGGTACACGCCCGACCTATCAACCATGTTCGTACGTAATATTTTATTCTCTTATATTTACCGTACAATATTCATTTTACGATTTATCTTATTAATCGCATTTATTTGAGTATTCACACCACTCTAAGGGACCTAGTTACCCCTAACGTAATATCAATTCAGTAGTTACCCTTGTTAACATACTGACCCAATAAATTTAAGCTCGCTCATGCTTTTTCGTAATTATATTCTTATCATCTCGAATTAGAATACGTCACAATCAAGCCTATGAATCTCCACTTTAATTCTCTCACAAAATTAAAGTCCAATGCTCAATCATAGACCTTCTTACATAACATTATTCCAAAAATATATTTCATCACGGTCCCAAACACTTCCCCGATAAAATTTTAGGCATTTGAGGCTTAAAATTAAATATCTTACATTTTCTCGCAGTCTAACGAATCATAAAATTTTCTGGCAGATTAAACACCCTCTATTAAAACTTCGATTTCTCCCTCTACAGAACTCCGATTGACCTGATTCCAAGATCATTGGAATGCTAAGAGATATACCTTTCCATACATATATGATTCACACTCTAATTATAAGTACAACTCAAATCGTACATGTTTAAAGTCACATCAAACTTCTGGCAGATTACTATGGCGACAGATTAAACACCCTGTAGTAATATGTTTATTACTCCCTCTACAGAACTCCGATTGACTTGATTACAATTTCATTGGATAGATAAGAGAAATACCTTTCCAGACATGTATGGTTAACACTCTAATTCGAAGTACAACTCAAATGGCATACGTTTAAAGGTGTGTCAAAAATTCTGGCAGATTGACATCTTGTGTTCATCAATTAAACCCGAAGTCATTCACGATTCATGTTCTTTAACCAAGAACTCATAAAGATTCTATGTTAATCATCAAATATATTCAAATTTCATTTCACCTTACTTAGGTATTCATTCTACATGCAATCCTACCCAAACATGTGATCAATTCAAACATTTAATTCATGGTTTTTCAATAGAATTAACCAATTCTTAAAATTCCTTACACATGGGTATTATAACTTGAATTTGATTTGAAATAAACACTTGCCTTGATAGAGGGGTTCTTATTTTGTGATTTTTGTTGATGATTGATTGTTTTTCTCCTTCAATCTTCCTTCCCCACAAGTTTGTGGTGAAAATCTCCTTTGAATCCTTCCCAATTCTTCCTTTTGCCTTGAGAATTGTTTCTCTCTTCTCTCTAATGGTTATGGTGTATTTTTTCTTCTCTCTAACCCTAGCCTCCAACTCTTATAATCTGACTTAGAGTTATGAAATTCGTAGGTCTTCTCACTCCTATAATTTAAAAGACTAAAACGCCCCTGAACGGTCCCGGCTTAGCCCAAAAACATCCCGAGACCCAACTAGTACCTCTGGGTATACTATTTTGACTATTTCGACCCTTCCGGGGTTAACCGTGACCTCTAAATTGTCATTTGAGTCACTTAAAAATATATTACTCGTTCTCGCCCCAAAACGGTCTACATGCGCTAAGTAACTATTTACTACTCGCACTAAGTAAATATAATGAGGCAATATAAATCGGTAACTATCTCTCGATTAATATACCATAATTACAATTCTTAATAAATATCATTAAATTAATCCTCTTACGTAATTTAAATTAAGCCGTATTAAATAGAATATTCAGAAATACAGGGTATTACAGACTGATGGCTTAGGAAATAGAAATAGGAGAGTATGTCATATAGTATGAACTTAGAACAATAATTAAAGGTCAAGAGGTGATTGAATTTATAGAAGACTTTACTTATAAGGATAATACTGTCGAGTATACTTCTATAAAAGAGAGATAAACTGCGAAGACAACTGAGCAAACTATTCCAGATGAGAGCTCAGTTATGAAGTCATCCGAGCAGACTTCTCGAAACAGAGCTTAGTAAATCCAGCCGACCAGATCATTATCAGATCAGATTCATCGGATTCGCAAGAGGAAAAGACTCACAATCTGGATTAAATGTAAAAATTATTCAAAATTAGATGTTTAGTTAAAGGTATATTTAAAGAAGAGCCTCTTATTTAGCAATTGTTCGTGGATTGCTCATCATCTATAAATGGTAGTGGAGCAGGCCTAACAAGCATGACAACTAATGGGGATGATGCGAAGTGTTCCCTAAGATTTTACTTTGAGGCCTTCAATAATGAGGTGGAGTATGAAGCTCTCACAGAATGCCTGATATTGGCATCGTCACTAGGCACCGAGCAGCTATGGGCACACGGTGACTCTCATATCATAGTAAATCGATTCTTCAGAGTTTATGAGGCAAGATTTAAGTCAATAAGGAAGTACTTGGTGAAGGTGAAATCATTTTTTTCAAAGTTCTCGGCTATACCAATGGTCAGAATACCAAAGGTTAAAAAAAATGGGTAGACGAATTTCACTCGTTTGGCGTCAACTACTAAAATAGAAATGCGAAGAATAGTACTCGTAGAAGTCTTGATGCATCACAGTAAAAATGAAGAATATATTTTTATAATGGAGTTAGATATGGGACCATACTGGATTCATCCCATCCGAGCATATTTAGAGATTGACGATGTTTCGAAAGATCCAAAATAGGCAAGAAGGCTATGCTATAAGGAGATAATGTATGTAATGGAAGGGGAATCCTATTTTGATGAGGATTTATCATATTAATACTCCGTTGCATCCATATTTTTAAGGTCAATGACTTGATAAGGAAGTGCATAATATCTCATAGGGGGTTGTTTAACAGGTAGATCGTTGATGAAACGAGTGGCCACCCAAGGGTACTACTGGCCCACTACAAAAGAAGACTGTGAAAGCTATGCAAGGAAGTGCGACAAGTTCCTGAAGTACACATTGATTCACAAATGGCTTGGAGCTACATTGATGTCGATCACGTCCCCTTGGCCCTTCACCATGTGGGGGATTGACTTGGTCAGTACTCTGTTGATGACAAAGGGAAAATTTAGATATATGGTCATTGTAGTGGATTACTTCACCAACTGGGTGGAGGCTGATCCACTAGTGGAGTTTTCGTATGCAAAATTCTTCCACTTTATATGAAAAAACATTATTTTCGATTACGAAATGCCTTATGTCTTCATCACGGATCACATTACACAGTTTGACAACCAAGATTTTGAGGATTAATGTATAAGTTCAAAGATCTAAAAACTACATTCAACACATGGTCACCCACAATGCAATGAGAAGATGGAGGTGATGAACAAAACTCTACTGGATGGAATGAAGAAAAGGTTGGATGATGCTTAGGAAAACTGGATCAATGAGTTGTAGAGCATAGTATGGATATACATGACAACACCGAGAATAGTAGTAGACGAGATTCCATTCATGTTGTCGTTTGGTAATGAAGTGGTAGTGCCCATTGAAATCGTCTTACCCAGTCATCCGTTACTCAACATCAGCTCACTAATGAGAGATTTGATGAGAAAACTTGATTTGGAACTCGTAAAAGAAGTAAAGGAGAGCGCGACAAAATGGGTGGCAGCCTACCAGATAAAACCTACTCATTTTATAATAAAAGGGTAAAACGAATCAACTTTAATGAAGGATACTACGTGCTAAAGAAGTTCATTCAGAAAGAAAACAAGTTTGGTCCAAACTGGCACGACTCGTTGATATGTCCCGAATATTGCGTATTTGTGCCCGTTATCTTTATGCATTCTAGCACTTTTATGTTCCTTATGACTATATTTATGCTCATTAACCAAAAAACCTCTATTTTGTATATTTATATTCTTTACGAGGTATAATTGAACTTTTATAGGTATTGTAACGCTTAACTTGTGGATTGGTTGCATTTCGAGGAAGTTTCGTCGTTTGACTCAACTTTAAGAGCATTTTAGTCATTTCATACTTAATCTCTAGCTCAATGGAATTCCACGGAAGCGTAGTTTGTTAAGGTATCTTCTCGTGGACATAAACGTCATGTCATTTTGAGTTCAAATGAAGAAGTTAAAGCCATTTTCGTTTGACACCTTTTCTCCCATGTGAAGACCAAAGCTTCCAAGAAAATAGAGTACCGATCGACCACACCTGAGCCCTCGGTAGATAGATATTTCAGAATTAATCCTATGAGCAAGATAAGGGGTTTTTAACTGACACGCGATCGATCGGCCCCCTGGTCGCGGTCTACTGGTCTTTACAGTTTTAAGGCGGTTATCCCATTTTCATTTCTTTTTCCTTTATTTCTTTTCCAACTTACTATATAGGTGGGTTTTTACTTATTTTGTAAGACATATTTTATATACTTCATTTTTTAGTTCAGGTTAGGGTTTGGGTGTTAAGAGCTCCTCTTTGATCTCTCTCTTTGGATGTTGCCCATTTGGGTGTTGTAAGTTAACTATTCATCATCTCTACCATTAATATAGTTTCTATTTGTTTATTTCTTGCTTTGTAGTGTATATTTTATTGCTTTATTTTCTTGATTATTTATTGCTTACATTTCGTTTATGTCTTTAAATATGTGTTGTATCTAGTTTAAGGGTTGGGGTCATATTTTCGCCATTAATGGGTCTTGAGCTTTGAAATCTAGGTTTTGGGTCAAAACGCATTTAATTGAAACCTCGAGTATTAAATTTGGAATATTAGGCATTTAACTCTCTTTGTCACGCAATATTAATGTTTATAGCGATATTTTAAAATTAATCCACGGGTGACCATTTTCAATTAAATGTTTAATCTCGCATTTTTAGGTTAGTTCCCTTCATGTTTGATGTTTATAATTAATGGAATATGCTCGATTAAATGTTTTCGAACCAAAATCCTTTTTTACGCATTGTTTAGCCCATGGCGGGGATGCGACCATAATCCCATTTTATTGTTCTTGTCTAGTTTTTTTTTTCACTTTTTCCCCTTTACACCATAATCATCTTTTACGCTTTTTATTTTAGAAGTAATAAATCAATTAAAGTCTATCAAACATTCCCTGTGGATTTTCGATACTTGGACTAGCCATTATACTTCATTTGAGTGTACTCAAAGTTTAGAATTTTTTGCATTATGGTTGGAAGCCGATAATAACAATTGGCGAATCTATATGGACGCTTGGCTTCTGCTATGATCAAAATGCCGTCGTTGTCAGGGACTGTTTGTTATAGATTTTAATTCTTTAATTATTTCGTAGTATTTTTTTCTTTGTATCTGTATTCTTTGTTTTGCCTTTTTTTTAATTGTGCTAAATTGTTTCGAGAATCTTGAAATTTTGGCACTCGTCGTGTTTTTGAATTGCCTAATTCGAAATGTCTCGCTATAAATCTTTTAATAACCATAATTGTTATGATAATAGTTTTTGAAGTTGCACTCGCAAGACAATGCGAGAATGCCTACAAATTCTTGAAAAATGAATGTATTGAGCGGGAAATTCAAGAATTCATAAGTAATCCCTCATTCGCCTTGGGAATGAACTTTAGAAAGCAGGGAATCCTCTAGCTATGAGAAAACCTCTCAAGAAGATATTATGTCTTCTTGTTGGTTTGATCATGAGTTAGATTTTAAAGAATTGAATGACCAATCCAAGAGTCTTAAAGCTTGGGCTTTAGAAATAAATGGCCAACTCGATGAGATTATTTCTTCTTCACAAAGCCCAATTGAGGTTGAAACTTGCAACTCACCTCCACCCCCTTTTGAGGAATAAATATTGAGATTGATCCAAGCACTTTCAAATTTCATCCTCTTATTAATTTTACAAATTCTTTTGAGGTTGAAGGTCCTTCGTTTCCTTGGTTCCCCACTATTATCAAACTATTAAATTTATCACAAGAATCCATTAAAAGTATTGAGAACTTTGACTCAATTCTTGAATGGGAATGTTATTTTAAGATGCTTCATCTCATGGACTATTCACTTGCACTTTCCCAACCTCCCATTCCAATTTAAAACCCTCAGGGATGTGATATTAATATTTTCGAGATTAATTTGGACTTGTTCCCCTGAATATCCAAATCCCCCATCACCCCACTAAAAAATTTAATTGGTGATGTTTAATTTCGTATGCCTTACACATGCCTCCTGTTGTTCAAATGGAATTCTTATTTTCTGAGAGGCATGCTTGAAAAGGAGGGTACACCATTAATCCCTCAAAGTCAAATTGTATTTTGGGTTGACCCTCAAAAATTTTAACTTCTAGTGTATAGTTAGTTAGAAGTTAAAATTGTAGCTTATAAATAGTTAGTTTTTCGTTCTTTCTTTTTCTCTGTTTTTAATTTTAGTCTAGTGAAATTAGTTAAAGTTTTTGTTATTCTTTTTGTTATGCTTGGTTCTAACATATTTTGTAGATTCAATGGAATTGTACTATCCGGAGATCGCTCCACTTTGGGTAATATCTTTCTTTTCCTCTATTTATATTGTGTTCTTGATTTGCATTGAGGACAATGCAACCTTTAAGTTAGGGGGTGTGGGATATTCTTCCCAGTTATGGTTTAGTTTTATTGATTTGATCACATGTTATTCAATAAGAATGTTTTTGTTAAAAAATTAAAAATATCAATAATATTTTCTTTCTTTTTTCTCCTTTATTGGGCGTTTTGCCTTTCTTTCTGATGATAATTATTAATAAATGCCCGATCCAATTGGCAATTCCATGATGCATGTTCTCAATTTTAGAAGTTATTAGACTTTAGTCCTCAAATCATTGATATTATGAATAACTTCATGAATTAAACTTTAAATCTATGAGCAAATGTACTTTTCTTGTTTTAATGATTTAGTTTAATATTTTTATAACTCAATAATCTTTATTGCATTGTATAAACTTACATCGAGTGAGCTTTGGGCTTTTCTTTGTTTGTGAGTGTTATACACTACTCTTTCCTCCTTGAAAACGTTGAATTCATTGGTAATCTCACTATTTTTTTATTATATCGTTCATTAATTGAGTTCATTTATGAAATGTGTTACTTGAGCATGATTTCAAAGTTATTTTCACTCGAGAATTGCGTAAACTTTAAGAAATGATCACAGCCCTTCTTTGTTATATCACCCATATTGACCTTGACCTCACCTTATATATTTTCCCTAGTCAACCCCTTTGAGCCTTAATATAGCCCTTCGTTTCATTACCTAAAATTCCATAACCAACTCCACATTGGAGTTATAAACCATACATTTTCCCTTCCATACATTTGTTTGGAATGTTACTTGGGATCAAATGATGTTATTGTTATGCGTTTGTAATTAAGCACGTGAGAGTGAGAAAAGTGAAGAAAAGAAATAAGTGAAAAAGAAAAGAAAACGTGAAAAAGCAAAAGAAAACAAAAGAAAAATATGAGAAAGAGAAGAAAAACAAAATAAGGAGAAAGTTTGTATACTATGAATATAGTGTTCAATCATCCTTGTCACTCTCCAATTTTATATCAATTACTTGTTATAGAAATCATTTTCCAATTTTGAAATTGCCCAAATTTTCCATTATCCCAAGTTTTTCATGCCCAAACACCTTTGAATCCGTAAATACCCCTTTTCATTTCCTAACCTTAAACCCAAACCTACATTACAATCCTATAAAGTCCTATGTGATCCTATGGTGAATTCAATTCAAAAGTTTAAATAGTTTTGATTATTTCTGAAAATACATTCCGCCTCCTTTAATGACGGTATATTTCATTAAGATTACATGTTTTTCAATTTTTTATATGGCGTTCTTAATTAGTGATATATGCACGACTTAGTTTCTATTTACATTTACTCTTTATTCCTGCATGTATCGTGTATTACTTCCTTTTCAAAGTGATTTCATTTGTTAGTGTATACATGAGTGAGGATTGACATATATGCATGCTTTAATGTTTATTATCCAGTTTATAAAAGTTTTGCCAACTCATACTTTTCATGTGCTCTCTCTTCTACTTTTAATGTTTCAATTCTATGAAGTTCATTCTATAATGTTAATAATATGGCCTTTTGTGTGGATTCATTCACTATGCTAATAACGTGTTTAAAATCTTTTTCGTCATTATTGGGCTTGTCGCATGTTGGTTGGGCAGACATTTTGAGGAAACTATGATGTTTGTGGGTTTCATCCCTGAAAACCCTCATAAGACAACACTCGTCCACTAGGGTAACGTAGGGGTTTAACAGCTTATTGTATATGATAAATGTAATTGTGTTCCTTTCAAAAGTGGCATTTATATTTTATGCTTATATACATTTTGCACTGCCTTGTGTTGAACTAGTTTTGTTTTGTATCTTTATTAAGGACTAGCAATGTTTAAGTTGGGGGTGTGATATGCCATGAATATTGCGTATTTGTTCCCATTAACTTTATGCATTCTAGCACTTTTGTGTTCCTTATTCCTATATTTATGCCTGTTAACCATACAACCTCTATTTTGTATGTATATATGCTTTGTAAGGTATAATTAAGCTTCTGTAGGTATTGAAATGCTTAACATGTGGATTAGTTGCTTTTCAAGGAAATTTTATCATCTGACTCAATTTTAAGATCATTTTAGTTATTTCATACTTAATCTCTAGCTCACTGGAATTTCGTGGAATCTTATTTCATTGAGTTAGCTTCGTGTGCCCGCAAATGACACATCGTTTCGAGTTCGGATGAATAAGTTAGAGTCGTTTTTGTTTGGCACCTTTTCTCCGATGTGAAGACCAAAGCTTCCAAGAAAGCAGAGTGACGGTCGACCAGACATGAGCCCCTAGTAGACTGGTCTTTCATAATTAAGCCTACGAGCAATACATGGGGGTTTTAACTGACACGCGATCGATCAGCCCCTGGCCACAGTCGATCGGTCTCTACAGTTTTGGGGCGGTTGTTCCATTTTTATTTCATAAGTGGGTTTTTGCTTATTTTGTAAGACATATTTTATATATTTCATTTTTTAGTTTAGGCTAGCGTTTAGCTGCTAAGAGCTCCTCTTCCATCTCTCTCTTTGGGTGTTGCCCATTTGGGTGTTGTAAGTTGTACTACTAATCATCCCTACCATTAATATACTTTCTATTTGTCGATTTCTTGTTGTGTAGTGTAGATTTTATTTCTTTATTTTCTTGCTTATGTATTGATTTCATTTCTTTTATGTCTTTAAATATGTGTCGTAGGTTGTTTAAGTGTTGGGGGTCATATTTCCGCCATTAATAATGGGTCTCGAGATTTGAAACCTAGGTTTTGGATCAAAACGCATTTAATTGAAACCTCGTGTATTAAAGTTAAAATATTAGGCGTTTAACTCTCTTTGTCACGCAACGTTAGTGTTTATAGCGATATTTCAAAATTAATCTATGTGTGACCATATTTGATTAATTGTTTAACCTCGCATTTTTGGGTTAGCTCCCTTCATGTTTGATGTTTATAATTAATTGAATATGCCCGGTTAAATGTTTTCGAACCGAAATCCTTTTTCACTCATTGTTTATCCCATGGAAGGGATATGACCCTAATTCCGTTTCATTGTTCTTGTCTAGTTTTATTTCTTTTTCCCCTTTACACCGTAATCATCTTTTATACTTTTATTTTAGAATTAATAAATCAATTAAAGTCTACCAAATATTCCTTGAATTTTCGATACTCATACTAGCCTCTATACTCCATTTGAGTTTGAGTATAGCTAATAGCTTAGGTTTTTTACACTGCGGTCGAAAGCCGATAACAACGATTGGCATACCTACACACGCTTGGTTTTTGCTAACATCACTCATATAGAGTGTTTGATGTCGTATGACCTGGATCCTACAGGATTAAGACTTTGAAAGGTGACCAATTTAAGAACGCAGTGAACATTGATCACCTGAGGTAGTACTACAGTGTCAAGGAGCAAATTACATCACGAAAGATCAAAACACCATGTAAACAGTTTTTATTTCCTTATATTACATTTTTATGTATAAATGAGAATCGGAATTTACTTCTACATATGTTGTCATTTCAAGTTTTCTACATTATTCAATGTTTGTTCCGTCGGTATGAGAGATGTCCAAAAACACTAGGTCGAAGACATCTCAGAGTTGAGCATATCAAGAAACATGATCAAAACCATAATTCATGTAGAACCTTATCTTTGAACAGGTCACGATCATGAAGTTTTAGGCAAACCTTGGAAATCTAGTTCAGTTATATGGATGACAAGATCCGCCATAATTTATTAATGCAAGGATAGATCCTAGTATATTTGCTCGATTACGGTAACCAATGCTGACACATAGTTAGGATGAAAAGATCCATCCATATGACCAGTAAGAACACACACGCATTGGTAGATCTTAAGTTAGGATAACTCAGGTTAGACTGATAGCTAGTAAGATAAATCAGGCCAACAAGATCCTACCACACATTGTAAGTTTAAACTGCTAGCAAGCCTACCCCAATAATAAGCAGCTAGTAAGTTAGCATGGCAGGTGGACAAGATTCCACCATGAATCTGTAAGACTAGAACTAACTGGAAGGTGGACGAGATCCGTCCACATTTACTTGTCAAAAATATTTTTGCAAAATACACTTAAATACAAGTGGTGGCTAAAAATGCAGCTGAGCAAAATAATTGGCAAAAAGTCAAAATATATATACGCATGCATATAGAAAGTTGAATTATATTTGATTTTAATGATAATATTAATCATAATTCCAAATGTTCATTATAAAATATGGAAATAGAAATAGAAAAGCTTCATAAAGTCATAATATTAGAGGCACTAAGCCATGGGAACATTCTCAATTGTAGGGGTAACGTTAGGAGTTTGGTTAGCCATGACAATATCCTAAGTAATTTTTAGAGCCACAGAAAGAGTATCCTCAGCAGCAACAGTCTGTTCATCTTCGCTGATCTCCTAATCTTCATCACTAGACTCATAACACAACCATTAATTGCTCAACAGACAAGGAGGTATCATTCTCATCATCGCCTTCCCATGTGCTCACAGCATCTACGATATCGAGGTAATATTTCATAACCCTCTTCTTAAGTTCCTCTTAATCATCAAGAAAAAGGTTACAATCTTTAAGTTGTAGTCAATAAATGATTTGAACTTGTCCACCCTAGCCTCTTCAGCTTTAACTAGAGCTTCATTACCCTTAACCATCTCCTGGTTCACCTTAAAAAGCTTCTGATTGGCCATGTCAAGTTCCTATTTAGACACAATCAGCTCTTTATTGGCCTTATTGAGGGCCTCCCCGGGACTTTGAAACTTAATAGCATTAGTTCAAGCTTGATCCTTTATCTTTTGAATTTCATCCTCTACCTTGCTGAGGGATATCACTTTCACATCCACCTGGTCGTCCCTCTCTTGGAGCTTGCCATAGGTCTTCTTTAACTCATCAACAAACTGATTTAACTTATCCATCGGTTGAATGTTTTGTTAGGTTATTACGGTGATGGTCTCCCTCTTCTCCTCAAAGATATGGTGATTGGTCACGACTTTTTCTCTCAGGATAGTAGCAATTATTGCACCATGAAAGAAAATATAAATATATTAGCAAGTAATAAAGAAATTGGACTGGATATGCGAGCATAAATTTAGCTAACTTATCATCGAAAGATGATGTTGAACCAGCTTGCATAAGGCATCGGGGTCATAGCCCTCAAAAACATAAAATCATTACTATGACTGCGATAACTGATCATATCAGTATCATTATTCGTGTGGTGGAAAATTGAATCGAAGTCATTATTCAGATCCCCATTCGTGATGGGATTGTTGGGATCAAACATGAAGTCTTCAACTCTAAGGACATATTTTATAAATGTCCGGGTTAGTATCTAGGCATTTCAGTTTTATCCTAGATCTCAGCATATATGTCGTATTCCACTACAATCAGCTACCGCTACAGTCGGCTCGTCTCAGCATGATCATATGTAGATGGCCTCAATCCAAATTCTATGTTTCACGTGCCCACCATCATCAATATCATGCATCATGCTCATTATCTACATCATGGGTTCATGGTATATATTTTCCGTTTCATAAGTCCTCACATACAGGAACAGAAAGAAAACAAAAATCGGATCGATCCATTTAAAAAGGAAACTAGACTGCTCCGATTGGTATTTTTTGCAGAAAAAGTCTTATGATCATACCGATCCGTTTAAGAAAAAAATTAAACCAATCTGGATGGCGAACCGATCCGATGATCATTTCTAGACCGGTCCGACGAGATCAAAAAAATTCGACGCACCAGATTTTATTTGCTTCTATGAAATTCCACTTCGGAGATGTTTTTGTTTAAGACTTCGAGGGAACACTTTATTAACCTAATACGTCAAGTATTCATATGTTTTAAGCATAAACACTTTGAGATTCACAAACACTCATAATCTACATTGCTGAACTTGGAGCGTCTTGAGGGAGCTCTTGCTGAAGACAACGAACCAGGTCTTGAGGATCTTCTCTTGTCAAACTTTATTTCATTATGTATGTAAGTGTTTACAAATCATATTGAAATAAAAAGGGTTTGCCCCCTTGGGGGATTTTTCCTCATTTGTTGTTTGTGATTGATCCTTGCTTGATGTGAATATGTTGAATGTTTAATCAATCACCTTTAGATGAATGACTTTAGTATGCGTTTATATCTGGATAATTGAAAATTGGATTCAAATAAATTAGTTTCTTCGGCTGAACAAAAATTCCACTCTTAAATTGGTATCAGACCCACTAACACAACTTTACCGTGTAATTTTTCGTAATTTTATTTTTTTGAATATCAATTCCTTTATAAATTGATTTCTTGAAAATGCATTTGTTCAAATGGAAAAATCATTTAATAAAATTTTAGTTTTTGACGGGTCTAATTATGTATATTGAAAAGCCCGTATGAAATTCGCTTTTAAAGCCATTGATGAACGTGTGTGGATTCTTGTTGAAAATAGGTGAACACCTCCCACCGTCACTGTTGAAAATGTGACAAGTTTAAAATATGTGGCTCAATGGACCGAGGATGAATTTAAATGGTCCTCGTATAATTCAAAAGGTCTTAGTGCCATTTCGGGATCCATCACTCCTGATGAGTTCCGACTCATAATGACGTGTACCACGTCTAAAGAAGCTTGGGATTGGATGTTCTTCAACTTACCCATGAAGGCATGAACGCTGTTAAAGAATCTAAATTGCAGAACCTAACTACACAGTTTGAGACTATAACTATGCTTGAGACTGAATGTTTTGATGAATTATATGCACGATTATCTGATTTAGTTAACACTAGTTTCAACTTTTGTGAGAACATTCCTAATTCACGTGTAGTTAAGAAAATCTTACGTTCCTTGCCTAAGAGGTTTATCCCCAAAGTCACTGTGTTAAATTATTTAGGAAATTTGAACACATTTAAATTAGAAGAATTGGTATGTGATCTTCAAACCTATGAAATAGATATGTTTCCTACAGTTGTTAAAGCAAAAGATAAAGGGATAGCTCTTAAAGTCCAAGCCAAAAAGAATTTTGAGTCAGCTGGGAGGAGGGTAGAATCGTCTAAACGGAGTGAGGAAACTATGTCAGATTATGATTTCGACTTCGATTTAGATGATTTGGCTATGTTTGCTAAGAATTTTAAGAAATTTCGCAAGTTAAAAAATAGTGGCCAGTTTAATGATAAAAAGAAATTTGAGAAAAATAAAAATGTCAACAATTTTGAAAAAGAAAAGAAAGACACACCTAAGAGAAATGAAGAGAGATGTTATGAGTGTGACGGTAAGGGTCATAGAGCCTTTGAGTGTGCTACAAGGCTGAACAAACTATCCAAAGAAAAAGGCAAACTTGTTCTTAATGCTACCCTGAGTGAATAGTCGGTGGATTCAGGAGAAAAATCACCGCATGACTATAACTTCAACGCATTCATGGCTAGCCACGTGAGATATTCTGATGCACCTCATGAAAATAAGGATGCCTCTTCGCATGGAGACCTCGACACTGAGAGTGAGAGAGATGATGCAGGGAGTGACACCGAGAGTGACCTTAGTCGCGCTTATGCTGATTTATATGTTGATTCATTTAAAACTAAAAAGCGTAATAAAGGTTTAGTTCTTAGGATTGCAATGTTAGAGAAAGATTTAGGATATATGAGATAAAGTGAGTCCTCCTTGTACACCACTTTGAGAGAGAGAGAGAGAGAGAGAGAGAGAGAGAGAGAGAGAGAGAGAGACTGTTTGTGGGGGTAGAGAGAGACAGAGAGAGAGAGAGTCTATTTGGAGAGAGAAAGAGAAGTGTTTTGAGAAAGTCAAAGGGGACTTGACAAAGCAAGTGACTAATCTGACGAGAGACCTTTGTGCATCCAAAGAGGCTTGTAAGATTCTGGAAGCCCTTGTTGCCCAACTCACTCACGATCTTGAAAGAGCACGGGAATTCAAGGTTCAAATCAAGGATAGGTCTGAAAAAATAGGGAAGATGCTCCTCGGCCATGCATTAGGATTTGGTGAGAGGCCTAGAATTGGTTTTGATGGTGCATATAGTTCATAAATTGCACCTGGACATGTCCCTAAGTTTACGATGAATCCTTATAGTCACCCACTAAAACCCAAGAAAGTTGTTCGACCAAGAAAAATAAATAGAGGTAGGCGTCAGACTGTGTACTTTTGTACTTATTGTAAGAGAAAATGCCACCTGAGATAGTTTTGTTATAGTTTGGATCAGAAAGGACGTACTTATGCTCCATCATACCCCACGTCTAATCTAAAGAGACTGGGAGAGCAAGTTGAGTTTTTGTCGCTACTTTTCAAAGTTTAATGGGATAATTCCAACGGTTATCTAAACCGTCTGTGGATACTACTAACTTTGCGACTAGAACCACCAGAAGCAAGGGAAAACAAAAGGTTACTGCCATTTGGGTACTTAAGAAGGATAACAAATCACTTATTTCTCATGTTGCTCTGAATGCTCTGAATGCTCTGAATGCTCTGGAAGCCCTTGTTGCCCAACTCACTCACGATCTTGAAAGAGCACGGGAATTCAAGGTTCAAATCAAGGATAGGTCTGAAAAAATAGGGAAGATGCTCCTCGGCCATGCATTAGGATTTGGTGAGAGGCCTAGAATTGGTTTTGATGGTGCATATAGTTCATAAATTGCACCTGGACATGTCCCTAAGTTTACGATGAATCCTTATAGTCACCCACTAAAACCCAAGAAAGTTGTTCGACCAAGAAAAATAAATAGAGGTAGGCGTCAGACTGTGTACTTTTGTACTTATTGTAAGAGAAAATGCCACCTGAGATAGTTTTGTTATAGTTTGGATCAGAAAGGACGTACTTATGCTCCATCATACCCCACGTCTAATCTAAAGAGACTGGGAGAGCAAGTTGAGTTTTTGTCGCTACTTTTCAAAGTTTAATGGGATAATTCCAACGGTTATCTAAACCGTCTGTGGATACTACTAACTTTGTGACTAGAACCACCAGAAGCAAGGGAAAACAAAAGGTTACTGCCATTTGGGTACTTAAGAAGGATAACAAATCACTTATTTCTCATGTTGCTCTGAATGCTCTGAATACCTCACAGTGGTATTTTGGTAGTGGGTGTTCAAGACACATGACTGGTGATGTCTCATTTTTTAAATCCTTAGTGGGTTTCAAGGAAGGTAAAGTCACTTTTGGAGATGGGATCGGGTCTAGCATTATAGGATGAGGTACCATAGAGAAACCAGGGTCTCCTAAACTAGATAATGTGTTGTGCGTCAAAGGTTTGAAGGCTAGCCTTCTCAGCATCATCCAGTTGTGCGACGCTGACTTTGTAGTTAAGTTTGAACGGGATGCTTCTAATGTTTATGATCAAGCCGATAAACTTGTATTGCAAGGGGTGAGTACAGAAGATAATTTCTATGGGATAATACCCAAGTCCTCATTTGTCTACAACAGTGCCACGATCACTCCTTTGGATCTGTGGCATCAACATCTAAGTTATATGAACTTTAAAGATTTAGATCGATAAGTAAAAAATAATCGAGTATGTGGCTTACCATCTCTTAAAAGACCAACATTCACAGTTTGTGGACCCTGTCAGTTGGGAAAGCAAATTTATAGCCCCAACAGGACGTTCAATTCCATTACTACCTCCAGGGTGCTTGAGTTAATTCACATGGATCCTATGGTTCCTACTCGTACAGAAAGTCTGGGTGGTAAGAGGTATATCCTCGTGATCGTGAATGATTTCTCCAGATACTCTGTCGTAGTTTTTTTGAGAGAGAAATTGAATGTTGTTGAGTTCTTAACGACCAAGTGTCGCGTACTGTAAAACCAACACGGTGTCAATATCAATAGTATGCATAGTGACAATGGCACTAAATTTACGGAGCTTAAAGTAGATCTTTACTGTAATAGCCTTGGGATCAAACATGAGTTTTCGTCCATAAAGACCCCTAAGAAAAATGGGATTGTTGAGAGGAAGAATTGAACGATTCAGGAGATGGCTAGATCTATGCTTCTTGGTCATAAAGTTTCTAGGAGATTTTGGGCAGAGGCGGTGTCTACCTAATGCCATATGGTGAATAGGGTTTACTTACGTTCACATACACTTCAAACGCCTTATGAATTATGGACTGGAAAGAAGCCCAACCTGGCATATTTTCGTGTTTTGGGGAGTAAATACTACATCCTACGGGATAGAGAGAAATTAGGAAATTTCGACTCCCGAAGCGATGAGGGAACATTGTTAGGATATTCATCGACTAGTAGAGCATATTGGGTGTTTAACTTGAGTATCTATAAGGTTATGGAGTCAATAAATATCGACGTTCAAGATGACGAACCGCCGACGTTTGTTGATTCCTTTTGGGTGAGGATGGTGCACTTCCTACTGATGATCCCTTTGTTACTTTCACACCCAGAGTGGATCATGTTCTTGACTTAGGAGACACTCCTGCTTGGGTTCGTAAGAGTCATGATCCTTCTGGTATTCTAGGATATCCCACCCTAAGGGTCAAGACTCGTGATCAGCTAGAGAACGTTGTCAGCCATGTCTATTACATGTCCAAAGTCAAGACCAAAACCTACAAAGAAGCACTCAAGGATGAACACTGGATATTTGTTATACAGGATGAGTTGTTTCAGTTTAGAAGGAACGATGTCTGGGAACTTATCCCTCGACCTACGGAGACTAACGTGATTGGTACCTAGTGGATTTTTAAGAATAAAATGGATGAAAATGGTACGACTCTCCGTAACAAGTCTAGGTTGGTCGCTCAGGGCAACACACAGATTGAGGGTTTAGACTTTGAGGAGACATTTTATCCTATTGTGAGGCTTGAGTCCATCCGTTTATTACTCGTCGTCGCATGTCATCTGAGCTTCAAGTTATATCAGATGGATGTCAAGAGTGCTTTTATAAATGGTATTCTACAGGAGGGAGTATATATGGAACAACCAAAAGGGTTTGAAAACCCTAGGCATCAAGGGCATGTCTAATATCTGAGAAAAATACCTATATTATTTTAAGAAAGCACCCCGTGCTTGGTACGAGAGGCTTACTTACTATCTCTTAGCCCGTGGCTTTAAGAGAGGGGGAGTTGTGTAAGGACAAAAATTTCCAATTGAGTCCTTTGTAGTTTTGGCTCAATTTCGATCAAAAAAATTTGAATCGTAGGATAGTGTTCATGTGCATCCTTCAAGCCTATGACACGTAAAGTTGAAGATATAGCGGACATTATTTCAAAGTGAAGATATCAAAGTGATGGGTTTACATAGTGACCTGTTTTGTGTCCTCAACGGTTCATATTTCAAGTCTCCAAAAGGTATGAATGCACTTTATATAGAGAGATACTTGGGATATTCTACTTGGGTGTAATTTTTATTTAAAATAAATGTCGAAAATATTTTTAAGCTTAAAATGAAAAAATGAACTTTCTGACTTTTCGTTCGAAATTTGTCGTTCGAATGAGAATGTTGTTCGAACGAGTTTGCCAATGAGGTTCCCTTTTGAACACCGACTTTTCGTTAGAAAGGTCGTTCGAATGAAATGTCGTTATCGTTCGAACGAGATTTCAGGCAAGAATAATTTTTTGCAGTTTTTGGCATTTTTCCACTATTTTCCCCCACTACTTTTTCACAGTCTTTATCAACTTCGGCACCAAATTTTTCACTAACACTTTTGAGCATCCTTAGAGAGCTTTTAAGAGAAAATACTTCTAACCAAAAGTACTATTTTTTCATATGTTAAATCTAAAAAGGAAAATTCTTTCATACACATGTATTTACACCCATAAATCAGTTTGTTTTATCCAAGTTCCTCTATACATATATCTATTACTTAGAGTTTATTTTTGGCACCATTGGTTCATCTCTACCAGAAGAAAGAGAAGTTTGGGTTTGCTTCTATTTTCCATAAAAGAAGAAGTCTTATTTTTGCTGTGGCGTTCTCATATGGTAAAAGGCATCGTGTGTGGTTGACGGGTTCCCAAAAGCTTCATTGGTGGAGTCCAAGGTTCGAGTGGAGTCCGGAATTGTTGACTAAGCGGAGGTTGGTACAAGAAGACGCGTCAAGGGATTGAAAGGAGTCGAGCCGAGTTGTGTAAGTAATTTGTCTTGTATTTGTAAAATTCCTTACTTAGTGGACTTAAGGCTAGGGTCGTCCGAGATTTTTCCCATTTGGGTTTTCCTCGTACATCGCGGCGTAGTGTAATCTATTTTTCTTTGTCTTGCAAAATCACCTTAGAATGCATACTTAGGTAATTCAGGATAAAATTGGTTTTTATCACACTAAAGTTTAATTTGGTGCTAAAATTAGTTTGGGTGAAATTTTAGATTAATTTAATTCAAGTCAAGATAATTTAACTCGGTAAAATTTGGTTTGGCCTAATTTGCAAAAATGAATTAATTTGTGTAGGCAAATTTTAGGACTTAAATTGAGTTAATTTGTTTAAAGTGAATATTTGTTAGTGGATTATTGTGATGTCACTTTTAGTTTAGTCTAATTTTAATTTGTTTTAAGAAATTAAAATGTGTGTTTAATTTAATTTTTCATTGTTTCAAGAAAAGAAAATTAAATAAATTTTGGAAAATTAAATTGTGTTAGTAATCATCTATTTACCGCGCTTGTTAGGAAATTAACGTTGATTGAAATGGACGAATTTAAAAATTGGGGGTTCCTATCGTTTTCAAATTGGTATCATAACCGGACCGCTAATTTATTGCTTTAAGGTCCTTTTAAATATTTTTGGTTAAAAATAGAATTTTACCCATTTTCAAAATTTTCTGTTTTCGATGGTTCCAATTACGCGTATTGGAAGGCACGTATGAAATCGTCACTAAAATCCATAAACGGGAGGGTTTGATTGTCAGTTGTTAACGGGTTCTCCCAACCCACATGTTTGATTGAAAATTAGCATGTCCCCAAATCCGTAGATAGATGGAGTGAGAATGAATTTAAACTTGCTAATTTTAATTTTTGTGGTTTAATTGCCTTGTTTAGGGAGATCACAACGAATGATTTCCAACGTATAATGACGTGTGAAACTGCTAAGGGGGCTTGGGATATTTTTCAACTCACTCATGAAGGAACAAGTGTCGTAAAAGATTATAAACTCCAAAACCACACCACTCAATTTGAAACCATCAAAATGAATGAAAAGAAACATTTGATGAATTTTATACTAGACTCTCCGATATAGTAGACATGAAATAGATATATTTGAAGAACTTGTAGGTGATTTACAAATCTATGAACTAGACATGTTTCCCTCCAAAAATGAAAAGAAAATTGATAAGGGCATCACTTTGAAAGTCCAAAAGGAGGAAAATGTAGTTTCGGATGATGAGAGTGACATCGATTTCGATGAGATGGCTATGCTCACTAGAAAATTTACTAAATTTAATAAAGATAATATTAAAAAGTATTTTAAGAAATTTGATAAATGAAAGTATGACAAAGCCAAAAAATTACCTAAAAATCTTAATGAAGAACTTAATAGGGATGAGTTAAATAGATGTTATGGCTGTGAAGGGTATGTCCATAGGGCTTTTGAGTGCCCCACTAAACTAAGGAGAGAGGTTAAGCTACCAATTTCCTACAATGCAACCCTTATTGATAGTGATAAGGAAGAGGGACCCGATTCCCCCATTGAGCGTAACTTTACTGCGTTCATGGCTAGTCATGTTAGTGAGAGTGAGATATTGTCCGACGATGACACTTTAAAATATGACATTTCCGAGGCCTTTGTCTGTGAAGCTCCAAATGATGTTGGTTGTGAGAGTGGAGAATAGAGAGAGAATGAAAGTGAGGAAGAGAGTGAAGAGGGTGAAAAGAGTGAACTTCAAATAGTTTTTTAGAGAATTATATGAAGAATCAATTAAGTTAAAAAGAGCTAATTTGAAGATAGAATCTAGTTTAAGGGAACGTGTCAAGGTCGTTGATGAGAGTGCATTAGTTGATGATCTTAGGACACGTGAGAGAGCTCTTTATGATAAGCTTGAGTTTGTTGAAAAAGAGAGAGATAGTCTCAGAGGTTTAATGGAGACTTTGAAAAATGATCTTCTTGAGTTTGAAGAGAGGAAGAGTTTGCTTGAGTCTAGGATTGTAGAGCTTGATAAGAAAGTGAGAGACTCAAGTAGAGTCAAATTTGATTTGGAGAGTCGTTCGGATAAATTAGATAAAATATTAGGAACGGTCCAAATTAAAAATGACACTTGTGGTTTAGGCTTCGATACTAGTCATGACTTAACTCTAAAGACAAAATCGATGTTTTTGAGAGAATCACCTAGGAATGCTTCTAGAGGTCAATCCTTCGGTACCACTTTTCTACATGTCTTTACTTGTTCACATTGTGGTCGAAAAGGTCATCTTAGGAAGGTTTTTTTATCTTAAAAGAATTTCTAGGAAATCCAAACGTGAGGTAACCGAGGTAGCCAAGATCCCCAAATCTCGAGATTGCCATTCTTCACTTATATGGGTTAGGAGATCTGACTTGGTTGCTTTACAAAATAGGATTTTTTATTCTCATTTACTTTCGCACGATACCTCCCTTGCTAAATCTAAATATTGAATGTGTTAGTTTTTTTCATACTCTAGCTTTTTGTGTTGTATATTATATACCCTTGCTAGTTGTATGCATGTTTATCATTCTCTAATCATTTATTTATCACATATCTCATGCTAGAATTATGATTTTTGTTTGCATTAAATGAAAAATGCAAAAAGATCTTGTTCATCATTTATGTTTTACCTTTCTAGTAATTTCGGCTTAATGATAATTGTAAATGATTTTTGTATGTATTTTGAGTAAATATTTTTTGTATGTTTGGTTAAAAATTTCAAAAACTCAAAAAGATTTTTTTGTGTGTATTTTAGTTTGACACACTTTATGTGGCATATACTTGTGTTTGAATCCTTTCCTTTTCGCTTCCATGTGGCTAGAACTTTTGGTTTAGATTCTCAATCCTAAAAATGTTCATTTGTCATGCATGCATGGAGTAGTTGAATTTTGTGTTGCTTAATGGATTCTTTTTTTATATGCCTCTATTCACACATGCACGAGCTCTTTTGGAATTTAAATGTCGCATGTATATTTGAGCTAAGTGAGATGTTATCCTATCAATTTAGTCATCTACATTTTGCTACGACTATGGAGGATTTGTGCATGTAATAACCTCTTTCCAGATTTAAAAAAAAATAGAAAAATATGTTTATCTAGTGTAAGTTTTTTAATGGAATCGGGCTGCGAAAGACAAAATTACTTTGCGTGAAAAGCCACCATTGAATATTAGGCCTTAAAAATGTGGCATTAAAAATAATATTTGCCAAGGCCAAAAATAGTTTAGTTAATATGTTCAAAAGAAAAGAAAAGAAAAATTATGAGGAGTTTGGTTGGATGTATTAACGGGTTTATACAATGACTTTTGATCCTAGTTAAGCTTTTATTGTCATGACTCTATTGGTTTGTGATATCATAAAAATTCTATGCTTATGTGCATTGTGTTTGTTTGTTCATTGAGTTCAATTTATATTGTTACATGGGGCTATATCTAAATGTGATAAATGTTGGCAATCAAATGAGAACTCCGTGAACATGTTTTAAGTGATTGGGTCGAAATTTAATTGTTACTATTTCACACCCCTACACTTCCGTTTGCCACATGTATTTGGACACATTTTTGCCATACGAGTGTAAAGAGCTTAATGTACTTTGTTTTCTGTGTGGTGTTTATACCTATGTATATGTGCGGGTGCGTTAGTGATACTCATTGTGTGTATATATATATATATATATATATATATATATGGTATATTTTTTTGAGTCTTTTCTTTGCTTGCTAGTTCACATATGCTTTCATTCATAATTGGTATCTACATTGTTGCTAATTTTGGTTGATGTCCCATGCTTGGGTTGAATATATTTTAGTTGGTATCATTTGTTTTAGCACATCTTAAGTTGGTATCTATTTATTCTTGGTGTGGATTAATTCTTGTTATTGTTGCCCATATGCCTTCATGTTCTTATCACCTTATGTACCATCATGTTTACTTGTTTTCCCATATTATATCACCTTTGTCTATTCCTGAACAAAAAGGTGGAGAAGTGTTATCTAAACCTTTTGTTTAGGAGATATAACTTACTTAGGAGGAGACGTTTTTCTAAGTAGGTCATTGTTAAATAAAAAAGGGAGAATTAATTTAGGGGGAGTATTTATTTTCATTGTATTTAATATTTTGATATTCCCTATGCGTTTAATGTTTGGCTTAAGTGTGCAGAAATTTTTTTTAGCGGCATATTTATATCGGCAAAGATATTCATCCTTGGGTCAAGCTTGTATTTTTTTATTTTGGGTGGGATATTTTTAGTCTAGTGGCGCTTGACGTCCCTTTAGGATTTTTTTTTTGTCCCGGGATAGCCAAAGGGGGGAGATTTGTAAGGACAAAAATTTCCAATTGAATCCCTTCTAGTTTTGGCTCAATTCCGGACAAAAAATTTGAGTCATAGGATAGTGTTCATGTGTATCCTTCAAGACTATGACATGTAAAATGGAAGACGCAGCGGCCAGTATTTCAAAGTGAAGGTATCAAAGTGTCGAGTTTACATAGTGCCTTGTTTTGCATCCTCGAAGGTTCATATTTCAAGTCTCCAAAAGGTATGAATGACTTGGGATATGCTACATGGGTGTAATTTTTATTTAAAATAAATTTCAGAAATGTTATTAAGCTTAAAATGAAAAAATGCACTTTCTGACTTTTTGTTCGAATGAGAATGTCGCTCGAACGAGTTTGCCAACGAGGTTTCCTTTTGAACACTGACTTTTCGTTAGAAAGGTCGTTCGAACGAAATGTCGTTGTCGTTCGAACGAGATTTCAGGCGGGAACAGTTTTTGGCAGTTTTTGGCATTTTTCCACTATTTTCTCCCACTACTTTTTGACAGTTTTTATAAACTTCGAAACCAGATTTGTCAATAAGACTTTTCAGCATCCTTAGAGAGCTTTTAAGAGAAAATACTTCTAACCAAAAGTCCTAGTTTTTCATGTGTTAAATCTAAAAAGGAAAATTCTTTCATACACGTGTATTTACACCCATAAATCAGTTTGTTTTATCCAAGTTCCTCTATACATATATCTATTGCTTGGAGTTTATTTTTGGCACCATTGGTTCATCTCTACCATAAGAAGGATATGTTTGGGTTTGCTTCTATTTCCCATAAAAGAAGAAGTCTTATTTTTTCTGCGACGTTCTCATATAGTATAAGGCACCGTGTGTGGTTGACGGGTTCCCAAAACGTTCATTGGTGGAGTCCTATGTTCCGGTGGAGTTTGGGATTATCCACTAAATGGAGGTTGGTACAAGAAGACGCGCCAGGGGCTTGAAAGGAGTCAAGTCGAGTCGTGTAAGCCATCTGTCTTGTATTTTTAAAATTCCGTACTTAGTGGACTCAAGGCTAGGGCCATCCGAGATTTTTCCCATTTGGGTTTTCCTAGTACATCGCGACGTAGTGTGATATATTTCTCTTTATCTTGCAAAATAACCTTAGAATGTATGCTTAGGTAATTCAAGATAAAAAAAATATTTTAATTTGGTGCTAAAACTAGTTTGGGATAAATTTAGATTAATTTAATTCAAGCCAAGATAATTTAATTTGGTAAATTTTAGTTTGGCCTAATTTGCAAAAATAAATTAATTTGTATAGGCAAATTTTAGGACTTGAATTGAGTTAATTTATTTAAAGTGAATATTTGTTAGTTGATTATTTTGATGTCACTTTTAGTTTAGTTTAATTTTAATTTGTTTTAAGAAATTAAATTTGTGTTTAATTTAATTTTTCATCGTTTCAAGAAAAGAAAATTAAATAAATTTTGGAAAATTAAATTGTGTTAGTAACCATCTATTTTCCGCACTTGTTAGGAAATTAACGTTGATTAAAACCAAAGAATTTAAAAATTGGGGGTTCCTATCGTTTTCAAGTTGATCAGACGCTATATGTCAGGAGAGATAACGGTGCTCGTTTGGTTGCCCAGGTCTATGTAGATGACATAGTCTTTAGATCGACATACTGTGAGTATGCTCACAGCTTTGAGGAGGAGATAAAAAGTGAGTATGAGATGAGAATAGTTGGTGTGCTTACATTCTTCCTTGGTCTCAAGGTTCGTCAGCTAGAGGATGGGATGTTCATCTTCCAATCCAAGTATGCTAGAGACCTCGTGAAGAAATTTGGTTTGGACTTTGCAAAGCATGCACGTACACCTATAAGTACATCTACAAAGCTTAGTGAGGAAACTTCAGGTAAGGACGTTGAGTAAACCTTGTATCGGAGTATGATAGGCAATCTTCTCTATCTGACTGCTAGTCATCCAAACATCGTCTTTTGGGCTGGAGTCTGTGCATGATATCAGGTGTTCCCCAAAGAGTTACAGTTACTCGCTCTAAAACGTATTATCAAATACGTGAGTGGGGCTGTTTCCTACGGAATTTGGTATTCCTATGATACCAATGACCTAATGTCCTCTTATTCGGATGTCAATTGCCCCGGGGATGTAGGAGTTCTTTTGGTGGGTGTTTCTTATTTGGTTATACTCTTGTATCATGGTTGAGCAAGAAGCAAAACTCCATCTCTTTGTCTACTACAGAGGCTGAGTACATAGACGCCCAGAGTTGTTGCACACAACTTCTGTGAATGAGGATTATGGGATATCATAGGACACCATGACCATTTCCTGTGATAATACGAGCGCGATAAACATATCCCGCAATCATGTACAGCACTCGCGTACAAAACACATTAGGATGTGCGAGCACCTTATCCGTGAGCTTATAGAGGAAAAGGTTGTATCCTTGAGTCTTGTATCTACCGACCTTCAGTTAGCCGTTATTTTCATGAAGCCTTTAAATACCCTTAGATTCGAGAGTCTTCGGATATCTTTAGGTATTTGAACAGTTGACTGAGGGGTGGTCACCATGTCTAGAGCAGGATGAATTTTTTCATGTTCATATCATTTGATTCCTATCACTTGATTGTATCATTTGTATCGTTATTTGTTTGATTTTTATTTTTGAAAAATTGAAAATCCAAAAAGATTTTTTTTGAAAACTTTTGGAAAAAGCCAAAAAGATTTTCGTTTTATAATTTTTTTGAAAAAACAAAAAGAGTTTTGTATTTTTTTTTTACACCATTTTTGGATGAACATTTAATATAGCCATAGTAACATATTCATTTCATATTCCACGTGACTATTTGATAGTGATCTGAGAAGCTACATCATTTCATCCATGTGATTTACATTATTTGGAGTCTTTGAGATGTTATTAGTGATATCTTCTACATGTTTGGCTCCTTATCTCCTTTATTGCACACACGCAAGGAAATTTTTTTAGTATTGTACTTGTCTTTCACATATTGACTTAAGTGTTCCCATCTCAATTCTGTCTATACAACGATCAAAATACGATAAAACTTGAAAAGATAGTAGTGCATGTAAAATTCGTTTACCGTGAGGATTTAATTACAACAAGTTATGATGACTGAATCTCGAGAAAGGGCTGCGAGAGTTCAAAATTTACTCGTGGTGAAGCCACTATTTGAAAAAGATCTCGAAAAATTAAGTAGTAATAAAAAGAAAAATATGTCAAATCAAATGGGCCAATAGGTTGTCGTTTCATCACCTCAAAAGAAAAATATAATGTTTAATTATTTTTTAGAGAGTTTGGATGGAAATAAATGAAAAAATGATTTGCACGTCCTTGAAAGTCATGAAAGAGCGTTTCAAACATTTTGGAAGTTATTGGTGTGGAAATCACTTTGAGTTTTGATTTGCTGATTCGATTGAGTTACTTTCTTTTAATTCCACAATTTTTACACCTAAGGAAGTTGTTTAGTTCATTCGTTAAGAATATCCAATATTCATCCTCCACATATGTTATGGTTGTATGTATTGATTTTTCAGTCGAATTTATTCACAGCCCTACATTTACACTATCATCTACTGGGTTGTTTTAGTGTTCTTTCTTGGTGTGATTCTCGGTTGTATATTTTGTAAGAAAAAATTTAAAACTTCAAAAAGAGAAAGTGGTTCTGCTTGTGAGAATCTCCATTTGCATTTATTTATGTTTTTCCTTTTTTTCTATTTGTGACATTATAAAAAGGGGGAGAATGAATTATGGGGAAGATAGTTTGACTTTCTAATGATTTTGTTGAGCTTATTTTGATATTTCATTTTACTTATCATTATATTCCAAATTGTTGCTCATCACGGGTATCTATTTTTTTACCTCATGTGTGTATGTACCAAATGGAGGATTCTGTTTACATACCCTGATGAGGACAAAGAAAGTTTAAAGATCTTTGAAGATTGGAAGATGATGGAAGTCATGCCATTCATCTAGTATGTCCAATTTTTGGGTTTAATGGGGATATTACATTGTATGACATTTGTTTTTTTTAAACATAATTCGGATGTTTTATGTATGTACCGGCATAGACATAGAGGGAGATTTATAAGGACATGTTTTATAAATGTCGAGGTTAGTATCTAGGCATTTCAGTTTTATCCTAGATCTCAGCATATATGTCGTATACCGGTACAGTCAACTACCGCTACAGTCAGCTCGTCTCAACACGGTCATATCTAGATGGCCTCAATCCGAATTTTGTGTTTCACGTGTCCATCATCATCAATATTTTGTGTCGTGATCATTATCTACATCGTGGGTTCGTGGTATTGATTTTTCGGTTCATAAGTCCTCACATACAGGAACAGAAAGAAAGCAAAATTCAAACCGATCCGTTTAAGAAGGAAATTGGACCGATCCGTTTGGTATTTTTATGCAGGAAATGTCTTCTAATCGGACCGATCCGTTTAGGAAAAAAATTGAACCGATCCGATGATCATTTCTGGACCGGTGAGGTTTGGGGAACCTTTCAGGGATGATGTCAGAACAAAATTGCTCCAAATTCAATAAAATACTATAACCACATTCTGAACATAAGGCTCATAATTCATCAAGGAATGGAATTGCGATGTAAAACATAGCCTATTAGGTAGAAACAAATACTTGGGGTTGTTTGGTTTAAAAAATCAAGGATTTGGGAAGAAAAAACCTTAGAATATCTAAAATCCCCCCAATCCTTAAAAATGAAAAGCCCAGGGCCAACCAACTCAATGGTCACCTAAATATGCACAATTCTCTAATCAAGGGGCAAATCAACAAACAACATCAACAAATCGATGCTCAGAAGGGAAGAAACTATAGAAAATAATCAAATCGAAACCCTGAAAGGGAAACGACATACCCAAAATCCTAAAAGAGCTTAAGAATACTGAACAATGCTCAAACTTTACCAATAGATGGAAGAAAACTGTAAAAACTCGTTGAAAAGGGGTTTCCAAGAAAGAAACTAGTCAAAAATAGCAAAAGAATGGAGGAGTTTTACTGAAAATAAGGAATTTGGGAATAAATGGAATTTTCACTCTCTAGAAACAATCGTGTGAAGCAAAGTGAAATTGGAACATTTGAAATGATTCGGAAGTTAATCTTTAGGCGATGATCATTACATGTATTAATGTAGTGCATGACGTCATACCTGGGGAAGTGGACTAACGGGGCTTAGATTGGCACACGTTGCCCCAGGCACGTGTTTCATAATTATGCTAGAAGTCATTCCCAGCGCCAGACACGTGTCAAGTTTAATTTTAAGAAAAAAATTCATAAGACACGCGTTCGAAATGCGAAGGCAGACGACTTTCCACTGATTAATACTTCACTCACTCAATGTGCTCATTGCACACCTAGAAGACGTAATACTTCAGAGAATTCGCTACATACCTCAATCGCAAGCAAAATCTCAGGGTATTTTATCATACCATTAATATGGTAGGACCTAGGAACCAATTAGAAGATGATAGCTAGATATACTTCCCTCTTAAATGAGGTCGGCTCAGTTATTCGTATAGTATGCCAATGTAATTATGGTTGGTCTCAGTGTCACATGCATCCGACTTAACCCAGCTAGATCATAGTAGTAAATAGTGTTACGTAACACCGTCAAATCAAGCATGTACCATGTGATATGATGACTTTAATAGCAGTCACATCATGAACACATGTGGGAGATATAAAAATATCCTTTTCCATGTGTGCGTAACAAACTCATGATCATCCTCCCCCACTTGCATGTAAAAAGTGCACCTACCTAACCTATATAAAGGCATGACACATGTTATTCCCCACTCTCTCCTCTCGAACAACCTATATATAAGATTGTTGACGCAAAAAATTATGCATACACGTGGACCAGTCAGAAAGGGACACCTGTCATCCTACATGGAAATATTCATACTTTCTCGGCACCCGAGGAGACTTGCTCGACACCCGAAGAGAGTTGGTCGGCACCTAAGGAGAGTTAGTCGGCACTCGAGGAGAGTTGGTCGTCATACCAACCAACTCAAGGCCGACAAACCATCCAGAAGATCAAAAGCCATTAGAAAAAGACTCACCGATGGTCATGGAACTCTTATTACATTCATTGTATATAGATACAATGTCTTGAAGACCAATAGTTACATTCATTGCATGTAGATATAAATATCTGAATATATAAAGACATTGTATCTCTTTAAATCCCATCACCATAAATACATACATCTCCTTAGCCAAAGGGACGATCTGGAAGAGACACGATACACTAGATACATACAATCTAAACAACTAAGCAATTCTCTACACCATATTGTGCAATTGTACGCCCCTGGGAGTAGAACAGTGAACATAGGCTTTATTCATAGCCTAACCACTTTAAAAATCCTTGTCTCTTATATTTTTGATTGGACTGCTTTTATCTATTTATATGTGATCATAAAAATGGGATGTAGTCCATTTTTTTGCATCAACAAATTGTCGTCGTCTGTGGGAATTCGACACAAGAATTATTTTTATCACAAGAGATGAAGATCATCTTCAAAATCTAAGTTTTTCTTTTCTTTGTATATAAATAATTACATACTGCGTACACATTTTCTTTTCTATTACATCATGATTCGTATATGTTCATGTTCACGAATTGTTTGAATCTGAAATAATTGGATCTCATAATCATAAGTTATGTATGAAGCCTTGAAAATAAGGAAAACACATCTATTTACTGAATTAGATATGATATTTTAATTTCCATATCTGATATTTTTTACTAAGAATAAACGTCTAAAACAGATGATAACCACAACATTTCTGTTAAGGAACTGTATAATTTTTATCTATAAATCTGCACAACTGTGTCAAATTGTTAAAAATATTTGTTGTTGATTTTGAGACGGTGACTCTTTGAATTTCCATGATAATTTCTCTCTGGAACTGAAAAATATGAAAATAATTTTTTATCTCCTATCAAAAGAAACCGCCTTAATTGGAGGACCGAAGCACAAATTGGAGATGAAAAGTTCTACGAAATTCGTGATTCAGCAACATCAAAGAAATTATAAATTAATGAATTTATCTCTCATTGTAAAAAATTTCTGCATAAATCTATAGATCTTGATTTAAAACCCTCATCAAATTGATAAAGCAGAAGGGATCACTAATTTAAATTGGATTTGGAAATCGAACCGGCATCTCCACTACTGGTCGGCAGGACATACCATAGATCGAAGATAAGGTACGAAGCATACCACACCTCAACAGCCTTGTCAGACCATTCCTCATTGGTCAACGACCATTGGACTACAACGACGAAGGCAAAGGAGGTCAGTATTGATCAGCACTAAAACGCATGAGGATAAACCCTCCAGCAACTTATACTACAAGCTGCAGTTATGTTCGAAGATCTCCCCATGGGTCACTGTGTGTTAGTCGGCGCACCCTTTGTTGGTCGGTCACATATCCAAACCATCCATTGTTGATTGGAACCATCCAATGATCGTCGACATAAGCTAAATTGGTCGGAGACATGGATTGTCATGCCAAAGCTGAGTTTCATATCTGGTTAAGGAACTTATAACAAGTCGGCAGTTCGTATTTATTGATCGGAGATAGGTATTGCACGTCAATAGGTATTGCACTTCAAGAGGAGCTCCTCGACCTCTTGTTTGTTGGTCGGTATCAAGACCCAGCCTCGTGGTCGGCGACCACCATTACAACAGCATTTCATTCTTGGTCGGAAGACCAGCGGCATCAACTAATCTTGGTCAGTGCAAGTATAGAACCAGAATGAAGGTTCTCGACCATCTAACATTGGTCGGTATCATTTAACACTGATCGTTGGTGGAACCTAATGATGATCGTAGATATCTGTTTGTGAACGGCAATAACAAAAAACATAGAAGGTCATTGGATCGTCACCGAGGAATCCTCATATTCAAAACCCAATTGGATTTGATTCACCTGAAACCCTCTTTTTAAAAAGTTTTGCATTTTTATACAACACGAAATACTATAACGGTTTTCTCTTGGATACACTCTCAGATGGGATATTTGTGTTTTAACCACTACTTTGTTAAAATAAACATCTAAAATTTTAGTTTATAATACCACATTCATATACAACACAACTTTATGGGAAAATAATTTTTCTAAACATATGCTTTGGATTCAAATATATTTAACTTTGCTATATAATTTTTTTACAATGCCACATCCCATTCTGACTTTGTTCAAATTGGTTGTTTAAAGTTGAGTTCTTACACCCAACCTCCATACTTCACTGCTTCACGTGAAATAAAATGTTTTTGAAATCAAACTGATATCTGAATAGTTGATGGAGCTTAAATAATTTTATAAAAAAACTCTAGATTAAACTGTATGCCTTATATATGGCACATATTTGATAAAAGGATGCTCGTTTAACACACATTTAGCACAAAATATATTGTTTCATATTTTGAAACTTTTATTGCCTTATGTGTGAGCTAATATATATCATATATTGTTTGGCTGAACAATTATTCTCATGGTAATGACTATTTGATTTAGCCTCCGCAGATGTTCGAGCAACTTATTAAATTCCACAGGTACAAGATTCAATCCCGATGGAAGCTCGGTCACAATCTTAAACTTCTGGAAACTATTATCATTGCTCAGCATTATGAAATTCTACCTCAGCAAATCACTCTTGATTTTATTATTGCTCTGATATATGATCGACAGATCAGACAGACACTTTATTATTATTCTGAATCATTCTTTATATTTATTCGGATGCATATTCTATATTCATCTCAGCATGGAACTTGACAAAATATTTATTATCATATATTCAGCTCCAAGAAAATCTACATCAGTTATTGTATTATCTCCAACAGACTTTTGATCGGGAAAATTCTTCTCTCTATACATATCAACAACAACCAACTACGGTTGGTCGGCGTATCAATAACCACCAACTACAGTTGGTCGGCATATCAGCAACCGCCAACTAAGGTTGGTCGGCATCAACAAACCTAACCAACAATGTTGGCACAATAATCGAGCAAGGCAAAGCCTGTTTGATAATGGGTGACCTCAAGGGGCATCCAAAACTAAGGAAGAAGATGGGTGGCCTCAAGGGGCATCCACTGCCTAGGCACCAAGGTAATCTTGATAAGATTTCTACATTAAGCAGGAACATGGGATAAATAATTTCATTACTTAGGCACTTATGGGTGATCAAAAGATCGCTACAACTAGGCAGGAGCATGGGATAAAAATTCCATTGCCTAGGCACACTAAGACAGACAGAAATTGATAAATCGTCAAGTCATATACAGAGATTAACAGAAGATAAATTTCATGATTATATATTATTGTTTGAACAATGCCCTGGAAATATATTATTCTCTAATAATGCAGGATCAATCGATGTCTTCCTTATTATTATCTGGATTTCTTATTAAGCCCGGCAGATGGTCGGTACTCTTATTAGTTTGACTTCTTATTAAGCCCGACAGATGGTCGACACTCTTATTATTTATCTAGATTTCTTAGCGCTTCTATACGTATTTCTCACTAGCATGGATATTCGATGAAATTTATATATTATGCTCAATCAGGTTTATTATTGGATCATTCTATCAACTCCTGACAAATTCTCGGACATCATCATTATTATTCAGTCTCCTAAGCCCAACTGGGGGCTCCACATGCGCCAATCAATGGCACATACCAGAATCAGATTCCTAATTGGAATATATCACATTCTTAATTAGAATGTCCACATATTCCTAATTGGAATATATCAGATTCCTAATTGGAATGCTAACACATTTCTAACTGGACTATATATTACAAGCAGTTTTACTCCGAGCCAAAATTACTTGGTCGGTAAATTAATTATATGGTCACATCGGGACAGTATGGAAATGGAAACATGCAAAGTTCTTAGGAAGTCATTTCAGGGAACATTTCCTCGGCCTCATCTTTTCTAGCAAGACCAACATACTTCAAGGCCAAGAAAGCATTCAGAGTTCATATGCCACACTTGGGGGGCTTTTACTACATAATTAATTATTCATTCGGTGGCACATTCTCATCATGCAGTATCAACCGAGCATCAGATTCAGCTCCAAATCATAACAGAATAAGACATATCACTAAACAATCATCTCCCAGGAGTTAGTTTTGCTATTGAAGTTCAGGAGACATATTCAGGAGTTAGTTTTGCTATTGAAGTTCAGGAGGCATATTCAGGAGTTATTATGCAATGTGTTATTGAAGTTTAGGAGGCATATTCAGGAGTTAGTTTTGCTATTGAAGTTCAGGAGGCATATTCAGGAGTTAGTTTTACTGTTAAAGTTCAGGAGGCATATTCAGGAGTTATTATGAAATGTGTTATTGAAGTTCAGGAGTCAGATTCAGCATCTACAACACTGGGATCTTTACTACTTATGTCCTGACCTACACTGAAGAAGTTGTACTTATATGCAAATGTTTCAAAGGCTGCTACTAGCTCGGCACTAATCAGATTAAAGAATTGGGTTCAAAACCTAACATGCCACAACAACAAAGCACTCAGAGGAGCATAGATCAAAAAAATCAAACATGGACAATCAACACTCAGTTGGTCGACACAGAAGGCAGTTGGTCGGCTAATCAACCAACTAACATACTTGAAGATTATGACAAGCTACAAGCTAAAAACTATGACATGGCTGCATCCAAATTCCCAGGGGTGATACATAGCACACGGTCGCTCGACGAACAGAGTTACTCAAAATAAAGGTTAGCTCTAAAGCAACCATCAATCAACCTGCATCATCTATCGTTCAGGAGATAGCCTACTTTATACTGAACAAATCAAGAAGGCAAATCAAAAATCTCATTATGCACGAGCACCGAGCAACACTGCAGAATAAATACTCCATCCTTTCAGTAAACCATCTAGCATGGAGCATTGGGGGCTTCTGTTGAAGTAAAAAATTATGCATACACGTGGACCAGTCAGAAAGGGACACCTGTTATCCTACATGTCAATATTCATACTTGCTCGGTACCCGAGGAGACTTGCTCGGCATCCGAAGAGAGTTGGTCGGAACCCGAGGAGAGTTGGTCGGCATACCAACCAACTCAAGGCAGACAAACCATCCAGAAGATCAAAATCCATTAGAAGAAGACTCACCAACAGTCATGGAACTCTTGTTACATTCATTGTATATAGATACAATGTCTTAAAGATCAATAGTTACATTCATTGTATATAGATATAAATGTCTGAATATATAAAGACATTGTATCTCTTTAACTCTCATCACTATAAATACATGCATCTCCTTAGCCAAAGGGACGATCTGGAAGAGACACGATACACTAGATACACATAATCTAAACAACTAAGTAATTCTCTACACATCTCTCTCTCTACACCATATTGTGCTATTGTACACCCCTGGGAATAAAAGAACAATGGACGTAGGCTTTATTCATAGCCGAACCACTTTAAAAATCCTTGTCTCTTATGTGTTTGATTGGATTGCTTTTATCTATTTATATGTGATCATAAAAATGGGATATAATCCATTTTTTTGCAGCAATAAGGATATTATCCCCCATTATAAAGGGATCGAGATATATTTTCCATACTGTTATGTTGTCCATTTCTAGAGCGAGCTTATTCTATGGATTTTCTCCATTAGAAACTACACAATCAACACTACACATGAAAACATCGGCATCTCTTTGGGTCGAACCACGTAAACCTGGTTTCTATTTATTTCTCCCTTCTCTCTCTATTATTTTCTCTAGATTAGCATTTATATGTTTTGTATCTATTTATCTATTATTGTTTATAATTAATGTACTCTTGGTAAGGCCCATTTAAGTATATTAGTTTTAGGCTATAACACCAACCTACTCTTAACCTTAGTTAGGTTGCTTTTGTTTTTTCATTTGAATCTGAAGTCTGAATCTGAAAATTTGAAGTCTGAATCCGAAGTCTGAAATCGAAATCTGAAAAATATGTTTGTTGTATATCTAAATGAACTTCTTAATGAATGTATTTAGACTGATTCAAGCTTCAGATTCAGACTTCAGGGGTACATTTACCTCATAATCATTCAGAGGTAAAAAGAATTGTTAACCTCTTAACCATTTTAAAAACAACACTATTTGGTACCTCTTAACTCCGAATGGCTCAGATTCAAACTTAAGAGGTAAAAACAAACAACACCTTCATAAACAAAAAATACAAACTCATGCCCATGCCATAAGTTTAGGGAATGGCAACGCTCTAGTTTTCTATTCAACATTTCCCCTCCTATATCTTCTTCCTTACATTGATGTTTTACATACCATGTATGTCTTTGAACGATGATGTGTTTTTTTTATATAATTCATATGTATATAGGTATGAATAGTGTGTGTGTGTGTGTGTGTGTGTGTGTGTATATATATATATATATATATATATATATATATGTGTGTGTGTGTGTGTGTGTGTGTGTGTGTGTGTGTGTGTGTGTGTGTGTGTGTGTGTGTGTGTGTGTGTGTGTATATATATATATATATATATATATATATGTGTGTGTGTGTGTGTGTGTGTGTGTGTGTGTGTGGCGGGGGGTGTGATGGGTATAAAGAATAATTTTAAGTAAATCGCAAATGAAAACCAAATAGAAATCGTATGCTTATCTCTCAAACTCGATAGCTTCGTATCCTTAAAAATGAGGAGTTCTGAAGAGTAGCGCGTGCGTTCAAATTAAGGAATTATATAATTAAACACAGTTTAACCCAATTAAACCCTAAACATGCATCTAGGTGTATTTGAATCAGATGAAGAAACTTGCAAGAACATTCAAACACACATATTTAAGGAAAAATCCCCCAAAGGGGCAAAACCATTTATTTTCATTATAATATTGTAACATACAATTTCGAATTACAATGAAAATACAGTGACACAGAATTACCCGCAGGCGTCGGATCTGTAGTCGGCGACTGGAAATTTCCCTTTCCAGGAGGGCAGCAATGAAGAAGAAGGACGGTCTTCTTAACAAGGGTAAGAACAGACACACTATGGTGTTCTAGGGTTTCAAAGGGATTCACAATTGATTTGGAAATTTGTGTGAATCAAAATATGAGTTTGGTAACTCATAAAAGTGAAGACTTTGAGTTTATGAACTCTGAAAATCATGTGTACAAGTCCTATCAAACCAATCTCCGAAGATGGTTTATAAAGGAAAAAAACTGGCCCTTAAAAATCTGACCACGATCTGCACGATTCTATCCCAGGCGGATCGGTCCGGATCTGAAGCGGATCGGTCCGAGGTCGGACCGGTTCGTTTTTGAAATTGGTCTCTTCGGTTCACTTTCGGTTCGGGGTCTACTGGTTCAAGAGCAAGGAGGATCGGTCCGGGTAGAGGGAGGATCGATCCGGTGGCGGACCGGTCCGGCTGCCAAGAATTTTGATTCCTTCATTTCTTTGACATTTGGATCCGTTGATGACGATGTGAACTTTGAATTTCTTCAACGATGTAACGGCTTATGACATACACATAAAGAATGGACAAAATGTCCTTACAAGTTCTCTCCTATTTAGATGGTTTGTGTAGTTGGGACATATCAATATGGTTTCTATGAGGTTTAGGTATGCAGTTTAAGTAGAAGTACTTGGGTATAAATGTGTGTAAATGGTGGCACATATATTTATGTATTTTATATAAATGTGACCATGAATATATTTGTGGTTTTATGTGTGAATTGTGGATCTGTGAAATTCTATTAACCATATTTAGTTTAGTTTTTTGTTATTCGAAATGTGTTTTCTTCCTTTTATTCTTTATTAGAAAAGTGACCAGCGAACAAGTAAATCATGTAAGATTTTCCCTCTATTTTTTATGTTTATTTTTTGTTGTTAAAGTTATCGATGGATAGTTTGTCGTTGTCATGGATATTTTCTTAGAATTTGTGCATTAAATACTATTAAAAGTTGCAAAAAGTTTAAAATTCCGTATTGCTACGGAAAATCTATCAATGTCAAATTCGCCCAATGTTTAGAACAATATGTTTTTTTGCCCTTGGTGGATTTTTTCCTGAGTCTAGGACACGATGAAAAGTTTTAAAAATTAAGCTCAACGATATTGTGTTGTTGTAAGTCAATGTAGTCTCCCTGTCATATGTATACATTACTTATGCTATAATGATACATGAATTTTTATAATTCTATATGTGAATTTTTATGATATATACGTGTTAGGTTTGTGTATATGTTAATATATAAGGTATACATTATGGGTGAGTGACCTTAGTGTTGAATGAATATCTTGGATTATAGTGGAACAATTTTATTGTTTAGGCACTAAATTATCAATTTTTCATAACTTTATAACCCAAAAAATAATGGAAGGCTTTTCTTTGATATTTTAACATTTCAACATTTTTACATATAGATTTTGTGTTATTTAAATGGCCAGAAGTTGTAAAATAAAGTTTTCTAAGTATTTTTTTGGAATATGCCACATAAATTTACTTTTTAAAATGACATGTGAGTCTTTTTTTTTAAGTAACTAAAGTCACATGAAACATAAAAATAAACTTTAATTTTCATGCTTATCTTAATTGTTTGTTCGATATATGCTAGGGCTGTACATTTTTGAAACGATAACCCGTTGATCGTAATACCCCAATATGATCCGAAGATAAGACGATTTGCTTCTATAAATTAAAAATTACTTAAAACTTGTACTCAAATCAAAATCAACACAATTCGAAAAGGACACGACTAACACGAATTTAAAATTACCTCATGCATATATTATATGCATGAGGTAAAGGGGCATTGGAATGGTATTATCATCTTCTTACCCCTTTTTCTTCCTCTTGCTATTTCATCATGAACATATTCAAACAAATTTATTGCCCCTTAAATTAAATTTCTTCACTAAACGTTATGTTTTCATTATATTGTGTCTACAAATTAACATGTGAATATATATAATAATGCTCTTGTCTGGACTAGTCCGCATTTTAAGAATGCGGATCGGACATGTGTCACCCCCTAGAAATTATCGCCTAAATTATAGGCACACTCTCTCTCTTTACTGGGTTCATATTGGTACACTCTCTCGCTTTTCTGGGTTCACCGGCAAGTGACACATAGAAATTATCGCATAAATTATAAGCACATTCTCCCTCTTTTCTGGGCTCACCGCCAGGTGACATATGTCCGGTCCGCATTCTTAAAATGCAGACTAGTCCGCAGAAGAGCAGGGTTGTATATATATATATATATATATATATATATAGGGAAATGATCAAATGAGGTCCCAGTTTGAGGACCCTGAATGAGGTCCATTTTTTTAAAATAGTAAAAAAATATTTTTGAGTTGATTTTTTTTATATGATTTTTAAACATTTGAGTAGGACCATAAAAAAATAATCAACTCAAAATGATTTTTTTTGCTATTTTAAAAAAATCAGTCAAATTGTGTCAGTTTTTAAGTTATTTTTAAGTTGTTAAAAACTAACAAAGTTTGACTGATTTTTTTAAAATAGTAAAAAAAAATCATTTTGTGCTGATATTTTTTTATGGTCCTATTGAAATGTTTAAAAATCATAGAAAAAAAATCAACTCCAAAATATTTTTTTTACTATTTTAAAAAAATGAACCTCATTCAGGGTCCTCAAACTGAGGAACCTCACTTGATCCTTTCCCTATATATATATCAGGACCTAAAAAGTTCATTTTTAGCTGATTTTTTTTATATGGCCCTACTGAAATTTTTAAAAACTATATAAAAAAAATTAGCTCAAAAATATTTTTTGTATGCAAACAGAGGTCCTCATGAGATCCTCTCTCTCTCTCTCTCTCTCTCTCTCTCTCTCTCTCTCTATATATATATATATATATATATATATATATATATATATTGGAAATTACGTATTGTTATCAATTTAGATTTCAAAACACTCCCACTCTCAATAGATCATAATTTTAAAGTGATCTCCAAACTCTCCCCCTCTCTCTTGTGCACATATTTGCATTCTACTGTCTATAAAATATTTGGTTCCACACGCTTAATGATGTGTTTCGTTACCAAGATGCATGTTAAATGCACAAGTAGGTGAACTTGGAGGCAGTGAAGCTTATTTTCTTTCATTTTAATTGGGTAATTTTTTATTCCAAATATTTCTGAAAAACATTTAGAAACTCGACTTTTTAGTTTGGATATAAAAATCGAGATTGAACAATTTGATGTGTAACTAATTATTTGTTATTCTTTATTCAACAAAGAGATTTGGAATTAAAAAAATAGTTTTAATCCTTTTTGTAGCAGAATTTTTGCTGTAGTAAATAATTTATTTAATTAATTATCCATTCTATAAAAAATCTTGAATCCACATGAAACCAATTTGAAATATTTGTTAAAATTTTAGTTAAATACAAATTTATTTAACTTTAATCTAATTGTTACTATAAAAAAAACATATTTATTCACTTGTTTCATTTGTACTTCCTCAATTCTTATTGATAAGGATGGTAGGAGGTAATAAATGTTAACTCAAACTTAATTATATATTTAAACTAGCATGAAGGCCACGCGATGCATGGCGAGTATATATATATTTTATTTTGAAAACTGCAAAAATATATTTTTATTAAAGCATTTTATAATTGGATGTTTATAATAAATAAAAATAACTTCCAAAGTATTTTTTCGAAATTCAATTTTGGATCCCAAGTAAAAATATCAATATTTTCAATTAATAAAAAACATAGCAAATCAGTCAAACAACTATTTATGAAAAGCTAAATGTCTATAAGACCAAAACTTGTATTTCATTTACTAAGAAATAGAAATCTCAAAATGCACATATATATTTGGAATTTTTTTTCTTTCGGATGATGTATTTTCTACCCCACACCATCCATTTGAGATAAATCTACTTCAATACTAAAATTCCTCATGCATTCAAACAATGTTCCAATCAATTTAATAAGATATCGAAAAATCTCATCATTTGAGATGATTGTCAAAAGTCAAATACAGAGGTATGCCTCATGAAGCAAAATCATACCTTCAAGAATCTCATGAAAACAACAAATTTAACATAAACTCCATTCCACTAATTAAGAAATGAGAAAAGGTTCCGTTTGATGAACAATATGAAATTGATCTGATGATTCAAACCAAATAACATAATATTGTATCTAACATTTTAACCTCTCTCTCTCTCTCTCTCTCTCTCTCTCTCTCTCTCTCTCTCTCTCTCTCTCTCTATATATATATATATATATATATATATATATATATATATATATTTGAAGTAGTATTTGGTTTCCATTTGGATCTGAGTTTTGTTCGTCACCAGAATCTAATGCAACGATTTATTGACAATGTCATCGCTGTCACCAAAGAGTCAGTCTCTCCATTTTTCTCTCCCTCTCTTTCTCCACCTCTATATAAATTATTATCATATCCCCCCCCCCCCCCTATATATATATATAGGGAAAGGATCAGGTGAAGTCTCAGTTTGAGGACCCTGAATGAGGTCCATTTTTTTAAAATAGTAAAAAAAACATTTTGGGGTTGATTTTTTTTTTATGATTTTTAAACATTTCAATAGGACCATAAAAAAATAATCAGCTCAAAATGAATTTTTTTGCTTTTTTAAAAAAATCTGTCAAACTTTGTCAGTTTTTAAGTTATTTTTAAGTTGTTAAAAACTGACAAAGTTTGACCGATTTTTTTAAAATAGTAAAAAAATTCATTTTGAGTTGATTTTTTTTATATGGCCCTACTGAAATGTTTAAAAACTATATAAAAAAATTAGCTCAAAATTTATTTTTTTACTATTTTATCAAAATTGGTCCGCGCCAGCGGTATGCAAACAGAGGTCCTCATGAGATCCGCTCTCAAAATGAGAAGGGGAACGGACGGATTTTTGGATCTCACGTAAATTCACATGTTTTAAGATATTTTCAGAAACTGTTCCCTATCCTCATTATTAAGGAAGATGTATAGAGATGCAAAAAATTGTTCCCTACCGAGCAGATGAGTTTTAACGCAATTAAGTGGCTTCTGAGTTGTGGCCTTAATGATTGAGATTTACAGAAGCCTTTATTACTGCCACGTGTCAGCCTCACATGATTTGAGTTTACAATTTTTATATAGTTATATAGACTATAAATACATAGATTTTCATTTATGTCAATGCCACGTGTCAACCTCAGAAGATTTAGAACTATAGTTTTTATATAGTTATATAGATTAAAAGACTATACCAACAATAAAGATTTAATCAAATTTAAGATATCTAACAAAGACACAAATTACAATAAAATAGTTCCGCATGTAGTGTAATTAATGTTGTATAAAAATAAATTTTCACAAACAAATGGTGCTTTTTTGGACCCACACCAAATTCTTTTATAGAACCTGATAGACATATAAACATAGAGTTGATGAGCTTCACACAGGGTTGAGTTTAGGACCACGGTTCAGTTTAAGACCTGACAGAGAATGCCAAATAAATAATATTTTCGTAATGGGAAAAATTGAATAAAAACACATAAATAATATTTATTAAATACCTCTACTAAAATGAGAGAATACAGAGTGGAATGAAAATATGCATACCATCACAGCCTTTGGTGGTAGCAATTATTCCCGATTTTGTCAGTCAAACTAAGGAAAATATTTTTGGAAAAAAATCCACATCATACAGCATAAAGCAAAACCATCTATGTGGTTTGTAACCAATCTGTTGCAATATAAGTAGTAGACGACAACTAAAAACTAAACATTATAAATTTTACAATTGCAACTCCAAAAATAAAATCACAATGGAAGATTGAACTAACAGTAAGCTTTTGAGAAGAATCCATATCTTTCATATTGTTAACAAAAATCAAATATCAAAAATCTTATTAATAGTTAAAATTTTGTCGTAACACATGAGAGATATAACCGAAAAATATAATGGCAAGAAATCAAGTGAACATCATATGTTAAAAAAATCAATTAATCTCAATATGGGAAAAAACTAAATGTGATATTTTGAAACTGTTGAAATCTTACCCAAACCCTTTTAACGAAACTTGATTCCTTGAAACTCGAACCCTCTCTCTCTCTCTCACACACACACACATACATACATACATACATACATACATACATACATACATACATACATACATGCGAGAGAGAGAGAGAGAGAGAGAGAGAGAGAGTACCTGAAAAATGAAAAAAAATAATATTAGATCTGCATAACATAAAACAACAAAGTTAGATCTGCAACTACAAAAACAATATTAATTTTATAAAACAAAATCGAAAAAAATAATTGTTTCAGTTTGATAGAATTCAGATTTGACTATATCAAAAAAAGTTATATGGGTTTCAATATCTAAGAATAGTAGAAAGCCAAACATCTTTGAGTAATATAGAAAGTGACAAAACAAAGAAAAACAGGTTCATTGCTATCGAGTTGTAGAGGATTTATGGGAAAGAGTGATGATAAAGGAAAAGTAGATCAAGGTTTTGAAACGTTTCCTTTCTAAAGGATGCGGACTTCAAACGCTAAAATTAAATGTTAAGTACTATGTTGCCACGTGTCATATTAACTTGATGTTAGACTTCTATTTTATATATAGAAGATAGATATAGCTATAGATGGTGTATTAAATAGTGACAGGTGGTGGAAACTTCTATCTTGAAATTGTGAATCCATTATCTTGTTCAATAGGAAGGCTTCTCTTTTATCCCTCCAAAACAACACCTAGAACTAGGGGTGTGCAAAAAAACCGACAACCCGAAGAACCGAATCAAACCGACCTTCATGGGTTGGGTTGGTTCGGGTTTTTTTCTCCACGGGTTGGTTCTGGTTCCAAAAAATTGAGAACCGAAGTGTTCGGTTCAGTTCTCGATTTTATACCAGAACCAAACCGAATCAAACCGAGAACCGAACCCATAGAACCGAATCGAAAAACCGAACTGAAGAACCAACCCATGAACTTGAACCATTAACTAGAACCATTAACCAACCCGCGAACTATAACCATTAACGAAAATCGCGAACCATAACCACGAACCAGAATCGCAAACCAGAACCACGACCCAAACCGCAAACCAGAACCAAGAACCGACTCGAACCAAACCGAGAACCGATGGTTCGGTTCCGAACTGACCAATTTCGGTTATGGTTCTAGTTCCAAAACCACGGAACCGATCAATTTCGATTCTGGTTCTGGTTCCGTAGTGGAACCGAATCTAACCGAACCATGTGCACCCCTACCTAGAACTATATTATCTTCCAATGCAAGTCTCGATATCATCACAACCTCCAAAGCTTTCATGGGACTTGTTATATATTGAAAAACTCAATCGGAATTAAAGGCAAGTCAAATACATGAATAAAAAGTGTTAGTTATAATATTCAGCATTTATTAGTCTCACGTCTCATCTTCAAAGGATTTGGGTCTACAACTTTTATATAATTATATAGATTTATCTTTTCTATAGCCAATAGATCTATTCATTTTGATCATTTATAAAATTACATTCAAAATATTCATATTCATCAAAGTTATGTATTTGTACATTACAATTTACATATAAACCATTTTTTAATTTTTTTTAACTACAATTATATAGATTTGGATTATATAATTATTTAGTAAGATTGATAAAACCGCTCTTGATTCGCACGAGTCGACAACGGGTGAGAGTAATTATATGACAATTAAGAGTAGTTGCAAGAGTTGACTCTCCCCACGAAGCATCATTAACTTCAATTAATGAACACAAGTAAGGAATGGTAATTAAAGGAAAGCAATAAGCATCTCACATGATCTGGGAATTTGAAAGAAAAATGAAAATAATTTTTCCAATAACTTCGAAAAATTTTGGTCAATATTTATTTTTTGCATTAAAATTTTTAAAATCTTGTATTTAAATATTTTTATCATTTTATAAACTTATGAATATTTTTTTATCAAATTGGAAATTGGGATAACTTTTCTGTAAATTTTAATTTCAAAGGTTTAACAACATTGTCCTCATGTGCAGCACACGTGTAAGTTTTGATGTAAAGTGATACGTTCAATTGGGGTGGTTTTGTACTAAAAATGAGAATTACAGGAGTGAATTAGAGAAATTCTACATGTACCGCCATTTCAAACTGCATTGAAACCGCATGCCTACGTGGCAAGTGGTGATTGGTTAATGCCGCTGGCGCGAACCCATATCCATAAATAATTAATCAATCACAGCACACCACGTAGGCAATGGGGTTTCAATTTGCTACAATTAGAATTTCTCGAAGTCTTAATGGTAAAAACACTCCTCCAACTCTCATAAAAAAACACTGACATTTTTTGTGTCCATTCCATTGATAAGCCTGGTAAATATGTTGGTTTACCAACTGAGTGGGGGGAAATCTAAGACAAAAAAAAGCCTCAGTTGGCTCAGGGAGAGAATCCTCCACAAAGTTGAGAGATAGAAGCAGTAATTCCTTAGCCAAGCAGGTAACGAGGTTTTTTATTAAGGTTGTCCTTCAAGATGCCCCCTCTTATGCCATGTCCATTTTTCATTTTCTTAAGGGTTTATGCCATGATCTATCCTCTAGAATTGCTAATTTATGGTGGAAGAGTGACAAAACAAAGAAGATAATTCAAGTGAAGGTTTGGGACCATATCTATAATCCCAATGTGCTGGGTGGTTTGGGTTTTAAAGACTTTCAAAGACAAAATAAAGCTATTTTGGCTAAAAAAAAGCTTGGAGGTTACTTTGTGATCCCGAATCTCTATGGAGAAAAGTCCTAAGGAGACTATACTTCCCTCACTGTTCCTTTTGGGAGGTGCCTAAGTCTAGGAAGGGGTCTTGGATTTGAAACATGTTGCTGCAAGGGAGAGAAGTTTTAAAAGAACAAATTATGTGGCATGAGGGCAATGATCAAGAAATAAACATTTGGGGTGTTAAATGGATGGATGGTTCTCTAGCCCACTCCCTTCACCCTACCGTTGTAACTAAGGTGGATGACCTAATTACCCTCAATTCTTTCCCATGGAACCATAACCTTGTCCACCATATTTTTATCCTAACATTGCTTCTACCAATATGGGCATTCCCTCAACTGACAAGGATACCCTCATTTGGCCTCACACTAACGAAGGTACCTTTTCAGTCTCCTCTGCATATCAAGTTACCACTATTCCCAAGAAACCTCTAAAAATCTCATCACAAAATTCCTTCACTCCCCCCTGGACCTTTGGAAAAATATGTGGAATGTAAAAGTTCCCCCAAAAGCCCTCAATTTTCTCTGGATAAGTTGTAATGAGATATTAGCAGTCAATTACGCATTGGGAAAAAAGAAAATCAGGGAGGATGTTATGTACCCTATTTGTGGAAGGGAGGTCGAACCTAACGAACACTTGTTAACTAAGTGTAAGTGGACAAAATAAGTATGGGTGTACTCCCCCTTGCCTAAGAGCATCTATAATGGGGATACAAAATGCCAAGAAAATTTGTAAAGGAACAAATTGAGATGTCTGCCTGTGAACTGGTGTGAGTTACTGAACAAATTATGTACCTGAGTTTATAGTGGTTCTCTAAATATACAAAATGCGAGCAACATTTGAAAAGGGTTCCTACGAACTTCATTTGTTCGTAGGAATTCCTACGAACAAATGAAGTTCGTAATAAATATAAATAGTCATTTTTATTATATATTTGGATTCTTACGAACAACATTTGTCCATACCATTTCCTACGAACAAATGTTGTTCGTAAGAAGTGGGGCTTTTACTTCCTACAAACAAAAGTTGTCCGTAGGAACTTCTTTTACGAATTCTTCATTGTTCACCATTGTGTAACTTAACTGATATGAAAGAAAATCTGACAGCTTTGGTTCTCTAAGTTGCCTTTCTACGTTGTGGATGCTCTAAGGACCTAACTCTTAATCCTTGTTTTAGAGTTGAGAGTTGGCTCTTTAATTGTCTAAACAACCGTCCCAAACTCACCGTTAATTTGGCGGATCCTAATGACTTGTTTGTGTGTACTTGTTGGTCAATTTTGAATATAGAGAGTCAGGCTCTCCAACATACCTCCTAGCAACAAACCCTTTTTTTTAAATAGTAAAAAAAATAATTTTGAGATGATATTTTTTATATGGATTCATGATATTTCAATGTGCCACTATAAAAAAATCAATTGAAAATAATGTTTTTTGGTATTTTTAAAAAATAAGTAAAAAAACTGTCAGTTTTTACCCTTTAAAACTGCCAGTTTTTTTACCTATTTTTTAAAAATATCAAAACATATTATTTTGGTACGAATATTTTTAGAGGGGCACACTGAAATATCATGAACCCATATAAAAAATATTAACTCAAAATTATTTCTTTTACTATTTTAAAAAAATAGGTATGTTCATAGGTATGTTTAATGAGGTATGTTGGAGAGCCTATCTCTCTCTCTCTCTCTCTCTATATATATATATATATATATATATATATAGAGAGAGAGAGAGAGAGAGGTCCCTCAGTTTGAGGACCCTAAATGAGGTCCATTTTTTTAAAATAGTAAAAAAAAAATTGGAGCTGATTTTCTTCAATGATTTTAAAACATTTCAGTAGGATCATAAAAAAACAATCAACTTAAAATGAAATTTTTTACTATTTAAAAAAAATCGATCAAACTTTGTCAGTTTTTAACAGCTTAAAAACTGACACAGTTTGCCGATTTTTTTAAAATAGCAAAAAAAATTCATTTTGAGCTGATTATTATTTTATAGTCCTACTGAAATGTTTAAAAACCATATAAAAAAATCAGCCCAGAAATATTTTTTTACTATTTTAAAAATGGGCCTCATTCCGGGTATTCAAACTGGGACCTCACTTGATCATTTCCACACACACACACACACACACACACACACACACACATATATATATATATATATATATATATATAGATAGAGAGAGAGAGAGAGAGAGAGGATCTCATGAGGTCCCTGAATGAGGTCCATTTTTTTAAAATGGAAAAAAAAATATTTTTGGGCTGTTTTTTTTTTTATGGTTTTTAAACATTTCAGTAGGGTCATATACAAAAAATTATCTCAATGTGATTTTTTTTTACTATTTTAAAAAAATCGGTCAAACTTTGTCAGTTTTTAACAGCTTAAAAACTGACACAGTTTGATCGATTTTTTTAAAATAGCAAAAAAAAAAAAATTTAGCTGATTATTTTTTTATGGTCATACTGAAATGTTCAAAAACCATAAAAAAATCAGCTCATTTTTTTTTTACTATTGTACAAAAATGGACCTCAATTAGGGACCTCTCTCTCTCTCTCTCTCTCTCTATATATATATATATATATATATATATATATATATATATAATTATGGTGTACCCGTGCCAATGGCACGGTTCTACCCAGTATATGTGGTTATAACACACTCATACCCAGGGGCATAACTATATACGGTCGAGTGGGTGTGAACGCACCCACTGGATTTTTTTTATTTTTTTAATATTTTTTACCTATGTGCAAAAACCTAAATATTGAGGTAAAAAATGGTAACTTCCGAAACTTGAATATATATATATATATATATATGAGTCAAAACCAAACTCTCCTCATTTCTTCAAGAAGCAGTCGGCCCTACAGTTCCTCATTTCCTCTTTCTTCATTTTCCACCAAACTCTTCAATTCTCAAGTTCTCTCCATTCAAGAACAAAGCATAAAAGGTAAATTTTTTCATTCAAATTTTCAACAACTATTTTTTTGTTATTAATATATGTTAGAACTTAGATTTCTCTCCATTCAAGAACAAAGCATAAAAGTTTTCTCCAACTGTTTTAAATATACATTTATTTAACATATGTTAGATTTGTTAGGTTAATTAATTTATTAGTCTTTTTTAATTTAACATATGTTAAATTTATTCCCAAATTACTAATTTATTTTAGATTAATTAACTTAATTAATTTATGTTAGATTTATTCCCAAATACTAATTTAACGTATGTTGATAATGGTTTTTAGTGTTGAAAATGAATATTAATGCATGGTTTTTTGCTGAAATTTTCTTTAGTACTAGATTTATGCCCAAAAAAAAAGCCTCGGGGGCTCCCTCCCTCGAACCCCTGGAGTTCATGAAACCTTTTCGCACCCACTGACTCAAAATCCCGGCTCCGCCATTGCTCATACCCGTGTCAATGGCACAATGATAAATTTGCTCTCAAGTATTTGTGGTTATAAAATACGCATGTCAAACCAAAATGTAATTAGCCCTTTATTTGATATTTAATTATCTTATTTGTAATTTATTTACAGTTTAGTTTAATGTAATATATTAATTTTGATGATTCCAAACAAACTTTTATTTAAGTGATTATGTAAATATTTCTTAAACAAATTTTTATTTATTTATTTGTATATTACATTTAGTCAGTATATATTATATCGATAAATACTTTTCATATGTATAGTTATATATACATATTTTTGTATATATGACTTACTCTATTAATATCCAGATACCAATAGATTTTTTATATTATTCTAATTGATATTTAAATACTATATTTATATTATACTTATATAGTAAACTAACTAAAAACACAAATTTACTTTATTACACATTATACATAAAGTAAAAGATTTTCCAAAAAGTATATATATGCATAATATAGTTATATATTATATATAAAGTAAAAGTTTTTTCTTTACCTGTTCAGTATTATTACTTATGCTTTTAACATTAGTGTTTTTACATGTGTGTGTGTGTGTGTGTGTGAATGAGAGAGAGAGAGAGAGAGAGAGAGAGAGAGAGAGAGAGAGAGAGAGAGGCGGGGGAGAGAGAAGTAATTCCAGTTCTGTGAGAGATAGAGAGAGAGAGAGAGAGAGGTAATTCCAGTTCTGAAACTGTTAATATGTTCGGCGTGAGAGAGAGGTAGAAAAACTCTGATGGGTAGGTAGAGAGTTTTGTTGTTGAGTTCAGTTGAGTGAGAGGCTGTCAGAAGTAGAGAGAGGTTGGATTGTGTGAATAGGAAAATAGAGTTTTGCGTGTATGAATGAGTTGGTCTATAAATTAGAGAGAGTGTAGAGCAAGTTTTAAAATTAAAATGAAGTTAGATAATGAAAAAGGGAAGTACACGCATTATTTTTTAGACTCATGAAAGTTTAGTAGGGATGATTCCAACTCTCGACCGCATGGCATAATTTTAAACCATTAGATTTAAATTCCAAAGAGTTGATCTGAACTACCAGTTGAAAAAGGCAAAAAAAATCCCTCCTCCTTTATTCAATATATATGTATACACACAGTACTGCTCTTGTGTGGACTGTTCCGCATTTTAACAATGCAAACTAAACATTTGTCACCAGGTAGTGAGTCCAGAAAAAAGAGAGAGAACGCCTATAATTTAGCCGATAATTTATGGGCATACCGCCTAGCAACACATATCCGGTCCAGGGATGTAGGGGCGAGTGGGGGCTATAGCCCCAACATATTTTTTATTTTTTATATTTATATTAATTTTGGGTATAAATTGAAAATTTAAAAAGTATTGGGCATAAATGGTATTTCAAAAACTTAAATATCAACCTAAAAACATAACCACACCACACAAAACACAACAATTTCCCCTCTGCTGCTGCTACGAAAAACACACCGCTCCTCTCCTCTCCCTCCCTTCCCTGCTTCGGCCAAGCTCCGTCGTCCTTCCTAAGAGGCTAGCTGCTGCGCTCGAATTGCTATGCTGCTAATTTGGTATTTTTTAAACTTGTGCTTGCTTTGCTTTGCTTTGCTGCTAATTTGGAGTTTGAAATATTGCTCCACCTTTGCTTTGTTACTAATTTATACTAATTTTCTCCACCTTTGCTTTGTTGCTAATTTGTGAGATGCTAATTTATGTTCTTTAATTAATTTTTATTGAGTGTTAATTTGGGGTTTGAGTTGAAATAAATTTGGGGTTTATATTTAAGGTCTTAATTGATAGTTTAAATTTGATTTTGTAGGATTGAATTATGGAGAGTATTTTAGAAAAAAAATTGGTGACAATTTCTCGCCACTACCTAATGTTTTGATGACAACTCGCCGGAATTTATTTCGTGAGAATCATTTGAGGGTCCACGTAGAATTTATATATTGAAAATAGAGTTTATTAAATATTATTGGTTTATTTTAGGGTTATAATGTTAATGGTTGCTAGAGTTTGCTTTAATATTATTCTTTATTTTTATTTTAGAGTTAATTTTAGGGGATGATTAGGGATATTATTGGTTTAAATTTGCGATCGAAATGTTGATTTAAATATTTTTTCTCTTTCCAATAGATTAAATAAATTACGTTGTTTTTGTTAAATAGTCAAAAATAACCTCAAAAAATTCGGTTCGGGGGATCCCGCCCCCGTACCCTCGAAAATCCCCGTTAAATTCGCCTCCACTAACTCAAATTCCTGGTTACATCCCTGATTCAGTCCGCACTGTTAAATTACGGGACAGTCCGCACAAGAAATTTATATATATGAAGTTGTTTATATAGCTTTATCCCTAGCTGATTGGTACATTAAAATCTATAAGAGCATCCCTATTGGTGATCTCACACGAAAGGCAAGTGTGCAGAATGAAAAGTAAATTTAGCTTTCGTCAGGTACAATCTTCACAATGGTGGAGCAAAGAAATTTGGCAACAAAGATTTTTACGAACTAATATTGTTCGTAGGAAATAAAAAAAATCTTATGAACAACATTAGTTCGTAGAACTAAAATGTGTAATAAAAATTAAGTATTTATACTGCATATGAACTTCATTTGTTCGTATGAGTTCCAACAAACTTCAAAAGTACTTAGGAATTCTTACGAACAAATGAAGTTCGTATGAAGCTTTACAAATTTAGTAAATGTTCAGCAAGTTTAGAGAACCCTTACAAATTTAGTAAAGTGATACGTTTTAAACAATTGGGGTGATTTTGTACAAAAAATGGGAATTACATTAGTGAAGTCTTAGTGGGGTTAAAGTGAAGGCTGGTAGGGTTACACTTAAGAGGGAAAGGGCATGTAAAGGACCATTTTAATATTGATAATTTAATTTTATGCTAAATTACTCCTTCAATGTATTAAATTTTCTTTTGTTCTTAAAATACTACACCAAAAACAGGAATCTGGCACGGTTTAAAACTGTGACAGATCAAATCTGGCATGGTTTTGAACGGTGCTAGAATCAGGTGTTCCAATATGGCAATTTTTTCTGGCACGGCTCAAAAGTGTGCCAGATTTGGCCAAACAGGAACACTTCTGGCACACTTTTAAACCGTGCTAGAATTTGATATTTCTGGCACAGTTTTTAACTGTGCCAGATTCATCCAAACAGGAACACTTCTGGCACACTTTTAAACCGTGCCAGAATTTGATATTTCTGGCACACTTTTGGCACAGTTTTTAACTGTGCCAGATTCAGCACAGTTTAAAAAAATTTGGCACAATTAAAAACCGTGCCAAAATATGATACACTTTTGCCACGGTTTTGAACTGTGCCAAATTTTTTATAAAAAAGAATTAATTATTTGAAAACACAAAATTCACAAATTAATAATATTGCGCGTTGTTAATAAACTAATGTATATACAAACTTCAAAATATTACAAGTCTTTAACAGCTCACAGGCCCAAAAAAATTGGGCAGAGTTTCATCTATTTTCAGGGCATTTCAAAACCTGTTAATACAAAACCTGCCTAACATAAAGCCCGCACGGCCATAAAAAGTCAACAATAAAAAATCGTACGGCCATGACACAAAAAAATGGAATCATGAATAAACCCCTTGTTGTAAACCATTGAGTTCTTTGTGTATTCCACGTGAATAAAAGTCAACGATAAACTGTTATCCTGCAAAAAAAATAGGATACAAAAAAGATACGATATTAGTAACCCAATAATTTACAAAAAAAAATTTACTCAAACTAAAAAATTACATATATGAGTGGAAATTATCGTCATACTCTCAAACCGAGAGACCCGGGACTACGCGGTCAGTTCCTACAAGTTACATCAGTCCCGTATGAGGTGTTCGTGCCTCCTACGGGGTCGTTTGGGGGCTGGTTTGGGTTTTCACGCTTAACGGCATGTTTTTAAGTCAAAGTGTGATTTTTGCAAATTATCATACTCTCAAATCGGGAGACCCGGGACTACGCGGTCAGTTCCTATAAGTTACATTAGTCCCGTGCGAGGTGTTCGTGCCTCCTACGAGGTCGTTTGGGATTGATTTGGGTTTTCACCCTTTAACGGCATGTTTTTAACTCTAAGTTTGATTTTTGCAAATTATCGTCATACTCTCAAACCGGGAGACCCGGGACTACGCGATCAGTTCCTACAAGTTACATTGGTCCCGTGCGAGGTGTCGTGCCTCCTACGGGGTCGTTTGGGGGTTGGTTTGGGTTTTCACCCTTTAACGTCATGTTTTTAACTCTAAGTGTGATTTTTGAAAACTATTGTCATACTCTCAAACCGGGAGATCCAGGACTACGCGGTCAGTTCCTACAAGTTACATTGGTCCCGTACGAGGTGTTCGTGCCCCCTACGGGGTCGTTTGGGGGTTGGTTTGAGTTTTCACCCTTTAACGGCTTGTTTTTTAAGTCTAAGTGTGATTTTTGCAAATTATCATCATATTCTCAAATCGAGAGACTCAGGACTTCGCGGTCAATTCCTACAAGTTACAGTGGTCCCGTGCGAGGTGATCGTGCCTCCTACGAGGGGCTGGTTTGGGTTTTCACCCTTTAACGGCTTGTTTTTAAGTCAAAGTGTGGTTTTTGAAAATTATCGTCATACTCTCAAACCGGGAGACCCGGGACTACGCGGTCAGTTTCTACAAGTTACATGGGTCCCGTGTGAGGTGTTTGTGCCTCCTACGATGGTTTCGGTTTTCACCCTTAAACGGCTTGTTTTTAAGTCAAAGTGTGATTTTTGTAAATTATCATCATAATCTCAAATCGGGAGACCTGGGACTACGCGGTCAGTTCCGACAAGTTACATGGGTCCCGTGCGAGGTGTTCGTGCCTCCTACGGGGTCGTTTGGGGGATGGTTTGGGTTTTCGGCTTGTTTTTAAGTCTAAGTGTGATTTTTGCAAATTATCGCCATACTCTCAAATCGGGAGAGCCGGGACTACGCGCTCAGTTCCTACAAGTTACATTGGTCCCATGCGAGGTGTTCGTGCCTCCTAAGGGGGTCGTTTGGGGGTTGGTTTGGGTTTTCACCCTTTAACGGCATGTTTTTAACTCTAAGTGTGATTTTTGCAAATTATCATCATATTCTCAAATCGGGAGACCTGGGACTACGCGGTCAGTTCCTACAAGTTACATTGGTCCCGTGCGAGGTGTTCGTGCCTCCTATGGGGTCATTTGGGGGTTGGTTTGGGTTTTCACCTTTTAATGGCTTATTTTTAAGTCTAAGTGTGATTTTTGCAAATTATCGTCATATTCTCAAACCGAGAGACCCGGGACTACGCTGTGAGTTCCTACAAGTTACATTGGTCCCGTGCGAAGTGTCCGTGCCTCCTACGGGGTCGTTTGGGGGGCTGGTTTGGGTTTTCACCCTTTAACGGCATATTTTTAAGTCTAAGTGTGATTTTTGCAAATTAGCATCATACTCTCAAATTGGGAGACCCGGGACTACGCGGTCAGTTCGTACAAGTTACATTGGTCCCATGCGAGGTGTTTGTGCCTCTTACGGGAGCGTTTGGGAGCTGGTTTGGATTTTCACCCTCGAACAGCTTGTTTTCAAGCTTAATCTACGTATTTTGAAATTATCGTCATATTCGCCAATCGGGAGACCCGGGACTACGCGGTGAGTTCGTACAAGTTACATTGGTCCCGTGCGAGGTGTTTGTGCCTCTTACGGGACCGTTTGGGGGCTGGTTTGGACTTTCACCCTCAAACGGCTTGTTTTTAAGATTAATTGATATATTTTGAAATTATCATCATATTCTCAAATCGGGATACCCGTGACTACGTGGTCAGTTCATACAAGTTACATTGGTCCCGTGCGAGGTGTTTGTGCCTCTTACGGGACCGTTTGGGGGCTGGTTTGGATTTTCACCCTCAAACGGCTTGTTTTTAAGCTTAATTGATATATTTTGAAATTATCATTATATTCTCAAATTGGGATACCCGTGACTACGCGATCAGTTCTTACAAGTTACATTAGTCCCGTGCGAGGTGTTTGTGCCTCTTACGGGACCGTTTAGGGGCTGGTTTGGGTTTTCACCCTCAAACGGCTTGTTTTTATCATTTGTACGCGGTCAGTTCGTACGCGGGACTACCTTAATTGTGTGATTTGTTAGGTCTCTATCATCAGTATTTTATATTTATTACGTTTTACTTTTGATTTAAGTTTTTGAATCTTCTCCGTGATCTAAGAGAAAAGCTAATTGTCAAATTCAACCCACCCCATTCCCCACCCATAGATGCAATCATATATGCATATATCTGTATATATGCATATATGTGCATATATGCAGCATATATGAACCATATATGCAGATATATGCATATATGTGCATATATGCATATATGATTGCATATATGCAGATATATGCATATATGCAGCATATATGCTTTCATACATGATGGAGACAGCGAGGGAGGGAGGCAGAGAGGGAGGCAGCGAGGGAGGGGCAGTAGAATTTTCAACCAACTGACCTGCTTCTTCTTAGAATTTTCTCTCTTCAGATATTCAGAGAAGAACTCCTTCGTCATTGGACACCACAGTTCAGCACATTGTACATTTGCAATGAATATCCCTTTCACTAAATCCAACCAATTTGCCTCGTATAATTTGGGACCAATGAGAAAGTTCAAATCTGTAATCCTTTCATCCTCTCTTACAAGTGTAGATGCAGTTTAAACACATTCACACTTGAGCACATAATGGTGAAGTCTAACCGTTGGGACGCGCGCACGCACACACACATATATAAGGGTTAATTGAAATTTGGCCCCATTTAACTTCAGCACATTGCTTTGGGGTCCAAGAACTGGAAATTATGGGGTCCAAACTGAATGTGGCAAAACAAATGGGGTCAAAGGCCAAAAAAATAATAACCTTATACATTATCAACAGCATACCAGTTAACCCAAGTTTGTAGTGAGACTTGGTAATGCTGATGACCTTTCGAAACATATGAGCAGGAACCACATGCACCTGAACAGATATCAATACATAAGAAGAAAATATTATGCATGCAAATATAATTCCATTTTCATATTATTTAGAATATGAAAAATCAAATTTGATACAACTAGATATATACCTCGTCCATGAGAAGTAATCCCCACTCTCTATTTCGAATTTCTTCGATAATCTTTTCAAATTCCTCGGACCGTTTAACACCAAAAGCAATCATGTTGTAAGTGGTGACAACCACCCCAGCATTGCCACGAAATCTCTCTTTGCTATCAGATGTGAAATGACAGATTTGGTCATCTCGAATGCTTGACCATAACTTGAACTGAAAATCCCATTGATCTATGGAAACAACATTTGTCGCTAAACAAAGGCAGCTCTTTCATATTCGGCAGGCTGCAGAGACACCCACTAATGACTTTCCTGCACCACATGGTAGAATAATAATACCAGATCTTTCTTTGCCTACAATATCAATAAAAAAATAACTAAGAATAGATAAGCATCAATACTCCTAAGAATTAGGAAATAGCATGATAAATTACATGAACAATAAATTTTTGCACTTTTGTGTGCCTGCATGAGTTGGTGCACAGTATGGCCAAAATGAAAGAACAGAATAATTTAAAAGCATATGTATGTGAATAATGTATATCTAGTGCAATAAAGGTAGCAAATGCCTCGAGCAATTAACAGTGCCCAACAACCCAATGCATAAATCTTTGTCCCAATTACTTGAGGTCAGCGATATGTATTATGCTTTATCATTTAGTTATACTTAGGATTCATACATCATAAACTAGTATGTCTTTCTCTAGGGTATACATCCAAGTAAAATTTGAGACCTTATCCAAGCATTATTGTCTATGTTAATTGTAACATTCTTCCTTACTAGTGCACTTACCGGTTTAGTTATGTCCAAACAATATAAAGTGTTTATATAGAAGAGTCTTAAGTCCAATCGCTATCCTCTGCGTAAACAAAGTTCCACTTGCTCAACAGTTACAGGCAAGTCACATGCGTTAAATTCCACGTAGCTCAGGCGGAGGCAGTGCTTGATGAATCAAGCATTTCGCGAGTGCTCCATGGGACACCTAAGGGTATTGGATTGGAGCCTGGAAATGAAACAAGTTAGATAAACTAACCTTTGTGAGTAATCAAGAGCAACAACATTAGGATCACTCGAATCTTACTTGATCACACAAATTCAAGAGGAACTACTCTCGACCAAACAACGGTGTTTCTCGCATAAGGGATCTTTGATGGGACAAGTCCTTCATGTCACACACATGCACCCACCTGACATATCACACGATTAGCATAGCTTAGCCCTGTGCTTGGCGGTTCACTTACAACATAGGCTCTGCTATCCTTGCTCAATCGTCGGCGCCGAGCAAGTCACCTGCCTCATTAATGCAAGCTCATAATGAATTAAATGCTAGGGTAAAGCATATAAGCGCACTCCAATACTAACCAATGTTTCGGACAACCTTAATACACACTTCATTCTTTACAAGAGAACATTTTCCGCAAAATTCCTCTCTATACATAACTCGAACATTTACCACAAATGACTGCATCTCACTCAGTGGTGTTCATCTTTACTCATTACTGCATATTTATTGGGACTCCACTATTACTTTATCTTTACTCATTACTGCATCTCACTCAGTGGTGTTCATCTGCCTCTCGAGTTACTCTCTCTTATTTTCTCACCCTCCTCCAAGGAACCCTTTTAGATTGTTAGCTTATCACTTGTTCATTATATTTATCGTGGGACGGGTGAATCTTCCTTAACGCTCCACGGACGACCCGAGTTCAAACTAAATACGGGTACTCGGTTAATAAAACTAAATACGGTCTTCTTGCTAATAATTAGGTTCTCGACTGGTAATAAGGAAATACTCTCCAATATTCACATGAGTTTATATCTCAAGGATTGAATTCCTTTCTTAAATACTCTAGAACATTTGAAGATAATAAGCTAACAGGAAGGAAATTACTTTTTTATAGAGTTGTCATTAACTAATTTTACTCTTTTCCTGTTCTTTCTCTTGTATTTAGTTTTTCAGTTTTATGTTTGTGGCTTGTTCATCAGCCTTTTTGCGGTATTTTGTACCTTTTCCACTTTTTAAATAAAACATTTGTTTGATTTCTGATCAAAAGTAACACACATAAATGTGTGTACAATTGTTATAATTTTGTATGTATAATGCTTCTTTATTTTCAATGTGTGATAGCTTAAGTTTCGAAATCATACCTAAATTACAGACTAGGTTCCAAAAATTATGCATAAACGTTTTTGGAGTAACTTGAATGGTTTAACATTAATAAAAATAGAAATTTAATTAGAACCTCCTTCAATCTTAAGGCAATAATTTATGAGTACCTATTTTTTTACGAAAATAGAGAATTAACCCCATCCCACCGCACTCCCCGCGTGCAGGGGGTGGGGGTGGGGAGGGAGGCATCTCTAGAATAAGTGTCATTGATGGTTAGAACCTGGACGTTTAGAAAATCATGTGCATGTGTATATGCACAATAAATCAACCATCTAGGCATAAGTAACCTTACCATTTCCAAACATCTTACTAAGACTGGTTATAGTCTTTATGCTTCTCAAAGAACATTTTCCACAAGTATGATCGGAACGGAGCAATACCAGTTCATGTTGCAGACTGCAACAGAGGAAGACAAAAATAGAGAGACGCAAAAATGTATTAATATCAAAACACACACACACATACACACACACACACACACACACACACACACACACACACATGTTTGAAGTCATAAATCGAATACATTGAGTGGAAGAAGTATATATACCATTACAACGGTTACATTAGGATCCTTTGGCATAAGCATTTATTTTCCTACAGTTCCAATTATCTTCACTTCAGAACCAACCTTCAAGTCACATGAAATCCCCAACATTTTAAGTTGGATGGACACATCATATAAAGCCTTTTTTTCTTTACTAACATGTGAAAGGAAAAGAATACCAGCAAGATGAGCAAAATTTGATTTTCAGAAAAATGTTTAGTAATCGTAATTACGTAAAGATAAGGTTGAATTGAATTAGAGGGTTATGCATTCTTACACACTTTGAGCACACTCCTTTAACGACTTCCCCCTGGTCATTGGTGTACACAAGCCTTTTTACACACAAAGAAACCTGTGAAACATCAAGTTCAGGCAATTTGAAAAATCAGCCAACCGATCCCATGATATTCAAATGAATTTTGATTTTGAGTGTTAATAATACCAAATTTGCTTCTTCCTAAACAAAATTGATGGGTTATTTAGACGTTGGCCCTTATTGCTTTGAGTATTGTAACCCTGATGCTCAAACATTTAAATAATATTGGTTTGGCACCTAAAGTGTCATAAATACTGAAAACATCATTAATATTCTATAAAAAATTAATAATAGAGTATTGGTTCCCAAAACTATATTTTTCACAATACGCTAAACAAAATGATGGTCAAACACCAAAAAATCAAAAACTGAATTTTGAAATGCAGACAATAGAGTAAGTAGAACTTATAACCTCAAAATGCAAAGGTGTTATCTTATAAACATGCAATTGAAATAATTACCACATAAAGAAATTCCTTAAAACTGATGATCAATTTGAATCGTCTGACAATACTTCTATACAAACGCCCCATTTTGTTAGATGATATGGATTATTTTTAACATACGCAATCTATAAATTCATAATACATTGAAAATAATGTCCAAAATAAAGCTGCAATACCAAATATAAATTTTGAATTAAAAACTTACAGCTTTGGAGTCCCCAAAATCACCAAGGGCACTGCTAGCAATTGAGTACAACCTCAGCTTGTGAGACTTCCTATTCTTTCCAATACCATCTGTAAACGTCGTATGCGTGATATCGATTTAAATTAGATTTCGCAAGTTTTCAAATAACCCTTATTTAATTAGAGTCTACTTTTAAATCAAATAAATTCAGCCCCTAAACATCCATCTACGGTGCGTGTGTCAACCCATAAACAAATAAAGTATGCGAAACAAGTTTAAGGAAAAATCCCCGCAGTGCAAAACCTTTTATTTCACTATAATTAGTAAATAGCAACTTACACGGATTACAATGAAATACAGTGACATACGAATACCCGCAGGCGTCGGTCGGTGTCGTCAGCAATGAATCCACACGCAGCGAACCCACATGAACCTCAGTCCAATCAATAAAGGAAGAACCGCAGCACTCCTCAATGACACGCAGCTATAAAACTTTGTAGAGACTCCCTCAGCAATGACACGCAGCCCTCGGTTGCAAAGATCTCTCCACAAAGGTTTGAACAAACACAAGGTTGTGTTCTTGGGTTACCAAAAAGATTCACAAAGGATTGGCAATTGTGTGAATCAAAACATGAGTCTTGGGACTCAAAAAATATGAAGACTAGAGGTATTTGGACTCTCAAAAACGTCTTCCAAAGTCTTGCAAAACTGCTCCCCAGAAGGTGGTTTAAATAGAAAAACAGATGAAGAGTTTTGCAAAATAAAAGCACTGAAATTCTATCCAGCGTACAGGTACCCCGAACCGGTTTGGGGTACCTCATGCGGTTTGGGGTACATCGGTTTGGGGTACATCTCTGGTTTGGGGTTAAAAAAAAAACAGCATTCTTCAAGGAATTTTCTCCAACTTCAAAAGGTCATAACTCCTTTACCGTAGCTCGGATTGAGGTGCCGTTTCTTCCAGTATCTTCGTTGCGGAGAGATCTTCAACTTTACAATTGACCAGACCTCCGGAAAATGGCTGTAAAATTACGAAAATGCCCTTGAAGTCTCCTATCGTGCCTTTTTTCACTGTTTTGACTTCTCTTGCGTACCACTTGCATTAAGTCCCTAAAATCGTGGAACGTGAAGTCGTTGAGGCAGATGTAGGACACATTAATGGAGATGTTGAATGCTTGATTCTTGGAATTCGGATAGAGGCCGTCATGTGAGATCGTGAGGTGACGTGCCAAATGTAGCGACGTACGACATACATAAATGTAACATGTTGGACATGAGAAAAATGTCCTTACAAATCTCCCCCTATGTCTATGCCGGTACATACATAAAAAATCCGAATTATCAAATAACAAAATTGCCTATACAAATCTACTCTTCCATGAACCCAAAACTGGAAAGATACAAATGAATAAGTCTTCATCGTTTGTTCCTCAAATCTTTAAAACTTCAAATCTTCAATCTTCAAAATCTCAAATCTTTTCTCATCAGGGTGTGCAATTCAGAGATCATCAATGAAGTACCTACACACATGAGATAAAGAAAAAAATACCAAGTGATGTATCGAGTTTGAAATGAGATAAACATAGATACCAATATATGATAAGCATAAGTTAAGTCTCAAAACACTCCCAAACTCCCCCAAAATAAGATAATTCTTTCTCCCCCTTTTTATGATGTCCCCAAATAGACAAATAAGAAGAATGAATCAAACAAGCAAAATCGAGGTGTCACGGTATATAAAAAAAACACAAACTATTTTTGATTTTTTTTAATTTTTCATACAAAACAAAAAAATAGATACCATTTGAAAAAAAAATGCTACAAAAATCACACCATGGATTTAAACTCAAACAACCAAGTCATGGAAACTGAATGTATGGGTGCGAACACATTCGATAGGTAAATCAACTCAATCAATCATATGTGCACGATGCATATGTGTACCCCTAACGAATGATCATCAAAAGTATCCTTAGGTGTAAAAAATTTGTTGGATTTAGATGACATCGTCTTATGAAAATCAACAAATCAAAGTCAAAGTGATTTCCACACCAATAACGTCCAAAACTATGTAGCGCATTTTCAAGCAATTCAAGGACGTGCAAACCCGTTTTAAATTCTCCAACCAAACTCCCTCAAATACATTATCTTTTAGAGGTAATCTAAATTCTCAAACTTTGGAGAATTGGTGCAAAAACCTAAATGGCCCATAATTGGCATGAATTTCTTTTTATTGCCTTTCAATTTTTGGGGGCTCTTTTAAACCTCTTTGGACCCCGGATAATAAAATACCTCCATTTTTTAGGTTCAATTTAACGGTGGCTTTTGCGCAAAGGATAGATAATTACCTTTCGCAGCCCCTCCCCGTTTTTAAATAAAGCACACAAACTCACAAAACGGTTCTTATATGCAGAATTTCCTTATCAAAAAAAATTATCGCGCTTGGTTCGTTTTAAGGACAGGATTGAAGTGAAAACACCAAACCAACATGTGATAAGACAAGCACAATAATCAAATAAATCCGTGCATGTGTGCAATAAAGGAAACATGAGTCAAACATGTAGGAAGTAACAATTAATTACATCTTAATGACTCCAAACATTATAAAGCACATGGATGAATTGACATATTGTGTCAAAACACTATCAAATAGTCACATGAAAATAATGGAATGATGTTGTGACTCAGTCATCCTAAGTGTTCATCCATAAAAGGTGCAAACAAAATACAAAAATCTTTTTGGATTTTCTCAAAATTTTAACAAACTAAAATCTTTTTGTATTTTTCAAAATTTTTCAAAAAAAATAAAACATACAAAAATGATACATACTAGCAATAGGTAAACAATGACATCATGAAAATCACCCTATGCTAGTAAACAAGTCAAACCTCAATCATTAGGTGCGGAGGGGTTTTCCAAAGGTGGTGACAACTTATGAAAAACCTCCATCAATTCTTGTGAAGTTTTGACTAAAAACTTAACTTGCTCACCTAAATGTGCAAACTCTCTCATATAGTCTCCGGAAGCATGTAAAGAATCATGTGTGGGTGCATGTGTGTCAGAAACATGTGTAGAGGCAAAACGTGACACATACCCCAACTTAAAGCAAAATTCCCTAAGGTGTCCTCTCCTTTTGCAATGTGAGCAAACATAAATAGGCCTCGGAACACCTCTCTCAAAACTTCTAGGACGCTATCTCCTAATAGGAATGGGGCACCTAGGTGGGTTAGGATGAGACGCACGTGAATCAAACACTAAAGTGGAAACCGGCTCTGGTGCTAATTGGGAAGTAGTAGCACCGTCATGACTTATTCCTAACTTCTCACCTTTACCCTTATGAACCACCTTTTCAATCTTCTTAGGTGCGTTCACAAAATTGACTTTGACCTCCCTGCCACGTTCGAGATCACTCTCGAGTTGGGATACACGTGTCGTCAGACTAGACAACGTGTCGGTCAAATCAATCTTCTCCTTTCTCAAAACCTCCTTCTCTTTCTCCAAATCTAAAACTCGACGACCTAAATCACGATTATACTTCTTAGTTTTCAAGGTCTCGGTGTACAAATCTCTAAAAGCTTTTTGGAGCTCACTTTCATCTCCACTCTCACTTTCACTTTCTCCCTCACTCGAAGAACACAAATCACCATCATCGCTTTCGTGTGCACTTTTGTGAGATAAAGTGGGTGTTCTCACACGACTAGAAAAATCTAAAATCTTCTCACCACTAGTCTCATCACCCTCACTATCACTAAGTGTGGCAGTCATGGCTACTTTCTTTCCTTTCTTTCTAAGCCACGTAGGACACTCAAACGACTTATGTCCCTTACCCCCACATTCAAAACAAGTGACGTTCTCAAAATCTTCCTCACACTCCTCATTGGAGTCATTCTCTTTTTCCCTCTCACCACTTTCTTCGGCCTTTCCTTTCTTTTTATTTTTCTCAAAAAAATTCTTTTTATTGGAAGAATTATTTTTGTTCATGTTGAGAAATTTTTTAAAATTTTTCGCAAACAAGGCCATATCATTAAAATCAAAATCTCCTTCAGAATCGGACTCACAAACTTTTTCTTTCTTTTTCTTAAAATGAGTCTTTAAAGCAATGCCATTATCCTTAGCCTTAATGGTTTTGGGAAACATGTCAATCTCATAGGTTTGAAGATCTCCTACAAGTTCTTCCAACTTAAGTGATTTCAAATTTCCCAAAGAGTTCAAAACAGTGACTTTAGGAATAAAGCATTTTGGGAGAGATCTCAAAATCTTTTTAATGACACGAATGTTATCAATCACCTCACCCAAATTAAAACATGTGTTAACAATGTCCGACAAGCGTGCATAAAAATCATCAAAGCATTAGGACTCAGACATGGTGATAGTCTCAAATTGGGTGACCAAATTTTGTAATTTTGATTCTATAACCGCGTTCGTACCCTCATGTGTCAATTTCAAAACATCCCAAGCCTCTTTAGACGTCGTGCACGTCATAATTCGGCGAAACTCATCAGGAGAGACAGCTCCAGAAATAGCACTCAAACCATGGGAATTAAAATTGGACAATTTACAATCATCTTCAGTCCAGGCTGACACAGGTTTTAAAGTGGTGATGTTATTAACAGTGACCGTGGGAGGAGTCCAACCATTTTCGCAAAGCAACCAAACACGCTCATCAATAGATTTTAAAATCGATTTCATACGAGCTTTCCAGTAGGCATAATTAGACCCGTCAAAAATAGGCATCTGATTATATAAGTGCTCCATAGGAAAAAATGCGAATTTTCACAAAACTGATTTTTCAAAAAAAATCAATATCATACGAATTTTGCGGAAAATAGGAATACGCAATAAATTAGCGCAACCCGCTCTGATACCAATTTGTAAACGTCGTATGCGTGATATCGATTTAAATTAGATTTCGAAAGTTTTCAAATAACCCTTATTTAATTAGAGTCTACTTTTAAATCAAATAAATTCAGCCCCTAAACATCCATCTACGGTGCGTGTGTCAACCCATAAACAAATAAAGTATGCGAAACAAGTTTAAGGAAAAATCCCCGCAGGGCAAAACCTTTTATTTCACTATAATTAGTAAATCGCAACTTACACGGATTACAATGAAATACAGTGACACATGAATACCCGCAGGCGTCGGTCGGTGTCGTCAGCAATGAATCCACACGCAGCGAACCCACATGAACCTCAGTCCAATCAATAAAGGAAGAACCGCAGCACTCCTCAATGACACGCAGCCATAAAACTTTGTAGAGACTCCCTCAGCAATGACACGCAGCCCTCGGTTGCAAAGATCTCTCCACAAAGGTTTGAACAAACACAAGGTTGTGTTCTTGGGTTACCAAAAAGAATCACAAAGGATTGGCAATTGTGTGAATCAAAACATGAGTCTTGGGACTCAAAAAATATGAAGACTAGAGGTATTTGGACTCTCAAAAACGTCTTCCAAAGTCTTGCAAAACTGCTCCCCCGAAGGTGGTTTAAATAGCAAAATAGATGAAGAGTTTTGCAAAATAAAAACACTGAAATTCTATCCAGCGTACAGGTACCCCGAACCGGTTTGGGGTACCTCATGCGGTTTGGGGTACATTGGTTTGGGGTACATCTCTAGTTTGGGGTTAAAAAAAACAGCATTCTTCAAGGAATTTTCTCCAACTTCAAAAGGTCATAACTCCTTCACCGTAGCTCGGATTGAGGTGTCGTTTCTTCCAGTATCTTCGTTGAGGCGAGCTCCTCAACTTTACAATTGACCAGACCTCCGGAAAATGGCTGTAAAATTATGAAAATTCCCTTGAAGTCATCTATCGTGCCTTTTTTCACTGTTTTGACTTCTCTTGCGTACCACTTGCATTAAGTCCCTAAAATCGTGGAACGTGAAGTCGTTGAGGCAGATGTAGGACACATTAATGGAGATGTTGAATGCTTGATTCTTGGAATTCGGATAGAGGCCGTCATGTGAGATCGTGAGGTGACGTGCCAAATGTAGCGACGTACGACATACATAAATGTAACATGTTGGACATGAGAAAAATGTCCTTACACCATCAAGAATTACCCCAATCGATTATTTTAATTATTTGCTTTCCTGGACAGACATAACCAAAGTGGATTTCAGTTATATCTTTGAAATGAGCATAATAGTTATCATAACTGTTACCATAACATATTTTTAGCATAAATGTTATCATAACCATTTATGAGTTTTATATATAGTACCAAAGTGGATTTTAGTTATGAGTTTATAAGAAATTGGAACACAGACAGTTATATACAGTACCAATCTATGAGTTTTATACATAGTACCAATTTACGAAAGATACAAAACCATATAAGAAATATGTAAACAATCATATATAATACCAATCTATGGGAACCCCCTCTGATTGTTGCGGTAACCATACGCATCCCATTTTCGTACACCTCAACCCTAGGATCTAGAAGGCAGCAAGATGGAAGGCTGCAGTTAGGGTTTGTAAAGAGGGTCATACGAGAGAGAGAGAGAGAGAGAGAGAGAGAGAGAGAAGAGTGTGCGAGAGGGAGAGGGAGAGGAAGCGGGAGCCCTGAAAGTGAGGGATGAGAGAGGGCGGGAGACAAAAGCCAATGTGAGGACTAAATTTTTTAAGTATTTTATATTTTAGCAAGTGTACTCAATTTTGGCACACTTTAAAACAGTGCCAAATTTTGGCACTGTTTTAAAGTGTGCCAAAAATGCTATTAAACCGTGCCAAAATCTGGCACAATTTTAAACTATGCCAGATTTTTAATATCAGGGTGTGCCAAATTGCTGTTTTTGGTGTAGTGTGTATGCACGATTCACACATGACCTTTTTCATTTGCATTCATAAATAGTCCAATGTGTAAATTAGTCATTAGTGGGGTCATTTTGTATCCAGATGATAATTTAATGGCTATTTGTGTAATTTTCCCTATTTTTGGAAGAAGAACTTGATTATATTATAGAAAGAAGAATAAGCAATAAGTATTATAATCGTGGATTTGACTTAGAATTTTCCTTCATCTCTCTTTTAAGACATTTTATTTATATTTGGACATGTCACTTTAGTGGATATTTGAGTGGATATAGTCCAAAGATACCCTCTTAAAGTTAAGTATCCTTTAGTGGGTTATTGCATATATGCATTGACAATAAGACAAGCATTATCACATAGAGAATGTTCTTCCACCCCATTATTTTGGTATCGCAAAAATTTCCCCTGAAATTTTTAATGTTGAAAGGAGTAAAAGCATTAGGGCATATTTTATAATTTGTAAAATGAAACTTTTATTTCATGCGGAACAAGATGTTCTGTGCCACTGTTGGTCCCACAAAAAAAATACTCGGTCGGCCTATTTCTTTCTTCTATATTTGGTAAGGTTTACACTACCAATATGTATCTTTGCACATTTACGATAACTATAAGGTTTGCGTGTAGTGTATAACCGCATTTTTTAACTACACATAAAGGTTGTTCTTATCCAAATCATATTAAGCTTCCAATATATACACTATGCATATGTACTATTTATTTGAGTAAAGTACCATATTGGTCCCTTACATTTACCCAAACCTCAATGTTCTTCCTTACCTTTCATTTATCTTAATTTTGTCCCCCACCTTTCATTTTATGTCAATTTCATCCCGCTCTTAACATCCATCAATTTTACTTAACGAAAGAGAGGCTATTGATGTTGATTTCTCGTTTATACCTTTCAATTTAGTGCATTTTCAAAAATATACAAATTATACTTTTAAAAAAAATTGTTTAAACTGTCTTCTAATGGATTTGTTTTTATAAAAAACTTTTTGTATTCTTATTTTCCATTTCTAAACATAAAAACTTATATTTTTTAAATGTTTTCTTTAATTTGTTTTCGTATAGCACAAAAGAAATGTTTTTAATACATATTTCCCTTTTTTAAACATGAAAACTATGCTTTAAAAAAATATTTTGTTTAAATGTTTTGTAACAATTCTACTTTAAAAATAATATTTTAATACTAATGTCTCTTTTCAAACGTGGAAACTATTTTTTTTTATTGTTTACTTTAAACTTGTTTATTTAACGGCTAAAATTGTTTAAAAACAAGTTTTTAATACTTGGTTCCAAAATGTTGAAAAAATTAGAATCATTTTATTTGTTGCAATGTCTGAAATGAAAAAATAGCAAATTCTCTATTAACAACAATAATAGAAATAGTTATTTTGATAAAATGTTTTTTACTGATATTTTTTTTTTGTCTCAAAAAATAAAGAAAAGAATGAAAAAACTAAAAACCAAAAATGTTAAAAAATAATTTTTTTAATATTTTTTATATTTAAAGGGAAATAAGTATGAAAAGAACAATTAATATACCGTTTAAAAAAATATTGTTTTGTTTTTTTAAATAGTTTTTATATTTAAAAGGAAATAATCATGAAAATAACTGTAACACTACAGTTTAAACAAAAATATTTTTAAAGTATAGTTTTCATGTTGAAGAATGGAAAGAGTACAAAAATAAAAAAAATTATTCCGTATAAAAATAATTTAATGAAAGCATTTAAAAAATAGGTTTTTTTGCTTAGAAATGGGAAATAAGTATTATGGGTGCAAGATCATGGAATCTCAATTTTCAAAAGCCCAAATGGACCCAACACACTGTCGTTGTCAAATTCAACATTGCATAGATAAATAGAAGAGTATATCATGTAGATAATTAAAGACTCATTTTGGTTACCAACATTCTCGGAAGAGATAAACTGGAATCACCGGCGAGCCAATGAAGATCTAGGAGAGTTTTCTTACAACTCAACTACTTTGTATTACTATAAATACAACCCTCACCCTGAGTCAATGAGGCATGTAATTCTTAACCTCTGAAGAATTACTAAAAATTAAGAAACCCGTGGACGTAGGCAGTTGCCAAACCAAATAAATATTGTTGGTCGTCATCATTTCTTACTCTCTTATTTCCTTTGCTCTTTAGAATCATTATTTATGATTTTTTGCACTCACATTTGGCACGGTGTGTGGGAACAATTCTCTTTTTTAAAAAGCAATTTGGAATCAAAGAGTAAACACAATGTCTCATCACTCACACAACATCTCATGTTAGTGATCAACGAGTTGATTTGCCCATACTCACAGTCAGATCTGAGGTTCATCAAGACAGAAATCCTAAATTTTGCCCAGAAGATCAGCTTTCTGAGCAGAGCAATGGGCACCCTAGACAACATAGATCTCACGGTTGGTCGACGCTTATGAGGAATGACTCCACCATCAAGAGGAGACAACTCGCCTCCAAATGGAAGAAAATACACGTCTCCAACAACGATTGGAGAAAATGGAGAAAGAACTCTGTGAGGGGAGCCGCAAATGCCATGGATGGACCCCTAGTCCACAGGTGAGCAAACCTCGCAGTCGAGGAAAGAGTACTAGCCACAAGTAGGATCGTTCGGAGCATAAGAGACATTTGACAAGACAAAACTTGGATGGGGAATGTCACAAGCAGGATATGAAAAGCTTTTTTCGAAGATAGATGGATTAAAATCCAGCACATCATGGAGCTAGATCCACAAAAGTGCTGGCAAGAAGGGCCCTTCTTACACAGATGCAGTCCTTTTTCTCGGGGGAAATTGAGCAGGAGGATCCTTTGAAGAATTTCACGACCCTAAGGTTTAAGATTTATGATGGAAAGACTGACCCCATAGATCATGTTCTCTAGGGGTGTTCACAGTCCGATCCGATCCGATTTTTAATAAATATAAGGACCAGACCAATGAAATCGGTCCTAAAAAAAGGGACCAAGACTAGACTGATTAAACCGATTTTTTGGGCTTAACCGGTCCCGTTTTTTATATGGTCGGTCCGGTATAACTTGTCGGTCCAAATCTTATTGAAATAATCTTTTTTAAAATAAAAACTGCCCAAAATTTATCATAAAAACTGCCCAAAATTTATCATAAAAATCTCCTAAATTTTACCATAAAAACTGTCCCAAATTTATCATAAAAACTGCTCAAATTTTACCATAAAACTGCCCAAACTTGTCCCAAACAATAACATGTTGTTCAAATTTTAGCATAAATAAAAATTGTCCAAATTTTGACAATAAAACTGTCCAAAATTACTAAAAGTTTGACATATAATCCCACCTTCATTTTCATCCATTTGAGCAACCATTATCTACAATATATACTGTATAAATTAAACAAGTTATTATGCTAATAAGTTTTTGTTAATAACAAAAAAAACTGAAACTGAGTGAAAGATTTTGAATACCTGAGTAATAGCGACGACAAAGTAGCGACGGCGCAACAATGGGAACTAGCAGCAACAGCTGAGCAGCGACTGAGCAGTGTATGGGGAAGGAGAAGAGAACGACACTCTCTTAGTGAGAGTTTGAGAGAGAGAACTCGAGAAGAGAGCAGCGAGCGGCGACACAACTTGATGTTGAGTTGAGAGAGAAGAACAAACAAATGTAAATTGTAAATGTGTGCGTGTGTTTAGATATTTAGGGTTTCCTTCCTTTCTTTTTTCTTTTTACGAGCATCCCCCCCCCCCCCCCCCCCTTTAAATTAGTTGTGTAAATTTACTTGGGTGTGCGTGCATGCGTGTTTTATTATTAATATATATGTATAAATATAATTAAATACATATATATTATAGTAATCGGTCTGGGTCGGTCCAGACCGGGTATTTAATAAGGAAGACAGCGGAACAGATCGATTAAACCACTTTGTAAAAAAAAACCTGGACCGGGCCGATTAAAAAAATGGTAAAATTAGGACGGTTCGGTTCGGTCCACTAGTCCATTCGGTTTTCTGAACACCCCTAATGTTCGCCAGTACAAGCAAGGTATAAATCTATGTAACCACAACGATGCTCTTATATGTCGAATATTCCCACCCAATCTAGGAGATGTTGCCCATAAGTGGTTTGAGAGGCTTCCTCACCGGTTGGTTAAGATCTTCAAGTCCCTTCAAAAAGCGTTCGTAGCTCGCTTTATAACCATCCGCTCACATCTGAAGAGGATGGATTCTCTCCTCACAGTGAGGAAGAAGCTGCGGGAGACATTGCGGGATTATGCCAAACGTTATTGGGAAGCCTTCAATGAGGTGGAAGATTGCTTGGAGAAGGTGGCCATAGCACCATTTAAAATTATCTTGCCCCCACCTCCATGTTGCACCAGTCTCTCACCAAGAATGAAGCAGACACCATTGATGATCTCATGTCGTGTATTGAGAAGTACGCCAAGGTGGAAGACGTGGTCAAGACCAGTCAAGGGGAAACTGATCGGGCAAAGGCAACCAAGGGAAACGACAAGGAAAATTTTTATTTCAGAAATTATGATGCTCATAGTTTGATTTGGCATCTTTAATAAAAGTCCAAGTTGTTCAGTTAATTACTTTGAATTATTCCAAAACGGAAGGCTTACATTTTAAATTAACGATTGATGTGTTGATCAACATTACCTAAGCTTAATTACAATTGTGAATTGGTTAAATTATAATTAAACATAAGGTTAACAAATCTTTGTCATAAAAAACACAAAGACCTCATGAATTGCCCAGGAAAACAAAAGACCTACGGGGTATCACTAGGCATTTTGATCGGATAAAATCCTAAATGGGTGGATGACCCTTAAACCAACTCCATTTTTACCATACTATGTTCTATGCCTAAGGTAGTGTGAGGACACAACCTAAAAGGTAAGATAAGATAATAAAACACATGATCGGCATAATAGAGTGAAAAAATACAAAAGGATGATATTAAATAAACAACTTGTTACAAAAAAGTCACAGGTTACAAAAATATCATAGCAAACATATAAAATGAGAAAAATTCTATGATCGGATGGTGAGAATAGCCACATTGGCTCTTCATCAGTTATTTTCAGGGTTGGGTCATAACTCATCATCACTTTCATGAGAGGAGAAATAGTTCTTTGCCAACTGAAGAGGAATAGTGTCTAAAGGAACCCAACTTTCCTCACTACCAAAGGGTGAATGTCGATAAGCACGATAATCAACTTAATACATATACCAAACTTGAAAGTCCTTATGAGCCTTCAACACCCCTAAGTCATTCATCCAACCATCCTTATAAGCTATGCTCTTTACCTCATCTAAACTGATGAGGGCTTCCGCCCACCCTTCCTCATAACCAACAGACCACATTGCTCCGGGACCCATTCTGAAAAGATAATGAAGTTTGATGAGGTTACAACTAAGTCCCATAGTCATAACATGAACCCTTTAGTAGCCATCCTCTACCTCAGCAAGTTTCTTCTTAAGGGAGTTATTTTCAGTTAGGAGGAGGGCCACAACACCACCCAACACCTTTTGCCTCAACGAGTTATATTTTTTAGGCACTCACTTTATCCTTCATGAGAGTGCCCACATTTTCTAAGTCTTTTACATTATCTTTCAGCTTGGCCACTAAGGAAGACTGGTCTTTATAGGCATCAGTTATGTTCTTCAGGGCCTTGTGAGCATACACAAATTCATGACGAGCTTGTGCACTTGCAACTTGACCAAGTATGACATTAAGATTGTCGACAAAAGAAGGAATGCCTTGGAAATATTTGTGTATTACACAAAGCAAGAGCAAGGGGGAATACTCAAGAATAATTTAACATGTGATAGAAATTTACAAAAGTCTTTCATTAATAAATAAAATGGGAAAAATCCTTCCAAACAAAGACCAGAGGAAAAATGCAGGGGTATATAAGCTAATCGTTCCTAACAAAGTTTCCTGGCCTTTCACCTACTCTTAGGTATTTGGGGTCTTGCCCTTGGTAGCTTCATTATAACTCTGGTCACCTAGAGCATCTTTACTCGCCTTCTCATTAGCCTTCAGCGGAGAACCAGGGTTATGCTTGAAAAAACTCAAAGTCAGTAGGGACATTCTCCCTCACCAAGGCAGTATCCCAGCGCTTCTTGAAGCTGGATTTATTAATGTAGGCCAACTGGTGTTTGGCATCTTCAAAGGCCTCGGTATAGCCTTAATCATAACTAGCCTCATTGGCCAAGGAAAGATCTTCACACTCTTCTTTCAAATGATCACGCTCGGCTATAAGTTGTTCAAAGTAGACCTTCAGCTTTTTATGATCTCTCTTGAGTGTGCTCATGGCATCACTGGTGGACTTCCTCTCATCGTCATATGTAATTTGGTGGCAGCAAGGGCCATCGTTAGATCATCCTTTATCTTGGATTAATCCAACAACTCTCCAAAATGGCAATAAAGTTCGCCACAAACTGTAAAAAAATAAATAAAAAGTATGTTAAAAATACAAAATAAAGAATCCAACTACTTCACACAGCATAAAAAATATTCGGCTTACCGCAGACAAAGACTGAGTGGAGTGAATTAAGAGTTGGTCGAATGATTATTGGCTTACCTGCTCATGGTCAGACGCGAGCACGCCCTGAGAATGCTGTGTGATACTGATTTAATTAATTTCGCAAGTTTCCAATTTAGACTTATTTAATTGGAGTCAAATTTTAAACCAAATTAATTCAGCTCTAAAACATACAACTACGTGGGTCAAATCAAACCAACACAAATATAATTTCTGACACACAGATTTATGGAAAAAAAAAAACTATCGGGTAAAACCTTTTATTTCACTATGAATGATAAATCGCAACTTACATATGCAATGAAATTCGAAATGAATATTGTGTAGATACTCACATAGACACGCAGCCTAGAGTCAGCAATGGAACAACCGCATCAGCCCACAAGAACACGCAATCCCAATTCAGCTAGGAACACCCACGAGCACTCCCAATCGACACGCAGTTGTAGTCAACAGTAGAAATAATACTCCACAAAGAAATAACTTCACCGAAGTTGAATCTTGGGTTCCAAAATAATTCACTAAAATATTGGGATGTTTTGTGAATTGAAAACAAAAAAGATCAAACCCTTAAATGAAGGAGACAAAGTATTTTGCTGGTTTGCAGTTTTTGAAGAATGAAAAACGTCAGGTCTTCTTGACGAAAATTGTAAGGCCATAAAACGTGATTCAGAATGTTAATTGCACGATTAAGTATAAGTTGTGATTTATAAGTTTAGTGAGGGGTGTTAAACATGTTAATTATCATATTTGGGGGATGCATACTCAAGTGATATATGTGATGTTTGCATTAGATGTTAATCGAGCTTATGATCGGGGATAACTTGTTTAGATCATATAATTAGTTATGTGGTTAAATGCATCATGAAAATATGTTTTTCATAAATCATTATGATTATAATATATAACCAAGGTTGGTTCGACATTGGCGATGTTTGGTCGCCAAATGTGAAAGTTATGAATTTTTTAGTAAACTATTACTCTTCAGTTCGAGCCTAAATTAGGCATACTAATTTTATGATTTCGGGAAAACACAAAATATGAAAGTTGTAGATATATAAGTTATCTACGCGTAGACACAAAGAGGGAGTAAATCGGTGTCCGTACTAGTGAGTTATGGTGATTTTACAAAGGCATGACAAATCCGTCAATAGTGGAATTGTCTTATTGGACCTCTTGTCCAACCAATCACATGCCACCACCTTATATTGATCACATGGCCACGTTTTATGGTTATAAGAGCAGACCTTATCATCTTTTTCATTTCATATTACAAGCTTGTGAATAAACATGCTTATGGAGAGAAAAAAAGAAAGTTAAGGAAGAAATCTTTCGAAAAATTACCATAAATCGAGGAATTCTCATAAGGTAATTACTTATTTATTAACGTTTGTCCCATGGATGAGTTCTACCCTTGGTATATTTTTGTTTATGATTTGGATGAATATTTATATGATACCCATTTTTGCCAAATTGAGTCAAACTAAGCATGGCTTAAGATCATACGTGAGGACTTGTGCTAGGATCGTAAATGTTAACTTCCAAGTCCCATTTTTGAATTTCCTTCTCGTGAAGCTTTTTGATGTAGTAAATTCATATATATGATGTGTGTATATAATAAAACATGTTTATTATATGTTTCCATGATTGATACACGAGGTAGAGGTGATATATGCTTAAAAAGGTTAAGTTATGCTTTAATGTTCTCTTCCGACCTAGTTGTGTTAAAAGTGTCATAAATCATGGAATACTTATTGAAATCAAATTATTCCAATTGGATATTACAATATATGTACACTATATCCGAAAATGATGTAAAAATACCAAGAAATGAATCTTGGGTGACAGTTTGAAGTTTGAAGTCCGTAAATTTTGTTGCTAGATGTCTAGTTTGACAACAAGTGAAGGCGGTGCATCAGAAGCCTAGTGGTTTACTACAATCCTCACCTATTCCTGAGTGGAAATACGAGCATGTTACTACCAATTTTGTTATAGGTTTACCAAAATCAACCTGAGGGTTTGATTCTATTTGGGTTATCGTTGCTAGATTAACTAAGTCTGCACATTTTCTTCTTGTTAAAGCTATTTATTCCATGGATAGATATGCCAACATATATATGGACGAGATAATTAGATTGCATGGTGCACCTATTTTTATTATCTCTGATCGAAATCCTAAATTTACATCACACTTTTATCCTAGTTTACAACATGTTTTGCGGACTAAATTGAAATTTAGTACATCTTTTCATCCTCGGACTGATGGGCAGTCAGAGAGAATGATCCAGACACTCGAAGACATGTTACGAATTTATGTATTAGAGTTCAAGGGAAGTTAGTATGAACACTTGTCACTAATAGAGTTGCTTATAATAACAATTATCATTTCAGTATTGAAATGGCTCCTTATGAACCCTTATATGGGAAGAAGTGCAAGACCCCAGTGTGTTGGACCAAAGTAGGAGAACAAAAAATTACTTGGGGCAGAAATTGTGCAACTGGCTACTAAGAAGGTAAATCTTATTCATAATAACTTGAAGGCGGTGCAAAGTAGACAAAAAGGTTATGCCGACAACAGAAGAAAGAAATTAAAATTTGATGAAGGTGATCAAGTATTCCTACCTCTTTAACCTCGGAGAAGGGTTATGAGATTTGAGAACAAGGGAAATTTAACTCCTAGGTATATTGGCCCTTATGACATAATGAAAGGAGTTTGAATCATAACTTACAAATTGGATTTGCTACAAGAATTATTTCGGATACACGATGTTTTTCATGTATTAATGTTACGTCAGTATGTGCCTAATCCTTCGCATGTGTTTATTTCACAATTGATAGAGCTTAAAGATGACATGACCTACGGGGAGGAACCAATCGCTATTGTAGATCGAAAGAGTAGGTGTTACGTAATAAAAATATTTCAGTAATGAAGATAATGTGGGAAAGTCAAATTGTGGAGTATGCCATCTGGGAAGGAGAGAATAAGATGAAGGAGTAATAACCTTATCTGTTTGGTAAGTTTTTATGCGTTAGGCCCTAAAATGTGATTCAGAATGTTAATTACATGATTAAGTATAAGTTATGATTTATAAGTTTAGTGAGGGATGTTAAACATGTTAATTATCATATTTGGAGGATGCATACTCAAGTGATATATATGTTGTTTGCATTAGATGTTAATCGAGCATATGATCGGGGATAATTTATTTAGATAATATGATTAGTTATGTGATTAAATGCATCATGAAAATATCTTTTCATACATCATTATGATTATAATATATAACCAAGGTTGGTTCGAAATTGGCGATGTTTGGTCGCCAAATATGAAAGTTATGAATTTTTTAGTAAACTATTACTCTTCAGTTCGAGCCCAAATTAGGCGTACTAATTTAATGATTTTGGAAAAATACAAAATATGAAAGTTATATATATATAAGTTATCTACACGTAGACATAAAGAGGGAGTAAATCGTTGTCCGTACTAATGAGTTATGGTGATTTTACAAAGGCAGGACAAATCCGTCATTAGTGAAATTGTCTTATTGGACCTCTTCTCCAACCAACCACATGCCACCACCTTATATTGATCACATAGACACGTTTTATGGTTATAAGAGCAGGCCTTATAATCTTTTTCATTTCATATTAAAATCTTGGGAATAAACATGCTTATGGAGAGAGAAAAAGAAAGTTAAGGAAGAAATCTTGCGAAAAATTACCATAAATCGAAGAATTCTCGTAAGGTAATTACTTCTTTATTAAAGTTGGTTCATGGATGAGTTATACCCTTGGTATATTTTTGTTTATGATTTGGATGAATATTTATATCATACCCATTTGGCCAAATTGAGTTAAAGTAAGGATGGCTTAAGATCATATGTGAGGGCTTGTGCTAGGATCGTAAATGTTAACTTCAAAGCCCCATTTTTGTATTTCCTTCTCGTGAAGCTTTTTGATGTAGTAAATTCATATATATGATGTGTGTATATACTAAAACATGTTTAGTATATGTTTCCATGATTGATACCCGAGGTATAGGTGATATATGCTTAAAAAGGTTAAGTTATGCTTTAATGTTCTCTTCCAACCTAGTTGTGTTAAAAGTGTCATAAATCATGGAATACTTATTGAAATAAAATTATTTCAATTGGAGATTATAATATATGTATACTATATCCAAAAATGATGTAAAAATACCAAGAAATGAATATTTGGTCACAGTTTGAAGTTCAGGTATAAAATCTGCCCCAAAAGTGTAAGTGCACACACCAGGTGTTCGACGTTTTGCTTGACTTAGCAAATGAACTCTAAAAATTATGAAACTTTAATTTTATATTATTCAATATGTTTAATATATGTTTCCATGATTTATAACAGAGGTGGAGGTCATATATGCTTGAAAAATGTTAAGTTATGCTTTGATGGTCTACTCAGACTTAGATGTGTTAAAAGTGGCATAAATCATTGAATACTCGTTGAAATCAAGAAATTCCAATTGAAAATGTTAGAGAACATATATGAGTATGATATAATTGAAGGGTAGAATAAAAATAACTTTTGGTTTGGCTTGGGGGTTGTGTTGAAGTTAAAGTTTTGTTGTTGTTTGTCTCCAGAAATGATTTGGAAAAGGTTGTAATAAAACGGGCATAACTTTGTCTTGAGAATTCGTAATTTAATTCCATAAATTGTGTTAGAACCCTAATGAATAAGGCATTTTAGAAATTTGAAGTATAATATTCAATTAATTTTCAGTTATGTCAGATTGACCAACTGATATGATGTGTTACTGAGTTAATGTGATTTGGTTTATTCAAATACTAATGATGTTGAATTGTTCGGTGGGGAAGCCGCTAAAAGTACCATACTAAGGAAATAGTTTTGGCATTAATATTAGTACCAAATTCAAGGTGAGTGACATGTCCTATAAAATATAGATGCTTATATGTTCATATGGAAATGTGTAGTTAAACTCGTTTGTTAAGATGCTTATGGGAGTGATGTTGTATTTATGAAACATATGCATATGATTAAGAATGTTATGTAATGTTATATAATGTTATGGACTGTGGCGGGTCCTTTATCTAATGTTAAGGACTGTGGTGGGTCCTACAGGATGTGGCGGTCCCATTAATCCAGCTTAAAGATTTGTTGTAATCGGACCTAATTATGGGATGTAGTGGTCCCCATTAACTGTGGTGGGTTAATTGGACTGTGGTGGGTCCAGGCTTGCGAGAGTTACACAATTCCTGTTGCGTTATGACATTAGAAAATAAAAATTGTTATTCAAATTGGTTATATATATGTGGTGTATGTGTGAAATATGGTCATTCACTAATCTTGTGTTGCTTACACTCCTATAATGTTATGTTTCAGGTATGCCTATCGTTTGGAGTTCACTGCCAAGTTAGGACGTTAAACGGGAGAGTGGAGTATAAATAACGTGGGTTGAGTCTCAACAAGCTTTTTTTAAGTAAATGTTAAACAAAGGAACTTATGTAAGTAAATTTGTTTGGTACTTTTAAGTTTTGCATACATATAGCTATGTTTTTAACTAAACATGCCTTTGAAGAAAAAAAAATCTTGCGCTATTTTTCGAAAGATTTCAAGTACCATATTGTTTAATGAGGATTTATCTCGATATAAAATAATAATCATAACTTACTTAAGTCGGGGCGCGACAAAATCGGAGTGATTTAACACGTTTTATATAAAAAAAACTTAAGTCGGCGCGTCGCTCGAACGAAACAACGATGTCGCTCGAACGAGACTTCGTGGGACAGGCTAATGTTTCTTGAACGACATACAGGTGTCGCTCGAACAACAGTAAAAAAAATTATTTCGATAAAACTCCACCTCAACACTTAAAAAAAATTCTTTGATGAAAAACAACGCCTCAAGTGTTTGAAAATATTTTAGAAAAATTACCCCAACACTTATAATGAATCGTTAAGGTACAAAAATTAAACTCGCAGAGGCGTCTTTGTTGAAGAGCGCTAATATTCGGATCCGTCTTAATGCATGATTTAACTTGAATAAGTCTTCGACGGTTGTAGCGGTATACGACATACAATAATATAAACAGGATAATAAAATAATGTCCTTACAAATCTCCCCCTATGTCTATGCCGCTACAAAAATAAAAACATATGAATTATCAAATCTAAATGTCTATACAAATCTAATACCCTCCCATGAACCCAAAACTGAAAAGGTATCAAAAATGCAAGTCTGAAACTTTCTTCAAAAATCTTCAACATCAAATCTTCAAATCTTTATGTTGTTCTCATCAGGGTGTGCAACATATAATCTTTAATTTTTTTACCTACACACATGAGACAAAGTAAATACTTTCGTGACATATCGAGTTTGAAATGAGATAAACATAACATCAAAATAAATATCGAATCTCAAATCTTTCCCATAATGTAAAACTCTCCCATAAAATCATAATTTGTTCTCCCCTTTTTATTTGTCCGAAATAAATAAGGAAAAGAATAAACGAAATAAACACGGAGTTATCACTATAAGCAAAGAAAACATGAATCAAACTACGCTCATGCAAAGGAGTAACCCAAAAGCTTCCACAAACTATTTTTGATTTTTTAATTTTTATAAAAAAAATGCAAAAATAAGTTTACAAAAATCGCACACCATGAATTTAGACTAAGACAACCAAATCGTGGAAATGAAATGAATGGGTGTGAACATATTCGATAGGAAAATCAATGCAATTAAACATAACATATGTGCACGATGAATATGTGTACTCCTAACGAATGAATCTCAAAATCGTCCTTAGTTGTCAAAAATGTGAATTTAGATGACATCGTCTTAATCTAATTGACAAATCAAAGTCAGATATGATTTTCACATCAATAACGTCTAAAACTATCTGACGCTTTTTCATGACTTTTCAAGGGCGTGCAAACCTGTTTTATATTCCATCCAAACTCCCTCATAAATAATAATGCTTTTTATTTTTCTTTTGAGGTAATGAAACAAAATCCTATTAGCCCACTTTTGGCATATTTTTCTTTTTATTTCCTTTAAATTTTTTCGGGATCTTTTCAACATCTTTGGACCTTGGAAAATATTTATTGTGCCATACTTTTTCTGGGTCCGATTTAAACGGTGACTTAATCACAAAGGATAAAAAAATACCTTTCGTAGCCCTTCCTCGTTCTTCATAAATATCACACAAACTCATATCATACATGCACTACTTTCATTGTCAAGTTTTATCGCATTTGGTTCGTTTTAAAGACAGGATTGATATGAAAACACATCGACCAACATGTGATAGACAAGAACAATACTCAAACAAATCCTTGCAAGTGTGATTAAAAGAAATCATGAGTCAAACATGTGGGTAGTAACAACTAATCACATCTTAATGACTCCAAACATTATAAAGCACATAAATGAAATGATGATGCATATAAAAACACTATCAAATCGTCACATGGATATGGAATGAAATTGTGACTCGGCCATCCTAAATGTCCATTCATAAATGGTGCAAAACAAAATACAAATATCTTTTTGTATTTTTCTAAAAATTTTATCAAAATAAAATCTTTTTGTATTTTTCAAAAGTTTTATCAAAAACAAAAATTTAATACCAAAAGTACATGTGTCATCACACTAGCAAACATATATCATGAAGCACAACTAGTGTATGACAAACAAAGCATGCAAGCAACTATCCATAAGAAATAGCAAGTGATGCATCACGTGCAAGCATGTGAGAATAAACTAGTTTACCATCTAGCTCCTCTAAAAATGATTTCCTAATCCAAATAGGTGTGCAACGACGCATAGGGATTTCGGGAACCAACGGAACTCTAGACTCCAACTTTCTAGGACCTCTTCCAAGATCAAAACAAAAATGCCTAAGGAACAACACTTATGGGTTGACCTTTTCTAACGTCCTTGCGATTGATTTACCCTCTAAAATAAATAATGGTCTTGGCTTTAACATTCAAAATATGTTAACACAACGAGCCACTACCATTGCTACCAATACTACTCGAGTTAGTCAAATCATTTCTAAACTCCAAAACTTTTTACTCAAGCAAAGAATTAGACTCTTCCAATTTTAGGGACTCCTTCTCTAAATTTTTAATTATTCCTAGAAGGTCATCACGTTCTCCCTTAAAATATGAACACTTATCCCAAATAGTATTTTCACATGCCACAAACTCATTAATTAAAATATTTTTATCCTCTTTGGCACAAACACAAACACTGGAACTTTTAAGGTCCTCTAATTCTTTTTCTAACAATAGAAATCTATTATCACTCTCCTTTTTGGACAATTCTAGTTTTCTAAAGTCGTGGTCCAAGGCAATAAATTTCTCACGATAAAATTCTCTTTGATTTTGAACCGTTTGCAAAATATCCATAGCGGATTTAAAAAGGTAATTTTCTTTTTCCAAAAAATCAATTCTTTTCACAAATGTCAAATTCAAACAATTTAAATCATCAAAAATATGATTCGTGATATTAAAGGGGGACATCCGATTACATAAGTGCTCCATAGGGAAATTGCGATTTTTCACAAAACAGATTTTAAAAAAAATTAATATCACACAATTTTGTGGAAAACAAAGATCACGCGATAACTTAGAGAAACCCGCTCTGATGCCAATTTGAAAAGGTGGTGACCGATTAAATAAGGTTAACTCAGAAATTTACCAATTTATTTAAATCGATATCACATGACATTCTCAAATTGGTATCTGAGCTTATTTAAGCGATCACCACTTTTTCACACCCTCTTTAACAAAACAAAGTCCAGTGAGGGGTTCTTGGCCTCAGATATCACGTGTTGAGTTCTCCTATAGGTGGTGGTATCGCCCTTCTTAGAGGGCTGCAAATGAATGGCAGAAAGTGCCTTATCCTTCTTAACCCTCTCCCGGATTGATAAATCTGATTTAGTGGATAGAGGCTCTCAAGTTCAGTCCTCTATAAGGACTTGGCCTTAGGGGAGGAGGGATTGACATCACCATCTTCGATCAGCAAAATTATTTTCCTAGGAGCCATCAAGTCTTCTTTCTCGGCATGAATAAACTCAACATTCAAAGGTTCAAAAGAGGATGTGGTAGAAGATTCCTATCTTGTTAAAGGAAGTGGAAGGTGGAGAATTATGTCTATTGGACGAGCTATAAAACTGTCAGTAGAATTCTTGTATTCAAGAATGAAAAAGGCAGAACGGGGATGGTTACCACCTTGAACCAGGGGATTTCTCAACTTCCAGACCTTGAGCAGTTCCTCCATATTAATATGGGAGAGATAATATTCCTTCTTCTTCGATCGAACTGGTCAGATAAAAGGGGAAAATTTAATTAACAATCAGATAATCAAGAAAAAATTTTAAAAAGCATAAAATTAAAGCATTAACCTATATAGCTTCCCCATTTTAGGCATATGAACCCTTGGTACTATTCTCCCTCTAAGAGAGGAGGATGTTACCAATTTCGGGCAATAAAACCTTTATCCGAATGCCCTTGTTGAAATCAGTAAGGTTAACTACTAAAACCCTATTAGCCTTCTTCGCCTTCAGATTTAAAACACCATCCGGTATGTGGGACCAGGAATAACTAAATATAATTTCAGGGATCCCTTTCTTTATACCATACAATTCATTTATTCTGTGAATCCCATTCACAATTGACTATGTATTTGGATCACATTAAGCAAAAACGACATTAAAAAAACTCACAAAACTTCAGAAAAAGTTAGTTCGGGGGAAATGTTATTTCCCCTGGACTATTGAAAGGGTGAAAAATCCAATGGCCATTATCAATAGCAATACAAATTCTGGTCATAGTATCACATTCGATCGTAACCCAAGAGGAAATTGAATAAGTTTTCTTAAACGCCTCCAAGTTTTTCTCTTTAATAGTAAAAACCATCTCCGAAAAGAAGAAGAGAGTATAAAAAGAAGACTACGTAGCGAATGCAAGCAGAAAGAACTATGAAGATGGAAAAAATCAAGAGAGGACAAAGAGGGCTTACGGAATGAACTAAGAAAACATGAGCTTCAGAGAGTCTTTTTTAGTAAGAAGAGGAAGAAAAATGACGATACAGAGTTCGAAACAAATGAGGATTGAGTTCCAAGAGTTCAATCATAAGGAACAACACTCAAGAACGATTGTGGCGATTAATTTTTTTACATGGACCAGCATACCCCTGAAAATTTAAAATAATTTGGGATGTGTTCTAGCAAACATCTTTGGCTTTGAATTCAACTTGGGCCAACAAAGAATGTAAAATTCCTCGACCCATCTTTGGAAAAGAATTTTAGGGGCAATTGTAGGTGTAACACCATGGAGATCCAATTTTTTGAAGCCCAAATGGGTCCAGCACACACTGCCCAATCAAATTAAACATTGTATGGATAAACATAAGAGTATATCACGTGGATAATTGGTGACTCGTTTTGATTACCTACATTCTCGAAGGAGATAAACAGGAATCACCAGCAAGCCAATAAAGAGCTTAGAGAGTTTTTGTACAACCCAAATATTTTTCATTACTATAAATATGACCCTCACCCCGGGGCAATGGGGCATGTAATTCTTAACCTCTGAAGAATTAATAAAAACTAAGAAACCTTTCGTGGATGTAGGCAGTTGTCGAGCCACATAAATTTTGTGTGTCATGATTATTTCTTACTTTCTTATTTTTCTTGCTCTTTAGAATCATTAATTGTGATTTCTTGTTGTGACAGTTATAAAATATTTTTTTGTAAAACCAAATCCATTATAAACACTTTAACAAAAAAAATTAAAGTACAATTTGAATGGTGAGAAAGAATGAACTTAATTTAAGGTATAAAGGACAAATGAAAATCAATAGTCTCCCTCCCGTTAAGTAAAATGGATGGATATTAATAGTTGGATGAAATTGATACAAAATGGAAGGTGGGGGCGAAATTGAGGCAAATGAAATTTGAGTGATGAAATTGAGACTTAGGAAAAAATAAGGGACCAACATGGTGCTTTACTCTATTTATTTTGTGTAAGCTGATTTGATGTATATTACTAAAAATATACAAATATAAAATGTTATTTGCTCATTTTCTAAATTTGATATTTGTGTTGAATTACAAAAAGCATCATATACAATTTTCAATATCTCTTCTTTTTAAAGCCAAAACATAGTAAGAACATAATTCACACATAATTAATATGGCACAAAGACTCGCACGTTTATCTCATACTTACCATCTTGAGGCTTAAAACATGTGACATTAGGGAACATGTAATCATTTTTCTTGTTATAGGAATGTATTTAATAGAGGGAGGTTCAAGGTACTATAATATGAAATAGTGCAAATAGATTTAATGGACAATAGTTCAAACATGACTCTAAACTTTATAGTTTATTCTAGTAGATAAATGAGAAACATTAGATTGTCAATATTAAATGAAACTGAAAAATATATATAAGTGAAAGTACAAGTTTAACCCACTAAGATCAGTTTTAGTAGTAGTGTAAAAGTAAGTTTAGGTTGCTTCAACACTAGTGTAACTTAGTATAGTGTAAAATGAAAGTATAAAATGCTCATTGATTATAAAGAGTCACGCCATCTCTCTCTCATCTAAAATTCAAATATACTATTTTTATTACTATAAAATTTGTATATTTAAAATGCTCACGTCGAAATCTATCAAAGAAGATTCACATTCTTTTTTAAAAAAAGTATTGCTAAAAATAATCATTTTATATGGGTTTGTGCCACATTGGTCTTTTCAATTTTTATACATAAAATTGAATTCAATTTTGATACATAAAATTGAGGAGTAAGTTTTAGATTGGCATTTTACCCCCCACTAATTTGTCCAATTTATAGTTTAACACTCGATAATTTTTATATTGCACATTTGGCTCCCATTTTGGACGGAATCCATTCAATCAACTATGTTAGCCGTTAAATGATACTTTTTTTTTGTTTAAACCCAAAATTACTCTTATCAACAGCAAAAGGAACAAATTATTTTATATTTAAAAGTGGATATAATTTTAAAAGAATAGTTTTTAATGGTTTTGGTTAGAAAAAATTATTTTTTACTATTTCCCTTTTTAAACATAAGAACCATATTTTAAGGAAAAAAAATTACAAATTGTTATTTAACGGCTTTGGTTTAAAAACCCATTTTTTCACTTATTTCCCTTTTTAAACATAAAAACTTTTTTTAAAATATTTTTTAAACTATTTTTCAATGATTTTTCTTAAAAAAATATTTTTATAATTATTTCTCTTTTTAAATGTAGAAATAATATTATTTTAAATTGTTTAAACTTATATTTTTAATTGTTTTGTTTTTTATTTTTATTCTTATTTCTCTTCTTAAACACAAAAATTATTCTTGTAAAAAATTTATTTGTTTAAACCGTTTTTAATGGTTTTGTTTTGTTAAAAAAACTTTATTTCACTTATTTCCAATTTTAAACATAAAACTCATTTTTGAATTGTTTTGTTAAAAATGTTTTTTAACGATTTTGGTGTAAAAAATAATTTTATACTTATTTACCTTTTTAAAAGTTGATTTTTTAAAAGCATTTTTCTATTTAAACTTATTTTTTTGACGATTTTTTTTTTATTTTAGAAAAAATTGTTTATATACTTTTTCCCCTTTTAAACATAAAAACTATACTTTAGAAAATAAATTATTTTTAATTTTTTTGGTTTAAAAAGCTATTAAAAAAAGATTTCCTTTTAAATATAAAAAGTATTTAAAATATAAAACTATTTCCCTTACTTTCCTTTAAATATAAAATCTAAACTGAAAAAAAATTATTCTTTTTTTAATAATTTTGGTTTAAAAAAATATTTTTATGCTAATTTCCCTTTTTAAACGTAGAAACTTGTTTATAGTTTATAAAAAGTTCTTTTGTGTAAACTTGTTTTTTATCTTTTTTTTAAAAAACAATTTGAGCAAAATCTTTTTTATTAATTCAATTACAATTTTTGTTTTTAAAAAGGAAAATAAGTATAAAAAATTGTCTTCAAATTGTACAAAACAATAAGATCCGTTTTAATTTTGCAATGTCAGAAATAAAAAAAAAATAGCTAATTATATATTAAAAACAATAATATTCTATTTTTATATATACACACACACCCCACACACACACACACACACACACACACACACATATATATATATATATATATATATATATATATATATGGGTTCTTAGGAAATTTCTTTGAGTTTGGTTTTGGTTTTATTTTTATTTTTTTGGGTCTTTTGAGGTTTCTCCCCACTAATTTGTCTAGTTTGACACCCATTAATAAAGGGTACAGTGGAGATTCATATTAAAAAGAATAATGGTCAAATGTTTGACTGGGCGGATTCCGTCCAAAATAAGTGTTCATGGTGCAATATAAAAATTATTGAGTGCGAATTAATAAACTGAACAAATTAGTGGGGATGAAATGCTAAATGACCCAAAATTATACACTCATGGGAAATGTTTAGTTGAACATACTAAGTTTTTTTTTTCTTAGTTTGATAAAAGTATCTTGAGTCAACTTGTGTGCAATTAAACACTATGATTCCTTCAAATCGACATACACATTTGGCCTAACGAAGTTATATTGAAAATAATTGTAATACAAATTTATTGACTTTATCCAAATGAGAATTAACATAGCCTATCAATATGATTGGTTGCTAATAATTTTTAATGAATTGTTTATATTTTAATCAATTATATTACAATGTCATGTTAATAGTCCTTAAAGAAGGCCAATAAATTTGGACTCAAATAATTCCTTTAATGTCCGGGTGAAACTGCTGCTACCAAATTTTTAACCTAAGGTTTCTGGGTATGAAGCTATCCTGAAAACAACTTGGAAAAGCTATGGGCCTGTTGAAATTACATGTGCATTGAAATTAAATAAGCTTTAAAAAATGATGAAATCTATATCTCTATATCTCTATATACTATAAAATGCAAAACAAGACATTTATGGGCATTTAAGACTCCTTTTCATTGAGAGTGTCCACGTGGCACTCTATATTTTAATCACTGTTGTACATCCCCTGTTTTGAAATTCTTGAAAGCATAAGCGTTCCTTTTTTTTCCTGCCTTTTGGCTTCCCAGAGCCTCTCTCTCCCTCTCTCTCTTATGTTGTTTGGTTTTATGGTTTTATTAAAAACCCTTTACTCAACTCTCACCTCTTATATCTGCTCTATTCCAGCTGCCATCACTAGAGTTGCAGAGCAGAGAGAGAGAGGCGGCGAAAATGAAGTACAATCCAAGGGTAACCATTTCTGGGAGAAAGAACAGAAATGCCCATTTATCGGCACCATTAAGCATCTGTCGCGTCCTTATGAGCGTGGCCCTCTCTGTTGATCTCCGAACCAAGTACAACGTCCGTTCCAAGCTCGTCAGAAAAGATGACGAGGTCCAGGTCGTCTGTGGCATCTACAAGGGTCGAGAGGGCAAAGTCGTCTAAGTCTACCGGCGCAAATAGGTCATCCACACCGAACGCATCAAACATGAGAAGGTTAATGGATCTACTATTAATGTTGGAATTAACACATCCAAGGTTGTTATTACCAAGCTTCGTCTCAACAAGGACCGTAAGTCCCTGCTCGATTGCAAGGCCAAGGGTCGTGCCGCTGCTGACAAGGACAAGGGTACCAAGTTTTGTTTTTTATTATTGGTATATTTTGTTGTGTTGCATTTGAGTTCTGTTTTATTTTATTTTTGTTTGCTGAGGGAACAAGATAGTTTCTTTTATGGTTTGGATACTGATATTAGAATTTTTTAAGCTTGAAATCTATTTGTGTTTAAAAAAAATATTCTCTATTCCAAACATTATCTTTTTATTCATTCAACTTCTCATCTCTCTCTACGTTAGACAGTCTTTTGCTACATTCCATTCTAAAATTAAATTTTGAGAGAATGGTCAGTGTGGTGTAGTAGAAACTAGAGTGTCCACGGTGGCAGTGTCCAAATGGTGATTTGAGGTTGTGACAGGTGGTTTGGTGTTGAATTTGTAAGGTACATGTTTGAAGAAATGCCCCAAATGGGTGACTTTGTTTCTCTTACATAACAACAAATCTTTAAAATTGTGAATCAAAGTGGGGTTCTTCAATTTCTCGAGTATTGGTGTCGTAAGTGGAGCATATGAATGTTGAGAACCTCGCAGTTGGGTTTATGGCAGAGTGACGGAGAGGTTTAATGGGAATGGCGTGTGAATATTTTGGATCCTATATTCTTTTGGGATGTAGCAAAAGGGTTGAGAATATATTCCCCCCATTATCTTTTTATTCATTCAACTTGGAAACCCAAGCATTTCCCCTCTTACGCGTCTCTTGAATTCCTCGCTCCGGTAACTCTGCACGTCCTTCAGTTAAACACAAACTATTGTGATTCATGTACAATTTTATATACGGTTTATGTTTTCTTAAATATAATGTTATATATATGGAATTTGTTGAGTATTTGATTAAATATTTTGAATAATTTAGTAAAGGTATTGTTTTTTTTAGAATTTTCAAGATAATATGTTTCATTTTTTCTTCTAGTGTTTTAAGATTTAAGATTTAGGATTTGTGATTGATATTTTGTGTGTTTTGTAGACAAGGGGAGGAAATAATGTGTGAAGGTTAGTTCATTATAAACCTAACTAGAGATCTAAATTTTTTTCCCCATCTTATCCCTTTTACTCTATTCATCTAACTTTCGAGCTTTGGATTTTGATGTGCACTCCAATTATTGATATAGGCTTTGTTATTTAATTGGTAAATTTTAGTTGGATAACTTTTCTTATTAATCAAGTACTTTAAGGATATTAATGGTTGTTTTTCCCCGCAAAAAACTAAAGGTAAGAGGCTCTCTCTTCATTCTTATCCTTCAATTTGATTTTTCACTGAATTTTTGTGAATGAGTTGCGAATTATTGTTTTTTTATTTATTTATTTTCGATATCTTGAGTTTCTGCGAAGATATAATAGTGTATATATGATTTACATTTATTTCATGAATTTTTCAAACTTTTTAGATGCAATATATTGATTTATGTGTGGTTAACTTATATTAATTTGTGGGACAAAATAATACGTCAATATTGAAAAATTCTCGCGCATCGCGCGAGTTTACAACTAGTCTTTTATTACTATAAAATGCAAAACAAGGCATTAAGACTCCTCTTCAACCAGCCTATCCACGTAGGCAAAGCATTTAATACTAATATAATTAATATCACAACCCAAGTGGCAAGCCATTTAATTAGGTTAAAACCCATCTCCTCGGTAGTTTAATTTTGTGCATGCCTATGCACCTTAATGATATTGAAAAGTAGGTGATACTTAAAGGTCTGTACCTTATCTTTCTCTTTCTGCCCCTATGTATTCCCAAGGTGACCGATTATTCTCCCCTTTTTTAATTATTTTCCGGCCAAAACAAATAACCACTAATATTGTATTGTTGCCTATTGAGGTTTTCAATTGTTGCCTCCTGTCCCGTTGAAGGCGTTGGACACTCATGCTAAAACATGGGTGAGCAAATCACTTCTCTCTCTCTACACTATCCCCACCTAGGTATGTTTCTCCGTGTCTCTCTTATGGGTTTTGGGGGTTTTCTTAATACTTTTTAGTGTCTAGGGTGTTGCGGGTTGTTTTTCATGGTAAAACTGAACATAAATTCTTTATAATTTTTTTATTAATATACATACTACATTTACGATAAAAAAAAATTTAACAGAAACAGGATGTTGTTTTTCATGGAGTTTTTCATGATACTTTTTATAAAAAAAAATGAACAGAGTTTTACATGGAGTTTTGATACTTTTTATGTAAAAAAAAATTCTAACATTTTACCCACATTCTACGTTTCACCTATAAACATAAATATGTTGAATCGTTTTTTTTTTATTTTTTTTTTTTTTGGGGGGGGGGGGTCATACCGCTATTCTCTATACCCTACCACAAGCAAAAGTTTCAAAGTCTACACATTTGAGATTCGTGCCAAATATTATGTTTTTTATAAATACTGTTTTTAATGTTTTTTTAATCAAGATTAGAATTTTTATTTTTGGAAATTGATTTGCTTTTTTATTGTTTTAAATATTTTTTTTCTGGTTTGTCTGTATATTCCAAATTTTCTGCTATTATTGAATATTTTTCCTAAATTTATTATAAATCTGTTTTTTTTTTATTGGAAATCTATTTTTTTATTGGAAATTCATATTCTGCATTATTTTTTTCAAACTTTTTGGAATATTTATTCAGTTTGCAAGTTTTTTTAAAAAAATAGTTTTTCAATTTATTGAATATTTTTTTATTTTTTTTTATGTATTTTCCATATTTTTGTTTATTTTTCAGCCTTTTATTATATTTTTCAGATTTTCGGTAATTATTGAATATGTTTTTCTATTTTTTATTAGAAATTTCTTTTTAATTGAAAATCTACTTTGTTATTGGAAATCTTTTTTCTGCAATATTTTGTCTCCTCCCATTTAATCCATACCTTACATCTTCTCCTTTTATCTATCTGCCGTTTCAGTTCTCAAGGGCATTAATATCCTATTTCAGTGAAATGAAAATATCCTCTGCTCTCTCTCTCTCTATGCCCTTTAATATATCAGCCTTAAAAAGATTATTCCTCTCCCCATTTTGACTCAACTTCCATCCATTTTCATCACAATAAAAAAATAATCTCATCGATTTTTAAAAACAACTTTCACAAAACCATTCCTCAAAACTGTTGCTCAGGATGTTCATTTAGTTTGTGTTGAATAGACAATCGTATGGGCGAAAAGTTAGCCAGCGAGGGCGAGGATAAATCATACCCACTACACTAAACTAGATAAGGAAGGAATTGTAGCCAGCTGGATCAAAACCTACTTACAATTGGTCTTAAACATATGATTGGTGGTGTGAAAGAAGATAATAATGCTAAAATCTCATGGAGCTTTAATTTGTGTACTATGCAGTGGGAGTTATTGTTTTGGCTACTGTAGTAAAAGGAATCTTGGTGTAATATCAACGAAACTTTAAAACTGTTTGTATTCATTTCTTTTTTGCGATCTAAGGTGAAGTTAAAGTGATATTACTATTACAAATTACATGTGATTTTTTTATAAAAAAAAAAAAAAGAACAGTTTTTTTAACTAACGTGTGTGCATATGTGATTTATATGTACACATGATGGACTTAATAGTAACATAGATAAGTTAAGTACATTGACAATGTTTTTTAGCATTTTTACATGTGTTCCACTGTTACTCTACATTCTTTCTCTATTACATTTTTTCTTACTACTCTCATGTTTTCAATTTTCTTTATGCATTTAATACCACATGCACCGCGCATCGCGCGGGTTTCCACCTAGTAGTACTATAAAATGCTTTACAAGCAATTAAATTTTCTCAATGCTAAGAGTGTCCACGTGTACACTCACCTGTTTCCACCCTATAATCTCTCTCTCTATCCTTCATTATTCACGTTTCAAATTCCTATACACTGTTAATAAAATATTTGTGTCCATTCCTATTCATCTTCTCATTCATAAAAGTCCCTCAAACGGACCTCCCCATAAACTTCCAGATGTATATATATTTTGTGCAGCTTGAGCAATTCATTTCTCATTACCCCTGTGTTTTATATTCTTCCACCGGATTCATACTTGCTTGTGGGGTTCCTTTTAAGAATTGGTTCCCAGTCAAATTTGAAATGAGTCAGAACTTTCTCTATATGCAGATAAATATATCCCAAGATTTAATTTTCTGTTTGTTGCCATCTCTCTTTCATCGAATTGAAATTAACGAAGGTAAAAAAATTTACAAATTTCAAATTTTTTTACCTTGATTTTTCTAATCGACATTCACTGTATCTACCATGAGAGAGCAATTGGGTATGTGTTAGGTGTTGGAAATTAATGTTAAGTGACGAAATTAATTATTTAATTTCAATTGTATTAAATTCCGAATTTCCCATTTATGTGGTTTTAATAAATGTCAGATAATTAATTAGGAATGTGATAAATAAAGATATTAAAAGATTTGGGTAAACCTTATCCGTTAGTCACATGATGGTTAGTGGCATTAGTGGGAGACTTGAAAGAGTCCCACCTTGACTAGGATTCCGGCCCTCTTCCCCTTATAAATAGAGACCTCTACACCATCTAGAGTCATCTCATAACACACTATTTCTGAGGTGGGAGAGAAACTCTGAGATTCCATTAGAGTGCATTTTTCCTAAGAAGGCAGATTGATGGAGCAATTAATCAAGATTGATCTTTGATCAAGGTATGTCTTATTTTCTATCTTTTAGACGTATTTATTGTGAAAACATGAAGATCCAAGATCCTTTTATTAAGAACAATTGTATGTTAAACTTTAATCATATTAATGTGTTCATGATTAATATTAGGGTGTTCTTAAGAATGATTTTATATGTGGTATCAGAGCCAAAGTTTAAGATCTCATGATTTTCCTTATTGATGTTCGTCTATAATGATATATGTGCCTGAGACTTTCTGCGACATTTTATTTATGTCATTAAATTGTTTTTGTGCCTGAGACCTTCTGCGACGTCTTATTTCTGTCATTAAATCTGCTCTTAAAGTGTGTCTGAGATTTTCTGTGACGTTTTTCTTCTGTCGCCAATACTCACTGGTGAGAATGAAAGGTCAAAACTTGCTCAAAATTTTACGAAACTGACATGGTCGACTGGAAACGTCGAAATAAACAAAACCCATTGTTTACAATGGGCACCATCTTACTTTTGCGTTTTGACGTCGTTAAGGCCCTCAAAACCCCGTTTTTGCCATTTTAGGAAATAATCTCGGGGCTTATAACTCTTTACAGAAAATTGATATTAACGTTCCGCAAAAAGTTTTGATTTTCTGGCATGTTTTACTTCAATTCCATGGTGAAAACTGATTTTTGCCATTTTTGGCAAAATTCATGTATTACGTATTTTTATACCTGGGCAATTATGTTTTTGAGGCATTCGAGCTACTATTGGTATCTTTGTGATTACTGATAGATTACATATTATAGTTAATATTAATGCATGATTAACTATATTTAAGTTGAGACATGTAAATAATTATTCATTTGAGTTAAGTCAAAGGCCAAACACACGCTGAGACTGCATGTACGAATAATATACTTACATTCATTAAAGACTTATTCTAATGTTAGTTATAAAATTGGATTGAGGCGCAACACATGCTAATATATGAATTGAACAACATTAGAACCAGTTTTGTAAAAGCAGAATAGTTGACATTAAGTCCATTAATCATGGTATTAAATGAATTAGGCAACAAACACAGATGCCAAAATTATGGGACCATGATAAATGAATTATAGGGTAATATATCTTTACAATCTGAATATTATGTGATGATTAACACAGATTCCGTGATATTCAGAATGTAGATGAAATATACCAAAATTTTAGTCAACAATTCAATATTCGACCCTTGCAATTTTTGTTGTGTGTGAAAACTTAAGTTTTCCCATATTTCATGTATGTTTTATCTAGAACTGTGATAAAACATTGCTCTAATGATCCTTTTTTAGTTGAATATTCGTGCGAAACACATGCCAACATGTTTCATATGGTAGGATATTAGACTTGTGTTATTGTTAATATTCATATTTTGATGAATCTCGTGCCAAATACAGGCCAATGATTCATATTGTTGAATATTATGATATTAATGTTTTAATGAATCTCGTGCCAAACAAAGGCCAACGATTCATGTGGTTGAAAATCAGAATTATTGTTTATTTTAAGGCTAGTACTCCCATTAAGTTGAATTAAATGCCAAACACAGGCTACAATTCATATGTGCGGATACTAGATTTATTCGTTGCATGCATGCATATTTGAATGCATGACTTGCAAATTTTGAGACTCATAAGTAGGTATTCATTCAGTTTAATCAAATGCCAAATACAGGCTAAGATTACATGTGAAGATACTATACTTGTAGTCATTTCAGATTATCCTAATGTTTGTTATAAGGTTAAATTGAAGCGCAACACATGCTGAAATTTGAATCAAATAAACATTGGAATTTTTGTAAATGTTAAATAATTGGCATCAATGTTAAAAAGTCATATTTACATATGTCACTAGTATGATAATTGTGATTATAACCATATTGTGCATTAGTATGACCATGAATGATTTGGGTCAATATTTCTGATTTGTTACTCATACATAAGTGATGAAGCGAAAGTAAATGATTTTTGTCTTCCATTTACTATTATTTGTGTAATATCTCATGTAAACTCTTTGTCTATTTGATTTTCACATTATGTCTAATTTTTCGTGAATTTCAAATTAAGGAATAGACAATAATATAATTATTCATGTATTACGGGTATTTTGCACATGTATGCGTATCTCTTATATTTATATAATATATGGTTTGGTGTTCATTAAAGTGCTCCATTCCAGAAGATATAAATATTGGACTAATGCATTAATATCATGCATATTTTGGTTGCCTACGGGTCCATGTATGATATTGAATGCTAGGATGATGATACTTTATGATGTTGCATACATATTATTGTTTATTCATTTATTGTGATTACAATAATTGAACAAAATGTTAGTGGTGATATATATTTTGGGAAGGTAATAATGGTCGTCAAACACAGATGCCATAATTTCTTTCACTATCATATCACCAATTAAGTTTATGAAAACCATAAACATGAATAATTTAGCTTATTGATCATGCGATATTTAATGAAAATAAGTGAAAAATTTATTGACTTGTGTATGTAAGTCTTTACGTAATGTAATATTCATATTATGAAATGTTTGGTAGTCACTACAGTGACCCGACTAGAATTGCAATGAATATTAAATGTAAAGATGATGGTAGTAGTAACTCATGATGCTTATAATTGTAAAGATATTAATGGGGTATATTGAGTTCATTTCTTCAAGCAAGGTTATTCCTTACAGGGAATCAATTTTGAATGATTGAATGAACATCATAGATCACATACATTATTATAGTATGTGAAAATAAGTTATGCACAAATGTCGTGTACAATATAATGAAATAACATTATACCCAATAAAGTAATCTACAAGCATCATATAATCGATATTTCACGGTTACTACTGACAAAAACTCACGGTTATGCACTCAATTTATCATGTAATCGATGTGTGTGTTGTTAAATCAAAGCATTAATGAAGTGAGCAATTTATCTCACTATCTTATCACATATTATTGTATCCCATTTTATTTCTCTAAAATTTCATATTTAATTTGGTTAAACAAATTAAGTTTGTTTACATATTGCACACTCGGACTAATAATGATAAAGATAATATGTATCTTTTATGATTTGAAATGAGTTTTTCATCTCAGTAGAGTTTTCAAGTTATACTTACTGTGTTATAGAAAGTATCTACTTTTGATGCAAGGATTTCTTACAAAACAAACTAGAAATGCTAATAAGATTCTTTTCTTTTGTTCTTGGGGAATCAAATCGCCATTTGTTTTCATAAACCCTCAATTTCTTTTGGAAAATGTTTGTCTAGACTTGATCGTAAGGGATATGTTCTAAAGAATCTTTTGATGTATATTTTTCAAGGGTTATGATTTTAGTTTTGATGTTTTGTACAAAATAAAGTTTGGACATAGTTCTTTAAAGATTTGTTTGATCCTGCATCATAATCGTAGCATTTTTTATGAAACTCTTTAAATCTTGTACCAAATTAAATCTAGACTCTTTTTCATAATTTTCGTGGATAAGATTTTTGTAATGTCTCTTACAAATTTTGATAGTCGAGTTGTGCTCTTAAGGTATTACGATGTCTAATATAAGGATGACCTATGTGGCCCAAGTGGGAGATTATGAGAAACTTCCCTTAAAGTGGACCTACATAGATCATATAATTGTCATTGACACGTATTTATTGCATTAAAGTCAAATTCATTATGAAAGGTGAAATTAGTGGTAGTAGAAAATCATGAAATATGATTATAAAGGAAGGTAGGGTACTTATCCCATTAACGATAACCTTCTTGAATCCTTGTTCTTTTAGTTGTTAGATTGTCTAAACAACAAAGAACAAATAAATGGTCAACCACTAAATGATAGTATTGTCACCGTGAGAGAAATGTAGATGAAATCATAAGGAATAGTATTAAGAAGATCCTAAAAGTTCTACTATCCTAAATGATTATGTGGGGTATCTGCATGAACATGAATTTGGTGAAGGAATAAATAATGACATGATTTTATTTTCAAAAGTCATAAGAAGTGAAACTAATGGACTACAACTAAGGTTGAATTCTCGTTGAATTACATAATTGATGCACTAAAGTCGGGTATAAGGGGGTCATTAAGACCAAACGCGACACTAACGGTAGTTAAACGAGATAAAGCTAAATTGTAGTAAAATATTTCACTATTAATGAAGAAAAGGTTATAAATGAACCTTCTCAATTATATGTAAGGACATGTAATTCTTATGACATTAGTAGCTCATTATGATTGAGAGTTACATGAAGTGGATGTGAAAATTATTTTTTGAATTCTAATAAACCATGCGTATATATTTAAGAGATCATTTTATAAACATAAGTTTCCCACATGAGGCATTTTAAGAAATAATATCATTATTTTTTTTAATCGTTGTATATTTGTATACACCTTAAGATCAATGGGAGTAAGTTTATATATTTTCTCTATATACAAGCACGGATTTAGAAAGTAGAGAATCAAAATAATTTTATGGGTTTAAAAGTTGTGTATGAAGTAATGAGATACTTAAAGGACTATATGCTCACATTTATGATGTATGTGTTCATTTAAATATGAACAATTATTGTGACTCAGATTTACTGTTTGTACGGATGGTACAAAGTTCACTCTTGCTTAAGTATGTGTGTTTTGGTTTATCAACCAATATAATGAAGGAGTGCAACACAAACCATCCATTAAGTATTGTGAAAGTTGAGTTTGTAGTATGCTTGATGCTACAACTTATGTATTTTGGCAGCGTGACTTCATTTCGGGACTTGGAGTTGTCGACACTATTATCAAGTCGCTGAAATATTATGATAATGTCGCTGCAATCTTCTTTATGAAGAAATGTTAGGTATTCCTAAAGTAACTAAGCACGTTGAATGAAATACCTATTAGTTAAAGAAGAAATTCAGAAACAAAAAGTGTCAATTAATCACATTAGTACGAGTGATAACATAGCAGATCCTATTACGAAAGGACTATCTCCAAAAGACCTTATGGAACGTGTCAAAGAGATGGATCTCGATTAGTAAAATTATGATTGCTATTTGGCTTAGTTGTTTGACACTATTACTTGAATTCAATAAAAGTGTTTCTGATTTCAATTATTTATGTCCTTTGTGAATGCATGCAATTATGAAGTGTTGTTGACAGAAATAGTCCTTATTCCAAAGGACATTATGAGGCCATTATGATACCCAATATTAAAGGCTTAGTTGAATGAAACATTGGTGTTGTGGTACATGGAAGGAACCATGCTCTTGAATAGTATGGAACCGCCATGACTCGCATCCGTGAATCATTTGATTCAGCAAAATAAATTTATCAATGATTGTGCACCTTATGATACCTAATCTAATTATGCGAATTATTAAGACCAAGTGGGAGACTGTTGGAAATTAATGTTAAGTGACGAAATTAATTATTTAATTTCAATTGTATTAAATTCCGAATTTCCCATTTATGTGGTTTTAATAAATGTCAGATAATTAATTAGGAATGTGATAAATAAAGATATTAAAAGATTTGGGTAAACCTTATCCGTTAGTCACATGATGGTTAGTGGCATTAGTGGGAGACTTGAAAGAGTCCCACCTTGACTAGGATTCCGGCCCTCTTCCCCTTATAAATAGAGACCTCTACACCATCTAGAGTCATCTCATAACACACTATTTCTGAGGTGGGAGAGAAACTCCGAGATTCCATTAGAGTGCATTTTTTCCAAGAAAGCAGATTGATGGAGCAATTAATCAAGATTGATCTTTGATCAAGGTATGTCTTATTTTCTATCTATTAGACGTATTTATTGTGAAAACATGAAGATCCAAGATCCTTTTATTAAGAACAATTGTATGTTAAACTTTAATCATATTAATGTGTTCATGATTAATATTAGGGTGTTCTTAAGAATGATTTTATATTAGGCTGTGAGATTTATTTGTCAAAGAACCAATCTGGTCTAATTTTCAAGGGTTTGAGAATGAGAACTGTAATGGTAGGTTCATGAAAAAATATTCATTGTAACACTTCTTTTGTTGACTAGTATCACAAGCTAAGGCCATCTCCAATCATGCTCTTTCCAAACCAATTTCTATCCCACGTGTCAAGTGCCTCTTAGAAACTTTCTAATCTACATGGCACGATTTTTTATCATAATAGAAAAGTTAACAAAAATTCATATCCAGTAGTTCTGATTTCTATATCTATTGAGGAGGCTTTTATCATATTTTTCAAAACTTTAGTTCAACAACTCACCAAATATCACGTAGATCCCACACTTTCCAGCCAAAAATCAAAGCCACATCAGATAGAAAACTTCTTTGGGAATTTCTACATGTAGAAATTCTACCCAGAAATTTCTAAAGTGTATCTATGCCATGTCATATCCGGATACCCTTAGAAACTATTGTTGGACAAAGTTTTTCTTTATTAGAATTTCTAAAATAGAAATTTCAGAGGATAGAAATAACTATTGGTGAAGGCCTAATATTCTCTAAAAACTCTTTAAAAATATGTGAAAGTGTTAGTTGGATGAAAAAATATGAGTTCATGTGAGTATGTAAATCATTTTGTTTGGCTGGGGTTAAATAATTATGAGAGACCCTATTGTTTTTTACATTTTTTTCCAAATAGATGAAGTTTTACTCTTCATTTTTCAAATTAATATAGTTATGTTTTAGTTCAATTTTGTATTTTTTGTGATTTTAATTAATATTTGTTTCTTAATGTTTTTGAAATGATTTACTTCTATACTTATTTTGGATATCTTAATTTTCTTCCATATTTAGCTCCATGGAACAATATGCTACTGTTGAAACACAGAAGAATTGAAATCTTAGATCAAAACACTTGGTATGGATGGTATCAACTGCCTAAATACGAATTCTTGAACAGCGAACAACCAGTTCAGATATTCACGACCAAGAAGTACTGGATTCTCTTTCGGATAGTCCCTAAAAGGCGAAGGAAGGGTGGAATGCCAACCGGTGTCTATTATTGAATATTGAATTCACCCGACCCGACAGTACCCATTTTGGGAACGTCCAGTGCCAAAGTCACTGAATGGGTAAGTCGTCAATCCCTAAAAAGGAGTATGTAATGTACTTTATCTGTTGGGTTACGGGCGGGCATTTTACCAGAGATTTCTAATCTACCCTTGTGTGATTCCGGTTGAAGCATATACTTGTGGGGTGGGTGCACGGCGGACGATTTTAAAGCAGACTCCCCATTCATTAGATAGAGAAGATCGCCAAGATTTCGTGATCCACTGCCGAACTTATTCCAATTTCAAGTGTATTCTATAATTATGTACCGTGTTAATTGCCAATTCTTGGTCATTGAGATTCATGGTAATTCGAATTAATATTTAGTTATAGATATTACCTCTTTTTTGCTCTTTTGAAATAAATTGAAATGATTGAAGTTTTTTTATTTGGAATCGTGTTAGGTCTAATTCCTATTACTTTGGCTGGATTATTCGTAACTGCATATTTACAATACAGGCATGGTGATCAGTTGGACCTTTGATTAATTAACATCTCTTTTTTTTATTGACCTCCTCCTTTTCTTTACTACACAGGAGGTCAAATTCAGATTGATGTTCACCTTAGTGAAGCTATTTCAGTCTAATTCGATCTAAGAAGAAGGGAATCATGTTCTGTAGGATTTGAACCTACGACATCGGGTTTTGGAGACCCACGTTCTACCGAACTGAACTAAAAGCGCTTTCTTATCAGAAAAGAGAAGACTGTAACGAAAAGGATTCTTTTTGTAACCCCAATATATCTTGTATGCATATACTCGTAAGAGTAAAACTACAGCGACTTGCAAAGGAGACTTAAAAGTTGGACGTAATGAGGTGGTTACTGCCACGTCAACAACAAACCCCCCCAAGCCTTTCTTTCCATTTTCATTCCCAAAAGCCACGACCATTTCCCCCCAAACTGTTCATTTTCATTCCCACTTACAAACTCAATACCGACGTTCAAATTACTTTTTCCCTATAAATTCATTTTTTCCCAAAATACAATTTTCAAATTAAAAAAATAGCTCAATCAATTAAAATAAATCATTTTGAGTTAAAAAAATAGCTCAATCAATTAAAAATAATAATTTTTTGCCTATTTAAAAAAAATAGTCCGCGTCAACGGTATGTGTAGTCAGTCCGACCATATATACATACCGTTGGAGTGGATCAACATATTATAAAAAATAGTATGCGACAGCGTTATGTATAAGGGGTCTGACTGCGCCTATACATAACGTTGTCACGGACCATTTTTCTAATATGTTGGTCCGCGCCAGCGGTATGTATAGGTGGTTGCACCGCCTATACATACCGCTGGCACGGACAAATTTTTTTTAACTAGTAAAAAGATTATTTTTAAAATAGTATAAAAAAAGTTGTTCACCTAAAATGTTTAAATAACACACAAAAAATTCTACTCAAAACAATTTTTTACTATGTATAATTTGTTGGACCGCCTCTACATACCGCTAGCGCGGATCATTTTTTTAAGAGTCCTACGCCGACACAGATTTGCGACAAATTTGGAGCGACACAGTGACGTTTCGCACCGATATTGGCTATTGTCGCTGGCGCGGACCTACATCCATAAGGCAATAACCAATATCGATGCAATACGGTACTGTGTCGCAAATCTGTGTCGCCCTATTATTATTATTTTTTTAAATACTAGACACTAAAAACTCAACTCAAAAATATTTTTTTATTATTTAAAGAAAATGGTCCACTTCAGCGGTATGTATAGGTTGTCAAATTACTTATACGGCTGGCGCGTATCATTTTTTTTAAATACTACACAAAAAAACTAAACTCAAAAATAATCATTTTACTATTTTAGAAAATACGGTACGCGTCAGTGGTGGGTATAGGTTGTCGAGCCGATTATACATACCGTTGGCGTGGATCATTTTTTGGGGGGCTTTGTAAATTTAGGACCTAATGTAATATGTATTCTGAAAATTGTACAACAAACATTTTATTTATAATTTTAGTCCCAATTTTGAAATAAAGCCGCTAGTGCGGCCCATATCCATAAAACGTCAAGCAATCACAGCATGCCACGTCAACGGATAATTTGAAAATAGGGGCTAAAAATGAAAACTAAATGTTTGTTGTCCTATATCCATAATTATTATTATTTTAAGTCCTAAAAGTATATAATCTATTTTTTTTAAATAGTAAAAAAATTATTTTTAAGTTCAATTTATTTTTGTGTAATATTTTAACATTTCAGGTGAAACATAAAAAAATCTACTCAAAATATTTTTTTAAAATTAATTAACCTTTTTTTATTTAAAAAATATATTTTAAAAAATAATAAATTTATAATGTATTTTCTTGAATAATGTGACAATGCCACATCATTAAGTCTCAATTTTATGTCAAAGACGCATGTCGCATGTAGCACCTTTCAATTCAAATTTGCCCTTACTTAATGAAGACTTTTAAGTGAGGAAGATTACAGTTGGCTGCTCTAGCCATAAAGTGTGTATTTAATGCATTATAAAAATAGACAAGCTCTTGTCTATCCCATCTTTTCACAGTTGGCAGAAGAGAGGGATAATGTAGGTCCTTTTTACAAGAATAAATCTAAGGAGCGCAGAAAAAAAAAAACTCAATTTTGAAATTCACTGCATTAAAAGCTTATATCTTCTTGTTGTGGGTCTCGTCAGGGCATCAAAATGTGCATTAAAAATTTATACCCATTTTTGTCTTATGTGTGGGTTTCAAAATTGGGTCCCAAAAGTGAGTCTCCCTATCAACACTCTTTTTACAAATTTTCTTGCTCACTTCTTCTTCTTCCCATGTTTTTAATGTTTTTTTTTTATTTTCATTATCACATATTAATCATTATAGTACAACAATACTAACTTTAGCCACTAATATAACCAGAAATTCCAATGCCGGTTACATTTCTCTTTTTATTTTAAAAATGAGTGGTGATAAGGAGACCCACTTTTGAGACTCAATTTTGAAATCCATATATAAAACAATAATGAGTATAAATTTTTATAGATTATATACTTTTAGGACTTAAACTAATATTGATTATGATTATAGGACAACAAACATTTCGTTTCAATTTTTAGTTCCTATTTTCAAATTAAAGTGACACGTGGCATGTTGTGATTGGTTGACGTTTTATGAATATGGGTCCGCGTCAGCGTTTTTATTAAAAAATAGGGATTAAAAGTATAAATAAAGTATTTGTTATCCTATTTTCAAAATAGATCTTACAATGAGTTCTAAATTTACAAAACCCCTTTTTATAGATTATGTACTTTTAGGACTTAAATTTACAAAATCCCAAATTTTTAATACACATTTTAATATCCTGATGGAATCCACAATAATAAAATATAAACTTTTTAATACAATAAATTTCAAAATTAATTTTTTTCCTGAATCTCCTTAAATTTATTCTTTAAAAATACCTGTAGTGGCTAAAGTCATTATGAACATTAGTTTATTATAATATTAAGGTGGAATGGATTGATGTTGTACTGACAAAGGACATCATCTGATTGCCAACTTAACCCAAAAGTACACATTTATTGTGTTAAACATACCAAGGTAAATTACTATAGACTTTTGTTTAAAAAGGTTCATTTTGACTTAAACTCCTAAATTTTATTTATAACAAGCATGTATTTTGTATGATGCGCGAACGAAAATGTACATTATGAATATTATTGAACAAAATATATTACTTAAATATATTCTATAAATTATATTATTTCATTATATGTAACTGACATATGTATTGATAAACTATTGATATACCAAATAATACATGTAAAAAAAATTATCCTCATACATATATTTTATTAAGGAAAAACCAAAACATAATAAAATTTCCTTTATAAAAGTGAAAATGTCTTCAAAAAACAGATTTTCAGTTAAAAAAATTCATATTAAAATTAGAAAAATACTAAAAAATCTACATAAAAATTTGAATAGATTTGTTAAAAAGTCTGCAAAAAACTGAGTAAATGCTTTAAAGATTTATAAAAAAAATTGCGAAAAAACTATTTCCAATAACAAAGTAGTTTTCCAACTAAAAATAAATTTCTATTAAAAAATAGAAAAAAATATTCAATAATTACTGAAAATCTAAAAAAACATAAAAAACAGAAAACGCAAATAAAAATATGGAAAATACATAAAAAATAGAAAAAATATTCAATAAATGGAAAAAATATAATTTTTTAAATTTGCAAAACGAATAAATATTCTAAAAAAATGGAAAAAATAAAGCAAAAAATGAATTTCCTATAACAAAATATATTTCCAATAAAAAAGCAAATTTCTAATAAAACCAGAAAAAATTCAATAATAACAGAAAGTTTAGAAAAAACAGAAAAAATATTTAAAAAAAGAAAAACAATTTTCGAAAATAAAAATTCTAACCATGATTAAAAAAACATAAAAGTAATATTGATAAAATATTTCCAGCAAAAAAAAAGCGTTTTCATCCAGAAAAAATATTTTCTAGCAAAATTAAAAATGATTTCGAGAAAAAATAATTTTTATCCCAAAAAACTGATTTTAAATAAATAAAAAAAGGGTATATACCAAATAGTCTCTCGAACATTTTTAAATACACGTTTAGTTCAAGCCTTTTTATTTGTTCCAAAAAGTCCCTCAACATGCCGCTAGCGCGGACTTTAAAAATAAAAGAATATTGATTAAATGGGTGTTTAAGAGACTTTTTGGAACAAAATAAAAAGCTCTAGACTAAATGTGTATTAAAAAATGTTTGAGGAACTTTTTGATATTTGATCCAATAAAAAACTATCAACAAATCTCACGAAAAAATAAAAAAATCTTTATCCAACAATCTTAAAAAAAATCTGAAAATTGGGATTAAAAAAACATCAATCTCAAAAAGGCAAACTCGCAAACCTACGACCACGGTTCGTGAGAGGGTAAACTTGACATAAAAATTTGGATAATATTTTTATAAAATCTGCAAAAAGCTGAGCAAATACTTAAAAGAGTTTAAAAAAAATATTGCGAAAAAAAACTATTTCCAATAAGAAAGTAGATTTCCAATTAAAGACAAATTTCTATTAAAAAAATAGAAAAAATATTCAATAATTACTGAAAATCTGAAAATCAGTGAAGACACTTGATATTGATAGAACTCCTCGAGGAAATCTTACCTACAACAAAAATAATCCAAATAACAATTAATAAAAATCTAATATGAAAGCTATAATACAATTCCATTATCAAAAGTCCTTATATAAAGTGAGTAACCATAACATAGACCCCAATCCATTTTCAAATTATTTATAGTTAAGGAAATACGGAAATCTGAAATCCATTCCCAATTTACTAATACAATACAAAATTCATAAAATTATACCCATAAAAATTGTACCTACTTTTGTTCAACTTCTCATAATAAATCCAACCCCTATCCCTCAAATGGTCCTCCACTGTAGTAATCTCCAACCATTTCTCGCACCCAAGACTCACCAACAGACCCGAAACTACCATCGAGTTTAGCTTCCACATTTGTACCTGCAAAATCAACAATTAACCCAAAATATAATGCCAAAATGGAATGTGCATGAATGTGGTCATAATATTTCCAAGACCCATTACTGAAATCGGCCAACAATGAAAAATTCATAGGATCAAGTAATGTAATTAGGCTTAGAAACAACAGCATTGGTGATTTTTGGTATTTAAGGGGCTTGTAATTAATTACAAGTTTGAAAACACCTCGTTCCTTTTCAGCTGCCTTATTAACATAAAAAGTTGTACAACTCCAAGGAGAATAACTTTTAGTTATAAATTTTTTATCTAAAATACTGTGAATCTCATTCTTACAAAGGTCAAGGAATTCAGTCCTCATTTGACTGGGTCTGGCCTTGGTAGGGATGGATTTCTCATTAAACCAGATTTCATAAGGAAGAGAAACAATATGTTTCTTCCTATCCCAAAAAGCATTAGGGATGTCACTGCAAACTTCAGTTATTAATTAATTTTTAATTGTATTAATTTTTTGCAGTATATTAGGTAAAACCAGCTTCTACTTAATAGTTAAAAAAGAGATTTCCTTTTGAAGAAAATTTAAATGGTTTTCTTTGAAAATAATATTATTTGTCAAAGTATTAATCTTCTTAATCTCTGGTTGAGTGATAAATTCAAAAACAATCTTTTGATTTTGAATAGTGGTATATATTCCACTAGAATCAATTTTATCCATAGGCATAAGCAAAGATAAAAAAGGAGTACCTAAAATTATCTGCTGGGTTAAATCGCTAATAAGTAAGAAGGTACTGGATAAACAAATTACATTGTTACAAATGGCAACCTTAGTCAATTTATATTTAATGCCCATGTTATCACCACTGGCATTACACAAGGATTGAGTTGTCTTCTCAAAGTATTCAGTGGGAACTAACCCTTCTTGAATACAATTCATATTAGCACCGCTATCAACGAGGGCAATGATGTTACATAAGGTAAGTTCATTGTTGATAACTAGGTTGAAAGTAATGTACCATTTTTAACTAGGTACAAGATCAATAACACTTAAATAATCCACTGAATCTTGAAGATTTGAAGTTTCTGGATTAGAATGCTTTGAAGCATTCTTGAGATTATTAATCTTAATGATCCTTAAGGTGTCTTAACTCAATTTTAAGGGTATTGACCTCATGTCCTAGGTCAGTAATGCTAGTGGGTTTATTAAATTCTTCACCCTTTTCTAAACGGTTGAGTACCTCCTTAAGGCTGTACTACTGGGTTTTAGAAAGGAAATATGAAGAATTAGGTGCATTATTCTTGGCATAGCAAGACTCAATTAACTTGAGCTTAATGTGTGGCTCAGTAACTTGATTGATAACATCAATCATATATCATTGTGGACTGGTAAGAACATTAAGACTTAATCCATTCATTTGAATAATGGATTAGAGATGATTGCATCTCTCAGTTAATTACTTATACTGGCAATCTCCTTTCTCGGAGATGTCTGAGTCACTAGAGCTTTGAATATAATAAAGCTCATCATTTCTCTCAGAGGAGTCCTCTAGTTCTTCAAAGGAGCTACAATTAAGCAAAAGTTTGCATAATTGAGTCTTCAAATGGTCATCAGTTTGAAGATTATTAATTTTAGTTTCAGTTTTGCATTTATTAGCAAAGTGGCCATATTTACCACATTTGAAACATTTAACGTTATATTTGTAGGTTTTCTTTTTCCTAACAAATTTCTTTTTAGAATTATCACCCTGATTATGAGAAACGTTAGTATGTTTCTTCTTACATTTATAAGAGGATTTTTTAGGAACCTCTTTGTTCTTTTTGGAGACTTTACGAGTATAAGTCTCAAGAGTATTGTAAGAAAATTGATCACAAAACTCCCCTAACTCTTTCTTTCCAGAAAGATTTGCTTCTTAAGCTGCCTCTGTAGCTTAAGGTCATTACAGAGAGAAAGACCCTCTTGAATGACAACGCTGATCAATTGGCCCTAAGTATAATCATGGTAAGGGATAGAGATGTTATCATTAGCTTCTCTTAATTTCTTTCTAACTTTCTCAGGAAAGAAAGAAGGAAGGCCATCAATAAATTTGGCTTTCCAATGCTCAAAGTTACCATCACCTCTATGAGTAACCCTAGCAAGGAAGACATCCTTGTACCATCTAAATTGGCTTAAGGTAGGGCATTTTAGGTTTTGTAATAATTCTCTATTATGTTCCCGATTATAATCACCACTACCAATAAAATGATCAATAATAGCAAGCATTAGTGTATAAATAGCATCCTGGATACCCCTGTCTTACATATGTTCATCTTTGACAATTTTTAAGACATTAACAATTTCATGTCTTTGATTAGCCGTGAGGATATTATCCCACCAACCTCGAAGAGTTCCAGTAAATCCAGCGATGATCGTTTGAGCAATACTTTGGTCAGAACTATCATTCTGTTTATATATAGTGGAACACATGGACATCTGGTGTATCATCTCATAGATCTGAGCCTCCAATTTTCCATCAATATTCCAATCGTAAATGGATTTACCATGAAAGGTGGCTTGTGTGTTCATCACAGTGTTTTCTTCGTAAAGAAGATCCTGAGGAGTTGGTCTACCATGGTAGTTTCTAACAAAACCAACATAGACAATATTATTACTATAAATAATTTTATTGACTTGATCCTCAGAATTTTTGAAAGAACTTTCAAAATTATGAACTTCTTCCAAGGGTAAGTCTAATTCTGAATCAGAATCTAAGTGGGATAAGGTGTTAAGTTTTAAACCTTTGAGATTATTCTCAATCTCTTTTAATTGGGAGATAAAATCAGTTTTATTACCCAATTTAAATCATTTAACATCCATAGGAGGGAGGACTAAAGGTTGGTCAAGACTAAGGTCTTCAGGTTTCTTAAAAGTAAGGTGTGCCTGAAGGTTCTCAATCCTATTCAGTTATTTTCCTATCGTGTTAAGGATAATATTAGTATAATTATCTTGCTTATGGATTGGGTTTAAAATAGTCATTTTGGTGAGGAGCTTCTCCTCAGTCTCAAGGTTAAGAAACGCATTGGGTTCTAACCTAGACGAACTACCACTTTGGCTGGAGCTTCCAACTTCTAAGGAAAAGGGTTTAGTAGGAGGGTGAATAGTAGATATAATCTGGTCATTCGACGTATTCTAGTTTTTTAAATGTTTATCTTCAGTCTTAAGAACCTATTTATCCTTAGTTTTAAGGACAAAAGGATGCTTATCTTTAGAAAACATTTGAAACCAAACCACAAAAGAAGTAACCTCCTCGTTATCTTCAATCCATTTATAAAATTCATTTTTATAATTAGTTAATTCAATTCTGCTATACTTATCAAAATACCAAGCAAGAAATTTAGCGTAACCTGGTTGGTAAAATTAAGCATTATTTTCTTTCCTATTAATTGTAAAAATCATTAAAAGGATAGAGGATTAAAGTCTGACGTTCATCTCAGATGGCGTAGGAGATTATCTACGCTGAGAAGTATTCTTCTCATAAATACTATGGGGTATTTTTTCATTGGTAAAGATATCATGAAGATTTATATCATTGTGATATAGGTGGTTCCTATGATTTTCTTCACAAACAGAATTTCGTGAAGTAGATGGAGGGTAGGTAACAAAAGGAGTTCAAAAAGGTTGACCTCTAGAGGATTGACACCTATTAATTCTTCTGAAATTCAAGAAAACATCTCCATATTTATCCTCAATGATATCCCCAATATCTTCATTTTGATGAGGTTGTGGAGGAACAACATTTTTTATAGCCCAAGTCTCTGGGGAATCAATTTCATCCCAACTTATAGTTCTAGGTGTGTGAATATTAGAATCTATAAGATGTGTGTCAATTAACACAGTTTTACCAAACGGACTAAATTGTTTTATATTGGGAGCCATAGTATTCATTACCTTATAATAAATCCTATAGATAATCCCAATAGTTTCTGATCCTGGAAGAAAATTATAACCTTTGGTTTGAACTCTAAGACTTAAAGATTTATAAAGATGCATATCTAACAAAGACAAAGTGATATTTCGGAAGACATCAAAATAAACTGGTCCATTACAAAGACTAGTTTCAATATCTCCCATCAAAGATTGTCTAAAATTAGTACATCTACCATCTCGTAGAGTAGCTTGCAAACAGGCGTTCATGCCAGAAAGGATCAAAGGTTTAAAAGAAATTTGTATTAAACCAACATGAATAAAATGATAATTTTTATCTTTAAGATCATCCCGTTTAAAGAGCTCGATAGACTTATCTTGTTCAAACTAATGGCTTGTTTCATAGTCTTTATAGCGTACTTTCTACGAAAACTATACCAGTTAGTGTTATAAATGGTTTTAGGCTGGACCTTAGGAATAGTCCACATGTTAAAATCTTTTTTAACATCAAATTAAATTAAAGAGGAGTTCTTCATGAACTCCTGTACAGTGTGTGTATCTATGGTGTTTAGTTCCATAATACAAATGTTAATATTTAAAATAATACTAAACATATGATCTGAAACAGGAAAATATTATGCAAATCAAAAATCTAAATTTAAAAGAATATAATAAGCCGAATTATAAATCACTTCTAACACCCAGTGGTCAACGATTTACTCGGGAATAAGCCTCAACGCCTCATACAGAAACATGGCAACCCATAACGCGACAAATACCAGTCCATATCAAAACCAGATTTCTATTTCTCCTTATTATTATCATTTAAATTAGGTTTTTAATGTGAATAGTAAATTAATATTCACGCCGATGAACAGTAACTTACTATTTAGATGAATAGTAAGTTACTGTTCCGATATAAATTTTAGACCATTATTATTACTAATATAAACATTAATACACAGATTTAGCCAATCATGGCTCTGATACCATAAAAGAGAAGATCAATATAAACAGAATAATAAACTGAAATATGTTACAAACTTTTATTACAGACGGAAATTAAAACAAACTTACAAACTTATAAGAGTCCATCGGAATAAGGCCAGAAAGTCCACAAGCTTATTACAAATTTAGAGAGAGAGAGAGAGAGAGAGAGAGAGAGAGTAAATAAAGAGGTGAGAAATGAGGGAGAAGATACCTCAATTTATACAATCAAAAAAGGAATAAATAATTCCAAAGATAATGACCCGTGGGTCCCTCCATAATTGAGGTCGACAAAGTCTTTTGTCACGAAGCATCGGCTGCTGGGTCCTACCACTTGTCACGGGGCATCGGTTGTTAAGCTAGTGGGTCTTACCACAATAATCGAGATGCCGAGATGGAGAAAGATTTGTCTTCATGCGTTGATGTGAGTATAACTGGAGCCCGGTGGGACAGCTATCTCAAGTCATCTAGGCCATCTAGACCAAGGTTGGGAAAGCTACCGTCCAACTTTCGAGTTGGAAATGTTGAAATGAATGAGTTAAAGGAAGCCTCCATCATTGTCTCAGTAGGGATGTTGGTATCAAACATATCCCCAATAAATTCGTCGTCTTCTGGATTCTGGGATTCTCCTGCAAGACAGAAGAAAGGATTATCGTTCTTGACTGAAGCCATGGATGCGTCATCATCCGAGGGCTAAGGAATAGGGCTTTTATCTTCCTCGAAATATGTGGCGGTAAAACGCGATCTGAATTTCCTTTGAGTGTAATTCATCACCTTCTGCAGTAGCTCCTGCTCCGTTGCATTAGAAAACTGCTTCTTGAGTGCAAACTTCAAATCCTTGATCGGATTAGCTCCTAGTGTCATCTTCTCAACTGGAGGGGGTGAATCTTCCACCATAGACATATAGTGCTTTAAACTATCTTTTATTAGAGAAATGGTATTATTAATATCAATACCAACCCACCATCTATAATAAAATATCCTTTCAAGTAGAGGAACCTTAAGGTTATTAACTCTACATTGGAGATCCCATCTTGAGATCCAAGGAATGCTAATTTTAGTAAAAAATAGTAGAGTATTAAGCCCTACTAGGACATCATTTTTCCCTCTCAAATTTGGAAGGAATTGAGTCCAAGTTAGAAAAAGGCTTTCGTTGGTAATTTCATCCGAAAACATATCAATTCCTGGGCCAAATTTCTTCCACCAATTGATAACCCATCCTGGGTAGCTTTCTTTTAAAGAGTTTGGGCACAATTTAAAAAAACAAGTATGTTTGTGCTCATCATTTTGCTAATAAAAAGCTTTAGTCCAAGCTTGGACGTAGTCCCAATAATTATAGGATCCATTTTGCGAACTCAATTTTCGCGATTTCAACGGATGAATTCCCCATTCTCGGGGAGAGATGAATTTCTTCAAAACCACCTTACTATAAGCAATGGGGGGTTTTGACACTCTTTTGGTTCTTATTCGTATGACTAAACACCACAAAATCAGTTTCTTTAAGGATAGCCTCATATACCGTCCGGTATTTGCCTTCTTGCACATCATAATTATGTGTATCGAAGTAAAGGGACTTAATTTCCCAAGGAGAAGACATATGCTTCTTGTCCTCTTCATTGAGGATAAGCATCAATTCCGAAGTCTTTTTATTAGGAATGAAATCATGCTTGATGATCTGCAAAATTTCCTTAGCAGATTTCTTACTACTAAAGGGGTTAATAGGAGAACTCAATTTTTCCTTGTTCTATGCACTCAGGCGAAGAAATTACACATAATCCTGCATCAGAGGATATTGATCACCATCTTCTCTTTTCCAGGCCTTTGGTGGGATTTCCCATGGCCTCTTCCACGCCCTCTAGAGGGGCCACTCATTGGTTCTGTAAAAACTCTCTGGTTAGAAAATCAGGAAGAGAATTGTTTTCACCATTGATATGTTTAATATCAAAATTAAATGAAGATAAATTTGCTTGCCATCTGAAAAAAAAAATTGTTTAGATAATATTTTCTACATCCTTTTGTAAAATCTATTTTACAGCGCTGCAATCAATGCGTAGTAAAAATTTTTGATTTAACAAATCATCCTGAAATTTTGTAATGCTTTTAACAACCGAAAGAATCTCCTTTTTAATGGTAGAGTAATTTTTCTTGGCATCTTTCCAAGATCCAGAAGTAAAATGAACTAACTCTTTCTTTTTAGTTAAAGAATTGATTTGTTTTAAAATCCCACCATAACCAATATCAGAGGCATCAGTTTCAATAATTTTTGAAAATAATGGATTAGCTAAAGCTAGACAAGGTAATTGCTTGACTTTCAGTTTAATTTTCTAAACATCTTTAGTGTGCTCTGAAGTCCAAGGAGCAGGGTTATTTTTCAACCTGGTGTAAAGGATTGCACTGTCTTGTGCAAGATTCCTGTAATAATCACCAATATAATTGAGACTACCAAGAAATCTTTGAAGTTGAGTTTTTTCTTTTAATTCATCAGGGAATTTAGAAGAAAACTCAATACTTCGATCAATAGGGAGTATTTTTCCTTCCCCAATGTTGTGCCCTAAAATCTAATATTAGTTTGAAAGATTTTCATTTTAGGGGCAGAAATGACTAAGCCATTAGTCTTAATAACATCTTTAAAAAAATTTAGATGTTTAAAGTGATGATCAATCGATTGTGAAAAGATGAGAATATCAGCAATATAGACAATAGAGAAGTCAGAATAGGGATTAGATATCTCATTTATGATATTTTGAAATTCAGACGGGGCATTCTTAAGCCCAAAAGGTAAAACATTTCATTGATAATGGTCAAATGGAACCACAAACGCAGTTTTGTACCTATCTTGCGGAGCGATTTGGATCTGCCAATATCCAGATTTTAAATCAATTTTGGAAAATATGGTGGCAGAGTTAAGTCGATCAAGTAAATCCTTTTTATTAGGAATTGGAATTCATAAAGTTGGGTCATGTAATGAGTAATATAGGAGAAAAATAAAATAGTATTAAAGAGTGTTATTCAAGATAAGAAATGAAATATCCACAACTCAATACCTCACTGTAATGTTTTGAAACAGATCTTTCTTCATAGACTATGACAGTGGAACGAAAGTTTTGATGAAAGGTGTTTCATGGGGTAGATCCTCTTAGTCAGACCCTCCGCCCAAGAATAAGTGTACCTTTCTTGTCCAGTGGTATCCCAAATCTGAGCCTTGATGGTCTTGTGATCGATGTTGAGCATCCTCGTCTGAAATTCAACCCTAATTATGGCCTTGGAATCCAAACTAAATTCATTTCTTGAGAAAAGTGCCAACAACTATGATTTTCCGATGACAGAGTCTCCTATTAATACGATCTTGAACACGCAATCAATCTTCTGGTTGAAATCTCCATGGAAATTTTACATCTTCTTATCTCAAATTCAGGGAGATCAACCTTATATGGCATTCAATGTAAAAAAAAGGTTGAAATTTATTTCAAAAATGACGATGCAATCCTTAATTCTCTATTTCAAAAACACATAATTAGTTCCAACAATCAAGTATTGTTACTGCTGACTCTTGATTTGAGTGAGTTATTTGTTGTTATAATGAAGAGGAAATGGAGCGGTGGGGAGAAAAAATGGCAAGGTTATGGGTAGAGGTTGGAAGCCTAAGAGATGGAAAAGTGGAGTGAAAATAAAGGATAAATGATAGGGAAACGTGTTAAGAGAATCACGTGACTAAAGTAATATATGAGTGTCATTAAATGCTATTAATACCTCTAGTACTATCGTATTAGAAGTATTTTATAATTCTTTGATTTTTACCCAGCATAGGGTTAAAGTTTAATTTGGCAATGTAGACAAGGAGCAAAATAAAATAAATCATTAGATTTAACTCCCTATTTTTATGCAATATAATTAGATAACCCCCTTGTTAGCCAAGTAAGATTGAATCAAATACTGTATTAAAAAGTGAGAGTTAAGTAAAAAAAATCTAATAAAAATAGTGTAAATGTCTATAAATTTTCAAAGGAGGGCTTATATCTTTTAAACTTTACTGAAGTTAATAAAATAATAATAATAATAATAATAATAATAATAATAATAATAATAATAATAATAATAATAATAATAATAATAATAATAATAATAATAATAATAATAAGGTTGAAAACTAGGAGTGCAAGCGGTACGAGTTTTTACTGTCCTTCCTTAGACCATAGTGTTGTAATAACTAACAACCTCCTCAAAAGTACAAGGCAGTGGTGATAAATCATCTCTGTCTCTACCAAACTTTCTCTTGTTGTCCTTCTTCGGTTACTTGGTCCCTTCTCCTCCATCGGCGTACCCCACTCGTGGTTGCTGTCCCCATGACGCAACGAATTGTATCGGCTGCCTAAACATCATAAGCACCACAACGGGATTTGGCCGAACGACCAACGATATGTTTCTCGTCACCTTTAGAAACGCCGTAAAAGTCCATTCGCTCATTTTATTGATGAGGCGGCAGATTTACTCGAGGAGCAAACCTTCAGCACAGATCTGAAGCAGTTTGGACTCCTTGTCCTTTTATCTTACGTCGAGAGACCTTTTCCTGAACCTTCAGACGTACTCTACCACTTCCTCCCCTAGCCATTTCTTTTCTTTGCCTAATTGGGTTAGCGTGAACTCATCGTCTGCTAGAAACAACTTCTGGACAAATATACTATGCATTTCCTCCCACGTTGAGACACTTTTTGATGTTAAGTGAGAGTAACAGGTGTAAGATTTATTGGTTAGGTATTTAGAAAACTCCCTCAACCTTAGCTTTTTATTGTTGCAATGAGACCCAAGATGCTCAATGAAGAGCTTGATATGTTCCTTCGGATTTCCTCCCTTTCCTGTGTGATTATAAAAAATGGGAGGAATGTAGTCCGTTGGGTAAGGTTCATCATTATATTCCTGAGGGTAAGGAGTACGAAAATCATTGCACGCCGATGCTACCTCGCTGGATGACTGCGAGGAAGCTGTTATCATCTTTAGCATCTCCTTACTCATTTCTTCCAAGGCATATGTAGGTGTTTTATCAACCACTGAAGCAATGGGTTGAGGGACCACAGGTGGAATACCTGTCACACCTGGTGTACTTACCACAAGTGGAACACGTGCCACACCGGGAATACCCACTATTAGGACAAGGGTGGGTACTGCATTCATGGGGCCAGCTCCCATTAGAGTTGCGCTTGATGGGGCTATAGGAGACACCATTGGTGTTACAAAGGAGATGGGGTCAAACCCTCCTCCCAAAGACATTACAACTACGGGAGTCTGCAAAAACTCAAAGAACTTGCCCATGAGAAGGGTCATCTATTCTTGTCCCAACACAACACTGGTAGAATCTTGTGTCACCGTTGAGGCTCCTATCATCGTTTGAACAAGGGGAACTTATTCTTGAGGAATTTCATCCTGGGTAGTCTCAAGCTCCCTCGCAGCTTATTCTTCGTTATGTTGAATAGCGTCCAAATTTATAGTACGGTTAACATTATCTTACACCATGCTTTTAGAAGAATACCTCCGCAATAGAGTTGCCAAATGTAAGAGGGTAGTCCCCTTAAAGCCTGGGAGTATATTAATACTAATTGAGGTGTAACCCCTATAGGTATGGTGATAAATGATAACCCAAGAGCTCTTCAATAAATACAAGTGAACTCACAATATTATATATGATTTACACTCAAATTTAACTCATAAGACACTCGTGTATAACTCAAACTATAACAAATGAAACTTAGAAGTAACTCACTCGGAGGCAGAGAGAAGTAAGCATCCTAGATACACCTTAGCACGCAGCCAACACAATAACAACCTCTGAAAGATCTCTGGTTAGCTATTAAAAGCTTCACAATAAATGACAATGGTGGGTGAGTAAGAGTTATGATTTTTAATAACTTATCTCTGATATATTCTGTCTCTAGCAATAATCTCTAGAAAGAACTCCCTTCTCTCAGAAGTGGTTGAGGCCAATAAATAGCCTCACCCCATTCCCAAGATGCCTCAGTCCTTCACAGCTGTGAAAGATATCCTCTCATACCTTAGGTCACGAATATTAAATGCATGATGGGCTATCCTGTCCTGTTTCATAAACATTAAATGCCAAGACATGTCTTTTAACTAACCATTGTGCGTCAGAGGGTTATCACCACAGAGGTGGCTCACCAAACCATCTGACAGCCCCAATACCACAGTGGTTTATTCGAGTTCAGAGTGGGCGGTGTTTAGCTGGCTGGTGACTTCACCTAAAGTAGATGTGGCATTTGGTAGGGGTCCATTTAGCTCAAGGCTCAATATACGATAGAACTCAAGATTGCTCTACACGAGCTTCTACGGTGAAAAGGTCACTCGGTGTTTTACCAGATGTATCTAAGATGGTCAGGATAAGCCCTAACGTTGACTTACTTCTCAATCCTCCAAACCAAGTCCCTCTAAAGTTCCCACGGCGAGGTCGTTCGATAAAGCATGTAAGCTCTCCCAGGTCTGGTCTCTCGCGAGTACCGTTTGACCTCACACTGAATACTACAATCGTTACAACATTACAATCAATGTTACTTAAGGGTATAATTTAACTAAGAAAAAGAAGATAAAGGATGAGCTCTCACGGCCAATATCCTCGTTGGGTTATGTCGCTTGGCTTCCTCGCTGAGCGGCTACACTGAGGTATCTCGTTACCTTCATGTTACTTCTGTCCCTTGAGTCTCCTCTATTAACTGGGGAGACTTTATCTAAATAAGATAAAATCACCCTAGATTCAAAACCCGAAAGGGTGGTCTAGGAAAAATAAATGAAATAAAATTAGGAGAACATGATCATTTATTCTCAAGCTCAAGTCAATCACACATTTGAGTATTAACATTCGTTAACCCGAAGTGTACAATAAATCAAAATATTTCCAACCTCTCACGTTTTATTTTTTCACCTTATCCCGTTTCATGATTTCGTCAAAACTATCCTTTTCTATGAATCGTTAATCACTACCACTCCCAAATGCAAGTGCATCCTAACCAGTATATTTCGAAGGATCTTCTTATAAACAAGTCTTTTATATGCATTCTAAACAAAAATAGTGACCCAATTATTTGAATCCTCGAGGTTAAAAGTCAAATCATTGCTCAAACCATACATAAAGATTAATTCGTAGGTAAAAAAGAAACTCATTTTTTCTACTTTATTATTATCTATAAGAGAAATTCCACATTTTTTTTGTTAAGAATCAAATGTCAACATTTTCACATAACTAGAAAATAACATCTACTAAAACTACACTTGTAATAGCCATTTCATTAAACTAAAATTTTGAGAATAGCCTAATGCTCATTTAAGACAATAACAACATATTTATATGGACCATCCAAAGTTTCCTACCCCTTCTTATTTTATTTTAAGCCAACCCTATTTCAACCCCATGATAATGTTAATGAAGTGTCCGACAAATATAATCATTTACGCTCTTAGCTCCTCATAAAACAAAGGTTTCGAACTCTTTAAGAAAAAATTGTTGATCCCAAAATATGTCCACCAATTGACATATGACGCATGGCATGAAATGAAATGCCATGTAAGCACAATGAAGATATTCCCAAGTACTGGCCAAAGGCCACAGTTTATAGACAAGGTTGCAGCATGTACCTCACTAGGCGCCGAATGCATCCCTTCGCCTTTTCATATACTCAAGACCATTACCTGGTGCATATACAGGTCGTAGACACCATAGCATGCCTACATCAAAGGTCTACGGACATGATTATATCAGTCTGCAGCCTATCAGCATCCACATCCATAGATGTCAAGGCCACGTACCCTGACATGTCATAGATAACTTGCCAGACGTCCACCTTCTAGAAAGATTCCATTTCATCTACTTATCCATAAGTTACATGCACCATTCGTGTGACACTCCTACCAACTATTATAAATAAAATACATACCTCCTCAATCAGGGGGCAATATTTAGGCAGTGAAGCTCTGCCAAATTCTCTCCAACATCTCTCTATAATAAGAGCATACTCAGGTCACCTACTCTAGTCACCTGAGCCATATCTAGTCGCAGCCTCTCTTTAGTCTCCACTACAAGGTCGCAGCCTCTACAACACATAACTTGTATGTTATTCATTTAACCTATCTATCTCTTTTTGTATGCCTCTAAGGCCTCCCAAACTTTTGAAAATACATGTATATAATGAGAATCATGCTTTATAGTGGAGGTAGGCTCATTTCCACGTTCGAACCATTGTAGATCTCGTGTTTACCATTTTTATCCATTTTTTACTCTATTTCTATACTTTGACTATTATGTATGGCTTTGATGGCATGGTCTACTCTAATAGATCCAATTCTTTTACAATAATAATTTCATGTCGTCTATGGTAAATGACATGATCTACCGAGTTTTTCTTAAATCGATTCCGTTGTGCCTTATTTCATTCATAAGGATCTCCGGATCTACATCTTATGGGTGATATTTATGTGGTTAGGCCCATATTTTCATATAACCCCATTAAGGGTATCTTCATCCTTTCTGATCTGTTTTTCAAAACTAATCTTGAGGTGTTTGGACATATCCACCTACCCCAATAATGTTTCCATGTCTAAATCTTGCTAAGAAGCTTAACAGACCACAACCTCATTGAGGCCTAGGACGAGAGATATGCATATATTCATCTTTATCTACACTTTTAGGGATTTTGTGCCATGTTATGACCTATATGTTAGTAACTTCCTACTAAACTTATGTTATTTTTCATATAAAGACTTATTATGCCTTGGATCACCACCCTAAAGACTTTTTAGTCCAATTATTGGGGTCTAAAATCACAATTGAGAAAATTTGGCTTGGGACCTGCGTGCCTACAATATGCTACCTAAGAATCTTATTGTGATAGAGGTCACAGCCTCCAGTTAATAACTCAGGATAATTTTTCTATTTTTGGCATATTTAGAAATTTCGATTGAAGAATTATTTTATCTTAGACCAAGGATGTCACAAAATGCTTGAAAACCCCCATAACATGTTTTAATGGATTATAAGTCCGGCTAAATCGCAAAGATGAGGTTATATGATTTAAAATCGATGATTCCACGAGTAAAATCTAGCAAGGTTGTTGTCTTGTCAACCAATAAATCGCCCAGATAGGTTAAGATGATTTTACTAACTTTTTAGTTACTCTTCCATCAAAAGGAATGTACTTGGAAAAAAAATCGCGGATAGAACCATCCCGAGAGAAAACTGTGTTCGATCATATAAATCATGATGGAAAAACTCCTTGCAAAGGACAAAGGTCACGATTTCATTCTCTAATGGCCTAATAGGATGCCACCTTAAAGATAAAGACTTCATACCATCATTAATATTTTTTCAATGTTTGATTCTACTTACTCCATGACTTTAATTTCCCACTTTGTTTAGTTCCACTCAGAGAAAATATTTTTTAAAGAACTAATAATCTAAATAAAACAATCATGGAAGGAAGCTCATGACCAAGTCCCCATCAAAGTAAAGACATGTACTGCTTGACGAGGTGCATTAACCATCTATATGAGGGTCAGGTATCCATCCACGGAAAGATTAACCTCATGAGACAGAGAATTCTTATGCTAAAGTCTGCACCCTAACCAACACGCAGAAGGTCGAAGACCTTAAAGAAAAGACTGTGTCCGCGGCCTCTCGAATTCAGACTGCGTCATTACCAGTGTGTAGAAACCCCATCCTAGTAACCCCCTAAGTACCTTCTCAGTTCCTTAACACTCATCCTCCCTCCATAAACCCTAGGTTCTGCTTCGAGTACCGATCTAGAGGTCACTGGGTGCTTTCGATCCTCGTTTTACTACGATCAACTCTTCAAACTAAGAAAAGATCAATAAAACCTTTAAGGGAAATTAATTCACTTTCCAACGATCCATGATGTGCGTGAATTAGCCTCACGATTGGCACGAACGACCCTTTTACTCCGAAAGGCCACTAGTCACTCTCAAGCCCAGTTTAACTTTGGTCAACTCTCCCACCTGAGTGAAGATCAATAAAATCTCATAGGGCTCTGAATTTCCTATCCAACGGTCTGTGTTATGCATAAATCAGTCTCACGATTTGCATGAATGACCCTTTTTACTCCGAAAACCCCTCGCCTACAGGCCACTGAGCACTTTCAAGGCCCCGTTTGATTTTGGTCAACTCCCGAACCTGAGAGTGGATCAGGGAATTTTTAAAGGGATCTTAATACCCTTTCTAATGGTCCTAGCCATCCACAATTCAGACTTATGGTTTGCATTTTATGCCCCTTTTTTAAAAAAAGTCCGTTATGGACTATCTATAGGCACCCAGACCCCCTGCCTACTAGTCAGGTATACTTTCCTTACCCAGTAAGGTAGGCACTATTCTGGTAGGCAGGCTAGAGGCCATGTCGATCATCACCCCCTAAACCCTAAAATGTTACTATTTAAGGAGACCATGACCTCATTTCTAAGGACCTCCTTTTCAGCAATCAGAAATATTCTCTCGAAATAAAAGCGTCATCATTCTAAAAAAAACTATTTTCTAGCATTCCCTCCATTTCTCTTACCTCACTTTCTTACCACCCTTGTTCACTTACCTCTTCCTACTTCATGACCATTATATCACCATAAAATCAACCTATTCTCCTTCAAAATTTCGTAGCAAAATTCCTGTAGGAGGTCTATTCCTACTCTTTATTTCCATTTTAATATCTTTTTTAGTCTCATTTTATTATTTCCTAACAATTGACATCATTTTTTTATTATTAGTATTCTTATAACCTATTTTTATAAAATCCACTAGACAAAAAAGAGGGTTTCTTTGTAAATTCCAAAAGTGAGATTACCTCACTTTTTCACACTTGAGCACCCTTTCTTCATAGACATTAAAAAAGAAGTCTTAAATTTGGGTTTATGATTTAAACCCCACCCCTACGATCGAACTACATGGACTTTGATACTGATTGGGCTACGTAGGCATCCCAGGACAATCCTGGGATTCGAGTCCTATCTTTCTTGTTTTATGATATTATACTATATTGTATTTATTTTATGAGTTATGAACTCCTATATATTTGTGTCTCGTTCGACATTCACATTCTCTTTTCTATAGGACTTATGATTTGATGGACACTTATATTATATGTTTATGTTATTTTTGGGTACACTCCTTAGGATGATTCTACTCCGTATTTTCCATGACGTTAGTCGGAAGGTTTCCTTCTTTCGTATTTACATTATAAACATGTACACACACACCACGCTTTGGAGAAAAAAAGAATATTAACATAGCCCATGAGGAACCAGAAGGGAGGAATAGGTGCCTAACACCTTCCCATTCCGTAACATATTGATTCATTTGGTTTCCTATGCATCAGTATGACTTTGATGTCATTGTCGTGAAAAGGATACATTTCTTTTGCCTATTTTGAGTAAAATAGGCTGGCAACTCCATTCCTTCATGTTATACCCTTTTGATGAAAGGGGATATTATATCCGGGGAAGCCCACGAAGATACTAACTCAAATAGCAGAATGAGAACCCCTTTATCATCGAATCACCCATACACGCATGTGGAAAGATAGGGACACGACCTCATTCGAAGGGTTATTCCCCCTCCCATCCTAATTTCGGTGTTGGCCCGCTCTGGAGGAATTTGACTTGGATGGCTACAATGGCGACTCCGTTGGGGACCTTTTTAGAGGAATAGACTATGTTTTCACAGGGGTGTTATTTCTTTGCTCTCCTACTTTAGTACATATGTACATATGCCTATCCTTACATGTTCTCTTTACTCATATGCTTGCGTCTTGCATATATATCTCATTCTTATCATGATGATTATCTCTACCATGCTCATTTTTCATGTATACATCACCTTCTTATCATATGCTTCAATTTTACTCACTTGTATATATTTACCATGCTCACTTCACACTCACACTCATATATAGTCTCACTTTTATTTACATGCTTCACACACCACTTGTAGATTATCCATGCTTAGTTTCACTAGGACACACCATCACTTTTTCCTCACTCCATGCTCACTTACACATGTTTTACCCACCACTTGTAAATTATCCATGATTATTCTCACTAGCACACAGTTCCTTGTTTCTTTCACTTGTATATATTCGCATGCCTTTTCACTCACACTATTCTCATGTCACTCTATCACTTTGAACATACCCCTCACTCACTTGTATATTCACATGCTTCACACTCTATATCTATTATTAGGGTTGTGTTTCGGCCGGATCGGATCGAAAAATGACCCTTCGAAAAAAAATCCGATTTTTTCGGAAATAAAATATTTGTTCCGATTTCCTATCCAATTTTTTTGAAAAATCGAAAAGTTTTCGAATTCGAAAAAATCAGAAAAAATCAGAAATTCAAAAAATATACTAAAAATTCAGAAATTTTGGAAATTCCAAAATTTCAAAAAAATTAATACAGGATTTTCGATTACTCGAAATTCTCATTTTAAAGAAATCGAAAAAAAGATTTAACCCAACATGTAAATATATAAGGATTTAACCATTTTTTTCATTTGTGTAGAGGATAGAGGGATATTCTCCTTTTATAGAGGACTTTTTTGGGTCTCTCTTCCTCTTCTAGCTGATGTGGGACACATGAGAATGTTTAAAAAAAATGGAAAAATTGGAAATCGAAAAATATTTTGGAAAAAATCGGAAAAATCAGATCGGAATAGTTTTGGAAAAATTGGATCGAAAAAATCGGAAAATCAGAAATTCGGAATTATTTCCAATTTTTGATTTTTTTTCGAAAAAATCGGAAATTGGAAACCTTACATACGTTCCAAAATCGGAAAATATCGTATCGAATATCGAAAAAATCGAAATGTTTGGAAAAAAAACACAGCCCTATATATTACCATGCTTTCTATAGTCTCTATGCTCCATGTATATACTTGCTAGTTTTACTTTCCATGATTGTCTCCCTTGTATCATGTTAGTTGTATATTCCCCCTCATAGTGGTAGTATTCTTTTTATGTAGCATACATAAAACTTGTCATAAGATACTAATTAAGACTCATGGATTTTTGCTCACTACATCACCTGAGTATGCCAATATTGACAAAAATTTTGTCCTTTACTGGGGGTCACTTCATAATAGTTGTTGGTCCTTCGGGGCACGATTAACCTGAGTGATATGATTCCCACCTTCCATCGGCCTATTACCTTTGATGTATATCGAATGGTTCCCCCGCATCGTTCCACTTGACCAAACTCATGACGGGAGATATATAGCAGGGAACTCGCTCACGTACGTCGAGTATATCGAATTTGCTTTAACACGTATCATCCCTACGAGGTATATTGTGAGGAAAATAACGTATACTTAGGTATATTAAATGCATTATCCTCACACGCCGATAAATTATTGCTTCTATAGGAAATAGGTATATCGTGGAAGTCATGATAATGGGGGGAACCCTTCCACTAACCCGCCAAGTACATCAACCTCATATAGGCGTCTGCACTAGAACACTCATATCTAGTTTGCCGGTTACAGTACAAAACTATGTCGAAGTTTTAGGTTGCCATACCGCCCGAATTTTCGTGCTATTTTGCCCATTTTTAAAATAAGAATCCTCTCCATGAGCCTGAAAACAAGTCAAATTATGTCTTGCATCTTACACCCTATCTTTTTCCCAGGCTCAAGTCCTGTCTAGCATTTTTCTACATTCTAGGCAAACATAATACAAGTGGAGCCTAATAATAATAACCATGCTGAGGATTTTTCCTTCTCCCTCTTTGCAAAAAAAAATACCAAAAGCGTATCCTCCTTTTTTCCAAAGAAAATACCAAAAATACTCCTATTACCCTAAAAAATAAACCAAAACCATTTTTCGTCTTAAGTTGATCACATACCCAGATTTTGATTTGGCTCCCTATTGGCTCCGATCTTCGTCAAACCACCCAAAAGCTCAAACGCTTCCTCTGCTTCTTCCACCGAGTTTGAGATCTACCTATGCAAGTTATTCATGGAGAATGTTGACCAGTCTATGAATGTTCAACTGTATATGATAACCATCCTAGCCCAGCTCAGTGCTAAAATTGATAACCTCCAGGATGAAGTCTAAGAGATGCAATGACACCGGGTCTAGACTCTCGAGTCTCACAAAATCGAGACCCTCTTTCCCCATACCATGGGACCACTTGATCTTGAACCAGTCTGGGTCCTATAAGAGTATCAACATATCCCGCATGCCCTACCTATAAATTAAGCATCACCAGCTCAGCTACCAATTTCAAATATTACAAAGACAGAGATTAATCTGTCAGTGCCCATGGACCCTGAGGAAGAAGAATCAGACAAGGTTAAAGAATACTTCAAGCTACTGTCAAAGAAATTTGACCAAGTTAAGATCTTAGGGAATTATAGGTACCACACTCACATGTCCCATATCCTAAAGACAAACTACTAGAGAAATTCTAGATGTCAAACATGAAGAAATTCAGAGGTAGAGGACCTCCGATTGTACCTACAGAGCTATCACTATGCCATGACCCTCCTTGGCACTTTAAAGGAGATAATAGCCCAATTGTTTTAGTAAACCCTGAAAGAAAGTGTCCTCAGATAGTTCCTATTCATCGAGGAATCCAGAATTTACAGTTGGGAGGACGTGGCTAGATAATTCATGTCACAGTACAAGTATAATGAGGAATTAAAAGTTACATACAGAGACCTAAAGCTACTTAAGTAGAATTCGGGAAAGTCAGTCAGTAGTTTCATCGTAAGATAGGGAGAAAGCTACTACCTTGACCAAGAGGTCATCAGAATAAGAGCAAATGAGTATAGTGAAAAAAAACTTCATGTCCCATATCCGAACATCGATGGGAGGTCAATATTACCCACACTTTAGAGCCTTTAGGAGGCTAGTGTGGAGATTGAAGAAGGGGTTGCTAGTTATAAAGCAGAATCTGAACTGACAAGGCTAATAGATAATTTGTGCTAAAGAAGTATGACAAGTCGACGAACACCTCAGTCTTGACAATCAATAACATATCCCAACTTTCCACTTCTTGGACACTTGAAGATCATCCCAACCTTTCTAGAAAGGACTATATTGAACTCCATGCTTGCCTATTAAAAGTAAACCAAGCCTTACTTGCCCAAATTCTTATCATGTCGTTGGAACCCCGACCTTTACCAAATTCCCTTCCCAAGAACTTCAAACACGACGCTCACAATGATATTCACCAGATCGCAGGACACACCACTGACAAGTGTTTTCACCTAAAAAAGTGATCCAAGGTCTCATAAGTCGGGGCATCATCACTTCACCAGTTAATTCTAAACCTAAGACCACTCATTACCCTCTCCTAACACATAAAATTATGGTGAACGCCATCTTCCCATAAGGAAACCCAAAATTTGACCCATCTACCAAAATCATGCCACCCAGCATACCTATAGTATCACCCAAAACCCTGAAGGCTTTCCCATCCTTTCTCCTAAATCCCACGAGCTTTATCAATCAAGCTTTATCCCTCCTCACCTGAGCTTATATTGCCATTCGTACCCAATAAGAGGGTGAAAATATATAATTACCTATAATTTTGGATCGACTATGAAGGTTTGGACTAAAAATGCCCACATAGATGACTATCGACTGTGAGAGGTTAAGCAATTTGTTCATAAAAGCCCAAAATAAGCTCGAGAATAAGATGAATGGGGTGTCCCCGTGGAAGAGTTCAGCTCAAATGACATTGTACAGACCATGATAGATGTCTTCCACTAAAAAAGGGAGATATGTGGTATCCATGAGTTTCTCACAGTCCTGAAGCTCTGAGGGCGTTCGGTCCTTTCATTCCTTCACTTCCCTGCTGAGTGGGAAGACTTATTTGATGAAGCTGTAAAATTTTTTGAGTATGTTGACTACTCTTGGCATGATGATATTATTTCCACAGGATAGGCCAATGATTTTAAGACCTCAAATGACGAATCATAAGGCGAGGATTTCCCCTTTTACGACTTTCCTGAATCATGGTTTGACCCTATTGATAAGAAAATGAAACCTAAGCTAGAAATCTTCTTCGAGGATGACACCATTTGGGACAAGGAGCAGAAACATGAGGTGGAATCGATGACTAATAAAGCCATGAAAAGTACTAAAACCCCTGAGGGTAGAGATACTGAGGATTCATTTAATTTGTACATAGTTGGACTGAATCTCTGCATGATCCACCAGGAGGCCACACTATCTGACCCATCTGTAAAGATCATTATTACTGAAATACCTCTCCTCAATTGGCATGCCATTCTAGTCTTACCTGCTCAAACCAATATAAGCCTTGATATACACTCTCTTCAAGATATCCTTGAGCCTATCACCATTTTTCTATTTCTGATATCACTATAAACGAGGCCTCCTTTGATGAGGTCCTCAATTTTATATTTCTTGAAAACTCCTTTAATGAAATAAATAAGGTCTTTGAGTATCTTGTTGTGCCTTATATTAATAATCTTGATTCTAATCAAACCTTAGATAATGATGATCTAGTAAATGAACAATTCTTAACTGATCTCAATAAGGAAAAAAAACATAACCGCATTCAAACTAATGATGACAAGACTGTTGTTATTTATCTCGATTCTAGTAGCCATCTCTGCGAGATTATGATAGGGTCCACCCTTGATGGGCATAAGCGGGCACAATTCGAAGATATTCTGAAAGAGTTCGCGAACATCTTCACATGGTCCTACGATAACATGCCTGGTATCAATCCAGAGATAGCTCAGCACGAGATCCCCACATTCATAAAGAGAAAACTCGTCAAGAAAAAATTGAGGAAGCTCCGAACACAATGGTCTATCAAGGTTAAAGAAGAAGTGATGAAATAGTTGAACATAGGCTTCATTCTTAGAGTCGAATACCCTACATGGCTTGCGAACATCATCCCTGTGTCAAAATCAAGAGAGAAAGTCCGCATGTGCATCGACTATCGAGATTTGAACAAGGCATCCCGAAAGATTGATTATCCTCTGCACAATATCAATATGATCATAGACAACACAACCAGCCATGTCCTTAAGTATTTGTTGATGGTTTTGCTGGTTATAATTAGATTAAGATGTATCCTAACCACCAGGAAAAGACCACCTTAATCACCCTATGGGGAACCTGCTGCTACACAACCATGCCATTTGGGCTCAAGAATGTCAGGGCTACCTACCAAAGGGCCACTACAACCATATTGCACAACCTTATCTATAAAGAAATCGAGGTCTATGTCGATGTCATGATCATTAATTCCAAGACCCTGGAAGATCACATTCATGCCTTGAGGAAATTCTTCGAGCGACTAAGATAGTACCAAATGAGACTCAACCTAAATGGATTGAGCTCTTAAAATACCTGCTAGAGACTCGCCTTATGATTCATCATATGCTTGCATTCCCCATCAGACTAGTATTCTGAATGGATACCATAAAATACCTGCTAGAGACTCCTACCCTTTTATGACCATCTAGAAGAGTTTGCCTCTTAATTTAAAGATTTCACCTTCCATTACCTTTCTCGCTCAAAGAATAGCCTAGCTGACGCACTAGCTACCTTGGCCTCCATGGTTGACATAACAGAGGGAATAATAGCCTCCTTTCTGGTACAGAAACAAACTATACCCACGCACTAATACCGCATCAAGCTCATTACCGAGAAAGATGCAAACATGGCAGAATTATGGTACTATGACATTTGGCTCCTTCTCAAACATAATAGGTATCCCCGAAACACGGATTAAAAAGATATTGTGACCCTTCGTAAGTTGGCTGCCAAGGACATCATCTGTGACAAAGTGATTTTCAAGAGAAACTTTAATGGAACCCACTTACACTGCATAGTAGGGGCTGGAATTGAAGAAATAATGCAAACAATCCATAACAGGGAATGCGGGCCCCACATAAACGGTCGTATACTTGCCAAGAAGATCAATTTTTAAGGGTACCGATACATCACGAATATAACATATTTGTGCCCTTGATCTTTATGCATTCTAACACTTTTACGTTCTTAATATCTATATTTATGCTCATTAACCAGACAACCTCGGATTTGGACATATATATTTTTTGTAGTGGTTCATTGTGCTTTTGTATGCATTGGAACGCTAAAAGTGAGGTTCGGTTGCATTTCGAAGAAGGTCCATCGTCGAAAGCTACTTCATGGAAAATATGATATTTTCAAACTCACTATTTTTTATGGAATGAAGTTACCACATGGATATCATTAAATTATCTTTTCGTGGCCACTGACCGTGCATCAGTCTCACTCCAAATGAGGAAGTTATGGCCATTTTCAGAAGGTTTCGGTATTTTCTTCTACTTTAAGGGAATTTTTTTAATTTCATACTGCATAATTTTTAGGGTTTCAAAATAGAATCATTTATAGAATTGAATTAGCTTCGCGTCGGTTCCAACCACGCATCATTTCGATTCCGTATGAGGGAGTTATGGTCATTTCCGTGCAAAGCGTCAAAATTGGTTCGGGGAGGAAAAGGGGGTTGTCAACAGCCCAAGGAAAATCCCAAAACTGCGGTCGACAGTCCCAAATATGAGGTCGATCGAGCCCATCAGATATGGATAAAAATTGACTTATTTTGGGTGTTTTGGCTTGGTTTTATTGGGGGTTTGTTTTGGGGTATAAATAGAGAGTTGGGGGCTTTTCTTTGGGGACATATTTCATTTTAGGTTAGAGAACTTTGGGGATATTTTTGGAGTGCCCCTCTCCTCCATTTTCTTTGGTGTATCCATTTAATGTAAGATCCTATTACTATTCATTGTCTCTTTTCTTTTGTTTATGCTTTGTGCCCTAGTTTTTCATGCTTTTCATTTATTTCATGTCTAGTTTAATTTGTATAGTGTAATTTAATTAGTTGGTTTATTTATGTTGTTTATCTTGCTTAGTGGCTAGTTTAGTCTAGGTTGTGTCGGATTGAACTCACCTAGGTTTGATGTGATGCTTTGCTTTGGTGATGGAGTTTACGGGTTTATTTCGAGTGGGTTGTCCTAGTTATTACACCAAGGAGATTTGATGGGGTATATCATGTATGCTCCATACTTACGACCATGCGTGCGTAATTTTGGGGGTATTTGTTGACGCCAAAATCTTATTAGACTTTTATACGAATTTAGGGGTGTGACAACTCTTGATTTAATTAACTATCGAAACGAGACTCAATCTTAATAATTAGTCGACCCATGTAATCATTTTATACTATTTAACTCGAATGAGTGATAGTTGACGCAACCTATAGTTTTTATTCGCTTTGTTAACATAGTTTAAATACACTCGTCTAGTTTAATCTTTTCCTTTATTTATCTTTTATTTTGTTAGCAAATATCTTTTTCACTTTTATTTTAGAAGTATTAAACCAATTAAATTCTAGAAACTTGTCTCTGTGGATTCGATACCCGGACTGGCCGCTATACTCCCTTAAAAGAGTGTAGTCATAGTTTAGGTTTTTGTATAGAGTTGGTGAGCCGAATATAACAAACGACAGGCGTCGGTAACGCGACACCGCGACAAAACCCTGTCTATCAAATGGCACCGTTGTCGTGGACTTGATGTTTTAGAATTTATTTGATTTAGTATTTCGTAGTATTTGTTTTCTATTTGTATTTTTTGTCTAACATTTTTGTAGGACTTCTACATTTGAGCACCAAGAACCGCTTGAATTTTTTCGCGTGCATCACTTTGGGGAATTCTCCACTTGGAGCCATCTTTGGGGTAAGTATGTCTTATTCCAATCCTTTCGGTAATCATTATTATAATTCCCAAAATCCCCGTACCCCTATGACTTTTGGTCAATACTTAGAGTCCCAAAAAATTGCAAATTCAAAAATGAATTTTGGCAAGTATTACAAAAGCCAAGCTTTGGAGTGCGTGTATTTTGAGGATGATGATAACTATTTTGGGCCTCTAATTCCTTATAATAGTAATTTTGAAACTAAAAGCTATAGCTTTCAAAATTCTTATAATAATGAGTTTGAGTATAGTTCGGATAATAATTTTCAAACTTCTCATTTCTAAGAATCCGTACCTCGGCCTATGACTTTCGGCGAGGGTTTGTTCATACTTGAGAATGAGAGGTACGAAGACCATTATCGGGAAGAAAATCATTTGTGGGAACATGAATTGGCTTTATTATTTGAATCCGACGATAATTTTTCTTCCGAAACTTTTGAAGTCGAGGAATGTTTTGAACCAAATGAGGATTTTATTCCTTCTTTGGAACAAACCATTCTTGACTTGGCCCATGGTTTAATAGAGAATGAAAGTGAGGATGAAATGGATGTAGTATCCATTTGCAATGAAATGATTTCGTCTTTGGATCCCAAAGAAGAAAGTTTCATTAAAAATGATCCTATCTCATTCGAAATTCCAACTTTGAGTGATGATAACTAATCTCTTGAGTTTGAATTTCTTTCCTCCCCCTCTTCATTCTCTGTTATCATACCGTCACAAGTATCCGATGAATCGGTGCCAAACTTTAAAACATTCAACCCTTTCACCGACGAGGAGTACTTGCTCAAGTCGCTTTTCATGAAGTCATCTTTGACTCCTTGTGCGCCCCCTCCTATTCCAATTTCAAAATACTTGAGAGATGATTCAATTTTTCTTGGCCCCTATGTGTATTTTTCACCCGTTTTATCCAAATCGCCTATCCTCCCGCCAAAATTTTTAATTGGGGATTGTTCATTTCTTACGCCTTACACATGCCTTCCGTTGTTCAAACGAAATTATTATTTTTTGGGAGGCATGCATAAGAGGGAGGGTCCACTGTGGATCTTGCAAAGGCAAATCGTATTTTGGGTGGACCCTCAAAAATTTCAACTTACAGTGTATAGTCAATTAGAAGTTGAAATTGTAGGTTGTAAATAGTTAGTTATTATTTTATGTATTCTTACTTTTTGTTTAGTGTAATTAGTTAAAGTTTTATTTCTTATTTTTGTTATGCTTTGGTACTAACATGTTTTGTAGAATCTTTGGACTCGTACTTTTAGAAGATCACTCCATTGTGGGTAATATCGCTATTTTCCTCTCTTTAACTTGGTTCTTAATTTACATTGAGGACAATGTGAGGTTTTAAGTTAGGGGGTGTGGGATATTCTACCCATTCATTGGTAGTTTCTTTGATTTGATTGCATCTTAGTTACTAAGTATGCTTTTCTTGTAAAAATTAAAGATTTCAAAAAGATTTTCTTTCTTTTTTCTCCTTTGTTGGGCGTTTTGCCTTTGTTTCCGATGATAAATTTTAATAAATGCCCGATCTAATAGACAACCCAATGATGCATGTTCTCAATTTTTAAAAGTTATTAGACTTTAGTCCTCAAATTATTGATATTATGGATAACTTCATGAATTAAACTTTAATCCCATGAGCACATGTACTTTTCTTGCTTTATTGATTTGGTTTAATATTTTTATAACTCGATAATCTTTTATTGCATTGTATATACTTACACCGAGTAAGCTTTGTACCTTTCGTCGTTTGTGAGTGTATACACTATTCTTTCCTCTCTGAAAACATTGAATACGTCGGTAATCTCTCTATTCTTTCGTTGATCGTTCATTAATTGAGTTTATATCTTGAAATGTATTACTTGAGCATGATTTTCAAAGTTTGTTTTGACTCGAGAATTGCGTAAACTTTATGAAATGATCATAGGCCATCCTTGTTATATCACCCATATTAGCCTTAACCTCACCTTATATGTTTTTCCCAGTCAACCCCTTTGAGCCTTAACATAACCTTTCCTTTCATAACCCAAAAATCCCATAACCAACTCCATATTGGAGTTTTCAGCCATATATATACCTTACATACCTTTGTTTGGAATGTTACTTGGGATTGAATGATGCTCTTGGCTTGTGGTAGCAATTTAGGCAAGTGAGAGTGAGAAAAGTAAAGAAAAGAGAGATGTGAAAAAAGTGCAAAAGAGAAAGCAAAAAGAAAAAGAAAACAAAAGAAAAAGGGGAGAAAAAGAAAAGAAAAGAAAGAGAAAGAGAAAGTTGTATATGTTGTATATAGTGTTCAATAAGGTTTTATTACTCTTCCAATTGTTATATTTAAGGCTTGTTTGGAAATCATTTTCCAATTTTGAAATTGTCCGCTATTTTCCACCATCCCAAGTTTTTCATCTCCGAACATCTTTGCCCCCGTACATATTTCCTTCATTTTGTACCCCTAACCCCAAGCCTACATTACAACCCAATAAAGTCCTATTTGATCCTAGGGTAATGCGATTCAAAGGTCGAACAGTTTTGATAATATGTGAAAATTCATTTTGCCTCTTTTAATGTGCGGTATCTTTCATTGAGATTGCAATTTTTCATTTTATATATTGCGTTCTTCATTTGTGACATGTGCGCGGCTTAGTTTTCATTTACATCTACTCTTTATGCCCACATGTCCCGTATGTTACCTCCCTATTTCGAGTGAATTCATTTGATGAGTGTAATGCCCGTGAGAATGTAATATATGCTTGATTTATTTAGTATTCGATTTATTTAAGTTTTTGCCAAATAACACTTTTCATGTGCTCGCTTCCCTCCCACATTTTAAGGTTTCAATTCTATGAGGTGCATTCTATAATGTTAATAATACAGACTTTTGTTTGAATTCGTTCATTGTGCTAATAATGCGTATGAAATCCTTTTCGATATTGTTGGGCTTATTGCATGTTAGTTTGGGAATATTTTCAGGAAATCATATGATGTTTGTGGGTTTCATCCCTGAAAACCCTCCCGAGCCGACACTCGTCCACTAGGGTAACCTAGGGGTTTAATGGCTTATTGCATATGCTAAATGCAATCGTGTTCCCTACGAAAGTGGAAATTATATTTTGATACATATATACGTTTTGTATTTCCTTCTATGGACTGGTTTTGTTTGTTTCATCACTAGGGACTAGCAATGTCTAAGTTTGGGGGTGTGATACATCATGAATATTGCATATTTACGCCCTTTATCTTTATGCATTCTAGCACTTTTACGTTCTTAATGTCTATATTTATGCTCGTTAATAAGACAACCTCGGATTTGGACATATATATGTGTGGGTACCCAAAATTTAGAACCATGGGCCCGGACGAGTAGCCCAGTCCTGGCAGCCCAAAGTCTGGACCCCTCATCTCTTATATTGATCCGGTCTCCCCCATGTTTCCACAAATTGGAAGTTATACGGGAGATGGAAAATGTGGAGAAACCCATCACCTCCACTTACCTACTGTATATGTATATATTAAACCCTAGGTCCGGGGCAAAAGGACAAGTGGTATTCTCTGTAATTACTCTCCGGAGTATATAGAAATGATATCGACTGCACCACCGTGGACGTAGGCACATCCTTGCTGAACCACGTACATCCTTTGTTGTGTGATTGGCATCTTATATTCCTTATTTTTTTCTTGATAATTGCTTCTCTCGTATTTATTTGTGTTGTATAACAATTTCCACCACAATTCGCGCCGTCTGTGGGGAAACGTTTATCTTTCCCTGAGAAAAGCCCACGTCAAGAAAGGAGTTTAAGATGTCTGGCCACAACAGCAATGCTCCCCAAGCAGGAGATATTCAAGAGCCACATGCTCCTCGCAGGATTAGGTCTGAAGTTCGACGTTCAGATCAGAGAGCCCACCTGGAAAGACCAGCCTCAGAAGAAAGTCAGGGACCAACGAGGTCCACGCAGATAACCAGGTTAATTGATGCGTACGAGGCAAGGCTCCACGAGCAGAGGGAGTCTTCTCGCAGATACGAGGCTGAGAATGCTCGCTTGAAAAGAAGACTGGAAAGACTGGAGAGGGAGCTTCTCCCTGATAACAGGAGACGCCCATATCGCACTCCTAGCCCTCAGGCGAGCAAATCTCGCAGCCGAGGAAGGAGCCCTAGGTGGGACGAAGGAGTCGAGTCATACTACGACCTCCGCGAACAGCTACGAAGAGCTTGCCACTACCAGAGCCCTGCTCGCAGCGATGAGAACATACGAAACATGGTCCACAGGGAGATAGACCAGCATCCCGCTCACCACGGAACAAGATCAACCAGAGAACTCACGAGGCGAGCTCTCAAAACCCAGATGAAGTCACCTTTCATAAGAGAAATCGAAGAGGAGGAAGCTCCCAAGAAATTTTCCATTCCAAGGTTCAAGATTTACGACGGAAAAACTGATCCCATCGATCACGTTAGGCAATACCGACAGGCCATGACCCTCTGGAGTCATCGAGATGCCCTGATGTGCCGTATTTTTCCCTCGAGCCTTCATGATGTAGCACAGAAGTGGTTCAAAAGGCTCCCCCATCGGTCGATCAAGAATTTCAAATCCCTAGCCGAACTTTTTACGACCCAATTCATTACCAGTAGCTCCCATCCCAAAAGGATGGATGCTCTACTAACAATGAAGAAAACGCCTCAGGAGACCCTCCGAGAATACGCGAAGAGGTACTGGGAGTTATTCAATGAGATCAAGGACTGCGCGGAGGAAGTGGCAGTGGCAGTGGCCTCCTTCAAAATTGGGCTCCCTAGTTCTTCCCTCCTCTACCAGTCCCCGATGAAGAAGGAAGCTATGACTATTGACGACCTAATGGTCCGAATCGAGAAATACGCAAAGGTGGAAGATGTCACCCGCCCTAATATAGGAGAAAACGGTCGAGCTAAGCTCATTACCAAGGTAGGTGAGAAAACTAAGAACCAGAGGAAAGGAGGAAAGAACGGAGGAAAAAATGGCTCCAAGAACGGAGGGAACCATAACGCGTCGAAAGTATTCCAGGCGGTTAACACCGTCTTCAAAGAACCAATTTATAAGATTCTCGCGAAGATCAAGGATGAGCCATTCATCAAGTGGCCCAGGAAAATGGGAGGAGATCCCTCGAAGAGGAACAATGCGCTGAGATGAGCTTTTCACAAAGAGGGAGGACACAAGACCGAGCACTGCAAAGCTCTTAAGTCTCATCTCGAAGAGTTGGCCCAGTCCGGGCATTTGAAGGACTTTGTGGAAAAAAGGGCAGAGAAAGTGACTGCCAATAGAGAAGCGAGACCCGACAACGTGCTGGAGGATGATGCTGGACACGAGTTCGCAGTAATCCACGGAGTATCTGACGTCAAGCAGATACAAGGGAACTCAACTCGAATGGAACTAAAAAAACTTACAGCGGTAATGCAGGCTTTTCAAATCGATCCAGCAAAGTCACAGTCAGGAAAGAGTCGACGAGCAGAGGACGTCAACTATAACAAGCATATTATTTTCACGGATGAAGATTTGATGGGAGTAAGGACCCCCACATCATGATGCCCTGGTCATTACACTCGGGATAGCCAACTTTGACATCGACAAGCTGCTCGTCGATCAAGGAAGTTCATCCGATGTAATGTACCTCGACCTATTCAGGAAATTGAAGTTGAGCGTCGCTGACCTAAAGGAAGCTATGGTTCCTTTGGTCGGCTTCGTTGGAAAAATGACCATGCCCCTAGACAAGATAGTGCTGCCAGTTAGTGCTGGGAACATCTCCAAGATGATTGAGTTTTTGGTAGTTGACATCGAATCACCATACCACGCCATCCTCGGCAGAGGATGGCTTCATGCAATGAAGGCGGTCTCCTCGACCTACCATCAGAAGCTCAAGTATGTAACCGAGCGAGGAGTAATGGAGATCCACGGCGACCAAGCGATTGCGAGGAAGTGCTTCATAGCAGCCATCCGACCAAAGCCAGAGAAGAAGGCCGGTCAACCCAGCGAGAAAGTTGAAGAGGGTGTGATACCTTCTAAATAGCAATTAAAGTATGGAAGACCTGGAGTAGAGAAGACCAGGCTCCTTCCCTCCGAGCGTATCGTCGAGGACCTGGTAGAAGTTATAGCCAAATTTGGTGACATCAGTAGAGTCTTCTTGATTGGAGCATCTCTCACCGACCAAGAACAGAAGGAGTTGACGACCTTGCTAAGACACAACGTAGATGTTTTCGCATGGGAACCATACGAGCTGCCTGGCATCGATCCTGATATGGTCTGTCATCAACTGCACGTCGATCCACATTCAAGCCAGTCACACAGAAGGCATGGAGAACTGCACTCGAGAAAGCTAAAGCGGTCAAAAAGGAAGTCGAAAAGCTGCTGGATGCAGGATCCATACGGGAAGTGCAATTCCCCAAGTGGTTGTCCAACCCATTAGTAGTTCCAAAGAATAATGGGAAGTGGAGAGTTTGCATCGACTTCACTGACCTCAACAAAGCATGCCCTAAGGATAGTTTCCTCCTCCCAAAGATAGACCAACTAGTAGATGCCACTGCAGCTCACGAGCGAATGAGTTTCCTGAACGCATACTCAGGATATCACCAGATCCCCTTGTATGCCCCAGACCAGGACAAAACGGCGTTCATCATGACAGTTGGGTTATATTGCTACAAGGTCATGCCATTTGGGCTCAAGAATACGGGAGCAACTTATCAGCGGCTGGTCACAAAAATGTTCAATGATCAAATGGGAGACACAATGGAGGTCTACATCGATGACATGCTCGTTAAGAGCAAGAAGAAGGAAAATCACCTCTCAGACCTATCAAAGACCTTCGAAATCCTCAGGAAGTACCAAATGAAGCTTAATGCGAGCAAATGTTCCTTCGGTGTCCAATCAGGAAAAAATTTTGGATACCTGGTCAGTAAGAGAGGCATAGAAGCTAATCTAGACCAGATCGATGCAATCAATAGGGTACAACCCCCTCGAACAATCCGGGACGTGTAGAGGCTCACTGGAATGCTCGCCGCCTTAAATCGCTTCATATCCAAATCCTCCGAGAAATGCAAACCTTTTTTCCAGCTTTTAAAGGGGAGTAAACTGATAGAATGGAGCCCAGACTGCTCGCAAGCTTTGGATGAGCTCAAGGCCTACTTAAGCTCCCCACCGCTGCTTGTCATACCACAGTAAATGGATTCTTTGTACCTGTACCTCTCGGTATCCAATCACACAGTCAGCTCTGCGTTAATATGCGAGGTTGCAGGAATCCAACACCCCGTTTACTACGCGAGCAAGACCTTATTAGACGCCGAGAAAAGGTACCTGCCATTGGAGAAGCTCGCCTTTGCACTGGTAATATCCTCTAGGAAACTGAAGCATTATTTCAAAGCCCATACTGTCATCGTCCTTATATTGCATCCCCTTAAGGCTGTCCTAAGGAAAGCGGACTTGTCGGGCAGACTGTCTAAGTGGTCAATCGAGCTCGGTCGGTTTGACATCCAATTTCAACTAAGGACAGCTATCAAGGGTCAGATCCTTGCTGATTTCATAGCCGAATTCATGGGCGAGGAACTCTCCGACCAACCTCAACCGACAAAGCAAAAGAAGAACCAAGCAACAGAAAGAACCTGGAAACTCTTTGTTGATGGAGCCTCGAACTCAAAGGGGGCAGGGGTAGGCATTGTCCTCATCACTCCAGAAAACACAATCCTCGAACAAGGAATTAGGCTTGGATTTACAGCCTCCAACAATGAAGCAGAATACGAAGCCCAAATAGCCGGTATCCAAAGGCACAAACTCTAGGAGCAAAACATTTACAGGTGTTCGACGACTCTCAGTTAGTCTCCAATCAGATAAGTGGAGATTACAATGCAAAGGATGAAAGAATGGCAACCTACCTCGAGTTAGTAAGAGAATTAATGTCAAGCTTTGAAGAGATCAACATCCAGCAGTTTCCCAGGGGGCAAAACAGTCATGCTGATGCCTTAGCAGCCTTGAGTTCGGCAGTTGACTCTGACCTTAAGAGGGTCATCCCCATCGATTTCCTCATTTGTTCGAGCATTAACAGCAACAGCAAGTTACCAAACGCGAAATAAGTACTCTAGGTGGGATCAGCCCCCAGCTGGATGGACCCCTTAAGGGACTATTTAAAGGATGACACGCTCCCAGATGACTAGAAAATTGCCCACCAGATAAGAGTCAAAGCTGCTCGCTTTCACTTATCCACAGGAGGCTACTTGTATAAGAAATCCTTCTCCGGTCCCTACCTTAGATGTGTCCACCCAGGTGATGTAGAGAAAGTGATACACGAGCTTCACGAAGGAATCTATAGAAGTCATATCGGAGGAAGGTCTCTAGCCTTTTGAGCAATGAAGGAAGGCTATTGGTGGCCATACATGCAAAAGGACTCCGCAGTATATGTTCGCAAATGCCTAAAATGCCAATTCCATGCTCCTATGGTCCACCAACCCACCAGCGATCTGAAGTCCCTGTCCAGCCCATGGACCTTCGTCCAATGGGGAATGGACATCGTGGGACCACTGCCTACCGCCGTCGGCAATCGTAAATACCTGTTGGTTGTGACTGACTACTTCACCAAATGGATCGAGGCTGAATCCCTGGAGAACATCCGAGATGCTGATATGATAAGGTTCATATGGAGAAATATAATCACTCGGTTTGGAATCCCCAGAATCATCATCACCGACAATGGAACGCAGTTCGAAAGTGGCCCCTTTCAGAACTTCTATAACGAACATGGGATCAGACACCACTTCAGCTCTATAGCCTACCCTCAGAGCAATGGCCAAGCCGAAGCTTCCAACAAAACTGTGATCGACGGATTAAAGAAGCGATTAGAACGAGCCAAGGGTGCATGGGTAACAGAGCTACCCCATGTTATATGGGCATACCGAACCACTCCTCAGCGAGCAACAGGAGAAACCCCATTTTCGTTGACATATGGCATGGAAGCAATCATCATATTAGAAGCAGGTTTGCCAACAATTAGATCCAACCTTGTCGACCAAGGCCTGAATGAAGAAGCATTGCTCGCCGAACTCGACCTAGCCGACGAGCGTAGAGAACTGGCCCTGGTGAAGCTTACGAGCTATCAGCAACAGATCGCAAAGCACTACTACAAAAGGGTTAACCCGAGAAGATTCCAAGTTGGGGACTATGTTCTAAGAAAAGTCCTGGGTAATGCGGTGAAGTCATCAAATTGCAAGCTAGGCTCAAACTGGGAAGGACCCTTTAAAATAACTAAAGACGACCTGCAAGGTGCCTATCATTTGGAAATGATGGAGGGCAGAGAGATACCACGAGCATGGAATGCAGCTAATCTCAAGAAATTCTAATTTTAGATTCTCAAGGAATTCTATTGTTGAATCTTTTTCTTGTATTTGTTATGTGAAAGGACAGTTCATTTCCCTTATTACTAATGAAATCACTAACAGTTGCATTTCATCACACATCTTTTCCAAATCACAGGCACGATGGTCGATATAGCAAGGGAATACCCCTCCTAAGGTCATCATCATGAAACACGAGAGACCTCTTAGCATTGCCCCTGGCAATATATAAATCCCTATAGAGGATTCTTAGGCAATAAGACCAGATTTTATACTTGCCATCAAACCTACTTTGGTTGAGAAAAATCCTGATCGGATGAAGACATCCAATACCAGGTGTGTCCTCACCAATTGCCCTACTTAGGCCTAAGGGAGTGTGACGACACAACCTAAAAGGTAAAATGGGGCATAATGGTATTTTGGTATTATACTGGACTGGGGGGACACTTGTATGACAAAACAAAAAGGATTATGAAGCAGCAAAAATATAAAAAGATTGGATGAACATGTTTAGTCGGTAAAATTGCCCAAAACACGAACTTTTCATTAATCCCTTATATTTACAACAATGATGATACATGTTTAGTCGGTGAAGCTCGCCCAAAGCATTTACATTATCAAAGGTACAAAAGAATAACAACTTGCAAAAACTCATGGGGGTGGAAGCCTCCGAGCAAGATAATCAGCCACTCTAGCTCTTCGTCCGTCGTCTGGAGCAGGGGCTAGCTCTTCCACAACCTCATTTGCGTCCAACTCCAATAATTGCCGAGGAATAGCATCGATGGGGATCCATCGATCGTCCCTCCTGAATGGGTTGGGCATCAGAGTGGAGGAAGACATCTCGTGACGATACCATAACATCGAGTTCCTTGGGACCTGCAGCTCTTTCAAGGTACTTAACTACCCTTTGATGAAATAAAGCTCCTCGAACTCGGATAGTCTTGTTGGAGCATCTAGCCAGCCTTGATCATAACCATAAACCCACGCTTACCGAGGACCTTTCTTGAATAATTACCGCAATCGGGTGACATCCCTTTGAAGCCCAGCAGCAATTACATATGCTCGTCGGACATCATTGCGGAGCTCTTCAATCTCCTTATCACGTTGTTCTTCTACTTCCCTGCTCCTGCCCCTGGTGCTACTACCAGCTCGTGGGAGGGGAGGACGAGTGGAACCTCGCGGCATAGGAGGAGTATATCCATCCCGATTGGGAAGTAGAAGGAATGTAATCATCCACATCGACTAAGTACAAATAAAAGAAAGATAGAGGAGAGAAAGAGATCAGCACAAGCAAAAATGAATCCTTTTCATTAATAAGGGTCGAGGTTACATCAGATTGAGAAAAAAAAATTACAGACTAAAAAAAGAAAAAATACAAGAATAGTCCTAAAAGTAGATTAACTAGCAACCTCAGGCTGCCCAAAGGTGGCTGGATGCTTCCCCTTGTCAGCAGCAGCGGAAGCATCCCCCTCTGTAGGGATGCCCTCAGTCACCTGGGCAGGACAAACACCGGTAGGAATTGTCTGAGAGGCAAGATCAACACCCTCGATGGCCGGGGTAGGGGCTTCTTCGTCCACAGTTGGCTTCGAACCCGGGTCATGCTCATCAAACAAAGGAGACTCAGAATCAACACCAGCAGCTAAGAGGGCCTTGTTCCAGCCCTTCTTGAAGTTCAGACGGCTGATGTAACCTATCTGAACCTCGGCGTCTTCGTAAGCAGCAGTTCACCCGGAGTTGTATGAATCCTCCTTGATGGTGGCTACCTGGGACTCTTTCTCCCTTAACTGCTCGGTCAGAACCTTATTCTCCTCCACGATATCCATCTTTCTCGAGCAGACTAGGTCATAGGCCTGCCTCAGCTCGTTCATCTCCTTAACCGTCGTATCCCTCTCTCGATTAGAATTGATGAGGGCCAGATCAGAGGAAGCTCGGGCGGCATCAGCAGTCTTTAAATCAGCCTCCAGCTGAGAACCCCTGACTTCCAGAGCGGACTTCTGCTGCTCCAGCTGGCCATTCATTCTCACCAACTTGTCGCGAGAGCGATAGAGCACGACGGAGTCAGTCACAAACTGCTAGAAATAAAGAAGAGATCAAGAAGGGGAAACAACTAAAACTTGTTAAAGAATTGAAAAATGGATAGGATCTTACCAAGGCTAGCCTCTGGCTAGCTTGTAGGGACAATTTATCAGACCCCAGCGCCCTGTGGCGATCTGCAGTGAGAACTGCTCTCTCGAGCAGCGCAGGAGCCAACTGAGGAGAAATGGCAACTGAGGCCCCCTCGGGCAAAGCAGATACCGGGACCAAGGCTTGCCCAACCTTCGTCCTTGACTCCATCTTTCTCCTCTCTTCCTCTTTATCCTTCTCCATTATCTTCCTCTCCTCCATCCTCTTCTTTTCCTCCACCTTCTTTCTTTCCTCCTCCTTTTTTCTCTCCCTCTCTCTCACCTGCTCTTCCTCTCTCCTCTTCCTCTCTTGCTCCTGAGTAGAAGACCGAGAACCAGTAGCCACAGCCCCAGAAGTAGACTTTTGTTTCTTTGACCTTTGTGCAAGAAGCACGTGGTCCTCATCATCATCATCTCTGATCAAGTTCTTCCTTGGAGGCATCTCTTCACCTGAACTGCTGGAAGTGCTCGACGATCCTCGAGCTTTAGAATCCTCCTCACAGTCAGAGGAACTGCTACTGTCAAAGCTCCCTTCACCCAAATTACTCGCAGCTTCTGCAGGCTCACTTTCAGAGCTGATCTCCTCTTTGTCCAACTGGATAGGCTCAGCAGTAGTCTCTTCGAAGGAATCAAACTCTGGTACACTATCCACAGGCCGTGCTATGAAGCTGGAGCCAACGTTCTTATACTCGAGCAAAAAGGCAGCAGACCTGGGATGCTCACCGTCACCCAGAAGCTCCCTGATATTCCAAGCTTTTACCAACTTCGAGATACGAACCTCGCTGAGAGCAGGCTCCAAATTTTTTGACCTCGCTGTGGAAGAAAAAGCAAAGAGGGGTTAGAAAAGTCACAAATCAGCAAAGGGTGAAACAAAAGTACAATGTCTACCTATATATTCTTCTCCGTAAAAAAGAACAGTGAACCTCTCCGACCTCGACCCTTCAAATTGGGGAGAGAACTGCCAATTTCAAACAAGGAAACCTTCTTGCCAGTAGTCCTTATGGGAATCAGGTAGGTTTACTACCAATACCCTGTCAGGGCTCCTAACTTTGAGGTACAGGATACCTGAGCTAGTTCAAGAAAAAGAGTAACAAAAGCAGACCTCGGCAAGTCCTAACCTAGTGCCATACAATTGATTTATCCTGTGCACACCATTCACTATTTTCCATACATTGGGAGAGCATTGTGCAGGAACAATATTAAAATAGCCAAAAAAGTGCAAAAATAGATCATTAGGGGGAAAAGTAAGTCCCCCCTGGGAAAGTAACAAGACATGGATCCAGTGGGCATCCTCTATATCCCTAACGTTCCTAGGAGGGGAGGCACAACACTCAATATCTACCCACTCAGGGATGTTGTAGAACTTCCTAAATTCAGAGAATGACCTATTTCTAATCTTCGCCATTGAAAAACTCAAGAAAAGCTACAAACTAAAGAGAAAGTGCAAAGAAAGGGCACGAGAAACTTACAAAATAGAAGATCGGTTCAAGTGATGAAGAAGCACGAGCTCAAGACGACTAAGAAGCAATGGGAATGGGGACTGAGAGAAGAAGGTACAAGCCGCTAGAGTTCTCAGAAGAAACAAGAGTACTGGAAGGGCTGAAGCGACGGAAGAAAAAGTGGCTATCCCAACAAGCCTTCAATTCTAATCATAGCGCACAATAAACGAAGCGGGTGCCGCCAAATCAACTTCACAGTTTTTGAAGAATCGCAAATCAACCATCATTTAAATCCATTGAACCCATAAACATGGCCCAACAAATTTAGGGGCAATTGTGGGTACCCAAAATTTAGAACCATGGGCCCGGACGAGTAGCCCAGTCCTGGCAGCCCAAAGTCCGGACCCCTCATCTCTTATATTGATCCGGTCTCCCCCACGTTTCCACAAATTGGAAGTTATACGGGAGATGGAAAACGTGGAGAAACTCATCACCTCCACTTACCTACATGTACATGTATATATTAAACCCTAGGTCTGGGGCAAAAGGACAAGTGGTATTCTTTGTAATTACTCTCCGGAGTATATAGAAATGATATCGACTGCACCACCGTGGACGTAGGCACATCCTTGCTGAACCACGTACATCCTTTGTTGTGTGATTGGCATCTTATATTCCTTATTTTTTTCTTGATAATTGCTTCTCTCGTATTTATTTGTGTTGCATAACAATTGCCACCACAATATGTTTTACAGGGGTTAATTGTGCTTTTGTAGGTATTGGAACGCTAAAAGTGAGGTTCGATTGTATTTCGGAGAAGTTCCGTTATCGAAAGCTACTTCAAGAGAAATATGATCTTTTCAAACTCACTATTTTGTGTGGAATTAATTTACCAACATGTAGATAATCAAATTATCTTTCCGTGGCCAGTGACCGTGCATCATTCTTACTCCGAATGAGGAAGGTATGGCCATTTCTGAAAGGTTTCGGTATTTTCTTCTACTTTAAGGGAATTTTGGTAATTTCATACTACCTAATTTTGAGGGTTTCAAAATATAATAATTTATAGAATTGAATTAGCTTCGCTTAGGTTCTGACCACGCATCATTTCGATTCCGTATGAGGGAGTTATGATCATTTCCGTGCAAAGCGTCAAAATTGGTTCGGGGAGGAAAAAAGGGTTGTCAACAGCCCAAGGAAAATTCCAAAACTGCGGTCGACCAGTCCCAAATTTGAGGTCGATCGGACCCATCAGATATGGACAAAAATTGACTTATTTTGGGTGTTTTGGCTTGGTTTTATTGGGGGTTTGTTTTGGGGTATAAATAGAGAGTTGGGGGCTTTTCTTTGGGGACATATTTCATTTTAGGTTAGAGAACTTTGGGGATATTTGTGGAGTGCCCCTCTCCTCCATTTTCTTTGGTGTATCCATTTAATGTAAGATCCTATTACTATTCATTGTCACTTTTCTTTTGTTTATGCTTTGTGCCCTAGTTTTTCATGCTTTTCATTTATTTCAAGTCTAGTTTAATTTGTGTAGTGTAATTTAATTAGTTGGTTTATTTATGTTGTTTATCTTGCTTAGTGGCTAGTTTAGTCTATGTTGTGTTGGATTGAACTCACCTAGGTTTGATGTGTTGCTTTTCTTTGGTGATGGAGTTTAGGGGTTTATTTCGAGTGGGTTGTCCTAGTTATTACGTCTAGGAGATTCGGCGGGGTATATCATGTATGCTCCATACTTACGACCTTGCGTGCGTAATTTTGGGGGTATTTGTGGACGCCAAAATCTTATTAGACTTTTATGCGAATTTATGGGTGTGACAACTCTTGATTTAATTAACTTTCGAAACGAGACTCAATCTTATTAACTCGTCGAGCCATGTAATCATTTTATGCTAATTAACTCGGATGAGGGATATTCGACGCAACCTATAGTTTTTATTCATTTTGTTAACATAGTTTAAATACACTCGTCTAGTTTAATCTTTTCATTTATATATACTTTATTTTGTTAGAAAATATATTTTTCTCTTTTATTTTAGAAGTATTAAACCAATTAAATTCTAGCAACTTGTCTTTGTGGATTCGATACCCGGACTGGCCGCTATACTCCCTTAAAAGAGTGTAGTCATCGTTTAGATTTTTGTATAGAGTTGGTGATCCGAATATAACAAATGACCGGCGTCGGTGATGTGATATCGTGGCAAAGCCCTGTCTATCAGGTACTACTGGACCACCATGGTACAAGACTATAAGACTCATGTTTGAAGATGCCTCAAATGCCAACAATTCACTAACCTTTAGCACTTGCCTCCCCAAAAGTTGTATAACACGACCTCTCATTGGACCTTATCTATCATATCCGTGAATAGACATAATAGGGAAGGTCACTCCCAGAGTTTCAAATGGGGACGAATTCATCATGATTGCCAACGACTACCTCACGAAATGTATTGAAGCTGATTCATACGTGATACTGAATGTGAAATTTCTCAGAATATCCTATATCACTATAGAGTTACCCATGATTGATGTCAGACCATGGACTCCATTTCAAGGCTGGGGTCACAGAGTTAGTCGACGAATATGAAATTCAAAGGCATAATTCTTCTCCCTACCGACCACAAAACAACGACATTGTTGAAGATGAAAATAAGAGCCTCAAGACCGTCGTTAGCAATATGATTGAAAGCTGAAGAGACTTGACCTATCGAATTCCATATGCCCTCTGAGGCTACTGTACCTCCATCAGAAAACCTAATGGGTCTACCCCCTATTATCTGGTATATGGCATGGAGGCGGTTCTCCCCATCGGACTAGAAGTGCCTTCTGTGTATGTTATACTCGAAAGCAAGGTCAGTAGTGAAGACTGGCATCAGAGTCGCTATGATGAAATCTCGCTCCTAGACAAAAATAAATTAAAATCTATATACTATATACAAGGATACAATCGTCGGATCGCACAATCATTCAATAGGAAAGTCAAGGACCATAATGTCTAAGAAGGAGATCTCGCCCTCAAGGAAATTGTGGAACTCATTTGGGATCCGAGCAAAAATTTCAAACTTAATTAGGGTGGCCATTATATTGTGAAGAAAATCATGTCAGCTGACGTCACTTTGCTCACAGATCTCGATGGAGGAGCAATGACGTGTCCAGTCAACCTGGATCGTCTAAAAGGTTTTACCCTTAATCCGAACTCTCGTCGTGCCAAGATTCTTCTCATCCCCTTCTATTCTAAAAACATTTCTCTCCCCATTTCTCTCTACTCAGAACTGCGTGGGACCTGATCTCTCGAATTCACCCTGAGGCCATCCCGGTCGGCACGATGTTCATTTCGTGGGGGAAGGATGAGGATCCCTAGAGGAAGAACTGTGTCGCAGTCTCATACCCTTCTCTTCGAAAAGGGGGCTTCGATTGTCGTCAGTGCGGGGTAAATATAAAGAGATGGAGTCGCCAACCTATTTCGCTCAAAAAAGGCAAAAGAATATGTTGCCACTTCGAGAGAGTGGCATCAAGGACAAACTGATTCATGCGAAACCAATGGATCGAAGGTCCGGGGGATAAGTTGCGAAATGGGAAGGTGTTATACACCCATCCCGCCCTTTCGGTATCTCATGGGTAAATTTTAATATTTTCCTTTATCCTCGTGAAGTGTGTGCATCCGTTTATATAATGGAGATTGGAATCGTTCGACCCATACCATGTAAAATATAGGGTGAGTTCATCCTTAGGAATATTCCCAAAATAGTAATAAATGTAGAAGATAGAATATGAAAGTTCATCAAGATATTGATTGTTACTGGGAAACGATAATATATGTGGGACGAGACGCGAACAAGCCTGTTATATGTACATGTATGATAATTATCAAACTGAGGAATTTTGAGAAATTTGGAAAATGAAAGAAATTGAAAAGTTGGACTCGAGTCTCGAATTTTAATCCAAGATGTCTTCGTAGCCTATAAGGGCATCAAAGCCCACGTAGTTTGAATATATAATAGGGGTGGGGTTTATCCCATAGATTCGAACGAAATTTTATTAGGTGTGTGTATGTAGAAAATGTGTTTTTGGTTTTGAAATAGTGTGGTAAATAATTCCGTTCGGAATTAACGGGTGTAACCCTCTTTTATTTGTTTTTATTTTTTTTATGAAAAATAGAGTACGTGCAATATACTAATAAAAGCATAGATGTTAATGTATATGAACTAGAATGAAACTAGATTATGAATCAAAAGTAATTTATGCAAAAACAAGAGATTTAAGAGAGGGGGAGAAGGAATTGGACCTTCTTTGGAGGTTGAGCTTGGATCTTGGATGAACTCCTTTGAATGTTGATGAATGTTGATGAGAGAGAAGGATATTTTCCAAATCGGGTGTGAAAAGGATGGGTATTTAGGCTTGAATGGAACTTCTCATATGGAACTTCACTGACTTCGAGAGAATGTTGTTGAGATCACTGATGTTTATGGGTTTTGCTGTCTGCTTGGGAGTGAGGTCATGACCCTTATTTATAGGTTTAGGGGGTGCCGATCGGTATACCCCAAGGGGTGCCTGTCGGCAGGTCACCCTTGACACTGTGCCGATAGGCAGGGTTCAGGGTCTGCCAATTGGCAGTCTCGTGCAGAATTTTATGGAAAAATGACTGTAGAGCGCAAACTCTTGATCCAAATTATGCACGGGACATACTGTTATAAAGGTATTTTAGAGGCCTTCAAGAGTACTTGGGACCTCTCCCAGGTTAGGGAGTTGACATTCGGTCAAATGTGGCTCGGAAGCGCACGTCAGTTCTTTGGACGGGAGATCGTCGAACGCAAAAAGATCGTTTTCCGTGTGGTAAGTCAGAATAGTGCACGGGCGGACCATTGGAAAGGTCAAGAAATGTACTTAGACATTCCAAAGAGTTTTGCTCGGTTCAGAAAGTTGATCTTGGTCAACTGGGGCCCAAAAGCGCCCGATGACCTCTCAGAGTAAAAAGGCTCTTCCATCCGTACCATAGGTCAGAATTGCCCACGGGGTGGATTGTTAGAAAGGGTAATCAGTTCCCTTCATAGATTCATTCAGCCTCATTCAAGCTGAAGAGTTAACTTTGGTTAAACGGAGTCTGGGAGCTCCCGGTGGCCTTCGGATCAATTTTCAAGGGAAAAATAATCGTTCGTCCGAACGGTTATGCGGTTTTATGCATGGGGTTGACCATTGGAAAGGGGTTTCAGCTCACTTTGAAGATTCAAAGAGATTTTTCTCTGAAGGTGAAGTTGATTGGGCTCGGGAGCACCCGATGGCCTCTGAATCAGTTTTTGGTTTGAAATGGTCCGTTCGCCCTAACCGTTATGCCGATTGGTGCACGGAGTGGACCGTTGGAAAGGTTATTCGGAGCCCTTCAAAGATTCAAAGAGCTTTTTCTCTAATGATAGAGTTGACCTAAGTCAAATGGGACCAGGGGGTGCCCGATGGTCTCTAGATCGGTACTCGAAATGCGACCTAGGTTTATGGTGGAAAGGGGAAGTGTTAGGAGCCTAAGGAGAGACTTAGGGGGTCCTAGAATGTGGTGTCTATAGATCCCCTCGACGGGTGAACTTCGAACAAGTGATGGTCATCGAATAGACACCACATAATAGAGGGAGGTCAGTTCTGCATCCTTAAGGAATGTGGATGACCGATTCAGAGGGTCGAGGTTAATTCTGACCTAAAAAGGGTGATGACCAAGGATCGAGGTCAATTATGACCTAACTAAGGTGACGATCGAGGATCGAGGTCAATTCTGACCTAAAAGAGGTGTAAATCCAAGACCAAAGTCAATTCTGACCTAAAAGAGGCGATGATCGAGGATCGAGGTCAATTCTGACCTAAAAGAGGTGACGACCGAGGACCGAGGTCAATTCTGACCTAACTAAGTTGACGATCCAAGACCGAGGTCGATTCCATCCTAAAAGAGGTGACGACCGAGGACCGAGGTTAATTTTGACCTAACTAAGGTGACGATCTAAGATCGAGGTCAATTCTGACCTAAAAGAGGTGACAATCGAGGACCGAGGTCAATTCTGACCTAACTAAGGTGACGATCCAAGATCGAGGTCAATTCTAACCTAAAAGAGGTGACGACCGAGGATCGAGGTCAATTATGACCTAACTAAGGTGACGATCCAATACCGAGGTCAATTATTACATAAAAGAGGTGACGACCGAGGATCGAGGTCAATTCTGACCTAACTAAGGTGACGATCCAAGATCGAGGTCAATTCTGACCTAAAAGAGGTGTACTTTTCCTTCGGGGAATTTAGGGATTCGACTAGGGATGATGATTGGATTTTAGGTTCCGCTGGGGAATAGTGAATGATTTATGGATTTTGTAGCTGGGGAAAATTTAGAGCGTCCTTTGGGGACGTTGCTTGGGAGAATGATTATCTGGAATTTCGATGAGGGTGTAAAAAAAGTTTTCCTTGGTGAACAAGGTGCTAGAATGGATTTGGCATTTTTAGGATTTTTTGGGGATTTTTTGGACTTTTTGTATGAAATTTTAAAGGGTATTCTGATCGGCATAGATGGAGGTGTGCCAATCGGCATTGGCACAAACTTTTGGGATGCCTCGAGCAGGTGAAAGGCTCAGTGCTGATCGGTGGGTGGAGGGGGTTGCCGATCAGCATGACCCTTAACCTCCTATAAAAAGGGGTCGGGTTCTCCTCATTTTGCACAACTTTCTGACTTCTTTTCTTCCACTATAAACCTATGTAAATCGTCCTAACATTCGAAATGGCTGACTTCTCAAGCAGTGCAACCCATATGGCGTGGATCAATGTCGATAACTGGGTAAGGTTGGAGTGGAGGGCTAGGGTGCCCCTCGCATTAGGTAGCGAGAATTCTTTTGACTCGTTTGAGCCTATGGCAGATGATTAGACTCTTCTGCGTGAGCCTTCACATCATCGCTCTTCAAGGGTGGTGAACCCTGGTGGCTATGTAAGTATTGCATGACTCTTGGTATTCCTTTCTACTTTTCTTGACGATATTACTTTATTTCCTGAATCTGAGAAGGGTTTTCTTTATTTCTTGATAGTCTAATGTCTCCATGTTGATTATTTGTACCCGTGGTACGACAGGGCTCAAGGATGTTTGGGAGATCCTTCCTGCTTTGGTGCGCTGGATGGTGTCCTCTGCGGGTTTTGGGAGGCTAGCATCGACTTTGGATGAGACACCCCGCTCCACTGGGATTCTATGTTCTTTAGGAGAGAGGTGGTGGGACACTACCCACACCTTACATTTTTGCTTCGGGGAGATGACGGTGACTCCCATTGATGTTCAGCAGTTGTTGGGGATGGACTGTGATGGTGACAAGATTGAGGTGAACAGGACGCTGAGGGTGATGCCGGAGGCGGTGACATCGGCTCTTGGTGACGTGGATAGTGTAGTTTTTGGATATTCCCTCTGCTTGTCTTCTTTGAGGGAGATTTTACTGAGGAGGAGGGTTGACGAGAATGATGGGCAACAGGTGCATCAGATGGCCCGCTTATTTATCTTGCTGATGTTAGGGGTTTTCTGGTGACTAAGAGTGGCGACGTTATCCATTTGTGATTTCTGCCATTTCTATGGGTGTTTTCAAACATCCGCTTCTATGGCTGGGGGAGCCTGACTTTGGCGACCCTTTACTATTCTTTGGATGTATTCAGTCAGTGTTGTCGGCCGACTTTTACTGGGGCCACGTATCTTCTAGAGGTATTCTTTATTTTGCGCATTTTCCTTTATGCATTCGCATTTTCCATTCATGCACTTCTTTTTTATTTATTGAAGGCTGATCCTTATCCTTTGAAGACATGGTTTTTGCGAGGTGATTGGGTTGAACACCCAGGTAATTTCTTTGAAGGATGACTCCGTTGGGGAGTTTTGCCGGATGTTCCGATGGCGGAGGTCTAATGGAAATCGAAGAAGAACCTTTCTCTAGAGGCAGTGCGTCAGGTCTTGAATGGCCTGACGAGCGAGCGGTTAAGCATTATTTTATCATTGAGACCGTTCTTTTCCTTCGATGTCATTTTATTGATATTGATCCTTCGCTTTTTCTGGGGATTTGTAGGTGGCCTTTTATCCCTGAGGGACGGCTACTCATCACACCGGGGTGACTGGGGGACATGCAAAAATGTGGAGCCTATTACTGCATGAGTTCGGCTACTCCTGGTATCATGGGGAGATGGTAGTCCGATATATTATAGAGGGCGAGGTTTTGGTACCACCGGTGAGGCCTCCTATGTTCATGAGGCGCGTGCGGGAGATGTCTGATGATGCCCGATTGGCTTCGATGATGGGAGAGCCATACTCCCTGTATACTGACATAACGATGATGTATGATTATCTGGACTTCGTCATAAGTTGGTTGATGCCCCTAGCATTTATGATGTGATGCCTCTCCCTAGAGCAGGATCGAGTTAGCAGGTGGGGTCTTCTCAGAGCGCAGGTGGTGTGGCTATGTCAGCGGTGGCATCAACGACTTAAGGGCCTTCTTTTGTGCAGATGCATTCCCCTAGTTACAACCTTCGGCGAGCTGATGGGGAATCTCTGCGTCTACCGCATCGCCCTTATGCGATCGACCCGGATGAGTTGTGTCTGACGGAGGAGGTCCTTCGTCCCGCGATACGTCTTTTTTTATTTCCTTGATTTCTTTCTCTTTCCTCATGCTAGAATGATTTGATCTTTTCCATTCTTCCTTGTAGCATATCAATGTTTTGACCACGTGGCTGAAGAACATCAGGGACTGGATATCTTCGAAGACTAATCATATTCGTGAGGCGGTTTCGGTTCCTTCTTTCTTGGTGTCGTCTGCCTCATTTGGGGAAGGGTCGAGCTTTAGAAGTGGGGGCACGTCGTCTCTCCGCAGTGGGAAAAAGGTGCGCCGCAGGGATGGGGGATCCTAGAAAGAGAGAGAAGAGAGAGAGAGAGAGAGAGAGAGAGAGAGATTGGGTTCAGGCTGAGTCTTGTTATTTTTTCTATTTTTCCAGCAAAATGTTAACGTAACACAGCAAAATATAGATATGTTTTTTTTTTTGTAATTTTCTTATTTAGTGATTAATGCACATGCTCTTTGATACTTTGCTACTGAGACTGTAAAAAGAATTTCGAAGATTGATTTTGAGAATGATTTTATTAAAATGAGATTAGTAAAAGCATAAGAATAAAGGGAATTTCGGAATTTCCTTAAGATAAAAAAAAAATTATTGAGTTTTTTTTTTACAAAAGAGGAAAAAGGGAAATTTCCTAAAATAAGGGGTTGCCGATCGGCATGACCCCTGTCCTTCCTATCGGCATGTCAGTCCAGTCCAATCAATCCAAGACTTTGATTTCACTTTCTTCAATTACTTGGTACTTAATGGGGTAAGTTTTTCTCCGATTTATGCAGGGTTCCTTATCTTGGCTTGAGAGTTTCCAAGTATAAAAGGGGGTGTGGATAGGGCTTTCCTCCTCACACTTTCACTTTCTTTTTTTTCCACATTCTTACTTTCTTACTATCTCTTAATCTTTCAAGATGGCTCTCCCTGGTAGCATTGAGTTCACTAACTACCTCAGAGCATTGTAAGCAATGTGTTCTTATAATGTTGATTATGACGCCTTTCACATGCGGCGAGTCTCTTTGTGGCGCAACCGGCCCATTGAGTGGAACATGTTGATGGTGGCTGTTGAGTTTTGGTATCGCGAGGGTCGTCTTTCGCTTCGGGTTGGATGAGATTTGTCCTACCTACGAGGAATTTTCTGCCATGCTGGGGATAAATCACAGTGTTGCTATTGCTTTGCCTGAGTTTTCCCGTTCTCCTAGGGAATTATTGGTTGGGCTTCTTTATATTTTACCTTCGGTGGCCAGGCCCTTAATTACGGGAGGAATTATTTCCTTTCCTGCAGTATTGTAGTTCGTTCATTCGCAGGACGTGGGTGATGCCGGATATGTTGAGGCCTTTATCCTAGGCTTTGTTTCAAAGGTTATGTTGGTGATCGGGGAGACGCTGGTGGACCCCCAACTGGATGCTATTGTTTCTTGGATGTCGTACTGTCGCAATTCTATGGCGGTGATATTGGCGGAGACCTTGAATGGTCTGGATTCCTGGCGGGAGGGTCGTTCTGACTTTCTGAGTGGTAGCCCTGTAGTGTTTTTTATGTGGCTATCAAAGAGGTTTCATGTGGCGATCCCACCTGAGTATCCCCTATCGGAGGTTCCAAACTTCTTCTCTCGCTATTTCATTAGCGAAGTCCTGGATATTGAGAGATACGGGAATTGGTTTATAGAGCACATGTCTCGAGGCTTACACTGGTCCATGCCTTGGTGGGGGGAGCTGCTGCCCATACTGGAGCTTGGAGAGTACCAGTATGTCAGACTGGTTGGCCTTAGACAAACCTCTTTCTACTTTCCCTAGCGGATGCTGTACCAATATGGTTGAGAGCAAATTGTGCCACCGCGGACACCAAACTTCTTTAGTGGAGGATCTGGCGGAGCGTATGCGCATACGACTTGGTTCTCTATAGGATAATCATCATTTTTCAACCCGTCCTTCTCAGTCTATTGGGCGAGTCTGTCATATCTTCAGAGACTACATAAAGTGGCGGTGGAAGAAATTAGTGGCCACGATACTGGCTGTGGAGACTGGTCAAAGGTGGTTTGCCATATTTGACACCATAGAGGGGGGCATTTTGGTCTACCTAAGATGGTTCGGGCTTATCGCTCCATGGAGCGTCTGCGATGCTCCATTTAGGTAGGGGAGGTTTGGGGAGTCTAGGATGCAGGTGATGATGGTGCTGGTTCTTCTGGCAGCTGTGGGTAGGGTTTTTTGAAGCTTCTTGTAATAGGTGTTGTTTTGTGTTTTGTGGGAATAATGGGGTGATTTTCAGGAGTAGTGGGGCTTTCTATTATCTGGGTTTTTTTTGTAAGTATAGTGTTGGCAAGGAAATCGTTTGACTCCTTACGCCGATGTAATCGTACAGAAATTTCAGATAATGAAATAAATAAGTTTTTGATCATCCAGTTGTGCCTCTTGATGACTTTTTGCATTTTGAATTATCTATACCAATAGCTAAGGCATACATAATATTTTTGTTCATGTACATGTTAAAATGAACTATCATTCTCGGGGATAAGAAAAGAATAACATTTTATGAAAAAGAAGGGGGTCGCGCTTATGTGAAGTGGATGAGCTGCCTACGTATCTTTGAGGGTTTTAAAAAATTTTGAAATTATTTTTTTGAAAATGTTTTTAAAGGATCAGGTCCACGTAGTTCTAGGTAGGGGAAATGAAGAGAGTTTTTTTAGAATAGAAGGGAGATGAGAAGAGTCGTAGCACGCCGAGATTTTGAACTAGGGGTAGAATTTCTTGAGACGATCCAGGTTGACTGGACGTGCCATTTCTTCTTCGTCGAGGTCGGTGAGCATAGCAGCGCCGCCCGACAGGATCCTCTTCACAATGTAGGGGGTGCTCCAATTAGGCTTGAATTTCCCTCTGGGGTCCCAGATAGGCTCTACTATTTCTTTAAGGTATAAGTCCCCTTCTCTTACACCTTAGTCCTTGACTCTCTTATTGAATGATCGCGCTACGATGATGGTACCCCTGTATATGATATAGAGCTTTCAATCTCCTTTCGTCTAAGAGGGACAGCTCGTCAAGATGGCTTTGGTACCAGTCTTCTTCGTTGACCTTGCTTTCAATCATGATGCATAGTGAGGGTATTTTCAGCCCACGAGTAGGAGTGCTTCCATGCTGTAGACTATAGAGTAAGGGGTAGTCCAGTAGAGGTTCGAACTGAAGTGCGGTAGCCCCAGAGGCTGTAAGGGATATTGTCGGCCCAATCACGACAACTCTCGGTCATCTTGCTGATGATGGCTTTGAGATTCTTATTGGCTGCTTTGACTGATCCGTTGGTTTGAGGATGGTATGGAAAGGATTTATGTTTTTGAATCCCATAATCGTCGACCACTTTCGTAACCTCCGCATCAAAATGTAGCACATCGTCTGATACCAGCTCGTGTGGGAACCCATATCGGCAGATGATGTTCTTCTTGATGAATTTGGCCACTTTCTTGGCATTTAGAATTGCGTATGACTCCGTTTTGACCCATTTAGTGAAGTAGTCAATAGCGACTAGGATGAACTCATGCCCATTGGATTCCTTTGATGTAACTTTCCCTATGATGTCAATTCCCCATGTGGAAAATGACCAGGGAGAAGTCATGTTGTCTAATTCTCGTGGAGGTAGATACTGTAGGTTAGAAAACTGTTGCCATTTTATACATCTTTGAACATATGTTATGAAGTCAGAAACCATGGTAGTCCATTAGTATCCCTATCGAATGACCTTTTTAGTGAGCATATGGTCGTTCATGTGGGTTCCGTATTCCCCGTTGTGGATTTTTTGCATCACCTCTTCAATGTCGACTCCTGTGATGCAGTGTAAATGGGTTCCATCGAAGTTTCTCTTAAACAGTGCCTTATTATAGACAATGTACTGGGCGACCAGTCTGAAACGAGTTGCTCAGTCTTTTTTATCAGCTCCTTGGGGATACCTATCGTGTTTGAGGAGGCATCAAATGTCATAGTACCAGAAGTCGGTTATTTCGGGTTTTTCCTCCGCGCAAAGCTCGATGTGGTAGCAGTGGGTTGGTTTGTCTTATTTCTGGACAAGGAAGGGAGCCATGGTTATTCCTTCGATTATGTCAATTATGGAGGCTAAGGTGGAAATGGCGTCATCTATGTTGTTTTTTGCTCGGAGCAGGTGGATGGTGATTTTTTGGAATTGGGAAGCTAGTTCTTCAAGGTGGGCATGGAAGGGTAAGAGTTTCTCATCCTTGACTTTCCATTTCCTGAATACTTGACCGATGATGAGGGATGAATTCCCGTAGACATTGAGGTATCGAATTTCTTTCTTTAGGGCAACTTTGAGGCCTATTATAAACAGCACCACCGGTATGAGGTGTTAGCAAGCTCAAGCTAGTAGCTATAATGGCAGTATAAGAGTAATAAACAAATAGAAGGCTTTGAGGAGAGGTGGAAGAACTATAGTATATAAGTGGTTCAGCCAATCTGGCCTACATCCACTGTGAGTGTGTGAGTAATTTCACTATAATGAGGGCACTAGTGGCCTGTGATACAATCTCTCACTTTCTCTCTCTACTGTGTATACAAATAGAGTTTCAGTTAGGGTTACAATTATGAATCCCTTTACAAGGTAGAGGAAGACATCTATATATAGTGCTTGAGGGGTGTAATGTACCCCCAAGCATACAATGAGCATGTGTATGAGGATCAAACCAGTATTCTGTCGACACCTGGCTAATCTCATGTAGATAATGATGACTAAAATATTCCCGCACGTGAGGGGAATGATTCGGTTATAACTTATTTGTTCATGTGTTCCAAGCCTTCCATATAGTTGCATGTGCTCGGACTTGAGACATTATTTATCGTAACCTCGGCCTGGCCGAGTACGAGGTTGGAGAAGTTTGATAGTGTTGCTTTGTCGTGTCAATAATCAAAATAACCTCAGCCTGGAAGGCTGGCCGAGGTTAGGCATGAGGTCGGATGTAACATCGACTGAGGCAGAGTACAATGTTGGCAATAGCTTGATCCCATAAGACGCTATTGACCTCAACTGTTGCCCAGCCGAGGTTGATCAATGAGGAGTTGACCTTCCAAGAGACGACCTAATAATGGCTATTGTAGGCCTCTTGTAAACTCGACAAAGAAACCAATCGAGGTTAGTGACCCTGAGTACGAGGGTACACTTTGGGCATATCAATTACCCCCTAGCCCTTAGTTTCCTATGTGAGTGGGTGACTGAGGGGTATAAGGGTCAGGCTAATGACGGGACATTTTGATATTTTAGGGTTTGGAGTGGTTCCTTGGACACATGTCATTCACTGAGGTGGCTAGTGTTTTTTTCCAAGATATGACAGTTTTGGCGACACCTATTGGGTTCCCTAGGGTAATGATGAGGGTGTTGGAAATAGAGCCCCATTATTGATAAGGTTTAAAATCTCTCTCTCTTTCCTCACTTCTCTTTCTTCTCTTTATTTCTCCCGCCCAAGCTTTCTTTGCTGTAAAATCCTCACAAACCCTCCATAGCCAAAGCTTGATCACTCCTCTGGTTTCTTGTACATCTTGGGCTTATAAGAATTTGATTTTCATTCTTTGTTGCTTAGGTAACCTCCTTTGACCCTTGCTTTCCCCTTTCTAGGTATATTTGCACATTGGTTCAATTTCTGTTGGTTTTTTTGGTTTTCTGATGATTTTTTCTTTTTTCGGTGAAGATTTCCACCACTGTCAAGTGGTTATAGGGTTAGGATTGCAGTGTTTAGGTAGTATTAGAGCCAACTAGGCTACTTCAAGATGGTTTTAGCCACAAACTTCACTCTTTTAGGCTTTTCGGTGACCTTCCAATCATCTTCTCTGGTGAACTAGCTTACGGTGTTCTTGGTGTTTTTTATTTGAAACCCTTCAATTTCCAACCTTTGATCTTTAGTTTAGGTAGCATAAGTTGTGTACCTGTTTGTAGTCTTGAGTCCTTCCCATAAGTGTAGTATTGTATGCCATATGCTCAGACCTTTGTACCAACTTATTGAAGAGTTCCCATCTCTGCGTGAGAGGACCTTTGAAAATATTAGGCAGATAGAGTTAGCCCAGGAGGAGGCTCGTAGGGTTGAGGCCTTTCCCCTCAGACCAATCTTTTCTCTACCCTTGAAGGTCATATACCCTGAGCCTACTGAGCGTGGTATCCCCATTTCTTCAGAAGATGCTTTAATGGCTCGACTTTCTCAGCTGAATATTGGTGATAGCCTCATTGGCAATAGTGTCCGGGCTTCTGATTCCCTCGGCCACGCCATGATCGAGGATGATAAACACTTTCTTCATTCCATGAATGTCCCTCTACTGGTAGAGTTTGCAGTTCATAGGGCGGTTTAGGTATTTATTTGTTATTTGTGTTACCTCTGATTTTAACTTTATTATTACAAATATGTTTGATTCTTCTTTTTTGTAGAGTGCCCTCTCTCTTCACCGCTTGTTCGATTACACACTGAAGAGATTGCCTCTGATCCAGAAAGGTAGGGACGCTGAAAAGCTTGAAGTGGACCTTAGGAAGGAGATTGCTGACCTGAAGTGGGGTCATAAGGAGAGAGACGCTAAGATTACTAAGATAGAGACTGATCATGCCCAGGCTCTGAGGGATAAACATCAGAGCCTTCAATCCAAGGTCGACGTTGCCGTTTAGGCTGCCTCAGAGAAATTCGTCCAAGAGTACCAAGTCTATGATGAGTTTGTCAGCTTCAGCCTCGAATATCTGGAGAGGGGCATAAAGGTAACCAACGGATAGGCTGCCATAAAGCAAGAAAGTTCTGGTAGTCTATCGGCTGAGGACTTTATTATTCTCAATTTTGGAAATTCTCAACTTTTTAAGGCCCTGCAGGAGGTTGAAGAGGGTGGCCCAGCCGAGACAAGACATATTGAAGTGACTGAGACCGAGGATACTGAACATTAGGGTGATGAGGTTGAAGTTACCAATCAAGTCCCAGAGTTAAATAACCCTGCTGCTGGTGGGTCGGCTGAAGCCTAAGTGTCTAAGTGTCTCACCATCATGTTTGTCATTTTTGTGAAGCTTTTGTGTAACCCTTTAATTTTATGAATAGTAACCTCTTCCCTTTGAATGATGTAACACTTTTGCGGTTCGAATAAATGTAATTCCATTTCCTTCACTTGTTGCTTTCCTTTACTTGTTTCTTTCCTTGTTGCTTTGATAATTTACCCAACGAATGTTAAAAGGTTTGAGGTCATCAATTTAATAATGTTTCACCTCATATTTTACCAAATTAATGATGTTAAAGGTCTGAGGTCACCAAGTTAATGACGTTTTACCTCATAATTCACCATATTAATGATGTTAAAAGGTCTGAGGTCACCAAGTTAATGATGTTTCACCTCATAATTCACCAAATTAATGATGTTAAAAGGTCTGAGGTCACCAAGTTAATGATGTTTCACCTCATAATTCACCAAATCAATGATTTTAAAAGGTGTGAGGTCACCAAGTTAATGATGTTTCACCTCATAATTCACCAAACTAATGATGTTAAAAGGTCTGAGGTCACCAAGTTAATGATGTTTCTCCTCATATTTCACCAAATTAATGATGTTAAAGGTCTTAGGTCACCAAGTTAATGATGTTTCACCTCATATTTCACCAAATTAATGATGTTAAAAGGTCTAAGGTCAACAAGTTATGATGTTTCACCTCATAATTCACCAAACTAATACTGTTAAAATGTTTGAGGTCATTAAGTTAATGATGTTTCACCTCATAATTCACCACATTAATGATGTTAAAAGGTTTGAGGTCACCAAGTTAATGATGTTTTACCTCATAATTCACCACATTAATGATGTTAAAAGGTTTGAGTCACCAAATTAATGATATTTCACCTCATTTTTTACCATGAATGGTGTTAAAAGATATACATTGTAACAAAATTATCAGCACAACATTGTTATTTTTTCATTAACATCCTCTGTGTAAACTGATACATGTGTTACAAAAGGATAAGAACGATTGTAACATCATAAGTAATATTTCTTTAAGTGATCAACATTCCAAGGGTTAAAGAAAGGTTATCCTTCAAGATTTTCTAGCCGATAGGTACCTGGCACAACCTCATCAATGAACCTATAAGGACCATGCTAGTTGGGATGGAGCTTATTAGTTTTTTGCCACGTCTTCTTGAGTACTAGGTCTCCCACAACTATGGGCCTTAACTTTACCCTCTGATTGTAGAATCTCACAGTTCTCTGCTGATAGGCTGCCTATCTTATCTTTGCATCCTCTCTTCTTCCTTCAATTAAATCAAGATCAAGTCTTCTCTCTTCCCCATTCCTATGATGGTCGTATGTTTGAACTCTATGAGTGGGTAGCCCTATCTTCGTTGGGATAACAGCCTCTGAGCCATGGGCTAGCATGAATGGAGTTTCCCCTATGGGTGTCCTCACTGTCGTCCTCTAAGCCCAAAGCACAGCATATACCTCTTCTATCAACTTTCCTTTGGCCTCTTCCAACTTCTTTTTTATCCCATCAAGGATTGTTCGATTTGTGACCTCAATTTGACCATTTTCCTGGGGTCGGCCAGGGGAAGAGAAGAACTATTTGATCCATACTCTTTTACAATACTTTTCTAATGAAATATTCTTGAATTGGGTTCCGTTGTCTAAGATGAGGGTGTTTTGAAGGCCATACTTGTTGCGCTAAATAAAGACTATCTCTAGCGACCAAGATGATAAAACTCACTTGGGAATTTTATCAAACACTTGGTGTGCGAAAAACATCCAAGACCTTGTTCCGTAAATGAACTAGTGTGCAAACTCCCAATCAATTCAACCAAGCATCAATGAAGAGACAATAAGAACATACAAGCAATCATCAAAGCAAAACAACAACGATATACCATGGTTCACCCAATTTTGGGCTACATCCACCAAGGAGGATTTCTTCTTTCTATAGATAAATGGAGGAACCCAAAGGTTATACAAACACACAATTTATCTCTCTTAGAAAGTCACTCACAACCTCACAAGAACTCACCCCTCAAATGGGAGCTCTATCTCTTTTTAACTTTGATAACTCTCAAAATAGCTCTCAAACTTGTCCTCTCCCAAAACCTAGATATAACACTTGTATTTATAGATTTGACCTAAAATGGAAAATTTGTAAATAAACCAAAATTGAAAAAATAGGAGAGCCAAAATCAATAAACTCCACCTTGGCGATCCTGACGATCCAACCAATCTCTAGAATGCTGAAATTGAACCCGCTGATGACCATCCCTCCATCTACCAAGCTAATGTGATTCCCCCAGGCGATCCTCATGATATAACCAAACTCGGAATACAAACATCAAATCCGCTCAAAGATCATTCCGACATCTAACAAGCCAATATGCTCCACCCGACGCTAAGCCACCCCAAACTTCAACTATGAAATGAGATACCGCAAGTCTTCACTCCAAGACTCCAAATGACTCCACCCGCCGAGGAACCAAGTTCTAAACTAAGAACTCCATCTCATGCATCTGAATGCTTCCCATGTAACCAGACGGTGAATCTCGCTCCTCATGTAACCCGGTGAGTAAACCCCCACAAAATACATATAGCATACACCCTCGTTACATGAAACATTCAAACACATCAACACCATCTTCCACCTTGAGAAATAACCACGGATGAAAGGGAAAATTCCTCACCTCTCATACCCTCCAAATCTTACCCTCGAAATATGTACCAAGTCTTTGTCACGAAAAACTCCCATTTTCCAATGCTCGTAAACAATAACTCATCGACCTTCCTTGAACTAGCTACACACACCTCGAATCCATCACAGTCCTACACCTCCTCGATTACAATCGGCCAATGCATGTATGCAACTAAACCGAGTCAACATCACCCGTTGGCTCTGGAGGGGGACTTCTATCCATCCCCTACACTAGTAGGTATTCTCCCATCACTACCGTCTACTCTCGAAAAGCTAGCACCTAATGTCTCCGATTTGTTCACAAATGAGACATGCCTCAAACATTTGATCACTTGTGCACACCGCTTTCCCATTTTTCTCGAAGTTTGATTTAGACAATACAACCCCTCTCTCTCCTCTCCCCTCGCTAGGACCATACAACCGCGTATGACTTTCAAGACTCCACCCGCCACCGACACCCGGCAACCCTTGGAATCCAAACGGCAAATGGATATCAAATTCTTTCGCAACTTTGGGACATAGGCCACACCACCCAAAATGCGTTCCATCCCATCGAACATCTTGAGTTTCACCATCCCGACACCCTCAATGGAAACCTTCTCTCCGTTAGCCAAAGACATGGCACCTTTTCCATTTTCCGTAAAAGTCTCAAAATATTCCCTCTTGGAGCAAACGTGGTCCGACAATCCCAAATCTAATATCCAATCATCTTGGGAAAGAGAGTTAACCTTAGAGATTGTGAGAAGTTCTCCAAGTTCATCTTCATAATTCGCACTCGCTACCATTACCCTCTTGGAATCAACCTTGCCCTTAACTTATCGTTCCACAAAGGAAATTCTCGGATCATATGACCCCATTCCTGACCCTTGTAGCATTTCAGCCCTTTACCACCAATACCTCTCGATCTAGACCTACTACTGTCATTAAATCCCCGGTTGGAGTTCCTCCCGCCATTTTGCCCACCTCCGACTCTCGCCGTAAGGCCTTCATTATGGGAATACCCGTCACCTCCACCTTCCTTCTTTCTCATCGTGACATGATATTGAATATCTTGCACAACCTCGTTGCACCGGAGCGTAGACTTCCTAAGCATGAGAGTGGTCACAAAATGCTCGTATGAATTGGGTAATGATGCAAGAAATTACAATGCTCGAACCTCATCAATGAATTGAACATCTATCCGATTCAAGTCATTTATCAAGGCATTAAAAACATTGATATGCTTCATCATATCCTCACCTTCCTTCATCTCAAGCTTGAAGAGTTTCTTCTTGAGGAATAATCTATTTGACAACGACTTTCCCAAATAAATCTCCTCTAGCTTATCCCACATGCCTTTAGCCGTGGTCTCCGCTATCACGTTATTCAACACATCATCCGTGATAAGCATATCAATACATGAAGCCTCTATTTGATCAATGTCAATCCACTCGGCATCGGTCTTGCCTACCGGTCGTCCCTCTACCCCCAACAATGTTAATTACAACCTTTGTTGGACAAGAACGCCTCGCATTCGTCTTTGCCATAACCCGAAATTGATCTTCTCATCAAAAGCCTTCATGTTCGTCTTTATTGAGCCACTTGATCCAAAACTCAGATCCCATCACTTAGAGCCTCCGCTCATAGAGGTTGATTCTCGAGTACTCTCCACATTTTCTGTCATTTGGAACAAAAACAAAAGCTATGCCAAAATTGCCACAATTGATTCAACCTCGAACCAAAAAATACCGGGAAAACAATGCAACCACAGCTCTGATACCACTTGTTGCGCTAAAGCAAGACTATCTCTAGCGACCAAAACGATAAAACTCACTCGGGAATTTTATCAAACACTTGGTGTGAGGAAAACAACCAAGACCTTGTTCCGTAAATGAACTAGTGTGGAAACTCCCAATCAATTCAACCAAGCATCAATGAAGAGACAATAAGAACATACAAGAAATCATCAAAGCAAAACAACAACGATATATCGTGGTTCACCCAATTTTGGGCTACATCCACCAAGGAAGATTTCTTCTTTCTATAGATAAATGGAGGAACCCAAAGGTTATACACACACACACAATTTATCTCTCTTAGAAAGTCACTCACAACCTCACAAGAACTCACCCCTCAAATGGGAGCTCTATCTCTCTTTAACTTTGATAACTCTCAAAATAGCTCTCAAACTTGTCCTCTCCCAAAACCTAGAAATAATACTTGTATTTATAGATTTGAGCCAAAATGGCAAATTTGTAAATAAACCAAAACTAAAAAAATAGGAGAGCCAAAATCAACAATACATGCATATGATGTTCTTTCAGATGAACTGCGAGGTCTTCTGCTCCGTGATTGTGATCATTGGCTCGGCTTCTACCCATTTGGAGAAATAATCAATTGCCACAGTGAACTACCGATAGTTGTTTATAGCTCTTGGCAAGGGTCCTACAAAATCAATGCCCCATATTGAAAATGGCCAAGGGGAGCTAATAGAAGTCAGAGGTTGGTGAGGCTGATGGGGAATGGTGGAGAACTTCTGGCACTTATCACATCTTTTCACATAAGCAACTGCATCTTTGGCCAAGGTCAGCCACCAAAATCCCTGAGTGATTATCCTCTCAGCCAATGATCTTCCCCTAATGTGACTTGAACAAGAGCCCTCATGCACATCTTGCAAGATGTATGGAACCTCTGAAGGGTGAACGCATCTGAGAAGAGGGAGTATGAATCCTTTCTTGTACAGGACATCTCCTATAATAGAGAATTTTGCAGCTCTGAACCTCAGTTTTCTCCTTTCTAACTTTGACTCTAGCAGTTCTCCCTCTCTGATGTACCTAATAAGAGGGTCCATCCATGAGGCTACCATACTCAAATTTAGGCAAGGTCTAGTAACCGCTAACTCTTCGATGGTCAACTTGAGTAGAATCTCAACTGGCACTGTTCTCCTTATGTCTATTCTTGTTATTGAGGCCAAACCCCGCGAGTGCATCAGCTCGACTATTTTCTAGTCGAGTTATCCTCTCTATCTTTACTTCTATGAAGCTTTCTAGCACCATTCTAACTCTGTTCAAGTATTTGGCCATCATTTCATCTTTGGCCTCATACACCCCCAGGACTTGGTTCATGACTAATCTTAGGTCATTGTGGACTAGGAGTTGGACGACATTGAGGGCTTTTGCCAAAGAGAGACCTGCTATTAATGACTCATACTCTGACTCGTTGTTAGAAGATTTAAAGTTGAACCTCAACACATATTCAATATTTATACCATCTGGTACCGACACTATCATCCCTGCTTCACTTTCGCTTTCACAGGACGACCCATCAACGAAGAGGTTCCAGATGGTTTCATATGAAGAGAAGTTACCCTGTACTAAGGTCCCCTTCTTAAAGAGGTATTTCTCTTCTTCATTCTCAACTGTTCTTTGTCTGACAGTACTTGTCTCGGCCTCGTCCAAAGTTCGACCCACGTTTCTCTCTACTGGATCATATGTAACTTCTTGATTTTTCTCAACCTCCGCCTCATCCTAGGTAAACTCAACCACAAAATATGCGAGTGCTTGTCCCTTGATGGCAACCCTAGGTTGATAAACAATGTCATATTCCCCCAACTCAATTTCCTAGGTTATTATCCTTCCTAACTTCTCAGGCTTATGAACGACCTGCCTGAGTGGGGAATCAGTGAGGACGACGATGGAATAAGCCTGGAAGTATGGCTTTATTTTCCTAGAAGCATGTATCAAAGCATAAGCTAGCTTTTAAATCCGAGGGTACTTCTGGTCAGACCCTTGGAGTGCTTTACTATTGAAGTACACTAGTCTCTGCACTCCATCCTCTTCTCTTACTATTGCAGCACTGATTGCTGACTCTGAGACAACTAAATATACATATAGCTTCTCACCCTGAATTGGTCGAGAGAGGAATACGGGGAACAGAGGTAGGACTTGAGCTCTTTAAAATCTATGTCACATTCCTCATTCCATTCGAAGGCCTTTATAAGAACTTTGAAAAAAGGAAGACATTTATCTATAGCTGTAGATACGAACCTGTTAAGCGAAGCCACTCATCCGGTCAACCTCTGAATGTCTTTGATGGTTCTGGGTGTCTTCATTTCTAGCAAAGCCTTGATCTTCTTAGGGGTAGCCTCTATTCCCCTTTGATTGACGATGAAGCCCAGAAACTTTCCTGGTCCAACTTTGAAGACACATTTGGTAGGGTTGAGTTTCATTCTAAACTTGTCCATTGTGTCAAAAGTTCTTTCAAGGTCAGCCACGTGAGTATCAACCTTTAGAATCTTAGTCAGCATGTCGTCCACATAAATTTCCATAGACTTTCCAATCTAATCCTCGAATATCTTATTTATAAAATATTGGTAAGTAGCCCCTACATTTTTCAGGCCAAAGGGCATGACCTCGTACCAATAGATCCCCTTATCTGTAATGAAGGTTGTCTTCTCTGAGTTAACCTAGTCCATGAAGATCTGATTATACCCATAATATGCATCCATGAAGCTCATGAGTTCATGTCCTACTGTGGCATCCACCATCTGATCTATACGAGGTAAGGGGAAACTGTCCTTTGGGCAAGACTTATTTAAATCGGTGAAGTCTACACACATCCTCTATTTCCCATTAGCTTTAGGCACTATGATAGCATTAGACAGCCACTCAGGGTATATGACTTCTTTAATAAACTTGGCCTCTTCAAGCTTTCGATCCTCGTTTCTAATGACTTCGTACTTCTCTCTTGAGTATATCCTTCTTCTCTGCTTAATGGGCTTGGCATCCTCTACAATATTGAGTTTGTGGCACATAATCTAAGGGTCAATACCTGGCATCTCTGCATGGCTCTAGGCAAAGATACTCTGTCTTTTCTTTAACAGCTTCACTAGCTCTTCCTTCACCTCAGGCTTTAGGGCTTTACTGATTTGGATGGGTTTTTTCGGCTCTTCCCCATTGAGGATGATGGATTTTACGTCCTCCATGGCCTCTCCCTTTTTGAGCTTTGTTTTATCTCTGGGATCAAGGGTGTCAATGTTGTAAGTGGTTGTTGCCCTCTTATGAGCCTCTCTCTCTTCTACAGAGTTGAAGTAGCGTTGACGTGTCAATGTTTGGTCACCTTGCACTTCCCCTACTCTATAGGGAGTAAAAAAATTTAGCATCTGGTGGACCGTTGAAGGCACGACCTTAAATTCCTTGAGGGCTACTCATCCCATGATGAGGTTGTAGGCTAAGAAGACATTTTCATCCATCACAAAGAAATTGACTTTTCTGGTCAGCCTCTTAGGCCATTCATCTTCCAATCTCACATCTATTTCATACATACCCAATGGATGAACCTTTTCACCACTGAAGCCAATCAAGGGATGATGATAAGGGACAAGCCTAGCTCTGCTGAGGTCCATGCTCTTGAAATAGGGCCAAAACATAACGTCTGCAAAACTGCCCCCATTAATATGGATCCCCTGAACCTCACACCTATGCACCCTTGTGGTGATAACTAAAGGGCTGAGGGGTGATTGATATGCCTGAAGTGCACCCTCTTAACTTATAAAAACTAACCTCGGCCAGTATCATAGCCGAGGTGACAAAAAGCTTATGACAACCATCAGTAAGGTCGTCTCTCATAAGATCAGCCCCAGCCGATGTTGCAACAACCTCATACCAACCTCGGTGGGTCAACAGCCGAGATCAGCATGTCTCATGGGCTCAAACATCTACTGGAAAATTGTTACTAAATCCGTTTAATACAAGATTAAACTATTTAAGTACCTCCGAACTATTTTTTGAAGAAACTCTTTTCTAGAAATCAAATCAGTTTAATCACAAGATGTGTTTAAAAAATATGCACGAGATCTGTTCAAGATTTTTTAACAAGTTTTGAAAAACAAAACTAAAATAGTTTTAAATCAGTACACCAATCAGAAAGGGATGAGGAGATGTAGAACGATTAATGACGAGATATATTTAACGTGGTAAAACCTCAACCAACTGAGGAAACATCCACGACTCCCTCTACGGAGTAAAAAGAAAAATCCACTAAAATAAATATAACAGTTACAAACTATATAACACACATGCACACAAATCAGACCTATACAATTTTAGGAATGTACCCACTGGTGCCTTTATAACTTTTCTGCAGTTCTGATTGTTGATGTTGTTCTCCCAGTTTGTTAACTTCACTTTGTTCCAGTCTTTACGTCGACTCTTGTTTCAAGATCTTATTACCAACACTTTCAATGTTGTAATGTGTAAGTGTTTGTGATGGTGATCTAACACATGCATGCACACACTCACGCTTATTTTTAAAAACAGTCCTAGCAAATTACAAATCATATCTATATGCTGTGATTTTTAGATTCTCTTTTCTTAGGAAACTTTGAACCTTATTTAACCTTTAAGATTAACCCAGAATCCACGACTATCTCGCTCAGAAGACGTATCAAGATCTTAATCAATCTCAGGGTTTTGAAAATATATTTGAGATTGAAAACCACCAAGTGCGATTCCAACTAGGTCAAAGGTCTTGTTTCAAAAGAACTAGAAACAAAAAATGTTTTTGTTGATTTTGAGTATGAAAACATTTACAAAAAGAATCAACAAAAGTTTTCTCAAGATGAGAAACTATAAATGCAGATCTATGTGAAATATAACATAAACTGTTCAGATATATGATTTCTATGAATAAGAAACACAGATCGAAACTTAATGTTTAAGTTGAAAACAAGATCTTAAAACAAAGAGGTTACAGGATGAAACAACTTAACAAACCAACTCTCAAACACTCAAGATTGTGTTTGGTATATAACTAGTTTTGAAAGAGGTTAGGGTTTGAAAGGTCTTTTGGACGATTTAGGGTTAGGGTTTCTAACTCTCTCTCTCTCTGGTTTCTCTCTCTTTTCTATATTCTCTCTCTACTCTCTTCTCACTCTAGAAATGACGAAGTGGAAAAATCTTTTCAAATGCTGAGGGTAAGGCTCCTTATATAGGTGGCTAAGAAGGTTCGAGCACGAGGTTTAAAATCAAGGGATACAATCTAGTTTCGGTAGTTGACTTTGATACAACGATATAAGAGAAGGGGTGGATTAAAACGCTTTTGATTGGCTTAAGAGAGGTTCACAGGGATTAAGTTAGAACGTATGCAAATCGTTGATTAAAACAATCCAAGGGCAGGAAATGAGCAAGGCTTATGTCTCTCAGAAGAAACACAAAACGAATCGATATCTGGCTGACATGTGTAAGGCTGAGATTAAGGCTGAAACGCATGTTTTGAAAATAATTACACAAACACCTTGAAGTCTATAGCGCTTTCGGTTTCTACCCCAGTGAACTTCCAGAGATAAAATCACCAATTCAAAATTGTAGATTTACCCCAAAGACTTTTAAAACCAATTTTAATTTAAAAAGGTTATTTTAAAAATCATTAAATATTCCCAAAAAATTATTAAAATCCAAATTAAGGGAAATTAATACACTCAATACACACATAACCAATTATATGCAATATGCAATGTATGAATGCAATACTAAAGTGTGTGAGTGTTGGTAAATATACCTTAGATCAAGAGGAATAAAAAGTAGAGAAGGTTTGAGGCTCTTTGGTTTCTAGGATGGGACTCAATTTTGTTTCCATTTCCAAACTAGATGAGCACTTATACAATATAGACTCAAGTGAGTCAAGAGTATACGGTGCTTCATCTACCAACATCATCATCAATCCGAGCCAACATTGCGGCTACCTCGTACCTAACTGCGGCCTGCCCTACTGGCAGAGGTCATCAAGGACACAAAGCAACTACATCTGACTCCACCAACCTCGTACTTGTCTAGACCGAGGTTGCACCAGTCAAAGACACAGGGTCGAGCATTTATAAGCACATTCAAGGTTTGGAGCGCGTGGATAAATCAGTTATAACCGAATCATTCCCCTCATGTGAGGGAATATTGAGGTCATCATTATCTATATAATATTAGCCAGGTGTCATTCTCATACTTGTTCGATTCACATGCACATGCTGATTGCATGCTTAGGGGGTACATTACACCCCCCAAGCACTATATATAGAGGTCATCCTCTACCTTATAAAAGGATCCATAATTGCAACCCTAGCTGAAACTCTGTCATTTTACACAGTAGAGAGAGAAAGCTTGAGGGATTGTATCCATGGCCATTAGTGCCTTCTTCTAGTGATATTACTCACCCACTCACAGTGGACATAGGCCACATTGTCTAAACCACTTACATTCAAGTGTTCATTCTCTTCTCCTCACCTCTTTCTACTATACAAACACTCTTGTGTTGCCATTGTTATTGTTAGTTTGAGCTTGTCAAAACCTCATCTGGTGGTGTTGTTTATAGCATCATCACTAAGATACCCTTGAAATCAAGTCGTGAGAAGTCGACTATGAGGGTGTCTACCTTCTTTCTCTTCTTATGTTTAACCTCTGTAGAAGCCAAGTTCACAACCTCAGCCTAAGCCACTGCTTTGACCTCTGCCACGTGAGCCTTGCAATCATCTACCTCTGAGCCACCCCCTTCAAGTCCTCCACAGATGGTGCTTACACCAAAAGAGATCATACCAACCCTTTTTACTAGGACATTTTCGTCCTTTGGTGGGAGGTCAAGTTCATCATCATCATCATCTGAGTCATCAGCTCTTCTGGCAGGGGCATCTTCTCGACATTTATCGTTTCTTTTATTTTTAGGGTCGTCTCTGCCCCCCTTAAAAGCTCTACTATCCACATACTTCCTGAGTTTTCCAGACTTCAACATTTTTCCAATCTCGTCCTTTAGGGCAAAATGCTTGTCAGTTAGATGGTTGTGATCTTGATGAAACACACACCATAAATTCTTATTTCTCTTATGTAGGGAAGCCGTCAGCTTCTCCGGCCATCTCAGGGACCTATCATTCTTTATTTCATTGAGGATGTGTTCGCTTACAGTTAAAGGAGTATAGTTTGCAAACTTATCATTTGCAGTCCACTTCTTTCCATCCTTTTTCTTTTGAAATTTCCCACTGTTGCTTCCATTCCCATCCTCATACTTCGCAGCCATTGTTTCTTCTACATTTATGACCTTTCCAGCTACTACTAACATCTCGACCATAAACTTAGGAGGGTCTTTAACAAGCTTCCAGGGTAGTTTTCCCTTCTGAAGTCCTCCAATGAGGACTGTCATGGCTATACTCACGTCATAATCTTCTACCTCAAGCTTTTCCTTATTGAATCTCGCGATGTAATCTCTGAGGCTTTCATTCTTCCCTTTCTTTACATAAAGCAAGTGAGTCATCTTCTTCTGAGGTCTTACCCCAAATAAAAAGTTACGGATAAATCGCTCGGCCAAACCTTTAAAACTCTCAACTGAATTTTTAGGAAGATAAGTGAACCAGATATGTGCAGCCCTAATTAGATTTCTTGAGAAAGCTCGGCACCTCATCTCATCAGAGATTGAATAAATGTCTGTTTCAGATTGATATATTTTAATATGATGGACTGGGTTTGTACTTCCATCGTACTTGGGAGACATCACTGGAGGTTTAAATTTGGCAGGGGTTGGGAAATTGGCAATCCTTTCCACAAATGGTGAACCCTCTAAGTACCCCCACTATAATGGGTCTCGACTTTTTATGAGATCTCCTATCTTCTCTTCCATCCTTTGAATAGAGTCGTTTTAGGGCTTAGCAACATCGGCCTGGCTGAGGTTGTCCCCAACCACGTCCAAAGGGTGGATTGAGGGTTCCCCAGCTGTTTTACAATGTCGGCTATTGACTTCCCCCTGACCACAGTCTCGGCCATATGGGGGTCGGCCATGATGGGCCGATAGTCACCTCCTTCTCTTATAGAGGAAGCGAGACTTAAGTGATCAAAAGTTGATCCTCTTTGGCGTGCATCACAATCTCGCCTTTCACACTAACCTCGGCTCTGCTGGATAGGACATACAGTGTTGTTTGAGACGTCATACGGCTCCCAACAGTCTGTCGGAGCATCGTCTGCCTCAATATCATCGTACCTATCCATAGGGCAAGGGTTTCCTTTCCTCCTCAGGCAGAAACACCTAAGGTCAGCAACATCACTCCTCCGCTGAGGAGTAGGTTGGTCCTTTGGCGGTGCCTGGGGTGGTCCCCTAGCCTCATGATGTGGCTGAGTAGCTGCCGGAGTAATCATCTCTAGTGAGACCCCAGGTGGTCTCATTATTATGTTCTGGCTTAGTTGGGAAAATCGCTCCTACATCGCTTGTTGAGTTGAAGCTAAGGACTTCAAGGCTGCTGCCACCTCAGCCATCTCGAACTGGAGTGGTGCTTGGTTGGAGCTGGGCCCTCCAACACCAGATGGTGGAGGTGGTAACTCTGGTGCCATGGAAAAAGACTAGAGTGCTTATAAATGAAAACACTATATGATGAGTTCACCCCTCTGAACTGTGAACTAGATGATATTCTAGCCATCATCAAAGGAGAAAACCTCCTTAAATGACCAGGGAAGTTGAAATCTTCTTCGAGTATGAGGGAAAAAGGAAAGTCATGTGATTTCCACAAAGATCACGACCATACCACTAACAAGTGATAAGCATAAAGATTGAGATCAAAAGGCTCGTTAGGAAGGGAATGTTGTAACACTTCACAAAGGCTGCAACCTTAAACTTAACAGAGATTAGGCCACAACCCTTCAAAATGTTTTGGAGAATTTTGTTCATTTCATACTTTTGTAAATCATTTCAAAGTTATAACTCTCTCTCTCTCACACACACACACACATAATATATATATATATATATATATATATATATATATATATATATATATATATATATATATATATTCCCTAAACATACATATCAATGAAAAGTTTCATTTTACTTTAATGTACTTGCAAATTCTTGAACAAGAAGTTTAATAAAACAATGGTCCTTCAGGTTACAATGAAGACTGGGAAAGGGAGGGAAAAATTCCCCAAAACCTTATTAATGGACGCAGAATGAGAATAGACCTAAAAACTTCTTAGGAAGATAACTTGGTAGGCAACAGAAAATATCTAGAATATTTCTTAGGATGATAGCCTGGTCGAGATCCGAGAAAGAACAAAACCTAAGTTAAGAAATTAGACTTAGTCTGCAATGAGATTCCAACTGGCAATAACCTCGTACTGGTGGTTATGGTCGGATCCTCTACGATGGAAGTTACTTAATTGGAGTGAGTCTTCCATCAAGAACTTTGGGCCGACTCCGAATATCACAATATAGCCTTCGATGATTTATAATACCCCAATATATCCTTGGGTAGCTTCTAATACCTTAATATAGCCTTGGCTGTCTTCTAATACCCCAATATAGCCTTGGGTGGCTTCTAATACCCTAGTATAGCCTCAGATGGATTCCAATACCACAATATAGCCTTGGGTGTCTTCTAATACCCCAATATAACCTTGTTTGGATTTTAATATTAGAAGATTGAAAGATTGGAAAAACTTTAAGACCGTGTTCGCAATGGAAGACCATAAAAGTTCTTGAACATCTTCTTATTAGCCGCAGCTGAAAAATCATAATAACCAAAGCCTTGGGGGGCCATTGTACCCCTCGAGTCCATGGACAACTCTCTAAATAAAATGTGGCTTGTGTCCTCCAGGCCCATAGAGTTCCACCTAAAGTCTTTTGGAGATCATTTTCATAAGGCTGCAGCCATAATCGAAATCACTACACCTAAAGTCTGCGGGGTGTAATCTAAAGCCTGTGGCTAATATACTTAATTTTTTCACGGACATAATTAATCAATTGAATATATATTCTATTTAGAGTATAAAGCTACAACTACATGCAAAACAAGTCTAGCATATAAAGGTAGACGAAATATGTAAAAATAATAATGCATAAAAGGATGGAGAATAAAAATATTCAATCCAATAAAGAGTACAAGCACTGCTCAAAATTAAAATGATTATAAAGGCATAAGCTCAGGACTCCATGTCCTCATCATTATCATCATCTTCTTCATCCGCATAGTCTCTCTTTCCTCAGCCTTCAGAGCTACGGTCGCGGCCTTCTCCTTCTATTTCCTAGATAACTCATCTGCAACCAGCATCTCCTCCATACATTGAGTGTGTTGATATTTTGGTATTATCATCGCAAAGAAGAGCATTCTGATTTTTCTTTCCTCTTCCTTGGAAGGGGGACATGATTTTTGGATTTCGAGTATATTTTGGCAACCCTATGCCTCATCTCCTTATAACGGTGGATGTATGCTTTATTTTGGAGGAGAAAAAAGTCCTTTAAAGTCCTAAAGCTGGCCACGACATCCCCAGTAGCATTATTTAAGGCCGAAGTATGACCATGGGTCAACTTATGCAGGTTTACGACATGTGTTTGGATTAGGGCTTAGAGTTTAAAATCAAATTGGCTGACCTTTTCTTCCATGACTACGGGTTGTCTTGTAACCTCCAAACAATTCGCCTCAAAGACCTTTAAAGCCTCCGTAGTGTCTTGAAATTCAACTCAGCCTCACATTTGGTCTTTTCAGGTGCTTGAACCTTGGCCTGGGCATCAAAACTTTGATCCTGAAAGGCGACAGCCGTAAATTTCTTGCTCTCTTTAAAAGAGGAAGCCTTGGCGCTTTCTAACTCAGCTTGGTGGGATCCCTTCACGGCCTTATAAAGATTGTAGAGCTCTTCATACTTCACCCTATGGATCATAATATCCTCAGTATCCAGGGAAAAAGATAGAAAAAATTAGTTAAATAAATATAACATAAAGTTGCATAGACGTATTGATGTAAATAAACTTACCCTAAGGGAACAGTGGAACGTGTACTCCTCCAAGTTTATATATTTTAATCAAATAGATGCTTGAGGTAATCAGGGTCCATGACCCCCCTCATCAAGGGCACCGCAATAGAAGTTGTGTCCTGTAGGGATTTTAGATCCGCTTGCCTTATACAAGGATATAAACAAGAAGAAGAAGCTATAATTCTTAGAGTGAGCACATTGACATTCACAATAAATGTTGTCTACGAAGGCAATGGTGATATGAAGATATGACCAGAGTTAGTTGGCCCTTGATTTTTCTCCCCACTAGTCATGGAGGTTAGACCAACCCTAAAAATATTAGCCGTGATATCATAAAATGAAAGAATACTCAAATCCAAAGTCGCAACATTTGTTTATGTGTAAGCAGGGGTTCCAGCTGTTAAGGAAGCGTCTTTGTCCATTGCCCTCTTTCTCTTCTTACTTATAGCCTTCCACGGTGCATGGTTCAGAGTTTGGATGGTATCCTTCAACTCATCCAATTGAGAGAGAATAAGGTCCCTGTCAATATCCATGGCTAGTTCTCCCTCTGTAGTTGTACTTGTGCAATAAGAATAATAGCAACAAGAAGAAAAGTCCATAAAAATCTTAAGGAAAAATAACTTCAGTACCCTCCACGATTTGTCTCATTGAAGAGACATGAGTAGTATAATAGCCAAGTTTAAATAAAGCTCTAAGAGTGACTACTGTAAGAAAGTACTTCTTCTTGTAAAAAAATTAACACCGTAGCCTCAATCATCTACCTTTGGCGCTCAGAAGGGGTCAGAACTGCACAAAATGCCAAAAAATAGTTAAAATAATAGGGATGGGACAATATTATGAATGACTTACCTTATTTCGTTGGACTACCCCAAGACCACAAAAGCTTATAAGTTATTTCTTTCTCAGACTCCACGGGGTGAACCTCCCAAGTCCCCATAAAGATGTAAAAATACTTGCCTTTCTAGTTTTAAGTGATGAAAGGTCGCCCCCTTATTAGGTATCTATTGACATTCTGTAGCCCTATATAGTAATACCACGAATTCTCCGCATAGTTCTCTTTAGTTCTATAAAAGTAAAAAAAACTCTATAGTAGTTATATCTCTCCCAAATTTCTTTTGCCAAAACACTAAGGATGTGATTATATCCCTTTACCCATTGGGATCAACTTGGGTTGGGGATAGATTCATCACCTTTAGAATTTTCCTAACTGGCACTTACAATGGCACTAGAAGACGCATTCCCAAAAGGAAGGCATGAAAGGGGAAATAGACCCCATCATTTAAGACGACGAACCATAACCTATGTTCCATAGAGGGAAGTGTACAGATAGTTCCCTCAAGAAACTCACAGGCCTCAGCCAGTTGATCTAACAAATCCTCATTCATGATATAAGGATGATTGATGGCTGCAGGATCCTTCGATGTCTTTGTACCGCGGCTAGAGGACCCAACTTTATTATCTATTGCCTTAGAAATATGAGCTTCGTCATTCAGTGTCGCTGATTAGGCTCAAATTCTTTCGAATTTACCCCTTTAATTTAGAGGCTTTTAGTATATCGAGTAACGTAAAATGAGTGTAATTATCTCATTTCCTTGCTACTGACTCCTTCTAACAAGTACATCTAGTTTCATGTATTTCTCATGAGTTTTGCAGGTATTTAAAGCATTGAGGAAGAAAGAAACTGGAAAAGCACTGAAACAAATCAAAGGAGGAAAGTCAAAGGGGCGATTTTGTAAATTTGTAGCCTTCGTCCGGAGTTGAAGCCAACTAGAGAGTTGAAGAGAATTCAATCTCAAGAGCATTGGAAGAAACATAACTAATTCGAGATACGGTGAATAAGTTATGAGGTTTTGAAGTTGAGAATAATTAACAAAAAACTCCCTCCATAGAAACACAAGGCGATCCAGACCTTTTTCCAAAAAAGGATCCGGACCGGTCCTAGAAGCAATTTTCTGAATGGAAAACCCAAGCGACTCGGACCGCCCCTAGGAGCCCGATTCGGACCGCTCTGGTAAAAGAATCGCTGTAAGGAAAAGGAGTGCGATTCGGACCTTGTTCCCAGAAAAGTATCCGGACCGCCTCAAGATAAGGAACGTTGGTTCAAAATAGGGGCTGATCCGAACCTCCTACCTCGACCGGTCTGGATCACATTAGATTTTTACAAATTCTTTCTGTTCTTTCTTAGAGTTGTAATGGAGTCAAACTCTTGTAAATTTCGTGGCTATTTATTCAGATTAGTTCCCTAAGATAGGGAGTGGGTATTTTTGGGTTAGCTAAGTAGGAGTAGAGGGGTTTTGTAGTTAAAAGCCCTAGTTTTCAATAAGAAGCACTGCTTTAATAATTTGCGTTCAATTTATGCAATTCAAGTAACAATTTTCCTTTAATTTTCAATTGCTCATTAGTTTTAATTGCTGGTTTTGAATTTGAAATTCTCTTTTCAACTAGTTGTTTTAGATTTAATGTTTTCTTTCTTAAAAACCATGTCTTTCTCTAAGTTCATTATGTATAGCTAATTTTCTAAGGGTTAGGGTGCATGAACCCTACCTGATGTAATTCACGATCGTGGAAATAGACTTTTGAATTAAAATCTTGGATAAATCGTGTTGTGTAACTGGTGTAACCGTCATAGGACTTTTGATCTCA